>CM053772.1:184772459-184796502 GCA_028658325.1 Potorous gilbertii | reverse complement strand
CATTGGATATCTATTTCCGATGTTTGGGATACAGAGGCCTTGAGTCCTATGTCTTTCCCTGATGGTAAGCATTGTTCTTCCTTATCAGAAGGGAAGGTTGGAATCATTTGTTCACCAAGAAAGTAACCTTCTATGGTCTTAGTTTTTTTCCCTTTTCTGGGCATTTTCCCAGCCAGTTACTTGACTTCTGAGATTCCTCTCCACCCCAGCCCAGATCCGCCCAGCTAGTGCTTGGGGTCTGAGATTCAAATGCTGCTCCCCAGCCTCAGGGCTTTCAGCAGGGGCTGGGGCTGCTATTCAGGGTAAGATTAAATCAGGTTCTCAGGTGGGGGCCGGGCCCCCTCCCAGGCTCAGTTCCCTCAGAGGTTGCAGAGACCTTCTGTAATGGAGCTCCTGCTGAGCTCCTGCCTGCTCCGGGAGCCTCTGGCAGCCACTGCCTCTGCTGCTGCCTCTGCCACTGTCTCCTGAGAGGGCCTGAGTTATGGAGACACCCAGCTCCCCTCTCGGCCAGCCCAGAAGTCTCTCTCACTGACCTGTGCATCTGTGGGTGAAGGGACCCCCATGGCCACTGGAGATTCCGTTCCTGAAGCCTGCTCAGATCTGTTCCTCCCTGGGCTGCATGGCCAATGTAGGGCTGGGTTCCACTCTGGTCCCATGGGCAATGGACCTTTGGTGAGGGTTTTTCAGGTCTTTCTGGAACAGAAATCTCCTCCATTCTGTTGTTCTCTGGCTTCCACTGCTCCAGAATTTGTTAGGAGTTCTTCTTTACAGATATTTTATAGGCTGTGGTTTCGGAACTAGCATAAGTGTGTCTTTCTACTCTGCCATCTTGGCTCCTCCCCCTATCTTCTTTTTTCAATGGTGGGGAGGAGGTAGATTTTCATTCTTTGAAAAGAATTCTTAAAAAGAAGGGACTAGAACGGCTTTTGAAAATATGCCACTGTAGACTACATCTTTATCATGTATCATGTATTGCTAACTGACTGAAAGATGTAGAGAATACAAGAATGCACTCTGCTAATTGTTTTTAATTGCAAAAAATATTAGATTCTTTAGGCAAAATGCCATCTTAATGACCTCCCTCCAAAAACGTATTTCTAAAATCATATAATTTTGTATGACCAGGTAATTCAACCAATACCCTTCAAATTATTTTTACTACAACATACTCCCCAAAATGGCCATACATCTTGCTTTTCCTTGAAGATTTACAATGGGAAAACATAATATCACCTGAGCTCATTCTAGTTATAAATAGCTCCCATTCACATATACAGAGTATAAAAGGTTCCTTGAAAAATATAATAAAAGAAATAACTTTGTGGGTAGATCCTCTGTTCGTTCACATCAAGCCAGGCATAAACCAGGCAGATGTATAGTTTGCCCAAGGTGTTTGCCATTGTCATGGATAAGATCCAGTGAAGTGTACAAGTCAGAGAGGGAATCTTTATGAATAGTAAAGTCCTCTATATACTCCTGTTTGTGAATAATTTTGGGCCAATCATATCAAGTGCTGGAATATTGCCTAGTCTCCTAAGCAAAATCCATAACTCCTCAAAAGTGTTTGGTCAAAAATGCTTCTATCTACCTAGAAAAAACCAAATGGATAAAGAACGTTACTTGTTCACAGTTGCAATTGGATAGACAAGACTGAGTTCATTCCATATGTAGCATACCAAAAACGAATTCTAACAAACATTGTATAGGGACAATGAGTTGGTTCCAGAATTGAACATAAAGAAGGAGAATGGGATCAATTGTTTAGGAAATGTCAAGTTATTTTAATGACCTCTCACACTTTTCTTTGAAAGAAATGTGTGTCCTTTTGCTACGAATATTCTGCTGATGTCTTACGGTTGCGAGTCGTAGATGACCTAGTATCCAGAGAATTGAACTTGAGGTTCACTAGAAGTAGAGGAGAGGTGTGTGGTGGATGGGAATTGGTTGAGACATTTTAACAAGCAATTTTGAAGGATAAGTGGTGAAGAGGATCAAATTAATATTTTATTGAAAAAAGTGGGCAAGTCACATGGCAAGAACAAGGACTAACTCATGGACATATGTTTTACTGGTATCTTTGTAATAAGATTCTAGGAGGGTATTTAGTGTATTGGATGAACTCTCTGTGGTGAACTCATTTTTGGTCATAGATAAGAGTGTCACAGGAGGAGGAACAGGCATGGATGGGTCGCAATCTGCATCAATGGAGAGAATACCATCATTAGCAAATTCACTGGTCCATTGGAGCATTGGTATATAATCTTGTATCACTTGTTGTCCTACCTAGTATCTCAAAGATCATTCAATTAAAATGTGAGGCTCCTAGCTTTAGTTGTTTATGTTGTACCACTGAGTACTATGTAGTGGTGTAAAATGAAACTAGTTCTTTACCAGATGGCACTGGGAAGTGATTTTACTGACCCTTCCATATAGTGGTCAAACCCGTGACTTCACTTTCAAGGTACCTAGGCAGAGTCTGTACTTGTCATGACCAAATTTAGGAATTAAAAAAAGTTCTAGAAAAGGTTCTTGAAGTGGATAGACAATCTTTTTCAAATTGATGATGTATTTAATCACATCTGTAAAATGAGTGTGTAGGGCCAGGTGCAGTGATGTAAGCCTTTAATCTCATCTACTGGGGAGCCTTAGGCTGCTGAGCTTGGGAGTTCTGAGTTACAGTAAGCTATGGCTATCAGGTATCTGTGCTAAGTTGAACATCAATGCGGTGGGTTTGGAGACCTACCAAGTTGAATAAAGAAGTGCAAACCAGTCTGGGTTGGAAATGAAGTAGGTCAAGGCTCCCATGCTGGGTGTGGGGTTCAGGCCCTGGATAGCCATTTCACTTCTAGCCTTGGTCATATAGGGAGATTTAGACTTAAAAAAAGCAGGTAGGATTTCATATTCTCTAGAATCCCTTCTGGCTTTAAAGTCTTAACCTGTGCCTATTTCTAGATAAACTTTAGCCCTAAGCAGAGGTAGAATAGGTAATTCTTTAATGTGGTATGATTTGAGGAATGTGGGGAAAGGCTTGTAGTGAGAGTACTGTGTATAGATAGCTCTTTGGATACCTAATTATGTTATGTTTAAATGTGTTTCTAAAAGTTACGCTCTGCTAAGCAAGTATTTGTTCCCAGAAAGAGGATATATAGACCCTTTAAAAGAAGGCAGCAGATATTTTAGAGAGCAGTGGTATTTGATTCTGTTTGCGATGGTTGCTATGGAAATGGCCTGATGCAAATTTTATTTTAGGTTACACACAGTTAAGTTATTGATTAAAAGGATGGGGGGATAAGCCTGAAAGCAGTTTTCTTCAAACTAAGGAGGAAAATGTAAGCATAGAGAGCAGCCAAGTAGAAAGAAACCTTTTTTATGGTTAGGAAGACAGTCATGAGAAAAGTGGAGAGCAACAAGGGACTTGGGTGATGAAAGGAATTTCAGGGACCAGTCTGCTGGCTGGCAGAGGGGCTTCCTTGGTGAGAAGAGGCCTTTCAGAAAGTCCTTTCCTCCAACAATCATCCAGTCTTCTAGGTGAGGCATGGCTCTGCCCGCCTGCCTTCTGCACTGCTCCTGAAAACTTTCCCTCGTCTTCTTGTCTTCCTAGTCAAGTGTCAGGCAATCTAGAATGATTTTCCCCACCTCGTTTAACTTTCTTTTTTTATCAGGAATTTAATAATCATCAAAAGGAGACAAATATTGAAATATATGAAGAAGCAAAAAAAAAAGAAAAAAGGATTATACTTGAACTGGTGTACATCTGTTACATAAAGTTTGTTTTTGTTAAAGTATAAATTAAATTGCACAAGGTAGTCACAAAATTGCCATTTCTATGTCTTTACCTCTTTTGTTTTCTTCTGTGTATGTTAAAAAGTTTTATTCATGCATTTTTCTTTCTTTTCTTTGCATTTTTGTCATTACCCACTAAGTGATATTCCCACAGAAGCTCCCACCCCCTCCCCAAAAATACAGTTAACCAAAGCCAATCACCACAATTTACTGTGTAACCAGACATTTTCTCAGAGTGCTAGCTCCTGATTGCAAATTTCTCATCATGACAACTCTTATGCCTCTGTCTTATTCCTTTGTTATAGTTCAACTTCTCTTCCCTGCCTGATACCTCAAGTCCCATCACTAGTACTAGATTGTGTCCTACCACTTGCAGAGAAAAGAAAGTTTTGAATCTAACCATGTTTTGGCTTTCAGTCATCTGTGGCTGCATTTGAATAGATATTACCTTTAGATTTTTTTGTTGCTTCATGGTAGTAATTAAAAAAATATATAGTATATAAATATTATATCAAATATAATATACATATATTTAAAAATTCTGCCTTTTTTTCTTTAGGAAGGAAAAATGTGTAATAGGATTCTTTTTCCCATTAAGCTTCACGCCTCCCCTCCCCCCTTTTTTCTTTGTAATGGAAGTCTAATTCTCATAGCATAGTAGTGTTTGCTGTCAGCCCACATGGTGGGTTTAGTGAGCTTTCTCCTGCAGGTACATGATGATGTCTGAGGAAGGGGCTTTGCCCTTCTTTCAGATAATGCATCGTTGTCTATGTTTCCTGTCTGCTTACTATGGGAAACTCTGATGAGCCAGAACAGAGCATGCATAGAAGAGTAGAAATACTCTTGACAGTTGAGGAAATAACTACTATCAGTCTCTGAAGGAGAGAAAGGCCACAGTCCCTACTCTCTGCATTTGGCTCAGTGCTTGGCTATGAACAATCACATAGTGCCTCTGCTTGCCTCTCTGGGTTTGTTCTTTGTAGCTCTTAGGTGAATGCCTAGTCTGCAACTTTGGGAGCTTCAAAACCTTGGAAGAGCCACCAGACACAGAGCTTCTCTGAGGAGTGAACTGACAGGTCTGGGCCATCAGTGGGGTCACCTTGGCAACAGAGATATGGCTTGCGACCAAGGGAGTGGCACATCTCTTGGTTATTGCTGTACTAGGAAGTGACCTTGATAATGTGATGAATGTTTGTAAATCTACTTTAAATCTGAGGCTATTGTTCTCAGGGTCTGAGGTGGTGTAGGGGAAAGTGTGTCCCTTGTGTGAACCCATGTGTTTTTAGTTCTCTTTTTGGTAAATCTCAATAACTTTTTCTTTGTAAAAGTTAGTTGATATTAATTGGTTATCAGTGATATAGAAGAACTATCAAAGGATTAAATGATATTGGGATGCCAGTCACTAGTGATGATATTGGGGACCACATTTAGGATGGGGGCTCAAGTACAGTATGGATAATCCCATTTCCTCTCAGCGGTACCTTTAAAACCTTTAGGAGGAGTTGTTGTTGGCCATGCTAGGATTACTTGACCTGCTAGTATAAATATGGATTAGGAAAGTAAGTCCAGAGTCTCTCAACATTGTCAGATGTATTTCCAGCAATACTACCTGACAGTCTGTTCCAAACAACAGGGGAAAAGTCATAGATATATCTAGCGAGCGATTTCCAATAGGTCATGTTTGTTGCTACTTTACCTTTTCGAATAGGACACTAAGAGAATGTCTTGGCTTCAGTATGATTAGAGACATCCAATACCAACAAATTAGACACTCAGTAAACCAGGGTATGGGAATTGGTAGGAAACGGGCCATGAGAAAAGTGGATGGATTAATGACTATGAAAAAATGATGGAATTTCAAAACCCAGTAACCATCAGTACTTCCCTTTAGCAAAAGCTACATGGTGGGCTAGTGAGAAGAGCTCTGGGTTGGAGGTCTCAAGACCCCAGTTTCCTCCTGTTATTTACTAGTTGTATTGCTTTTGGCTAGTTATCTTATCTCCTTGATCACATTTTTTTTTTATCTAGAAGATAAAGATGAGAGTGTTAGATTTCAAGGCTCCTGTCTAGCTTGAAAATTCTATGATTGTTGAACTTAGCACAAGGACAGGTACCACAAATTCTTTCTTCAGGGTAACCTCTTCCTAATTGCTTTCTTGAACAGGATAGATCACTGGAGATAATGACTGTCTAATGGCCTTCCTACAGGAGTGGTCAATAATGATGTTGGCCCTAGTTGCTTTCCTGCATGGTTTTGTGCCTTGGAACTTTAAAGATCTTTTATCAGGATGCACTGGTCTCATTTCCACCTCAATTTAGTGTTCCATTTCAATTCAGCTCAACACGTATTAAGTGCCTACTTAGTGTAGTGATGAAAATGCACACATGGGTTTCAATTTGAATGATTGGACATAGTACACACATTAAACTGACTACACCTCCACTTGGCTGTCCTAAAGGTATCTCAGACTCAAAAACAGAACTCATTATAGCCATCTCTAATACTATCTTTTCTAACTCCAACATTCTTTAGTTCCTTAAAAGAACAAAAATAATCCTTGGACTTTCGGTGACTCTTCAAAATAAGCCTATGAAAGTAGGTCTCAGCTAGGACTGTTGTGATTTTTAAATCAATAGCAAAGCCATGATAACATTGTCATTCTCTCAGTCTATTTTTGTAATTAAGGAAATAAAATAGTCACAGGTAGGATGAAGTATTGGCAGTGTTGAGTGATGCCTCTATTAACAAAAAATTAAAAAAAATTATGGGTCAGTTTAGATGACCATGTTGTCTCTGCCTTATTTTTATATCTCAGTGTCTACCCTGCTTTAAAAAATGACAAGAAGATAGACCAAGCATTGGATGCTGGAGTCAGAGCAGTGCCAGACTATCCTTTTTCAAAAGGAAGGTAAAATGATTGGCAAGTTTGATGTCTCCTCCTCTTTGTTACATGATTTTCTTAGCAGACGATATCTGCTTCTGGGGGATTCTCCTGACAGGCATTTGGGGGTCCTCTTGCTCCCTATACCTTTCTTCCTTGCCCAACTTAGATTAGGAAAGGAAATTGTTGAAACACTCACATGAAAAGACTGAAAGAGTTAATACTATTGGGAGTAAATGTTTATTTTCATAGAAGATGCATTTTCAGCTAAAGGAAAAAAAAAGTACTTGATTATGAATTTCTAGCATCAGTGAGCAGGTAGGGAAGTATACACATATATAAGCATGGATATATATGTATACATGCATACACAGACATACAGAAGTACATGTATATGATATGCATATACATATACTTATATGTATGTATAGGTATGCACACACATACGTATAGTAGATACACATATGCATATATCTATATATATATATCTATATATATCTATATATCTATATATATATATCTATGTCTATAGCTATATATGTCTGGTGTCTCTAAGATCATTTCACTTAGGTGGTTATTTTTCTACCTATGCATAAAGTTGGCAATATTTAAAGGTCTCCACCCCCTTCTTAAAGTCAGTCATTCTTTTTTTTTTACAAATTAAATTGATTTTTTTAAAATTACATTTTTCAGTTCCTAAGTATCTCCCTCCCATCTTCCCCATCCCTCATTAGAGATGGCCACTATTTCACACATGCACACTCACACGTACACACACACTAACACACCCCATACTATGCATACTTCTACTTATCAGTTCCTTCTCTGGAGATGGAACAACCTAGTTGTTGTATGTTCCACCACAATCATAAACCACAACCTGTTGAGCCATTTCTTGATTGACGGGCATCCCCTCAGTTTTCAGTTCTTTGCCACCACAAAGAGAGCTGCTATAAATATTTCAGAACATATAGGTTTTTCCCCTTTTCCCCTTATCACGTCTTTCCATATATAGCATGAACTTTGCATATTGCACCACTATGGACATTGAAAAATCTAGAATTTTTAGTATCTATTGGGAGTTCTTAGCCTGTGGTTTGTGAACTTATTTTAAAGAATATTTTGACAGCTGTATTTTAATAGTTCCCTTTATCTCTATGTATTTTATTTTATGCATTTTACAACACTACACTGAACAGAATCTAAGTTTCACCAGACTGCCAGAGGGGTCCATGAAGCAAAGGTTAAGAACCCTTGATCAATATTAATGACAACAATACAGTCTCCATATGTTAGTCGTACCTGACTGGTGCCATGATTTTTGACTCCGTTTTTTTCTTCCTTCCTTTCTCATCTCTTTCTAGAATATAATGTAACCAAACAAAAAACCAAAACCCAACCTTTTCCACTCGTATCCATCTGGCAATATAGCACCTTTCCCTAAGGAGAGCTTGTCCTGAAAGTGACTTTGCTATTCTTTGTACCATTGGAGGAAGAGGGCAGGCAGAGAGTATTGAAGAAAATCAGGTTTTATTGAAACCAAAGTCACTGAGTAGGAAAAAGACTCTTCCGATATATGCTTCGTGCCCCACGCGGGGCTGATTTGTGACCTCAGCAGGGGAGACTTCCAGGCTTAGCAGCCAGTATACATAGAAACAACATCTAGTAATGACTCTGAACTTATGATCCGATGGATAATCACACCTGCTTTGCATTTATATCTCACATGATCCTTCCCTATATGTCAGCTTTCAACTACATTTGATCATTTTATTATACCCCTGGTGAGCCAGTATTTTTGCCCCTGAGGAAACTGAGTCCTAGAAAAGTTAACTGATTTTCCCCAAGACTACACAGCAAGCATCTGCCATGACTGGGCTAGAAATCAGGTCTCTTCATTCACAGTTTGGAGGTCTTTCTACCAGCACTAGCTATTTCTTAGAATTATACTTTTGGAAGGAACACTGGACTCATTCCCCGGCTCTATTTATGGACTACGCAAAAATTATCTCAGACAGATAGGTGTCTTAAACCTTTATAGGTGAATTTGTTCCACTTGTTTGTTTGGGATGAGCAAGGAGAGGAGAGGCAAATATTTCTTTAAATCTTGTTAATTTAAAAAATGAAGGTAAAGTTGATTCTGAATGGCAATCTTAGGTTTAAAAAAGATCTCAGGAAACATTCCCATGGAATTGACTCATGCTTATTCTTGTTTCATTCGAGACACTGATGAATCATCTGTTGAACAAGAGGGTTGGATGAGATCAGAGGTGCTTACCTTTCTCAGGGTACAGATCCCATTCAGCTATCTGCTGAAGCCTATGGACATTCTTAAACTGTTCAATGCCCACATCCTTAGTTAAAAGAAATGATAAATTTCATAGAAGTTGGTTTTTAAAAAAATGTTATAATTCTCCTCCCCACCCCCATTCAAGATTACAAGCCCTCTGAAGTGTGGATAAACAAATTAAGTAACCCTCAACCAGAAGATCTCTAGGGTCTCTTAATGCTTTATCATAGTGTGATTCTGTAAAGCAGAAACTGCTCCTCTTCTGTGGGAATGGCGAAGCTGTTGTTGAGAGCTGTGGACAGCGCCTTCCTGAGAATGCCCAGAAGATGGCAGCATTGGGCAGCCAATGGCTTCCCCATCTCTATTCAGTGCCTTAGATTTTCATTGTTCTTTCTGGCTTAGGGGGAGGACTCAGCTAAATTCACCTCAAAGACTTTCAAACACTCATGGTCCATGGTAATTCGAAATGGTATGTGTTTGGTAAGTCTCAATGGGACTAAATCTTTATGGAATTGGCTCAAACGTGATGCTAAATTATGTATAATAAAATGGTTATTTGGAAGAAACTACCCTGTTGGTTGGGTGCCAGGTGAGCTTTGTATTTCATCTTATTTCTACTATCAAGATAAGCATTTTGAAAAGACAGATTGCTTCCCTATAGTCATTTTGTCTTCTTTAGGATTTGTAGTTTAATTTTAGGAAAACAGCCCGACACCATTTTCTGTGACCCCAGCAGGGCACACCCCTACTTCTTTCTTCTCATCCCCTCCCCCCTTCCAAAGGGAAATGCCTGTGCCTTTATGTGATGGTACCTTTAGACAGTAGAGGGCACAGTTGTCACATACTATGATCAAGCCAGGCATTAGAGAGTGAGCTGACCTAACTCAGGACTTGGGTGTGTTTAAATCATAGTTAAAGGGTGACCTTGGAAGCCAAGTCTGACTTACCCTCTGGTAAAGGAGGGGGAGATGATGTCTGGTTGGAACCTTTCACACTGCATTCGGTCAAACAGCTGATGGCCTATTGTATCTCCCAGTTTTAGAGGGATGGATTGGAGAGTAAGGATGAAGAACAGTGGAGCTCCATTGGTAGACATGGGTTTAAACCCTATCTCTTCCACTTGCAAATAACCTCTATGGACATTAGTTTTCTCTGTAAAATAGGGTTCCCAATACCTGTGCCACCTGGGGTACAGAATTATTGGAAATGTAAAAAGAGACAAAGAATGTAAAAATGTAAACTATAATGTACCGTATAAAAGTTAAGTCATCAAAGCAGATCCCTGTTAATACACTTGTTCATCCTTTGTGTTCAAAGTGAATAGGATTTAAGCGAGGCAGGGCTGTGCAAAGTCTCTCCTCCAGAGTCATCGAAGTCCAGTGGCAAGTCATAGGTAGGATGACTAGCAATGTCCTTGGATACAGAGGGAGACCACGGTCTCTTAAAAGCTCAACCATCTCTGAGATGATAGGACAATAACTCACATTTGTTATAGAGGCAGCTAGGTGGCTTGAAGACAGAGTGCTGGATTTAGAGTCAGGAAAACTTGATTTTGAATCCTGCCTCACATCTTTACTGTCTACGTCACTCTGGGCAAATTGCTCTTTCACTCTCAGTTTCCTTATCTGTAAAATGGGGATCATGATAGCCGAGGGGATCATGATAGCATAGGATCAAATAATTGCATGATATCTCAAGTGTTGAGTGAAACTCAATTAAGATAACAGGTGGACAAGCTTTGCAAGCCTTAAAACATTACATAAACACTAGCTGTTATTATTATTAGAACCAAGTGCTAGAAGGGACCGTAGAGATCATATAGACCAGTTTTCTAGTCTATTCTATTCAATTTTCTATTACAGATGAAAAAATTGAGATTCAGAAAGCTGAAGAGTTTTGCCTAAGATCACACAGATCGGGGAGAGGGGTTGTGAGAGGCTCTAGTGAGATCATGGATGTAAAGCACTTTATAAATCTTAAATAAATTGCTGTTACTAAGCAGATGCCTGCAGTCACCAGGCTTCCTTCCAGTCTGGTGATGACTTCATTCCCTGAGCCTTTGGTTGCATTTCTGTTCAACATAAGCAATATTTATAGTGTGATACAAAGATGCGTTGGTATATGTTTAACAAGCAGGCTCCGTTAAAAAAAAAGTAGTCAGTTACTTTTAAGCTTAATCTGTATCACAGACACTTTCTTAAGACTAAACAGTAAATCATGCCCTGATTTGCAGGGATGGTTTATTTCTGAAGTTTAAATGAAAACATAACACTGAAAATTTAACAGTTGGCTCTCTTGAGCCAGTGTGGGCTGGCTTCAGCACCCTCCTTCATCTGAATCCAGATCCAGTGCTCTTTGGGTACCCTGGGCTGCTCTTCTTTTGTCCCTTTCTGCCATTTTGCAATCACCCTTAATGTCTCCTCTCAGCGTTCATCAGTTTCTTCACCTGTAACAGGAAGGGTTTGGGTTTGATGATCTTCAAGATCTTTTCCGTTTGGCAGAAAGAGCACTGACTATGGAGTTAGAAGACCTAAGTTCCAAAGGACATTAAGTAGCCACCAACTGGGGAAGTCACAGAAGTTTTTGAGTTTCAGTTATTTTATCTGTATGATGGGAGTGATTTTTACTTCTACTTCATATCTCTCAGGAATCATAAGGGAAGTGCTTTGTAAACCTCACTTCGATGTAAAAAATATATTAGTATTTTTGTCATTCTATAGACAACGGGTTTACATAAAGCTAGTTTGGATAACCTGTACAAAGCAATTGATTAGTCATTTAATCAACAAGCATTTCTTCTGTGCATACTATGTGCCAAACGTGAGGAGTCATGTAAATGAATGGGGTCTATAGATGATAAAAACAGATAGAAGGTAATTTTTTTTGAGGCAATCAGGGTTATGAGACTTGCCCAGGGTCATACATCTAGTAAGTTTCTGAGACTGAATTTGAACTCAGTCTTCCTGACTCCAGGGTTGGTGCTCTGGAGGACAGCATGACCAGTATATTTAACCACCAAACTGTAGAAGGGACCTTTCTCCATTACTTAATCCCTTGACAAACCCTTCTTGCCTTTTTAATATTCATAATTTATGTTATGTAATTGCATCTTTACCCTGTAAAAATCCATTTAGATTTCTCTGAGGTTGATTGCTATTGGAACTTAACCAGCTGTATGAGAGGTATCAATCTCAATAAATGCCTCCACCTGGATTAGGGGTGGTCTGACTGAATTCTTTGAGACAGTTCTACACAATACATCATGAAGCTGCAATAGTTTTTTGGTGTCCCAGAGTTGAAACTTCAACAGTTTTTGCCATCTCTGGATGGGCACAATCTCTGACTCTGAATTCCCCCTCCACATGGAGTAAAGTCTCTGATTTGGATCCCCTCTAATCCAAAGGTAAGCCTATCTTTTTCCCTTTACTTAGCTGGGAAGTCCTTCAAGAACCCAGGATCACTTGGACCCTAGTGTCCAAGGCTTTTGTGGCCAGCAAATTCCCTTTAGACAGAGGACACTCTGTTTAGGGATTTCAAAATTTTTTCTCCTTCAGTGGGATGCCACTGCAGAGATGAAAGTGGCTTTGGGGGGGATTTCCTAAGGCATACTGGCATTAAGTACCAACTTACATTCTATGGAACTACTAAGCTGTAATAGGGCCTGGTCTGTGTGTAATCTGGAAGACCTAAGAACAGTTATCACTATCTGTGCTTTTTGTTTGTATCTGTCTGCTTTCCTTTCTCCTGCTCTTGCCAATTCCATCTCGTTCCTCTGTAGGGTGGACGTTCATCTCTACTAAGGAGGACATCTCACACCAATGGGCTTTGGGACTGAGGTTACATTATTGCCCTGGGTCAAAGTTCTTTGAAGTCCTTTGTAAAGATCAGCTGGGGCAAGTCAGTAATAATATTTCATTGTTACAATTTGACACTTCTTTCTCAAACTTTAATATCTCATTAAATGAACCCAGTTCAACAGAGACAGCATTTGGAGACAAAGGACACCAAGGCTGATTGTTCCTTTGGGAAGCAGCTGAGTAGTTAGCACTAACTCTTTTGAAGCAGGCAGCATGAGATGTAGAATTCAGTTGTCATTTCTTATTCTTTTGGAAAGAATCAAGAGAGGAGAAAGAAAGGCCAGGATGCATGGTGGGGAGAGTCTTTGAGACTCAAAGTGGGTGTTATAGTACATTGAGTCTAGAGTGTTCTAACTGCTTCAGTGACTGCAAATTCTCCAATTCTGTATTGATCCGATGTCCATGGTGGTGTGGTTTCCATGACTGCCCATTTTTGAAGGGCTATTAAGTTTGGAGATTAGAAGAAGGCAATAAACATAATATATTTCAGTTTCCTTAAGGAATTTGAAGAAGTCTCTTAAGATAACCTGCTGTATTAACTGGAAGAATGTGGATTGAATGCTAGTACAGTTAGGAGATTCTTAGTTTAAGAGTCATACTGAAAGAGTTTTTACTAATGGATCAACACCAACCTAGAGGCAAAATTCTATATTTGACCCTGTGAGATTTGATGTTTTGATCAATAATTTACATGAAGCTTTGAAAATTATATTTTACTGCTGACTGGCATCACAAAATAGGAGGACTATAGTATACTGAATATATATATGTATATATATGTATGTATGTGTATACACACACATACACACACATATATATATATATATATATATATATATATATATATATATATATGTATGTATGTATGTATAAATGTATTGAATTAGGATTCAAAAAGTTCTCTTAATAGACTGGTACTACAGACCCAAACAAACCAACTATAACAGGGAAAAATGTAAAGCCCTGAATTTAGGTAAAAAACATCAATAGTTAAATACAAGATTTGGTAGATTTCAGATGAAAAGTATTCAGAGGTTTTAGCTGACTGCCAGTTCAACATGAATCAAGAATGTGATTTGACTGTCAAAAAAACCTAATGAAATCTAATACAATTTAATCTGCACTAATAGAATTGTATATCCAGATCAAAGTAGACAATAGAAAATTCAACCATGCATTGATAGATCACCTGTGGAGCATTGCTTTTTGGTAGGTAGGTAGATAGGTCATGAGCATTTCTTAAGTACTTACTATGTGCTAGGTGCTGTGCTAAGCAGAAAAAGAAAAATTATCACTGTTCTCAAGGAGATTATGTTTCTGCTGTGGGAGGACAACATGTGACAGCAAACTGGACAGCAGGAGATGGACTTTGGGGAGGTAGGTGGGAGGTACCTGAAAGGGGTCATGGAGGAACAGTCCTTAGCAAATAACCTAGAGGGGAATGAAGCACAGTTGGCTTGTGCTTGTCCCCAAAATGTAGGTCCCAAGGAATTCACTGATGGGAGGAGGGAAGGAAGCATAGTAGAGATAGGACAGTAAGAAGGTTCCACACACTGAAGGAAGGTCTGGGGTGAAAGGGCAGCTGATGGTAACAGAGTCCATACAGTTGGAAGCATGGCCTGGAGGGAAAAGAAACATTGCCAAGCTGGGCCTTCCACACTGTCCAAATGAATATTCAGGATGCCATCTTGAAATAAGTAGGATGACAAATTAGAAATACCTAAGATAAGGCAACTAGGGTGGCAAAAATGTCTAGAAAACATGAACCCACTCTTCCAGAATGTGCATAATGATGAAAAGAACTAAGAATATTTAATATAATAATCATATTTATAAATCCTTACAACAGTTGAGGCAGCTATGATATCATCACCCCATGTTGAGTTAGAATGGTGTGGTAGATTGAAAGCCTTGATGAAGATGGGGGCACAGCCAGAGGATCTAAGGACCACTGTATCTTTGTTACATATCTTTTCCATGTCAGGGCAAAGCAAACCCACTTTTGTTAACTGTTGAATGACTTATGAGTGACTCATTTCATCCCAACATTGAACCTGAATTGACAGTGCTCTTGCTAGAGCTGCCTAGTCTAGATGGGTTGTGATCTGTGTTGCTGTAGGGAGGATCTACACCAGCTGTGCCTTTGACACATATTGAGTGTATCACCTTGGCCAAGAAATTTAACCTGTTGGAGTTGACCTACGTTGGTAGATGGAATGAAAAAAAAGGCCTAATTCCTATCCCTATCCCCACAACTATTGAGGTAGTTTGTACAATATTTTTATAATCTCTGGGGCTGAGAAAGGTTAAATTCAAACTTAAATGGGGCAGAGAGATGGCTCAGTGGATGGAGCACTGGCTCTGGAGTTCCAATCTGGCCTCAGACACGTACTAGCTGTGTGACCCTGGGCAGCTCACTTAAACCCAGTTTGCTCCAAAACAACCCCCAAAACCAAAAAAACAAACAAACCAACCTTAATTACAAATACAGTCCTCTTTCTATTCCATGACGTGCCTCTGAGAAGAGCAGAGGGCAGTGCAATAGGAGTTTTCACATATTTAAGGGGTAATGATGTGGAGATACAGCAATTTTGGTACTGTCTTCTTAAATGATATGAATAATTATTTGTAAGTATATATTTCTTTAAAAGCAAGTGGACTGCGTATAACACAATTTCACAACTTCTTATTCAGGCTTCTTTTTTGGTGTCTTTTGAAATGTTTGTTTCATTATAAGTTCATGATAGAAATAAAATTTAATTTAAAGAAGAAATAGACATTCTATCATTTTAGAGGAAAAGATAACAGAAGTTTCAGGGTAGCAGGCTTCTGACTCAGTGAAAGAAAAAAACTTTTTAATAATTGGAGGAGTCAATAAGTGGAATGGGAAGCCATGAGAACCAGTGAACTCCTTGTCACTGAGTTCAAGCAGAGATGGTTGACCATCTGACGGGAACATCATGCTTGGGATTCTTATCTTTGCAAGGAAGTTGAACTAAATGATCTAACCTTAAAATTCTATTAATGCCTTGCCAAGAGATCCCATTGGTAAGAACTCCTTTGGAATTAACTGGTTTATTACTCTAAGGGGGCCTTAAGTCTCCTGGAAACATCAGAATAAAAAAAAACCCCAACACTGTCGTAAGTCTTCTGTGGGATGAAATTTCGCCTCAATTTGGAAGAGAACATTCCCAAGAAGTGTTTCTTTTCAGTATGATTAAAGTCCTCAGGTTCATCCAGGCTCATTCATTTTAACTATTCCATTTCCCAAGAATATCATCTCATTACTTTTTCAATGACCCAATATTTTCAGCACAGTGAATGAGTCTCGAAAGTCATTTCAACCATTGATTATTTTTGGTAACCTCCTGATCTACTCTGAATCCTTTTTTGTTTTAATTTCCATTTATGTCCCCTTGTCTCATCATCTGTTCTGAGCTGAAAATAGTAACTTGGCTTGACCTTATTATCTACCATTTAAGATTTTATAGTCTTTGGTTAAATCTCATCTTAATAAATGTTGCTGGGCTATAGATTTTGGATTTTTAAAAAGGCTGCTCTTTGCAGCTCATATCTGTTATCATGGGATCAAGTTTATTGCCCTTTATGTAGTCAAATTCTCACTAAATCTTTTTGATAAGGGGTTCTCTCAGGGCCAGGCTTATGAGTGGGCAAAGTAGGTGACTGCCTACATAATGTGTTTTCAATGGCAAAGGAGCTGGCCCTCTTCTATTTCCGATATCTCCCCCTTCTAAATGATCCATAAAATTCTATATTCCAACTTTGTTTCTTTGACATAAGGCTTTTTTTCCTGTTAAGATGCTTTTGGATCCCCAGTGGTCTAGTAGAATTAAACACATAAACATATCAAGTCTTGTTACCCTCTTCTTTCATGGACCTGAGAATAGATTTTGAAAGGTATTTAAAGGGGTGAGATCAGGTCAACCTGCAGGGTTAGAAAACAGCAGAAAAGAATCCCTCTACATCAGGGACTAACTATGCTGACTTCACAGTTTTGAGGAGGGAGGGCTCTGGGTTGCCTGAGTTATGATAATAGAAGATAGCAGAAGGGATTAAATGTGTTCTACAACAGTTACATTTCTGCCAGTTTCATGGGATTATTGTCCAGTCCTGCATGAAGTTATCTTGAAGTTTTTAATTACCTCATCAATGTGTACTAAGTGGTTGGGTGTGATCCAATTATCATGTAAGACCTTCCAGGGTTAGTGAAACCAGAGGTTTGAAGCCGTGGTACCTGTCCCGTTTGGTTCATTCAGTTTCATGAGAGGAAGCAAATTAATGTACAGGCATTCTGGACTTGCTCTCCCATAGTGAGACAGGCTTTCATTTGCCCCTCAGGGTCTCAGGAGTACCCTTGACAGTATATTTCTTCTTTAATCTTTTCAGCTCTAGCCCCCATTCCAGTTGTGTTTCCCCAATGTTAGCCACTAGTTACATTTAAGAATTAACACAGATAGGCTTTTACAAAAGGATACTTACTTCACAGATGTAGCAAGAACAGAAGTAGCAACATTTCCCCCCTCCCCAGTACCTAGGGAACACATTCTCCCCTACACTAACTTGGACCCTGGGAAGTGTAGTCCAAGACTTAATGTACTTTCTGCATAGCGTCTGCACGGGTGAATTCACTCCCAAAGGTGTCATGGCCAATGGATGGATGAGTCAGCATCTCTGTTCTTATTGGGCTAAGTCAAGGAGATATTTTATATTTTTGCTCCTTACTATCTGGCTTCTGATAAATCTGGCATAAACTCCAGGTTAAAAATCCTGGTGCTTCTCTCTCCTGACCTTACAAAGCCCATAAGGTAATGACCGTTTTCAATCTCCTTTACCTAAAACAGAAAAGAATAAGCACAAAATGGTAGAGCACAGAAACAATTACTTAGGCATCCCGTGTTTGGCTCGAATGAGATGAACCTGGGGCTCACATTCTGTCTCTCTCATATGAATAGAAGCTAGGTGGAAAGGAGGGAGTGGGCAAAGAAGGACCTGGAGCTGTTTGATTGGTGAATCACTTTGGAATACACTCCAATTCCAATCGTGCAGCCAATCAATGGTTTGACTCTTCAACATGTGGTTAATGGATTAGAAACCACCTACAAAATATCAGTGTAGCCTCCAACCTGTGGAGCAGCGGACTTCCTTTATATGTTATCATGCCTTTGGAAAGGAGACTTTCCAGCTTTTTCCACTTGGGGGATCATATCACCCCCTCCCATTATACTATCAAAAGAGAATAACACCTCCCTACTCATTCTACTTCTGCCATCCCAATCTCCCCCATCTCTGTCTGAAATGCTTTCTTCTTCTCAGTTCAGCTATCTGTTTAGGTCCAACTCAAATTTCATCTAAAGCTTTGCCTGTTCACCTGAGCTTTTAAAGTGGTATCTTCTTTCTCTGAAGTCCTATAGTACTTAATAATAGGAATATACAGATAAATCAAAGATCTCTGATTTTCTGACAATATAGAGAAATTCTGGTGTAGGTCCTCCCTGCATCAACATAGATCACAACCCATTTAGACTAGGCAGCTCTACCAAGGGCAGTGTCAATTCAGGTTCAATGTTGGGATGAAATGAGTCACAAGTCATTCAATAGTTAACAAAAGTGGGTTTACTTTGCCCTAACATGGAAAAGATATGCAACACAGATACAGTGACTCTTAGATTCTCTGGCTGTGCTCCCTATCTTCATATGAAAACATATTTGATCACCACGGCAGGATAGGATAAAGGAAATTGTTACTCATATGGCCTTTGCGTATTCACCAGTTTTGATGTGTGTTCATCCTTTGTTGTGGAAGAAGACCATGCCATCAGAGAAATAGTGATATGACTTGCACTTTGTTTTTTTGAGTGAGAGCTGTGCAAGTCATCAGCCTCCCTTCCCCTCCAGAACCATCTGAATGCAGTGACCAGATATTCATCAGGATGACTGGAGATGACCCAGGATGAGGCAATTGGGGTTAAGTGACTTGCCCAAGGTCACACAGCTAGTGAGTATCAAGTGTCTGAGGTGAGATTTGAACTCAAGTCCTCCTGACTCCTGCATTGGTGTTCTATCCACTTCTCCACCTAGCTGCTCTTTAGGGAAAGTAAATCTTTATCAAAGATGGGAAGAGAAGGGGTTGGATTTTTTCCCATGCTGTGGTTGGGAGGAAAGAGGCTGTCATGGAAACCATAGTAAATATTAGTTTTATTACATCACCCATCACTTACTAGATAAATCCTAGGGAATTGCCTGAGACAATAGAAGTTAAGTGATTTACTCAGTCACATGACATGTTAGAGGTGAGTCTTGAATTCATGTTTTTGGACTCCAAGCTGAGCACTCTGTACCCTGTGCAGGTTGCTTTTATAATTACCTGGAATACTTATTTGACATCGATTGTTGATTTTTTACTATTTAGCATCTAGTTATCTTTTCAAGTATTAATTGTCAAATATTTATAAAATATCAGATATGAATAAGATGCTCTGTTAAGTGCCAATAAGAGAAGATAGTTCAAGGAAGTAGTGCCTCAATTCAGATTGCTCTAGGCTCAGAGAGTTTCTAGGAGTGGGCCAAGAAGAAATGAGCTTGGCTTTGTGGACTTCATCTTCCCAGGTAGATTGTAAGCTCATTAAAGAAACCTGTAAAAGAATTTTCTTGCCATTGAGGTCCTACTTAGCATATTTCCCTACACATAATAGATATCCTCAACAAATATTTGAATATATGTTAACTAGAATATAATAGGGATTAGGCAATGGACCTGTAGCTTCACAGATACAGGCTACCCCTGGGTGAGAGCACTGCCCCTTCTGTTGCAGTTCAGCATTTTCTCTGCAACCTATTTATAGCTTTAGAAAATTGCCTCAAGCACTGGGACATTAACCGGCTTGTTCGGGATCATAGACAGGAGGTGTCAGAGGGGGAAATGTGAGCCCATATCTACCTAGCATTGAGTCAGCTCTATAGACACTACAGTTCTTCAGAATGTAAGAATAAAGAGGAATTTGTCTTTGTATCACTTGCCCCTAGACCAATGTCTAGCCCACAGAAAGTGATCATTAAATGCTTATTAATTTGGATTAATTAATCCTTTGGACCCCCACTGGGCCAATAGAATTAAACACATAAACATATCAAGTCTTGTTATTCACTATGCCTTCCTGGAGCTGAGAATAGATTTTGAAAGGCACTCAAAGGGTCAGGTCAACCCTGAAGGATTAGAAAGTAGCGGAAAGGAGATTTTCCGAATCAGGAGACTAACTATGCTGATTTCACAGTTTTGGAGAGGGTGAACTTGGTTGCCTGAGTTATGAGACTTGCTGCCTCCTATGTAGTTATGTAAATGACATCTGGGGTGAATCAAAACTGGTGAGTTTCTAAGTTTAGACTTAGAAATGGGCTTGATTATCTCACCCTCCTACCCAGAGATGGATTCCTATTACAACTTGGACCCCTTGATATTATAGTTAAACAATAGTTGCTCTGACATCATGGTATATATATTTCCAATACAACTAAAGTCCAACTCCAAGATGGGAGGCTACTGTTTTTCTGGGACTTGCTAAAGGATTTGTTTTGGTTTGAGGTGGCTCTGTGGCATAGTTGTTAGAATGCTGCCTTTGGAGTCATGAAGACCTGAGTTCAAATCTTGCCTTTTAGATTCTTAGTAGCTGTGTGACCATTCATTTTCTCTTAGCCCTCAGTTTCCTCATCTGTAAAATGGGAATAATACTAAAGCTTACCTCTCAGTGTTTTTGTGAGAATCAAATAAAAATATATGTAAAGTACTTTGCAAACTTTAAAATGGTAGATAGAGCTAGATAGCTGAAGATGATAGATAGCTTAGCATTTATTAAACATTTACTTATATGTACCAGCCACAGGGCTAATTGCTGGGAATATGAAAAACTAAAAAAAAGGCAGTCATTAATGTGAAGTAGTTTACAATCTAATAGGGGAAGATAAAAAAATCCCTAAAGGAGATCTGGAAAAGGGTGGGAGGCAGACAGTCAGTATGGAGGTAAAACGGATGTGTTGGTGGTGTAGACCTGAGATGTGAGCCAAAGTAGAAAGCCCCTGTGGTCCTGGGACTTCTCATGATATGGAAGTTCCATCAATCTTGGAGTGGCCTCAGGGTGGAGTTGTCCCCAAGGGGGCCAGGCAACAGGTATGGGGGAGCAGGTCATGTGTAGGATAAGGACATGTAAATATCATCTCTTGTTATTTAATTTGGAAAAACATTTCATAGTATTCTTTTTTTCTCCTGCTGCATGTAGTTTAGTATCTATACCATCTTCAATACATATGACATTAAACCAGGTTCATATTTGAGAATATTTGAGATTTTCTCTCCCAAATCAATTTAAGTTGTGACAGTATATTTAAGCCAGGATTTTAATGAATCCATCAGCACTTTTCCCTTTAAAGAGTGACAGGACATAAATCTGGAAGTGATCTGAGAGATAGTATGTATAGGCAAATTTCATGATTTTATAGATGAGGAAAATGAGATTACTCAGGACAGGATGAGAAACTGGATGATTAGGGATAGAAGGATAGGAAAGCCATTTGAGAGCAGAAGGAAAAGATACAGGAAGAGTTGGTGGGAACACTGACAATTAGCTTTTTTTTTCACAATTTTTTTTTTCAGGGCATGATGCTCTTGATATTTCCCAGGGAATCTGTAAATAAGAAGGATTTGGTTTGTACACTGAAGTCTTTACTCTGGGAACTGGAATATGATTCCCTGCTTAAAGTATATTTATGACAATCAGATTCCTAATTCGGATACTGACTCATGACGATATTTAACTATTGGGATATTCTTTTAACTCCTCTAGGATTCAGTTTCTCCATCTATAACACATGGATAACAGTACCTGCTTCCATCTTCTTAGGGGTTTACTAAATCACACCCTGGGATTCTTGAGGGACATTTGGATTTCTTTTGTTAAATAAAATATTACCTATACATGAACTTGGCATTTCTGTATCAGCAGCAAGTGTGGGAATTTTTTCTTCCTACCTGACTCCTTCCTCTCACCTTTCCCTAGTCTCGGTGGGAGAAATTGAATCCCATGTGGTCCAACCAGAAATGAGTCCACATTTTAAAGCAGATTTTTCCTAAGAATTATTCACAGATCTGGTTATGTTGTCTCCTGACCTCCAATTCAACATTTTATCAACTCCCTTTTGGATAAGGAGTAACTTCCTGAGAATCCTCTCAGTATAGTGTAAATTCAAGGGCAGCTAGCTATCTGTAAGGTCAAATTTTTTAAACAAACAATCAATTACTAATATAAGGGGGTTTGTTACTCATTCTAACACTGTGGAATCAATAAACACAAGAATAGATGTAGACATAACCACAGGACCTTTTAACACAGTCATAATAGGAGTACTCATTATAGCTGCATATTAGCATACCAGCTAAATGAAATAATTCTTGATAAAATGTCTAACACCTTGTACCCAGCTGCAAAGTCACTAGCAGGAACTGCACCATTACTCTTAGGCATTTTATGGTGAATGGCTAACACAATGGATTTCCCTAATGGTAGAACAGAGTTATGTTTGCTTACTCTTTTGGAGTGGCTGCTCTAAGAGAGAACTAAGTCAGCCTGGGGCATCCTAATTGTCTAGATTGTAACTTAATGAATCCACTGTTAGACCCGGGTTTGAATCCTGTCTCAGACTCTTAACTGGTTGTTCTACCCAAGGAAAATCATCTAATCTGCCAGAGCTTCCATTTCCTCTCCTATTAGATAAGGATAACAGTAGCACCTGCCAAGAGTGTTGTTAGCAAGTTCTCATGTAAAAAAAAAGACTTTGCAAAGCTCAAAGAATTTTATGGATACCAGTGGTCTTTTTAAATTATTCCTACTCCCAGGATCCCCTTCACTAATGTAACAAAGACAAATGTTTGTGTTTCCAGTATCTTTCATCTGTTGGACCTGGAGGTAGACTTGTGGAAGAGTTATCTAAAGAAGATGCATTGAAAGCAGACATCATAATGACATTTTACATGGACATTATTGGGATGACTTATTTGACCACTACTCCTCTCCCAACCTCCTGTGGAGCTTGGACAGATGTGATTATTTTTCTACTAGGTATTTGCAGAGGGAGCAGTGAGAAGGGGTTGATTGTTGTGAATACAGATTCCTGTATTGTTCCCTTGTAACAAAATGGCCTTTCCCTTACTGTTGGTGGAAGTTGGAAGTTTTTATTCTATGTGCAGCTAGGTGGCACAGTGGATAGAATGCCAGACCCAGAGTCAGGAAGACCTCAGTTCAAATCTGACTTCAGACACTAGTTGTGTGACACTGGAAAGAAGCTTAACCCTGTTTGCCTCAGTTTCTTCATCTGTAAAATGACTTGAGGAAGGAAATGGTGAACCATTGCAGTATCATTACCAAGAAAATCCCAAATGGGGTCATGAAACATCAGATATGACTGAACAACAACTCTACATGCAAAGTTTTTGTGACCAAAGTAAAATTATGTTGAGTGGGAACATTAAAGTCTGTCTTCAGTCTGTCACCTCTTTGTCACTATTCAATAATCATGCGTGGAATCTGGTTTCTTAATTGCATTAATCAGAGTTCATTAAAGTCTTTCAAAGCTGCTTGTCTTTATAATGGTGTTTTTATCATATTCCCCTGGTTCGGCTTACTTTACTCTGTATCAGTTCATACGAGTCTTTCTTTGACTCCGTACCTTTTGCTATTTCTCTTTACAAAGAATTTTTGCTATTTCTCTTTACAAAGAATTTTTTGGCACTTGTAAAATAATGCAGGAACTCTATTTCTATCCCAATTGATTTAATGCCCTTCCTAGAATGGTATAGGGTCATTTATGATGGTAGCTCTCTACGCATCATAGTCATGTTGCAACCCTGGATGATGGGTCTCATATATTTGTTGATATCCTTATTCCTAAGATGTGGTGCACAGAACTGAACACAACATTCTGTACAGGATCTGAGGGCAGAGGGGCTAGGCCCTTCCTCCTCTTGGACACTATGCTTTTATGAATGCAACTTAAGTTTGTTCTCTTTGGGGGCTGCCATGTCACTCTATTGACTATATGGAGCTGAGAGTTTACTATTACTTCCAAGATACTTTTCACAGGAATTGTTATCTAGTCAGGCTTCCCACATATTGTGTTCCTGCAGTTGATTTTTTGAAACTAAATGTAGGACTTTCTGTTTTTTT
>CM053772.1:184688836-184771959 GCA_028658325.1 Potorous gilbertii | reverse complement strand
CTGACTGCTATTCAATGGGAGCTTATCTGCTGGTGCTCAGGTGGGGGCAGGGCTGCATCTCAGGCTCAGTTCCCTCAGGGGTTTTATGCAGAGATCTTTTGTAATGGAGCTGCTGTGGAGCTCCTGCCTGTTCTGGGAGCCTCTGGCCGTCGTAGCCTCTGCCTCTGCCTCTGCCTCTGCCGCAGCGGCTGCCTCCCGAGGGGTTTCAAGTCCTGGAGATACCCCGCTCCCCTCTCATCCTGTCTCTCTCACTGACCTGCGAATACATGGGTGGAGGGACCTTCGCGGCCGCCGGAGATTATGGTCCCTGAAGCCTACTTGGATCTGCTCGCTCCTCTCAGTGCCTTGTGGCCAGGGCAGGGCAGGACAGGGCTCCCCTCCCGTCCAGGGCTTCGATGGACCTGTGAGGTCAGCTTTTCAGGGCTCTCTGAAACAGAAATCTCCTTCACCGTTTTGCTGTGTGGTTTTGACTGTTCCAGAATTTGTCAGGAGTTCTTTTTACAGGAAATCTATGGGCTGTGGGTTCGGAGCTAGTAAAAGTGAGTCTTTCTACTCTGCCATCTTGGCTCCACCCCCCTCATTCAATTCTTAACTGGATAACCCTAGGCAAGTCATTTAACCTTTGTCTGCCTCAGTTTCCTCAACTATAAAAAGGGGATACTAGTAAGAGGATCAAGTTAAATAATACTTTTTAAATGCTTTATGTAGTATCTAGAAAATACTTGTTTCCTTTTTTTAATATAGTCATTAAGATTAAGGGCAATATGAAAGAACCACAGACAGAGTGAGAAGAAAAGGTCTTCTACTCCAAATCTGTCATTTTAGAGATGAGGATTCTGAAGTCCATAAAAGTGAAGGAATAAAAGCACAACCAGGATTTGGACCTGTATCCTCTCCCTCCAAATCCTAGTCTTTTTCTGTTACTCTAATTGCTGCTCTAATTAATAACCATTAAACCTAGTAGCCAAGAAATCTACCCATTGAACTTGTGATGGTGCTTCTAAGAGAAATAGGGCTTTCCATTTCCAAGCATCATTCTGTCTAGGCAGAAAGATTTTCCCAATCAGAAGTCATCAAAACCTTTTTTTAATGCTTTCTTTCATGACAAAATAGATGTTGAATGGAGACTGTTGCTGTTGAATAATAAAGATGTTGGAAGAGCTCCTCTGAATCCATCAGTAGGCATTAAATTACCCATATTACCATGGCGTGACTACATTGGGTCAATGGGAAAGACAAGTTATTGTGTGAATGACAATTGTATCACCCTCCAATATAATATATAGACTTCAAGAAGAAAATGAATTTGTCTCTGAAGTCCAGCATACTAATCAAGTCAGAATGTCCAAGAACATAAATTATCTGTATTTTCATATGATTTTATTGGGATTAATGTTGGCAGAATAGTCCCTGCTGATGGATGATGTACACAAGGCCACAATCACCCAAAATGAATAAAATTCAATGCATATATGCACTCAAAATGCATAGTTTCTGTTTAGCTGGCATAAAAAAAAGCCCTTGCAAAAATGGTGAAGCTTGACATTTGTCTCCATTTCTTCTCCCTTTGCACCTTCATGACATCCCTCCCCTGTAATTCACACATCCAGGACCTTGCTATTCCTCCCCTTATCAAAACAAGAATCCACTTACAATTAATTATCATTTACATCTTGACTAAAACTCATCCATTGCAGTGTGTTCATTCTCTAGTTCTTTGCATTCCAATTCTTCTATATCTAATTGTGGAAAAATTGAGTATTTAACCCATTCAAGAAATCACAAGCAATACACACACACACACACACACACACACACACACACACACACACACACACACGGTTGGTTGGTTGGTTGTTGTCCTTTGTCTTAAAAGAGGACCAAAATGACATCACCATTGTAAAGTAAAATTTCAGTGTGACCGACTGTGGCTGATCAGACCAATACGAACTCAGAATGCTTTACCATAGGTTGTGCACAGATCGTCTATTTGAACATTTGGGGTAGATATCCCAAATTTGCACATCCTGCATTTACTTTGTGCTGTTTCAATACTGCTTTCCTCAAAGAGCACAGCACCTTTTCTTATGTGGGCACGCCATGCTGAGCAGTCCTGTGCCAGGGTCTCCCATATTGCACAGTCAAATCCAAAGTTCTTGAGAGAGACCTTGAGAGTGTCCTTGTATCGTTTCTTCTGGCCACCATGTCATCACTTGCCCCATGCCAAGTGATCCTCAGAATCTTCCTAAGACAGTTCAAATGGAAGCAATTCACTTTTCTGGCATGGTGCTTGTAGACTGTACATGTTTCACAAGCTTGTAACAATGAAGTCAGCACAATGGCTCTGTAGACCTTCAGTTTGGTAGTCAGTCTAATAGCTCTTCTCTCCCAAACCTTTCTTCAGAGCCTCCCAAACACGGAGCTAGCTCTGGCAATATGTACATCAACCTTATTGTCAATGTGCACATCCCTGGAAAGTACACTACTAAGGTAAGTGAACTTATCCACAGCATTCAAAATGTCTCCACTTATAACCAATGGTTCCATGTGTGGATGGTGTACTGGTGGCTGATGGGGCATCTGTGTTTTTTTATGTTAATTATTAGGCCAAAATTAGCACAAGCAGCAGAGAGTTGATTCACACTTTGTTGCATCTCAGCTTCAGAGGCTGCATTGAGTGCACAATCATCAGCAAACAAAAAATCATGCACCAACAATCCCTCCACTTTGGTCTTGGTTTAAGGTCTTCAAATTGAAGACCATCAGTACAGTAGTTGACCTTGATGCTGTATTCATGCTCATTGAAAGCATTTGATATCATGGCTGAAAACATCATGTTAAAAAGCACAGGAGCAAGCACACAGCCCTGTTTCACTCCATTGGTGACTGGGAAGGAACAAGAGCTTTGTCTATTATCCAGAGCCCAGGCAAACAGGCCATCATGAAATTGACATACAATATTGATGAACTTTTCTGGGCAACCAAATTTTGACATAATTTTCCATAAACTCTCATGACTAACAGTGTCAAAGGCCTTTTTCAGATCCACAAACATTGTATACAGACCTCTGCTCTGCTCCTAGCATTTCTCCCAGAGTTGTCAGGCAGCAAACACCATGTTGACTGTTCCTTGGCCCTTTCTGAAGCCACACTGGCTCTCAGGTATATGCCCATCTTCCAGGTGAAAGATCAGTCTATTAAGGAGGACTCTAGCGAGAAATTTGCCAACAATGACTAAGACAGAGATCTCCCTGTGATTGTCACTGGACAATCTATTCCCTTTACCCTTATAGAGATAGACAATGGAGGCATCCTTGAACTCCTGGGGGATAACCTCTTATTGCCATATAACCTGGAAAATTTCAGTCAGCTTTTGTATGGGCAATGGTCCCCCATCTTGTAAATCTAAGCTGGTATAGAATCAGCACCAGGTGCTTTGCCACATGAAAGGAGCCTAGTGGCCCTCAAAACCTCTTCCTTCAGCTAAGGAGGGATTGACTTCAACCTGAGGTAAACAGTCAATGGCCTCAGCATTGATTGATGATGGTCTGTTGAGAACACTATGGAAGTGTTCAGTCCATCTCTCTAGGATCATGTCCTTATCACTAATCAATGTGGCTCCATCAGCACTGAGTAGTTGTGATGCACCATAAGTTTTTGGTCCATAATTAGCTTTCAGGGAATCATAAAAGAGCTTTGGGTTGTTACTATTAATTAGTGTGAGTTACTACGTGCTCACACGAGTAGACAATACAAAATCCAGTACACCTGAAAGAAGAACTGCTCGTATTGCAAGGGAATTCAACAGATATTGCATCCAAATAGCAGCCCTGAGTGAAACAAGGTTGGCAAATTAAGGCCAGTTTACTGAAGTTGGAGCTGGATACACCTTTTTCTGGAGTGGACGCAGTGAAGGGGAGTACCATGAAGCTGGCGTGGGTTTGCAATAAAAACTAATCTAATCAGCAAGCTGGTATGCCTGCCAAAAGGAGTGAATGACAGGCTCATGACAATGCTATTGCCACTCAAAAGAAAACTCCATGCCACCATCATCAGTGCCTATACTCCCACAATGACAAACCCTGATGAAGTCAAAGAAAAATTTTATGAAGACCTAGAGACCCTTATCATCAATGTGCTAAAAGAGAACCTGTTTATAATACTGGGTGACTTTAATGCTAGAGTAGGCTCAGACTACAGACTTGGCAGGAAGTCCTAGGAAGGAATGGAGTTGGAAACAGAAACAGAAATGGTCATTTTCTTCTGAATACTTCTGCATTGCATGAACTTCTCATCACCAACACTGTCTTCCATTTACCTAAACGCAATAAAATTTCACAGATGTACCTTCGCAGCAAACACTGACATCTAATAGATTATGTGATTGTAAAGAGAAGAGACAGACAAGATGTGAGAGTGAGAAAGGCAACGTGTTGTGTAGAGTGCTGGACTGATCATAGACTTATCCTTTCCAAGCTTAATATTCACCTTCATCAAAGGCACCGCCCCAAGTCAAAGTGACTGCCAGAAGAATTAATGTCAACAAATTAGAGCTCTTCTCTGTACGTGAACAGTTTGCTGCTGACTTGGAGGGAAAGTTGAGCCAACAAACAGCTGGCAACAATGGAGCAGAAAAGGAGTGGGAAGCTTTCAGAGATTTGGTATACAGCACTGCATTTGCACATCTGGGTCAAAACATTCACAAACACCAAGACTGATTTGATGAAAATGTTGGGGAAATTCAGAAGCTGCTAAATGAAAAACGTGAACTCCACAGGATTTACCAGCAGCATAGTTCATCCACCTCTAACAAGGCAGCATTTAATTCCATCAAAAGCAAAGTACAAGCCAAGCTTAGAGAGATGTAGGATTCCTGGTTCAGTAAGAAGGCAGATGAAATTCAGTCTTATGTTGATAGTAACAATCCAAACACACACATACATACACACACACCTGCACTATACCCCAACTCCAATACTTCATTATTTTTTTCTTGAAATTGAGCTCTACAAAACCTGGCTTTGATAATAACCATTGAGATTCAAATGGAACTACTTCACTATACTTTAAACCCAGATCACTCTGGCTCTCACTGATTGGCCAATAATAGGTCCTGGCCCAAGCCTCACTTGGTCATTATTTGGGTTTTGATGGTTCAGAGTATGTGTAAACAGTATTTGTTCCTGTTCTGAGCAGAAACCCTGAGGGTCTTCCCCTCCCAGATTGATTTTTTTTTTGACTGGGTAATCTAGACCATCTTTTACTTCATTTCTTAATAAGGCTTAATAAAACCCTTAAATCATTAAATGGGTGTTACCTCAGACAAACTAAGACCTAGGAAAGACCTAAGTTTAGAAAGGTCAGGGTGCCCCACTTCATCTAGGGCCATCTCCAGTCTCCTTGACCTATGTCTTGCCACTGGATTCAGATTATTCTGGAGGAGAAAGTGAGGCTGATGACTTTAAACAGCCCTACCTCACTTAAATCAAATTCACTTGCAAGTCAAGATATCATCCTCCAGATATCATTGATCCTCTTCAAGAACAAAAGACAAACAGCAATGGTGTGGAGATGACCCTGGATTCTCCAGCACTATGCCAACAAAACAAAAGCTCCTCCAAGTTCACCTTGGTAGTGATAGTTCAACTACTAATACCTGTTATCTCAGCCAGTCATTTCAGAAAGGTTTGTCACCACACTGACTGCAGAGTAATCAATTCTTCAGCCATAACAATTCTCAAAGACCATCTTTTAAGCTGTAAGAATCAGTTACCATCAGTGAAGAAACAATGATATCCTTAAAGTATTGAAGAATTTGTTTTTAAGGGGTTGGAGAGAGTTGAATGGGGAACAGGATAACCTACTTTTTACCCTTCAAATCATATAATACAAAAAACTAGTCCTGAGGATGAAACTAGTTATCAGTTTCTTGGGAAATTGGTACAGAAAGACAACTTTTTCCCCTCCTCTCCCCTTTCTTCTTTCCCAATTTCTTAAACTGTAGTAAATTCTCTTCTCCTCTCTCCTGCCCTAAATTTCTATAGGGAAAATGGTAAGTTGAGGCAAAGGAAAGAAAAATTCAAACCTCATTCTCACCATACTTTACTTTGCCCAAGTCTTTCCTTTCCACAATCTTCCCCACCCTACAGCATGGTAAACATGTTATTACACTCTAGTTAGGTAATCCAAATAACCTAAAAGAATTTATTCAGGTCCTGCTATGTACTACATACTATTCTAGGCTCTAACGACAGAAAGGCAAAAAATAAAGTAAAATAGTCTCTGCCCTTGAAAAGCTTCTATTCTACTAGGGGAAACACCATGAACACACATAAGAAAATACAAAGTCTAGACCTGTGATTTTTTTCAAATTTGAAACTGTGGTTTGAGCAATAGAAGTAACTCCCACTGCGGAAATTCTCTCCGCCAATGCAGCTAAGCAAGTTGGTAGAACTTCACAGAATCACAAGATGCTTAGAGCACTGAGAGCTAAAGATATGTCATAGGCAAAACTTAAAGCTAGGTCTTAGACAATGTTGAAACATTACCTACCCTCAAGGAGCTTATATTCTATTGGTTTCTGTCAATGTTTTCTATTCCAGTATAATATTTCCCACTGGCCTCAAATTCCATTCAAGTCAGAAAATTCAAATAATAAATTCCTATTATTTCATTGGACAATATTTTATCATTAACTCTATATGATTTCTAAATCATTCAGTCTATTTATATTTTAAAATTTGGTTGAAAATAAACTTTGTTATATAGGAAGCATCTTTCTCATAATGCCCATGTGAAATTTTCAATAAGGTGACACTGTAAAGGCTACCATAGCCACCACGATTAATAGTTAATAAAGCTTGAATGCCAGCCTTCATGTCACAATAACACAAAATAAACCCCTTTTCCTGTCATTAAGCATATGTCCAACTGGCCAAAGCTGTGTGACTATTTTGATCAAGTTAATTGGTCAGTTCAGGCAACAGCTAGTAAATGAATGAGAAAAAAATGTTTTAATCAAATGGTTATTTCCTGCACTGACGGGATAATTCTAAATCATAAACCTACTATACATAACTTTGGAGAACTTGACCTGTCAAAGCTTACTAAAAGAAAGAGCCCCCCTGGGGAACATTCTAAATCCTGATCCAAAAAAAGAGAGGGTATCTTTCAGGTTACCACAACCTTTCACAAAAGAACATACAGAAGAATTGGAAAGGATGCGACCTGAAAAGTGTTGTGAAAGATACAATTGATACTGACCATGTGAAATGGTCCTGAAGCCTAAGCCTTCAGGAAGCTGGCAATACAGTTCATTTCATAAGATTTTCAGAGACATACATACACACACACACACACACGTACACACACACACACACACACACACACACACTCCAGGGGCAGAGAGACCTAGGAAAAATTATCCAGATCATGGTACCCCAGAGCTATAATGCTCTACCATGAAGAAATCTCATTTAGCCCTTTTACTCTCTCTCCTCCAGACATAAGCATCTCTGTAGCATCACTACAAAGTCCAGGATAGAGAACATTAACCCAAAACCATTACATTCCCTGCCTTAATATATTAAATACAGGCAACCTCATTATGGAAGAGAGACTGATAGAGTCATTAGCAACATAATGGCAATAGGTAATAGTAGGCAACAGTTGCTGTCTTCTTACTACCACACCTCAACTGACCTGCCTCCCTGACTGTGGCAGTAATACTACACCACAATGGATGCCAAGTCCATCCAGAGTTCACAGACAGGTGAAAAAAAGAAATTTAGAGCATTGGTCTAAAGCCAGGAAAATCAAAAAATGAATTCAGAGAAACATGCTAGGATGCAAGATGTCAGCAAGAGCATGATTTATTTCAGATAACTTTTCCATCTAAGTATTCATTTATGAATGCAGTATGCTATTTATGCCCTCTCCTAGCTCTGTGGCATTGACGTTGCTATAACTCTATATACTCCACCATTATTTCCTTTAGGACTTCTAAAATCCACAGATTCCTAGAATTAAAAGGAACTTTAGAAATCATGTAGTTCAACTTCTTTATTTTATTGATGAGAAAAGTTAGGTTGTGTGAAGATGTAGCCTTGTGCAAAGATGTAGCAAGGTCACACACCTTGTTAGTGGCAGATCTGTCATTAGAACCTAACAAGGTAAAATAAGACCATTTTTTACCTTTCTCCTTTACTCCCATGCTGCTTTTGCAATTAGACATTTACTTTATCTGGGATCTGAGGCCAATTACTCTGAGTACAACTTTAAATATGATACAAATATAGAAATCAAATCATCTAAAATAACTTGAAAATGTTCATAATTTTCAATATATACTCAAAACCTAGGTAGTGCCATACCCCAACGAATCATAAACAATAACAGAGATGTCTATATCAGATAATGAAAAAGCCTAACTAGTGAAGAGTGGAACAAGAACCAAGAGAACATTGTATACAATACCAGCAATATTGTTCAAAGAATAATTGTGAATGATTACACTATTCGGATTATTATAAATATTTAAATCAACTACAAAGAACTTATGAAGGAAGATGCTATCTACCTCGAGAGAAAGAACTGATAAATAGAAGTATGCATAGTATGGTTTTATACACACACACACACACACACACACACACACACATATTTGTGTCAAATGGTGGCTCTCTCTACTGCAGAGTACAAAAGAAAGAGTTCAGAACTTAAAATGTAACTCAAAAAATTCAGTTTGCTTTTAAAAAGCCTAACTACATTCATTCATTCAATATTCATTAACTATGTGTGTGGTAACGAGTTAGGTGCTCAGGACAGCACAGATGACTGCCACAGATTGTCTTGTAGGGGTCATTCAATAATGTGTGAGCATCAGAGAGCTATAAATAAAGTGTTGCAAGGGTTTAAGGAAAGAAGAAATCTTCTAGATCCCTTAAGGATTAGAGGGAAGCTTCATGGTGGTAGCATCTGAACTTTGAAAGATGGCTATGATTTTAGTAGGTAAATATAAGGAAAAGGACATTTCAGGTGGAGAATACAATGTGAACAAAACTGGGAAATCACAGGGTATCCTCAAGAAAGAGAAAATAGCTCAGTTTGATTAGAATACAAAGTACATAATAATACTTAGGACAATATGATTGTAAAAGTAGGTTGAAGATAGATTGTCAACAAGCATTTATTACAAATGTGTTATGCTCCAAGCACTGTGTCAAGCACTAAAGATAAAAAGAAAGCAAAAACATAGTCCCTGACCTCAAAGAGCTCATATTCTAATGGGGGAAATAATATGCAAATAACTGGATACATACAAGAGATATACAGTGAAAGTAATCTCAGAGAGAAGGCACTAGTGAGGGATGGACTGGGAGAGCATGTGAAAGTCCCTGAATATCAGACTAAAGAGTTTTTATTTTATTTGGTAGAAAATGATGAGCTGTTGAAGATGTATGAACAGGATAGTCACATGATAGAAACTGTGCTCCTGAAGTGATGTGTAAATGAATTAGAAAGCCTGGAAAAAAGAGAAACAGTTAGGGCAGTTTTGCTGAAGTCTAGATGAAAAATAATAAGGCTCCAAACTAGTGTGAAAATGGAAAAATGAAGCTAGGTGGGAGTGGTATGCAGAAGTTAAATAACAATGATATTCAGTAGTTGATTGGATATGACAGGGTAAGGGAAAGGTACAGTCAAAAACTATTTTGATATCTTAAGTATTAATTTATCAGTTTCTTTCAAATCTCCTGCTCCTACTTGTGATTTTTTTCTGTTGAGCTTATTTGAAAGAAATTACGATAAATTCAGTCTTGAACATTAGAGTTTGAGGCACTAGCTGAATGAACCTCCATTTTAGAAGCCCTCTAGGTAATTTTAGACATCCTCTGGAGTTCAGGAGACAGTATGGGTCTGGAGACCAATCAATCAACGAATATTGATTACGTCCCTACTATGTTTCAGACACTGCACAATGGACTGGGAACACAAAGACAACAATGAAATAGTTCCTGACTTAAAGGAGTGTACATTCTATTTGGGTATCTGGGCAGCAATGTCATTTGAAACAGTGAGAATAAAGTTGCCAAGGGTTATAATGAAGAAAGAGAAGAGAAGGATGAGACCAGAATTGGGAGAAAGGGAAAACTACTACATTAATTGAATAGAAGGAGCCACTGCAAGAAACAGAGAAGTGATCAGAGAGGTAGGAGAAAACCAGGGAAGAAATGAAGGAAAGAGAGATTATGAAGGAAAAGGTAATTATCAATGAAAACTGATGCAGACTTCACAGAGAATGAGGACTGAGAAATAGCAATTAGATGTATTAGTTTACTTGGTGGTAATCTTTAAGAGAGAAAATTCAGTGAGGCCATGGAGGAAATGAAACAAGACTACAACAGGCTGAGGAATGAGTGGGTACTAAAAAAGCAGAGGCTATAAGCAAAGAGTGTTCATTGTGCCATGCATCCTTTTTGTTGACATAAACCATCCAAAGGGAATCTCATTCAAGTAAAAACATCATGATTTTTTCCCCTTCGGCCAAATAAAACAACAAACTCTAGAGTCAAAAGATGCTCCAGCTGAAGCTTAAAATAATGCATCAAATCATTGCTGGCAAATCCTGAGGGATGAGTCCTAGATAAAATATCCTTATGATTTTTTTCCATGGGAATAAAGTTTAGTCTAAGCACATATGTTTTCTGGTAGATTTCTGCTCCTTTTCATTGGATTGTTCCTAGGTATAGTTTTAGTTTCTGGACATTTAGATAAAGTGATATAGCTAATTATTTAGTCTCAAGAAAGTGTTTATACATATCAAGTAGTGCTGGTCCATTGAAAGTCTCCACCAGAGGAGGTTGTGTCATCATTTGAAAGATACTGACATTATTCATAGGTCTTCTCTTTGGGCAGTGCCCTCAGTCTGTGGAACATTCTTTGTGTTCTCAGTGGAGGCAAATTTCCATACATTTAGGCATCTGGGATTATAAAAACAACCTCTACATCTATTTAATAGCCCAAACTTAATTTTTACATCTCTTGAGGTGCACATTAATCTTAATATGTATTATAATGTCTTGTTTTGTGTACACATATAAAGGTTGACATAAAAATTAGATTAATTAATTTTTAATTATTTTACAAATACACCTAATATATTGCATTAAAGAAAAATGTACTTGATATCCAAGGGTTTTACTCTGAATGCTGCCTCTTTCATTCACTAGCTACATGAAAAGTTACTTCTCGGCATCTATTTCCTCATCTGTAAAATGGATATGACAACGTTTGTATTCCAGGCTAAAATAATTGAATTTAATCTGATAGGAAACAGGTTTTTAAATGTTCACCCTTTCCAGATATACTCCCCTGGCAGTATACCCAATAAACATTCCTTCTCCCCATCTTGCCACTTTGAAGCAGGTCGGTAGCACAATGGATAGAGCACTAGGCTTCGGAATGAGGAAGCTCTGTTTTCTAACTGACCTTAGATGCTTATGACCCCTGTGACTCTGAGTAAATCATTTCACTTCTTTCTGCCTCAGTTTCTCCAATTATAAAAAGAGGATAATACAGCAGCTAATCCACCCCCAGGATTGTTGCAAGAATTAAATGAGGTATCTTTAAAGTGCTTGACTCATTGTAGGTCTTAATAAATGGTTTTTTTCCCCTTTCCTTTCTTCTTTTCCTTGTAACAAAGAAAAAAATGTTAAGCAAAACCAACTGGCCAAACTATTAGGTATTTTCTGCACTTGTAATCCCCTATCTCTTTACTGTAAGTAGAGAAGTGCATTTCTTCATCTCTTATCTGAAGTTATGATGGATTATTACAGTTACTTGGTTTAGCCATGTTCTTGCATTTCATTCCATTATATTCATATACCACACATTATGTATGTATTTTTATGGTTCAGCTTATTTTCTTTCTATACATGATTTGTTTTATTTTGCTGTACTACCACAAAAAACATAGCTATGAATATATTCCAGTGCACCTTCCACTATAACATACTGCCTCTTATCACAGGGTTGGCCTTTGAAATTGTTGCTTAGACTTTATATTTTAAGGATTCTGCCATTCCTGAAAATATTTTCAAAATGTCTCCTTTAGATTTGCCTTCAGGGGTTTTTCCCAGGCATGCTATTCTAAAAAATCATTGTTGTATAAGAATCACATCCCACTTTTGGACCAAAAATAGCACTGCCCAGCTGGATCACCCACTTCATGTATCAGACTTTATTGCATATGATTTGAGGCTGTTGTCCTGTAGGAAACAATGAATACTGTGAATTTAGAAGAAAAAAAAACATGAGGACTTTTTATGAACTAATGCAGAATGAATCAAATTTACCCTCAAAGAATAAAGATTTACAACAGCATTCCAAAGAATCTTCCACGGGTGCTGCACTCACATCCAAAAGAGACTTGGAACATTGTTAAATAACTGTATGGTTCCCAATAGGACCACTTTTAAAGGTGATTATTCATATGTATAAGATCTAGAATGGATCCAAATAATATTAATTAGTTGCATTATTTTTATAAAGGGCAACCCTAAGACAGGAGGTATGTTTTATAGTATAAAGTGAAATTAAATATATAGCAAAGTAATCATAGTATCCTCTCATATTTTCAGAAACTAAAATTAGAAACCCCTCTTCCCTCCTCCCACTCCATTTAATGTGTCTTCTATTGATAGGTATTTTGTATCTTCTATGTAAGACCTCAATTTTATCTTGTTTCACATTTTCCTTTGAGAGTTCTACAGACTGAGGAATGGGATGATTGAACGTGCTTTGCTCCCTAATGAATTGGAGCCACATCTAGAGTCAATCTAAATAATTCTGGGAAAACAAATCTTTTATCTAAATTATCTGGTCTCTGTCCAGGGTTCTGAATTCAGAGAGTAATTGCATGGAATTTTACCTCCCTCTGATGGTGTAGGTTTATGATTGTTTGTATTAAGTAGATTCTATGACTTCTATTATCATGGAATACAATCATTGTACCATACTGCCCCTTAGAACATTGGTGCCAAAATCAAATAGAATTGGGAAGCTAGTAAACCACACATGAAGATCATTGTAGGCTGCATAGTGAGTTAGAAAATCACATATTAACATTATCTATGTTCTACTGTATTTTCATTTGTTTTGTTAAATATTTCCAAATTACATTTTGAGGAGTTCCAGCTTCACCCAGGAGTATTGTGGGCTAATTGTGACTCCTCTGACTTAGTATATGTAAGGTTTCAATTGCAAATGTGCTCAAGGATATATTTTTCCTAGTCTCATAGATAGATAGATAAATAGATAGATGGATAGATAGATAAGCAGAGCCAGCATCTCTAGCTACTTATTAAGTTAACTTCTCATTCTTCACAAGGCACCACAAAGAATGATTAAGGCAAATATGGGAGTACAAAATAATATTTTCAGGCAATCAAATCATTTGTAAGGGACAACTCCCTGGTATAATCACTTATTCTGCAAACCCTCTTCATATGACCACAAATACAGTAGACATAAAGAACGAGTGCATTAAGTGTGATTACCCCAGAAATCTGTGAAGTTTCCCTCATGTGGTTTTCCTTATTTTAAACAAAGTAATTTTGTTCTGAAATATATTGTCCTTATTCCATGTTATATTTTTCTTAGATATTTAAAGGACTCCATCCTCTATATTTCCTCTTCACTATGTAAGATTTTTGCATGTGGATTCAAGATTTATTCAATACTAGCTCAGTTTTTTGAATCCATAACATGAACATAATGGAGTAGAGATTTAAAGAATGAATCACTTTTCCTTCATTATTAGATTTTTGCCTCAAAAGTAAGAGTAATATAGTGTTGGCATGGCCAAAACATAAAAATACACGTAATATAAATGTTGTCTGGGAGACCATTTGTCCTATTTCAGAGTACCTCTCATTCTTCCCCCACCTGCCCAAAACCTAAGACACTTCAATAATGGCTAATTGACAAATATTTTAGATTTTTTTTTCTCTTTTGTTTTTGACTTATTAAACTTTTAAGTCTGGCCTGTAGAACCACTTATGGACTTCAAATCCAGGATCATCAGTTGAACAAATGTGCTTCCATTACTGTGGTATCCCATGTTGTAGTACTGAAAGGCTTAGCATATGAATGCTTAACTAGAATATGCCAGAGACAGGACTTGAACCCTGGATCTTCCTGACTCCTAGACTGGCTATTAGACATAGTCATTAGGCTATGTTATCTGCCTTAGATACCTTATATACATATGCAATTAAAAACCTAGGAAACTAGGAATGAAAAAAAGCCAGGTTTTCTACAAATAAAAACAGGCTGCTATAGTTTTAGATGGAGCCAGTTGGCTGGGGTTTGAGTTCTAACTTTGCTATTTACTAGTCAAATGACTTTTGGCAGATCTCTGAGCCTCCTTTTCCTAAACTACATTATTTGATTCATTTTGTTTGACCCTGCTTATTTTTGACAATATTCTGTCTTTTTTTTCTCTCTACAGGATGAGAGAAAATATATGTAAGTTGAAAAAAAATTAAACTTAAAAAGGTACCAAATTTAAAAATAAAATAAAATAAGCTTACAGAATAAAAAATTCTGATTCAGTAAGGGTGCAAAAGAAATGAGAGGGAGAAAGCTGAATGAATATGTACAGTCTATGAATCTTTTCCTCCCTCTTTGCCATGTTTTGATGGACCATGTCTCAGGAATGAGTGATTCACTCACAAAAGATTCACATTTTCAAAGTGCAACAGGAAAGATTTAGGTAATAGTCAAGGAAGAATTTCCTGACTGTAAATGGAATAAGGCACAAGACAGGGTGGTTGTGGGAATATGTGAAGTGCCCTACCATGAATTATTTAAGAAAACTGTCCAAATAGTTGCCCTGGATCATTTTAACAACAACCCTTGTTGAGAAATGAAATGACCACTTAAATTGCCCCTGATCCTATATTTCTATCATTGTAAAGTTGCTATTGGAAGAAACACCTGGTTTTCCCCTGGAAATTGTATATATCACATGTGAAAGTATAGGCTTACCCACAACATTTTCTTAAATTGTAGCCCATCGCCTCAGCTAGAACATTTTCAAGTTTGAGAAATAGCAACACTGTCATATGTTCTCAGGGAGCTTGGAGGTTTGGTTCACTGTGTCAACGTGTTTCTTACCTTCACTTTGTCAGGCCACTGAATCATTACCACACAGGCATGACTGTACATAGATTGTTTTGAATACTTAATCTCAAACAATAGATGAGCTCATGAAAATGCTTGTGTAAATGAAAGGCTCATTAATTGAAACATATTAAATGTGATAGGGAAGTAGCTATGCAGAGGAATCCTACGATGAAGCATTACACAACAAATAACTAACCTTTAGTGTATTGTTTTTATGTAAACTAAGGTAACAATAAAAATAACTGCAGTTTGCAGGTTACAGGCACTGTGTGTGCGTGTATCACATGCCTCAAGAACCTCACCACTCTAATCCAATTAATCAATAAACATTTATTGTCACCATTGTTCCTGATAGAACGAATGCTCAAGAGAACCTTCGTTAACTGAATCAGGATGGGGAAAGATCTTCACTCAGCAAATGTCTGGCATACTTTGGCATGTGTGGATGATACCTGGGGAGGTAATGAATGTGACCAATAAAATAACAAAATAGAAGGACAGATTAAAGTGTGGAGATGCTGCAAAAGTGCTGTGTCAAAAGAAGGACCTCATGATGGCACCACTTTGCTATTCAGATGTGTCTGATTTTAAAATGCAAATTCATTTGTTCAGTCATGTTCCAACACTTCATAACCCCATTTGGAGTTTTCTTAGCAAAGATACTGGAGTGGTTTGCCATTTATTAAGCGCCAGCTATGTGCCAGGTACTATGCTAAACACTAATCCATCCTCCACTGAGCTATGATTTTTACAAAGTGAAGGACTAAGTACATCTCTGCTAAATGATCTCTCGTAGTCAGTTTCCTATTACCTTCAAGATCAAGTAGAAGGCATTTAAAGCTTTTCATAAGTGATGCCTTCCTACCCTTCCAGTCTTGTGTATTCCCTCCACACCCTCTGTGATCCAGCCATGTTGGCCTAATTGCAATGTGCCTCTGCAGAGGCTGCCCCCCCACACTTCGAGTCCTCTGCACCTTCAGCTCTAATTCTTGGCTTCCCCACTTCCTACAAGACATGATTCAAGTGTTTTATTTCTTAAGAGATCTTTCCTGCCCCTCAGGTTGCCATTGCCTTTTTCTTCTCTTATCACCTTCCTTTCTGTCTATATTTTATATGTATTTCACTTAGAGGTCCCCTTTCCCCCCAGTGGAATCTATGCTCCTCAAGGGCAGGAACTGGTTTTTGCCAGTTTTTTTATTCTAGTATTTATTGCAGTGCCTGATGTACATAGTAAGTACGTTATGTGAGAGACTGTCTACCAAACTGAAGGTCTACAGAGACTTTGTGCTGATTTCACTGCTGTATGCCTATGAAACTTGGACTTGTCAATGCCATGCCAAGAAACAGAATCATTTCCATTTGAATTGTCTTAGAAAGATTGCGAAGATCACTTGGCAAGATAAGGTAGCAGACACTGAAGTCCTGTCTCATGCTAAACTGCCAAGAATGCAAACTCTACCACAAAGAGCTCAACTCCAATGCGCTGGTCACATTGTTCAAATGCCAAACATATGTTTGCCTAAAAGACTTTTATGAAGAATTCACACAAGATAAGTGCTCACTTAGAGGTCAAGCAATACAAGGACACTCTCAAGGTCTCTCTGAACAACTTTGGAATGGATTGCATGTCATAGGAGGCATTGGCACAGGACTACCCAGCATGATATGTCCACATCAAAGAAGGCACTGTGATCTAAAGCAGAATTATAGCACCTCAAAAGAAAGGTGAGATGCACAAATTTACAGAAATCCCCGCCCCAAATGTTCACCTGGACTGTTTGTGCCCAACCTATGGTAGACCGTTATGAGCTCATACTAGTCTGATCAGGCACAGATGGACACACTGTACCTTGACTCTGACATAGTGATGTTATTTTGGTCCTCTTCAAGAATGAAGGACAACAGCCAATCAACCAACCAAGTAACTAACTGACTGGTCACCCAGGCATGTGACCTAGGGGATAAAAGGATAATTATATATTTGGTGTGGCATGGAAATGATCCAGAAGGCCATACTATCCAATTTCTCCTCTCTTCAGTTTCTACTTCTTGAACTATCCAGCTGGCAACCAAAAATCAAAGCTTTGGGTATGGGGGATGATAAATCTAAAGTGATGTATCCCATGCTACAAAACTTAGAACAGAGATTTGCCTCTAGGGTGTATGGGAATCTAAGTTTCACCAAACTGAATTCCTTAGTCTTCATCTTTCCTTAAGTCTAAAAATCACACACACACACACACACACACACACACACACACACACACACACACACATACATAGTATGTACATACATGCACAGCTCTGCTGAAGTCTTATATATAACAACCTCCCTGAAATGACACCTCCTCCATTTTGCTTCCATTGATTCCTCAGTTAGAATTACTCTCTTTCTTCTTTAAATTCTCTTTGTACTTTATACTCTAAATGAGGCAGCTAGGTGGCTTAGTGGATAGAGCACTAGACCTAGAGTTAGGAAGCCTTGAGTTCAAATCCAGCCTCAGGGACTTACTAGCTGTGTGGCCCTGGCTACTGCTCACTTAACCTGTGTTTGCCTTAATCTACTTGAAAAACAAATGGCAAACCAGTCCAATGTTTTTGCCAAGAAAACCCCATGGGCAGTATTGGTATGCTACACAGGCCCAGAGAGTCACAAAAAGTCAAACATAAGTGAACAAAAACTTTAAGTACCTCTAAAATGTACAACCTATGAAATTTATTTGCATATATTTTATTTCCCCTGTTGGTTTATAAAAGCACATATTCTTCTCTATATCCCTCAAAGCACAAAGCACAGTGCATTGCAAACAATAACATATAACATGTTTGTTGAATTTAATTGAACTAAAACTTGGATGACTGTCAGACACTGAGGTCCACAAAGGTAGAAAACTTGACAAGGTTCACCTTTCTGATCTCCTTTGCATTGTCAATTGGGAGCCAATCGTTTTCCATTTTTAATGTAAGTTTCTTATCCACTAGGAGACTATTTGATAACACTTTCTCCTGAATACAAAAAACTCCTCACATCTAATTGCAAATGAGAAGTTGCTTGACAAGCCAGTTTTACCAAATGACTGAATTATCTTAAAAAATATTCATCATCTCAAATAATTTAAATTCTTGCCCTTTGCTCCACTGGGGACATTTTTGCATTAAAAAGTCTGCTTAAAATGTGTTTGATTCTTCCCACATCAGGATGGAGTTGAAAATAAAAACATGGGTAGCATATGACAGAAAAAAGAATAAATGGCACACAAGGTGAGTTGAATAGTTTCTTAATTTCTCTATGATCATACATGGAATTTATGAGGAATTGAAGGCGAATCTTATTGCTACAGCAAAATGAGAATCAGAAAATTCAGGCATGATCCAAATGGTAGTCTAGTCTCTGGAGTAACTGTTTTAGTTCCATAGTCTACAATGCCTAGCACATATTAGGTACTTAATAAATACTTGTTGGTTGATTGATCCCATTCTCTTGAAAACCAACCCACATTTAATTCCTACAAAGGACTTGCTGTATTATATGTGTAAGGAATAATTTGTTATAAAAATCCAGCATATTTAAGTTAATTGGTCAAATAGCCAACTAATCAATAGTCAATCAATTAATAAATATTGATTGATAACTTACTACAACTGTGCTAGGTATTCTGAAATATGGAAGGTTAGATGAGGGAAAGAGTACAAAAGAAAAGTAAAGGTCCATATGCTGTTGGAGATTTTTTTCCTACTTTTATTAAACTGTAGCATGACAAGCACTGGAGGTCCTAGCTCTGACACATACTGGCTGTTTTCTCTTAAGTACATCTTTGAATCTGTCAGTACTATAAGCAACTAAGAATATAACTCTTAAGCGCTCTATATGTGTTCATTGAATTAATGTGGTGCTAAAATGGAACTAATGCACATTAATAGAGGGAGTTTCCTCATGTGAGAGCTCACTATACCAATGAAATCATAGGTTCATTCCCTGTACTTAGCTGCATAAACTGTAGCAACCAAGTTTCAAGCTCAATATTATTTCTTTTGAGAGAAAAAAAAAAGCCTTCTATACTATATCCTCTATTTCTTCCTCAATATCCAGAGGTTTTCCTAACCTTTTTGGGTCATGACTCCTTTGCCAAACAAATGGAGTATGTGGATCCCTTCTCTAAATAATATTTTGAAAATAATTGCAGAAAGCACTCAATTTTAGTTAGGTTAATGAAAATAGATAACTTTTTTTACCAGTCAAGTTCATAGCATCCCTGAAACCTATATGTGAACCTTTAGATTAAGAACCCCTGCTTTATAATATCTCATTAATTCTCATGGGTTCAATTATCAGCTTTATTTGGATGATTTCCAGATTTACATATCCACCCTGTTCTCTCTCCTAAGTTCTAGTATTGCGTCACCAACTGCCTTTTAGACATCTTGAAATGAATATGAAACTCAACACATCAAGAAGGAAGCACATTTTCTTTTCCCAAAAATCCCTCCCCTTTTCCAAACTTCCCTGTTATTGTCAAGGGCATCAATATCCCTCCAGTCATCCAGTGTCAAATTTGATTCTTCATTTACATTCACCTCCCATATCCAAGTCCTGTTGTTTCTACATTTGCAACACTTCCTGGATATATCCCCTTTCTCTTCACTCACACAACTATCACCCTGGTGCAGGCTCTCAGCACTTCAGGCCTGGATTATTGCAATAGTCTTCTAATTAATTCCTTGCTTCAAGTCTCTCTCTACTCTAATCCATATTTACTCAGCTACTATAGAGACTTTCTTAAGGGAGCAAGGTGCCTCTGCAAAGATCTGACTATGCCACTCTCCCCACTGATAAACTCTGGTGGCTCCATATTTCCTCCAGGACAAAATATAGAATCCTCTGATTGGCATTTTTAAAGTCCTTCACAACCTGCCCTCATTTTACATTTCCAATAAATATTTAAAGCAGCTCTTTTGTAGTAGCGAAGAATTGGAAGCTGAGGAGATGCCCATCAACTGGGGAATAACTAAACAAGCTGTGGTATACGATGGTTATGGAATATTATTGTATTATAAGAAATGATGAGCACAATGAACTGATGCAGAGTGAAACGAGAAGAAGCAGTAAAGCATTGTACACAGTAACAAGAATACTGTGTGATCATCAACTGTGAATGATTTAACTATTCCCATCAATAAAATGATCCAAGACAATTCCAAAGAACTCGATGAAAAATGCTGTCCAGCTCCAGAGAAAGAACTGATGGAATTTGAATTCAAATCAAAGCATACTATGGTTCACTTTACTATTTTCTGTGAGGAAATGTTTTGCATGATTGCAACTGTATAACCTATATCAAATTGCTTGCCATTGTGGTGAGGTGGGGGGGAGGGAGAGAATTTGGAACTCAAAACAATTTTTAAATGAAGGTTAAAAATTGTTTCCACATATACTTGAAAAAATAAAATATTCTTTAAAATAAAAAAAACCTATTTTCTTATGACCTCTCTGTCATCATATACCTGTAAAGTCAATCTTTGGAATTTTCAGATTTATCCAACTGATTCTAGTCATAGAACGTCATCCATCACCCATCTTCTCCTATTCAATTCTTATCCAACTTCTAAAATCCATTTAACAAAAGTTTTCTTCATGAAAACATCCTTTATCTTCTGGGTCAGAATGAATGAATTAAGGAACATTATTAATTAAGTGCTTACTACATGCCAGGTGAGACAGTCCCTGCCATCAAAAAAGTAGATACTTTCCTAGGAGAAAATGGCAAATATCAGAGAGAGATAATCAAGGAAGGAAGTTTTAGTAAGGAGAGCCACAGGGATGAGAAGTTGTTCCAAAATGCAGTCAATTGTCATGCCCTTTCCAGAAACACTGGTAGTGTTGACTTTATTTCTATACTCAGATCAAAAGATGGAAAAACAGGAGTTATATGTACACTAGCAGGACAGCTGGAAATACGACCTGGTTGTATGGCCATACAGGAATATGAAATATGGACTGGTCCAGGGATAGATGACTAGAACCCAAGAATCACAATTTGTAGTTCTGTAGATACAAGGGACCACCAAGGATATCTAGCCCAGTTTCTTCATTTTATGGACAAGGAAATCAAGATTCAGAGAAACCGGGTGACTTGCCTAGAGTCAGCGAGGAAGAATCTGAAACTGAATTTTGTACAGTGAGCTGGATGTATTTGAGCAGCTACGTGGACCAGTGGATAGAATGTAGGACCTGGAGTCAGGAAGTCTCATCTTCCTAAGTTAAAATCTGGCCTCAAACACTTAACTAGTTCTGTGACCCTGGGCAAGCCACTGTAACCTGCTTGCCTCAGTTTTCTCATCTGTAAATTGAGCTGGAGAAGGAAATGGCAAACCACTCCAGTATCTTTGAAAACCCCAAACGGGGTCACAAAGAGTCGGATACAACTGAAATGACTGAGCAACAACAAAGACATATTTGAACTCAGTTACCAATTTAGACAACTTAGCCACAGAATGTAAATTCCAAAACTGAGTGGTTTAATTTACCCAGAAAATGGAGGCATGGTTATAGTAGTTGATTACAAAGGGTAATATTCCAGATGAAAAAAAGTGATGTAAAAGTAGGGAAAATGGCAAGATGCTCCTGGTAGACTGACTAGACATTAAAAATCACATTCTCCTTCATGTTTATGCAATATTGTAGTTATTTGAGCTGGTTTTATTCACTCATCACTGTAAAGTGATTTGTAAACATTTTTGTAAACATTTTTCACTCGGTAGCCTAAATTCTGTAACACTCCCTGTCTCAATAACCAATCTAGTTTTCTGCCCACAGGGAATGTGGGAGAATGTAAAAAAGCTTGGGTTCAAGAATCAGAGTCCCTAGGTTTAAATCCTTTGTCTGACACTTATGACCTACTCCGTCACTTAATTTCTTTGCAGTACTTTACTTTCCTTCACTTACCTTGCTAGATGATCTTCTAGTTTTCAACACATAATCTTAGGAAATATTTGTGGCATTCTTTTATAAAACACACGATTCAAACACATTTCAGCCTATTTGTACCCCTGTATTCAGTTCTGTGACTCTCATTGTGCATCTGTAGTGTCTGTCCTAGATAGATGGGTTGCTGGCTTAAAGGTGCTCTATAAAATACCCAGCAAGACCATTCAGTGTAGGTCCTGAAGGGGGAAAAAAATGTGTTTGTATGTTCTGGGAATTACACAAGACAAACCTGTAGGAAAAAAAATTTGAGAGTAACCCAAGGTTGAAAGCACTAATGAATACAAAATCTTCCTGCCTGAGCAAAGTATCCGCCTGATGCTATTTTTAAACTGCTTAAAAGTAGTTCTAGTAGCAAAGCTGAGCAATACCACGAATCTATTGGGAGATTTAATAACGTTACACCTGAGTTCTTTATATCAGGAGAGGATTCAAGAGAACATTCGTTAACTGAATCAGGATGGGGAAAAATCTTCACTCAGCAAATGTCTGGCATACTTTGGCATGTGTGGATGATACCTGGGGAGGTAATGAATGTGACCAATAAAATAACAAAATAGAAGGACAGATTAAAGTGTGGAGATGCTGCAAAAGTGCTGTGTCAAAAGAAGGACCATGATGGCACCACTTTGCTATTCGGATGTGTCTGATTTTAAAATGCAAATTCATAATTTATAAGGCTCATCTTGTTCGAAATAGAACTCATCAACTTTCCCCTTAAACCTGTTCTTCCTCCTAACTTTCCTATTTCTGATAAAGTGACTACTATCTTCCACATCACATAAACCTGCAGTAATCTTTGACTACTGCTATGAAGCCATACACTTCTCAGCAATACAGTCATTAACTGACTTTACCTCACCATTTGAATGAGGTAGATATTTAGAATAGGGCTAGACCTCCTTGATTCAAAAGTAGTACAAATCACTTACTCTCTCTGTGACTCAGTTTCCTCTTCTGCAAAATAGTGAGGGTGAGGAAAAGGATGCTAACCTAGATGCTATCTTAAGTCCCCTCCAATTCTATGACAAACTCATCAATCCTCTCAGAGAAAGTGAATGTTCTTCAGCTTTGAAATGGAAATAATACCTGTCCTATTGTGACTGTTGTGAGAATTCAGTGAGATAAGTAGATGTAAAGTGCTTTGTGACTATAAAGTGGCATATAAATATAAGCAATTATGTTTCTTCTAAGCTTTTTTTCTGTATGACTACACAGTCTCCTAATAAATAAGCATGAGGCAGGAATTAACCAGAGAAATACATTTCATTCTAAACACTCAGAGCATCATTTTATTTTGTCACTACTTTTTTTTAATAGTCTTTATTAGAAAGGGAAAAAAATATTGTTTTTAACAAAGAGAAACCATTGGAATGGAAACATGGTACTATATTTCATACTGTAACAGAGTTTTGAAATCAGGGTATATTGCCCAAACACCTGTTTTTTTTCTTTCCCATCTGGGGTAGAACAGTGGAATGATTCACTCTCCCTTATGAGCCTCGCATCCATCATTATCTCACTAAGGCTGCCCACAAAGAACTAAAGCCCTAGTTTTTTTTCTTCCAGCTTCTTTCCTCCTATTGGATAGCAGGCTGTTATTTTATTTTTTCCATCTCCTGCTGTTCCTTTTCTGTAGCAGCCTTTGTGCAAGGGGCCTCGTAAGGAGATGAAGCTGACAGACATTGGATCACTGAAAATCACCTTTTGTAGCTCCCTTTTATAGGGAGAGTGCATGCCTCAATGACTTACCAGGCGTTTGGAGCCAGGCGGCATTACATGCTTGCCCTGCTGTTGAGATTTATCACTCTAGAGAGTGTGTTATTGGGAAGTCATCACAAAGAATCAAATAGAATAGCCTAAAAGAATTAGTTTCTGGTTTTATTAATGCCCTATGTTTAGGGATAACCAGTTGAGAACTTTCAGGTTGATACCCATGAGGTCTAAGGATGCCCTACCTACCCTACAAAGCTAGAGTGGCCTGCACTTTTAAAACTGACCTATTCTACTGTTTTCCATTGGGCCAAACTCTTTGATGGGAAATTTCTCGTTGGCAGTAACTTCCCAAGATGGTACCATCCAGGACCCAAGCTTTGAAGGTTGACCCAGCAAGGCAATGCTCAGGGAGAATGCCTGTGGGGAAAAAAGTGATCACTAACCACCATTGAAACAAAGCTAGAAACACATACGCAAATAATCAAACAAGACCGAATATTCCCAACTTCTCCTTCCCCCTTACACACACAAACACACACACTCACACACACACACACACACACACACACACACAGACACACACACTCATCAAAGTGTTTGCTAACCCTTTGTGGTTTCTAGGCCCTTTCAGGTCTGCTTTTTCTGTTTTTCATTTTAGTTTGATTTCACCTGGATAAAAATACCAGGGATTTGAGGGGAGAGAAAAAAAGGGAACATCCCTAGGGGTGACCCTAAGTCTACATCTCCCCTGTAGAGTGATGAGGTTGAAGGGAGAGAGCCCCACTTGGGGTACAGTAAGAATTAGTCTTACTACCTAGGTACCAAGTTCAGTTGTTTCCAAGGCTTGCAAGTATTTTGATTATTCTTTAAATTTTGAGCTCTAGGGCACAGGTTCAGTCGCCTTATCTTATTTTTATATTTGCCCTTATAAAATGAAAATTTCCCAGACTCATAAGGTTGTATCCCAACACAAAAATAGTAGGTCCTTAATTTATTTTTTAGACTACATTGCAAAATATTTAGAAGTCATTCCCCAAAAAGCTACATAAAATGCTACATGCCTCTTTATTCCAATTTATAAAGGATTCAAGAATTATACACTTAGATATCTGACTATTCACTGAAGGCCCCCACCTGGGGGTAATATATGATCATTTTGCTAAAATCTCATTTGTCTTTCATCTATACCTTTGTTAAAACCTTGAAGAAATCCCAAATTAGATATAAAGAAAATTTATAGATCCAGAGGAAATGTGGTATAGCAGAGAGAGTGCTGGATTTGAAGTCAATAACACCTAGATTTGGATTTCACCCCAGATACTAATTATCTGTTTGATCCTGGACATGTCATATAACCTCTCTAAGGTAACCTGCTTCCTCTTCTATAAAATGGGGAGGGAGGGAAGTAAAATAGTAGCACTCACTCCACAGGGTTGTTAGGAGGATCAGATGACAATATATGAAAAGCATTTTGCAAACCAAAGAGTGATATGTACATACATACACACACACACATATACATATACATATGTGTGTGTGTATATATATATATATATATATATATATATATATATATATATATATGTATGTATAGGAGCCATCATTATTAGACCAGTGGAAATCCTGAACGCTGAAAAATGCTTTCTTTAATAAGAACAGGCTGAAGTCGTGCCCTTTCCTATTACAGTTATCCAACCAGTAGAAGTAGGGAATGGGAAAGGCTTTTTTTTCCATTAAATTTGGAAAACAACTCAAGAAGATCATCACATATCATCCTTCTCTGTTGAAAACAGTGGTGCCTGAAAGCTGAAGACTGCAAAATTTGGGACTCAATTTCTCTAAATGAAAACACTAGAAGATAAAGAATAACAATCTCTATCCTAAACTTCATGGAGTGTCCTGTAGCCCTAGACAATAGAACACAGCCCACATAACACAGACTCTCTCTGTTAAGTCTAGCACTACAAAAAAAAAATCCCCTCTCCCTGGCTACATTAATGTAGAAAGCAACCACCACTGTGGGGGCGAGGAGGAGGGGGGATGCTGAGTTCATCCCAGGGAACCAGGACTTAAAAACAAAAACAAAAAATCATTCAGCTGCTCCTGGTAAACAGCTTCTCTTTTGCTCCCGCTACTAGTTTTCTATCATCAGAATTCATGCAGCTTGGTTTTTCAGTAGAACAGCTATTCTTGTAAACTGAGAGATCTTTCATCAGAGTGATAAACAACACTCAGCAAGTATACTTGTGGAGGAGACAGTGGTCCCTAACCAGTACTGAAATGAAACTAGAAACTCTTACACAATCAAACAGGACCAAACATTCCCACATATTCCTTTTCCCTTACACATCCACATCCACACACATGTATACATATATGTACACACATAAACATGCACATGTACATACATTACACAGTCATATGTGTATACACCATGTATATGTAGTAACCGTGAGGATTTTTCCATTGGTTTCAAAGTGAGAACCTTCATTTCCATAACCTTTTTAAAAGACCAGCTAAAGGCTAACATAATCAGACCTACCTAGTCATCTCATTAAATGCCCAATGAAAGCAATAGTTCCCACCATTTGCTGATACTCTAAAGTTGGTCCTTCTCCCACTTGATTTTTACCATTCAAATTTTATAAAGATTAGAGGAATATCTTTTGTGGCTGCTACAAGTCTTATGACAAACCTTGGAACTCCGTGTGTGTGCCTTTGTGTCTAACTCTCTATCTCTGTGCCTCTGTCTGGCTACTTCTCTTTCTCTCTCTGAGTGCCTTTGTCTCTCTCTGTTGTTGTCTTTTTCTGTCTCTTCCACCTCCCCACACACTTGTCTGCTTATTTGTAGATAGAGAGACAGAGAAAAAGAGACAGAGAAGGAGAGAGAGATACACTCATACCCATAATAGAAATATGGGGTATTTGAACTGAAAGGTGACAATTAAAAAAATCTATCAAGGGACAACACACTCAATCAGTAAAGCATTTATTAAGCATCTACTGTGTGCCAGGAACTGTGAGTGACAGCAAGGTTCACAAAAAAGGAATTTACAATCTATCAGAAGTGAAAAGCGGGGAGAAGGAAAGGAGGAAATTCTAGTCCAGTTTTAGTCCTTGTTTGTACCTTAGAGTCAGGAGATTTGTGTTCCTAGCTCATCTCTGCCCCTTCCTAGCTGTGAAACTCTAGGCAAGAAACTTCTCTTTATTTCTAGAGGGATAAACAGATTTTTCTAGACTGTGAGATTCAGGCACCTTACAAAAGCCATCACCCATATTTATTCAAAGGTTTCTAGGAAGATACGGTGGAATGAACTGTGATTTTGGTGTTAGGGGCACAGGTTCAATTCTAAATTTATTCCTAAACACTTTTATGACAGACATATTTCTGAACCTCAGATTCCTCATCAATAGACTGTTAGCTCCTTGAGGACAAGGGCTGTATCTTCTTTATCTGTATTCCCAGCACTTAGCATAGTGTCTAGCCCAAAATGGGCACTTGATAAATCTTTGTTGATTGATTGAACTATAAAATGAGAGGTTGTATTATAGGGCCTTGAATGTCCCTTCCATGTCTAAAGTCATGATCCTATGAAAGAAAGTCAAGTCAAGAAGCATTTATTAAGTGTTTACAATGTGCCTAGGACTGTACTTAGCCCTAAGGATACAAATTTAAGCATAAAGACAGTCCCTACCCTCAAGGAGTTTATAATCTAATAGAAAAGAAAACACATAAAATGATGCTGAAATGTTGAAGAGGGGAGCAGAAGGAGAGTTGTCCTGCTGGAGGAAGAGATGTTAGTGAAAGTTCAGTGAGTCACTGGTGGAATCCAGAGAGAAGTGAAAACATGGCTTACCTTGAGTGCTTTCCTTAAAATGAGGTTTCTGGGAGAAACCAGCCAGTCAGAGAGAGGAGCCACATGGATGGAATATATGCTTCCATCATGATAAGGTTATGTGTCTACATCACAATCATGTCTGTTATGTTTGCACCCTTATCAACCGTCCTCCCCAAGAGATCCAAATGCTTGGAGAGAGCCTGGAAGGTTTTACCATTCATAGAAGAAAGTACATTGTCAAGGCTATAGGAAGAAGCTTCCTAAGCATCCCCACATTGGCTAAGAAAAGATTTAAGTATTCTAGACTACCTATCAGGTACCTTTCCCAGGCAATAATTCTCTGCTGTATTTCTGAAAGGGTCATGGCTTAGCTGTCTTTATTTTGCTGTCCTACTTAGCCAGGTGTCACCAGGGTTGCCAGGCACACTGAAATCAATTAGTCTCTGCGCATGTTAAGAGCTATGAAAGAATGTCAAGACTGGTTGAAAAACTTTACCCTGGAGTCAATTAGGTTCATTGTCTGGGTGAAGTATTTCACCTTTTCTGGGATCTTCCTTTACATTTCTCCATATGATAACAGTCAAGGACTCAAAATAAGAAAGAAATGTGAAACTCTCAGAATCTTAGGGCCAGAAAGGAACTCAGAGATGGGATGATAGGATCATACACTAAGAGCTGGAAGGAACCTCAGAGGTCCTCTTCTCCAACCCTCTCATCTTACAGATGACAAAAGGGCCCATGTACGTGGCTTGCCCAACATCACTTAGGTGGTAAGTATCAGAGCTAGGTGTTAACCCTCTGATCCTATTCAACATTCTCTCTGCTAGGCCAAGCTGCCTCTTGAGACTAGGTCTTTCAACATGGATCCCAGTGAAATTCTGGACTTGGGTCCTAGTTCTACAATTAACTCTGTGACTTCATGCCAGATGTGAAATCTTTGATTTCCTTTTCATATATATATGCCATTGCAATGTCTGGCCATGGAGCTTTGAAAAAATGCTTAATAAACATTTTGGAAAGCAGGGAAAGGAAAAGATGGGAATAGATAAGCAATTATATAATGGATGGTTTGCATCCCACAGAGGCATGTGAGTGGAGCATTGATGATCAGTCAGTCACCAGAATCTCCAGATGGAATGTCCCTTCAGGCCCATCTAATTTTTTTATGAGACAGGTGGCTCCTCAAGATCTTTTATTCACAAATGGAAGGCTTCTGCTATTAATGTGATATCTCATTCATTAAGATTATAAGACTCTTCCATTACTTCTTAATGTAGGAATCTTTACCACAGATCTGAAGGGAAGAAATATTAAAATAAAAATTACACCTGCCTGTTGCTTCTTCTGCTTCTATATAAAAACACAAGAGCAAAGACTCCTGGGTTCCTTTTTCTACACCATCACAATGTCACTGGCTGTTCAACCTCCTTCCAGTTGTCTGGACATTTAAGTTGGAATAGTATAGACATAGAAAGGCAGGTTGTTATAATGGAAATTTTATAGTGAAAATGTTATAATATTATAATGCTGGATTTAGCATCAAGAAAACCTGAGTTCAGATCTCACCATGGATACTTCTGTATAACATGGGGTAAAGTAATCTCTGTATGCCTCAGGCAGAACCCTAGAAATTACCTACTGAGCAGTGAGTTGTCAGCTCCCTGCTGGTTATATGTAAATCAATCAATGAATCAATAAGTATTACTAAAAAACTGCAAGGTTCCAAGCACTATGCCAGGCACCAGAGGTATAATTACAGTTAACCAACCAACAATTGGTTGATTGGAGGGAAAGGGAGAAGATGTTTATGCCATGGTGACAAAGTCTAAGGTTCACGAGCAGTGGGAGTTGTGGGGGGAAGGAGTACTGACCTGGGCCTTTCCTCAAATTGAAGGTTTGAGGAGGAACTCATCAATTGCAGTAGGATTCTCTGGAGCTAATGGATCTTCTAGGATGAGAAGATAGCTGATACGTAGTGACAAAGACCAGAGGGAGGAGGAGAAGAGTGAAGGGTGGCTGGCCAGAGTCATGTGCTTACATTTGAATAAGAGAAATAATATAGACATTTCTCATTTTACAGATTTGATATATTGCTGAAACCATGTGAAATAATCATAGTTTAAATGCACCTGGGGAGCTTACCATATAAAAGAAATATTTTAATAAATTAAATCATTTTGAATGCAAAACCACTCCCTGATATTTCTACTTTGTAAAGTTTAGATCTATATATTTGGATTGCAAGGTTTAGATTTCTATATATTGGATAAACATTCCTATATTATCTGCCTTTTTTTTACACAAGTATAATAGCATAAGAAAAATTTTATAGTGGGAGATATATTTAGAAATACTCTGGAAAAGGTTCCCTTGATATGCCTGGCTGTTGCTACTACATTTCTGATTAAATGGAGATTGTAGCCCTTGCAATAGCTGGAGTGGCCAATGGTTAGTGTCACAAGAAAACTAGCTATTTTCTTCTTCAGCAAGCCCTCCCCTTCAGAATAGGGGCAGAACCAGTGTTTCCTAACTCCAGGCTAAGGGTAACTTTCCTTTGAAGGACAACTCAGTGGCCCAGTATATAGAACACTGGACCTGGAGTTAAGAAGATATGAGTTCAAATCTGACCTCTAAGACTTACTAGCTTTGTGACTCTGGGCAAGTCACTTCTTCCTGTTTGCCTCAGGTCTTCATCTGTAAAATAAGCTGAAAAGGAAATGGCAAGCCATCCAATATCCGTGCCCAGAAAACTACAAACGGGGTCATTAAGAGTCGGACTCAATAGACAAATAAAAATAAAACTTTCCTTTATTTAATATCTTCACTCTGCCTCTTACTCAGAAGACCTGCCTTCATAAAGATCAATGGTGAGTGAACTTGCCTGAGGCACCTCCTTCTGAGCGAATCTTTACTTTTCTCCATCATTTAATTCTGCTTGTTCTTGATTCAGACTCTTTATACACAGGGAAGGGGACCTAGATTCAGCTTTACTCTGCTCAGGGAAGTTTATCAGTTATTAATAAATCAAAACCATAAAGTTCTTCCTCATTTGAATCAAGCCCCCAGTCAGAAGAAAGCCTAGTGCTTTGAACCAAGGTTTAAACTTTGTCCCTCAGCATACCACAAGTCCTTTGCTTCCTTCTTTGTCTCTATCTCCCCTATACCAATAACGAATCACACAACTGGAAACAATTAAGATAGATCTTATTTTATCTAGATTAAGCTGGCTTTAAAGCACTAATTAAGTTAGCAAATAAACAACTTTAAAAAAACAGATAAGCTTTGGAGTTAACATATGTTCTCCTAGTATGAGAAAGTGGGAGAGGGGCAAGTAAATTACACCATCTACATAAATGCTCCAGCAGGGAAAAGTTCAGTATCATACCCCTCCACTGGGGCATTAGGTTTTCCCATTGCTCAATCAGGCTGTTGCCAAAGTTGCTAACAACTCAAGTCTCCCAGCTCCAGCTTCCATTCCATCACTCAGTCACTCAAATTCTGGCCCATAGCATTTTCTCTGAACCTTTTGTATCCATGAACATCTAGCTGACATCTCTCCGTTGATCCCAGAATGGGGTTAGGGCAATGCCATCTCTGAGATTATGTTCCTCATAGGCTCAAGTAGTTAGTCTCTGAGAGCCCCCTCTCCACCTGCAAAGGAATTGGTCACCCCAAAAACTTGCTACCAGACATTAAGGGAAAGGAGTTATTTTTCAGTAGTGGTAAAATAGAGTCAAATCATGGCAAAAGTATGTGGACAGACAGCAAATACCTCTCACATTTTTAACATGTGGCTAAATGTATTTTGGAGTTCTTATTCAAATATATACCAGGACTAGGAGAGTCACCCAACAATCAATAAGAGGTAGTATGACGTAGCAGAAAAGAGTTCTAGATTTGGAGTCAAAAGGAGATCCTAGCCCTTCTTCTGTTACCATAGCAAATTCTTGACTTCTTTGAGCCTATGTTTTGTTGTTCAGTTGTTTCAGTTGTGTTCAACTCTTTGTGACCCCATTTGAGTTGGCAAAGATACTACAGTGGTTTGTCATTTCCTTCTCCAGCTCATTTCACAGATGAGGAAACTGAGTCAAACAGAGTTAAGTGACTTCTCCAGGGTCACACAGCTGATAGGTGTCTGAGGCCAGATTTGAACTCATAGAGATGAGTGTTCCTAACTCCAAAGCCAGTATTCTGTTCACTATGCCACCTAGCTACCTCAATGTTTTCTCTTCTACAGATTTAGAGCATACAACCTGAATTCTCTTCCCATTCTCAATCCCATAAATATTCACAAGATGTTATCTTTTTTCAAAGTGAAAGAATTCAAGCAACTACACATTATCTGTTTGATTTGGAGCAGTGTTTCTCTCTAACCATCAAGAAAGCAAAGACACAGTTTTACTTCTCTGCTTAGAAACCATTATTCCTGAGGAGTGTGCTTGATGATGGGTAGCAGAGAAAAGGGGGCCTTCAAGGGCCAGAGGAGATGCGGGAATCAGATGGACGACCAGCCCTGAGGAGAGCATAAATCTCCAGAATCCAAATCTCACTGTGCACTTTAGTGACTACTGCACCATCACAGTGTAAAAGGTCATCCATGCTACCATGGCAGCTTGGCACAAAATGTTTATTTAAGAAAGAGAACCTGAGGCATGACAGTGGCAAATGAGGACAGAGTCAAGAACACTAAGAGTAAAAAAAAACCATCATCATCATGAGACTAGGAAAAAGTTTGAGACTGGCATGAGAAAGACACTCATAAATACCAAGTGCTCAGCCTTGCATGCGAGCTCTCCTCCATCAAGCTGCCACCTACCAAACTTTCCAGAATAATTTCGTATTACTCTCCTACTCTCCAATTCTTGTCCAAGTGGACAAGCAGTCCCCCAAACTCAACGTGTCAATCTCCCACATCCATTCCTTTACCCAGGCGCTGGCCATGCCTGGAATATGTTTCCCTCTTACCTCCAGTTCTTAAAATCTCTTGCTTCTTTTAAGGCTCATTAGAAAGGTGGGGAACTGTGGGTGTGGAATTTTGCAAACTCTGTCATATGTATTTGGATTTGGAACTGGAAGACACCTTAGAGGTCATCATAAAAAGGAAGAAATTGGGTTACAAAATGGGCTAAGTGACTTGCTCAAGTTCATTGGAAGTGGCAGGTTCGCTGACTTCAAAGTCCATTTCCTTCTACTACATTGAGAATCAAGCTCACCGTTTCAGTTTGAGGTCATGTTGGTTCAGAGAGAAGCAGAATTGCACTGACTTTAAGATTCTTTAAGTCTGACTCAGCACAATCAGACTACATCATTTTACAAATGACAAAAGAACCTACAAGTGTCTATCCTTTCATCCACAAATGTCATAAAGGACCACAGTAAATCATACCCAATAAGTTCAATTATGCTACAGTATATGGAGACCAGAGTGTAGACTCTAACACATCAGTCTATGAAGGCACCAGATCCCAAAACTCCAGTTCAGTGGGGCATGAGAAATAAAGCTAATTTCTTTTATTTTACTACCTAAAGGTGGAAGGGAGCAGAAGCTGTCAGGGGGAAACCAGGCTCATCTTTTAAGTGGGTTGAATTGGTCATTATATTTCTTTGAAATACTCACTTGAAATATGTTTAAAGAAGCTCCACCAATCAGTTATCAAGTGTTAGCTGAGCATCCAAACAACTTCGTGCCAAATAATAGGAAGAATGATGCACCTGGGTTACCATAGGGCAGGAAATCAGAAAGGGAGATTTTCTCATTCATCCTAGTTTCAACCAGACTAGAAATACTAGAAAAACAAGCTGTCACAACTGAATGCTCCAGCAGATCCAAATACTAAGAGTAATTTGAAGAAACATAAGAACTGAAGAACTGTCACACAGGGTCAGAACAATTGTCCATAAAGCACAGAGTTCTGTCTCTGACACTGGTACCAAAGGACATTTTGTGGGAAAGTGTGGAAATTGTTCCCTATGATGTCATTCTTTCAAGTTAGGGATGACTGCTGAATTTTCCCTTAATAGCCTAATATAGATTTATCCTCCATGATTTTGCCTACATCCTCTCTAGCTGTTTTTGGACTGTCTTCAATTTGTATTTAACTGATTTTATTTCTGAGTTTTATTCCTTCTGACTACATCATAAACTTGATGTGTGATTTTTGGGGGAAAAAAATTCCCTGATCTATCTGTGTCTCAATATCTCCATCTTTAAAGTGGAAAAAGTAATTGCAGTGCCCAGAAAGGTTCACAGGGATATGGTAGAGATTTACAAGGTCGTGTTTTCATGGTATGGGGAGTAGTAGCTAAAAGAAAGCCAGACATGAAATCAAAAAGACCTGTTCAAATCCTAGCTCTGGTGCATCCTGGTCATTCAAACCCAAAAGTTATTGAACTTTTCTGAGCCTCAGTTGGCTTATTTGTAGGGTTAAACAGAGATAACAACATTGTACCCACCTCTCAAGAAGGTGAAGAAGGCACTTTGTATGCAAGTGTTCTTACCTGCATTCAAACCACTCAGTTTTATTGGGTTTTACCTTTTCTACAGGTTCATACTAATTATAAAATACATCATCCAAAATTTTGCAAATAAATGACAAAAAGGGGAAGAGAAAGAGTGACAAAATAAAGGCAGGAAATAAAGGAAGGAAGAAAGGAAAACTCAACAATCTTGGGTCAAGATTAAATTTTTGGAAGGGGGCATAGCCAAGACAACAGAGTAGCAGTACATGCTTTCTAGAGCTGTGCCCCCAAGCCCAGCCAAATAACTGCAAAAAAAATGGCTCTAAACAAATTCTGGAGCTACAGAACCCACAGAATGGTGGAATGAAAGAAATCTCCAGCCCAAGACAGCCTGGAAGGTCACTAGGAAGTGTCTATTGAGCCATTAACAGGGGAGGGCACAATCTAGCATGGGCTGTGCCAGTCCAGACAGGACCTGAGCAGGCCTTGGGGAGACTGATTCTCTCAGCACCTGTGGCAGTTTCCAGACTTCAGGACCCCAAAACACTGAGGACCAATAGGAAGGTCAGTGAAAAAAGCCTGTAGGACCAGTGTGGGAGAGTGGAGTGGTTCAGCCCCAGCCCCATGGTGGGCAGAAGGGGAAGAGGGTGGAACCCCCAGCATCCACAGCAGCACCAGGGGCAGAGACAGTGACTGTTTCTAAAGCTCTAGGCCCACAGATTGTGGGGGAATCCAGCATCTGATAGTACACCTCCCTTACCCCCACTGGAAGCAGAAAGCTCAACAGTCAAGTAAATGGCTAGGAAAATGAGCAAAAACCAAAAAAAAGAATCAGACTATAGAATCTTATAGAATCTTACTTTGGTGACAAGGAAGATCAAAACATGCAAATAGAAGACAACAAAGTCAAAGCTCTTCCATCCAAACCCTCCAAGAAAAATATGAATTGGTCTCAGGCCATGGAAGAACTCAAAAAAGGAATTTGTAAATCAAATAAGAGAAGTAGAGAAAAAATAGGGAAGGAAAATGAGAGTGATACAAGAAAATTGTGAAAAAAAAGTATCACCTGCTTGCTAAAGGACACCCCAAAAAATGCTGAAGAAAATAACACTGTAAAAAATAGACTAACCCAAGGGGCAGAGCCAAGATGGCAGAGTAGAAAGGTGCACATACACTAGCTCTTACCCAACAGTCCACAAAATACCTGTAAAAAAGAACTCTCAACAAATTCTAGAGCAGCAGAAGCTATAGAACAACGGAGTGGAGGAGATTTCTAGCCCAGAGTGACCTGAAAGACCAACAGGAAAGGTCTGTCACACCAGACACGGAGCAGTGCCCAGCCTAACCTTGGCCATGAGGCACCAAGAGGAGCAGAACTGAGCAGGCTTCAGGGACAGTCTCCAGCAGCAGTGCAGATCCGTCAACCCACAGACACCAAAGGTCAATGAGAAGGTCTTTTCAGCTGGCTGAGAAAGGAGCAGGGTGTCACCATAACTCAGGCCTCCTCAGGTGGCATCAGTAGAAGCAGCAGCACACAAGGGCTCCCAAAGCAGGCAGTAGCCTGCATTCATTGTTGAAGGGCTCATCGTAAACCCCCTGAGGGAACTGAGCCCTGTGTGGTGGCCCTGCCTCCACCTGAGCAGCTGATCTTAATCTCACACTGAATAGCAGCCTTGTTCCCACCTAAACCCCTGAGGGTTCCAGCTCATCTGAAGCTCATTCCCTATTGCTGGCTTGGTGGAACTGGAGGCAAGGTGGGTGTGGAGAAGAAACTCAGAAGTAACTGGCTGGGAAAATGCCCAAAAAGGGGGAAAAATAAGACCGTAGAAGGTTGCCTTCTTGGTGAACAGGTGTCTCCCTCTATCCTTTCAGATGAGGAGCAACAAGGCATACTGTCAGAGGAAATCAAGGCCTCTGCCTCCAGGGTCTCCAAAGCGAACTTACATTGGCCTCAGGCAATAGAAGACCTTAAAAAACAAGTTAGTAGCTTACTAAAGGAGAACAAAAAAAATGTTGAGGAAAAAAACAGCTCTAAAAAGAGGCTAAGAACTGAAAAAAGAGGTCCAAAAAGCCAATGAGAAGAAAGAGGCTTTAAAAAGCAGAATTAGCCAAATGGAGGAGCTCACTGAACAAAAGCTCACTGAACAAAGTAATTCACTGAAAGAGAATTGAGTTCAGAGAAATGAATGACTATGAGATAAACCAAGCAGTTATTAAACAAAAACAAAAGTTTGAAAAAATAGAAGAGAATGTGAAACATCTCATTGGAAAAACAACTGACCTGGAAAACAGATCCAGAAGAAACAATTTAAAAATTATGGGACTACCTGAAAGCCGTGATCAAAAAATAGCCTAGACATTACCTTCCATGAAATTATCAAGGAAAACTGCCCTGATATTCTAGAACTAGAGGGTAAAAAAAATATTGAAAAAAATCACTAATCACTTCCTGAAAGAGATCCGAAAAGAGAAACTCCTAGGAATATTGTGCAAATTTCAGAGTTCCCAGATCAAGGAGAAAATACTTGCAAGAAGCTAGAAGAAACAATTTGAGTATTGTGGAAAAGCAATCAGGATAACTCAGGATCTGGCAGCTTCAATATTAAGGGATCAAAGGGCTTGGAATGGATATTCCAGAGGTCAAAAGAACTGGGTTTGAAACCAAGAATCACCTACCCAGCAAATCTGAGTATAATATTTCAAGGGAATAAATGTTCATTTAATGATATAAAGGACTTTCAATGATTCATATTGAGGAAAAGACCAGATCTGTACAGAAAATTTGACTTTACAATACAAGAATCAAGAGAATCATGAAAAGGTAAACAGGAAAGAAAAATCATAAAAGATTCTCTAAAACTGAACTGTTTACATTACTACATGGAAAGAAAATATTCATAACTCTTGAATCTTTTCTCAGCATTTGTGTAGATAGAGAGATTATACATACACACACACACTCACAGACACACATATAGACAGAGAGTACAGGTTGTGTTGAATCAAAAGAGATGATATCCACCAAAAAAGTAAAATAAAATAAAAATTAAGGGGTGAGGGAGGAAATACCAGGAAGACAAAGGGAGAAATGGAACAGGCTGTAATTCATAAAAGAGATAAGAAAAATTTTGTTCAATGGAAGAGAAAAGGGAGAAGGGGAGAGGATAAAAACAAAGCTACTCTCTCCACATCTGAGTGAAGGAGGGAATAACATGCTCACTAAATTTGAGATGAAAATTTATATCACACCACAGGAAAGTAGGGGAGGAGGTGACAAGTTGGGTGAGGGGAATGATAGAAGGGAGAGCAAATGGAAGAAGGGAGTTACTAGAAATAAACACTTTTGAGAAGACACAAGGTCAATTGTGGGGGGAGGGGAAAGGGGTATAGAGTAGGACAGAGGGCAATTAATTAGCATTACATAACACATTCATTATGGAAGTCTTTTGCAAAACAACACATATTTAGTCTGTATTGAATTGCTTGCCTTCTCAGTGGGATTGGGAAGGGAGGGAGGACAGGGAGAGAAGTTGGAATTCAAAGTATTAGCAATGAATGTTGAGAATTTTTATTGCATATAATCGGGAAATAAGAAACACAGGTAATGGGGTATAGAAATTTATCTTGCCCTACAAGAAAAGAGAGAAGATGGGGATAAGGGAAGGGTAGGGTATGCTAGAAGGGAGGGTACATTGAGGGAAGGAGTAATTAGAATGCAAGGTATTAGGAAGCAGGGGGAGGAGAGTGATGGGGAGGAAAATTGGACATGTTACAAAGTGAGGTAAAAGCAATTAGTATTAAAACAATTGACTGAATTAATTACTGAGAAGAAATCAATGACATCTTTAGTTTGGGGAAAGAATTTTAGTCTAAATTTCATAGAGGAAGGTAACCTCAGGTAAAATTTGGCATTGATGAAAAAGTTAAGGTTTTAATGTTAAATTTGATTTTAGGATTGCTATTTAATCAGGAACTACAACATGTATAGAAAGGCATGTAAGCCACTTAAGACTTGCCTCAAAAGATATTCCTTAGCCAAAGTGAAATTATGATCATGTTTGAAACCTGGTTATTGGAATTTGCCATTTTCAGATGCTATGGGACTATTAAGTGACTGTTCTTCTGAGTCTAACTCCAGGTATAGATAGCAAGAAAGGCAGTCTGATCCTCCATTCCATGATGCCAGTAAGCTAGTGAGATGCTCATATGAACTGCAAAAGGTGATCTCATGGGAAGGGTAGGAGTGCGGCTGTTCAGCCTGGGCTGAGGTAGGATTCTCCTGATTCAATTTCCCCACTGACACCTGGAAGACTTTAAGCCTGACTGAATGCAAGTGGACATCAAGTTGGGGAGATATTGTATCTCTGCAATATCCCTACTCTTGGTGACAATTTCCTACAGTCAAAAGGTTTGTAAGCTTAATACCAGATGTATTAAATTATAGATTATTGGTAGGGGAACATCCGAGGTTAAGTCTAAAATTAACCTATTAGGCATAGGACTTTAGACCAACAACAATAAGTTAGGGTCCTTTAATTCTTAGTAATACTATGGAGACAATTAGATCAAGATCTTGTGAAGTTAGCAACATAAACATTATTTGTGTCTCGGTTCATTAATGTTTAAAAAAAAATTCTTTTGTGGTCCATATTGTAAATGCTTTAAAAAGAAGTATCACCTGACCAAAAGTTTGAATTGTTTTATGTTATAAACTGTGTTTAAAATGAAAAATAAATAAAAATTTTAAAAAATAGACTAACCCAAATGACAAAAGAGATTCAAAAAGCCAATGAATAGAAGAATGCCCTAAAAAGCAAAATTGACCGGACAGAAAAGGAGGTTCAAAAGCTCACTGAAGAAAATAACTCCTTAAAGATTAGAATAAAGCAAATGAAAACTAATGACTTTATGAAAAATCAAGAAAATATAAAACAAAAACAAAAGAATGAGAAAATAGCAGACAATGTGAAATATTGCTTTGGAAAAACCACTGACCTGGAAAACAGATCCAGAAGAGCCAACCTAAAAATTATGGGACTACCTGAAAGCCATGTTCAAAAAAAGAGCCTAGATATCATCTTTCAAGAATTTATCAAGGAAAACTGTCTTGATATTCTAGAACCAGAAGGTAAAATAAATATTGAAAGAATCCACCTATGATCTCCTGAAAGAGATCCCAAAAGGAAAACTCCTAGGAATATTGTAGGCAAATTTCAGAGTTCCCAGGTCAAGGAGAAAACATTGCAAGCAGCCAGAGAGAAACCTTTTGAATACTGTGGAAATACAATCAAGATAACACAAGATCTAGCAGCTTCTACCTTAAGGGATCATAGAGCTTGGAATATGATATTCCAGAAGTAAAAGGAACTAGGATTAAAACCAAGAATCACCTACCCAGCAAAACTGAGTATAATACTTCAGGTGAAAAAATTGACATTCAGTGAAATAGAGGACTTTTAAGCATTCTTGATAAAAAAGACCAGAATTGAATAGAAAATTTGGTTTTCAAACACAAGAATCAAGAGAAGCATTAAAAGGTTAACAGGAAAGAGAAATCATAAAGGACTTACTAACACTGAACTGTTAACATTCCTACATGGAAAGATAATATTTATAACTCTTGAGAATTTTCTCAGTACTAAGGTAGTTGAAGGGATTATACACATATAGACAGAGGACACAGGATGAGTTGAATAGCAAGGAATGATATCTAAAACATAAAATTAAGATGAGAGAGGAACATATTGGGAAGAGAAAGGGAAAAATAGAATGGGACCAATTATCTTTCATATAAAAGAGGCAAGAAAAAGCTTTTTCAATGGAAAGGAAGAGAGAGGAGGTGAGAGGGGAAAAGTGAACCTTACACTCATTACATTTGGCTTTCTTAAGCCAAATAATTTATATAACAAGAATACTCAATCTGCTATGAAACTCATCTTACACTACATGAAAGTAGGGGAGAAGGGAATAAGGGGGATGTGGTGGGGTGGGGGAATGATAGAAGGGAGGGCAAATGGGAGGAGAGTGTAATTAGAAGTAAATACTTTTGAGGAAGGATAGGGAGGGTCAAAAGAGAGAAGAAAATAAATAGGGGGCAGGATAGGATGGAGGAAAATATAGTTAGTCTTCTACAAATGACTTTTATGGAAGTCTTTTGCTTAACTACACATGTGTAATATATATCAAATTGCTTGCCTTCTCAGTGGGGATAGGTGGGGAAGGAGGAAGTGAGAGAAATTGAAACTCAAAGTTTTAAAAACAAATGTTAAAAACTGTTTTTACATGAAACTGGGAAATAAGATATACAGACAATGAGGTATAGAAATTTATCTTGTTCTCCAAGAAAATAAAGGGGATGGGGATAAGAGAAGGGAGGGGTGTGATAAAAGGGAGGGCAGATTGGGGGAAGGGGTAATCAGAATACATGCTATCTTGGGGTGGGTGGAGGGGAGAGATGGGTAGAAAATTTAAAACTCTAAATCTTGTAGAAATGAATGTTGAAAACTATAAATAACTAAATAAATTAGAATTTAAAAAAAAAGATTAAATTTTGGGCCTCTGAATCAGTAAAAATCTGTTTATTCATAATAAAAAGGAAAAGAAGACTTCTGACCAAGATGGTTGCCTGAATGGAAGCAGATCACACAGTGCCTACATACCAATTCCAGCAAAAACTGAAATTGACATACCCAAATAATAATCAACAAGTTCAATGCAAAATAGTAGCAATTTCCTCTTCCCCAGAACTGCCCACAGAGTCAACCAGTTTTGCTCATGGGTTACAAGAAAAGAGGCCATCAACAAAGCCACAGCAAGCCGAGGAAGATAACCTGTAACCACCTTCATTGCAGAGATTGGTTTTGGTTTTGGTTTTTTCAGGGTTGAGTTTGAGGGATATTTTTGTTGACTTGTTTGTTTGTTTTATCTATTTTTTTTGTATTCTCAGAACTTAGCATGATGCCTAGGCACATGGAAGGCATATAATAAATGCTTCTTGACTTGACTTCTAAGCCTTAAGATAATCATTTCTTCCAGGAGGTAAATAACCTGCTTCATCATAAGTCTTCTGAAAGTTCAATTAGCCACTGCATTGTTTTAAGACTTTCAAAGTTGCCTTTCTTTACAACGTTGTTCTCTTTTTATGTCATTTATTCTTCTGGTTCTGCTCATTTCAGTCTGCACCAGTTCATACTATCCAGGATTTTTTACCATCATCTCTTTCATCATTTTTTATAGTCCAAAAATATTACATTACCTTCACATGCCACAGTTTGTTCAGCCATTCCCCAATTAATAGACATTCCCTTGGACTCTAGTTCTTTGGTTCTATTTTTTTCCTTTTGATCTCCCCTTAAAAATCAGGAAGCTTGGGGTTTTAGCTTGGGACTGTTCCCCTTCAGCTTCTATCATCTCTCTTAATCCTTCACCTAATCTCCATTTATTTCTTCAGGAATTTGATGTATTTCTACACCAAGCAGTTGGCACATATGTATCTTATGTTTTTTAAACAAGAAATATGAATTCACAACTTCAGGTACCATCTTCTTTTTATATTTTGCTGTTTAAATGTTCTTTTTTATTTGGTATGTGAATTCAGAAAAAAATAAGTAATAGAATCATGTAAGTCACATCAGTTAAATTATATACATCTGTAGTGGAAGGGGAATGGCAATGGACTTGGAAGTAGAGAATCTGGGTTCAAATTTTATCTTCTACTATGTATTAGCTGGATGGTTGAGAAGAATTAAATTCTTTGGGTCTCAGTTTTCTCATATGTAAATGAGGATAATAGAACTGGCCCTATCTACCTGACATGAATATCTTTGTTCTTATGATTTATACTAGAGTTCTTCCCCTAGTATTTTTAACAAATTATTGCTATGTCAGTCCTGGGACTATCCACCTGTTATATTTGGCTCTCAATATACGACCAGCTCACTTTTTTAATTATACATATCCTGAAAACATTCTTTCCATCACTTGCTTGGGAATCATCTTTGTTAGTATGCCTCAGCCTACTGATACATTCTGTGCATTGTTTACTTCATTTCAAAGATCATTCATGATTTTTATGGTGTTCTATGATTTGTAACCATCAAGTTTTACAAAAAGAGTATTAATTTAAAAAAAAAGATGAGTTTTACCTCAGAGAGCATCGTGAGATCATTAAAAAAATAAATTCAATAATCTAGAAGAATTCCAGAGCAGTCTTGTTCTCCTCTTCCTCTTCATTCACGGATTCAACTTGGCACACATTTTTAGTACAGTACTTTCTCAAGGTATGTGAACTGATGAACAACCTCAGCAGGGTCAAGAGGCATTCTTCCTTCATTTGGTTTTTCCTTTGTGGAAATCACCTTTTCTGAGCAACTGAGTTCTTGGCCAAGGTGGTTTCTGGGCTCTTTTGGCCTCCTAGTTTTGGCAACTGCCTTACAATAGTAAAATTTCCCAGAGAAACTATGGCGAACTATGGTCAATGCCTGTCCTTTCAAGCATTTTGCACTTTCAGCATCAACAGCTAGGATTATTTAAATAGGTCAGATTGGAGGTATTCTAATTACAATTCCTTTTCAGCTTTGTTTTCTTTTGATGTAACATTAACTTTTGACCTTTTCTCTAATCCATCGATGGCCTGATTACACACTCAGCTGATTTAGAAATTACTCATATTAATAACCAGCTATTTCCTATACTTAAGGAACAGGGATTGCATTTCTGATTTCATTAGTATATAAATAACTCCTAGATGAGAAAATTCCCTCTACCCATGCATTCTGCACCATCTTTCCAACTCATATAATCTTAAAGAGTTCTCCACAACAGCATTGGTGTCCTTAAAGAGTTGTCTGTAGTGCAGACACAGTGTTCTACATCAGAGGTGTCAAATTCCCAGCAACCCAAATCAAGTTGGGTCAGAACCAGTCTAAAATGTAATTGGGAAATGTTTAACAAAATAAATAAAAATACAATACAACATGAATAATGTTAATTTTTTTATACTAAGGCAACTAGGTGCTCTAGAGTCAAAACAACTCATCTTCCTAAGTTCAAATCTGGCCTCAGATACTTCCCAGCTGTGTAACCCTGGGCAAGTCACTTTACACTTATTTGCCTCAGCTCTCTCATTTCTAAAATGAGCTAGAGAAGGAAACAGCAAACCACTCCAACATCTTTGCCAAGAAAACCCCAAATGGGGTCATGAAGAGTCAGACACACCTGAAACAACTAAACAGCAACAAACTGAGTTTTTTAGGTAATTTCTCTTCTTTATTACAAGCAATAGATGTCAGCACAAATATTTTCATGAAAGTCTTTGCTGATCAATGCTTCAACTGCTCATGAGCACTCCAAGGTCATGAAATGACCCTGAAATGACATGAAATGATGCTCCCTGAGGTACAAACTCATCTTTTTTTTTTAAATTAATACTCTTTTTGTAAAACTTGATGGTTACAAATAATGGAACCCCATAAAAATCATGAATGATCTTTGAAATGAAGTAAATAATGCATAGAATATATCAGTAGGCTGAGACATACACCATGAAATGACATTTCTTATCTTTGACAGAGTAATGAAACAAAATTCCCCAATGCCTTTATTCAACTCTTCAAAGAAAAGATACCTACAGAGTCATACTCCTGCCTAATTAAAACTTTTTGTGTCATTTCATTTTATATTATAAGGAAAATGCTAATGTGAGCATGATTCAGTTCCTCCAACAGCCTATCATACGTAGGAGTAACAGTATCTAATGTCAGTGTTTATAGTCTAAAACCTATGGTAGTGAAAGAGGGAACCCAAAGAAAGGGATCACATTTTAGTGGTCACATGGTGCTGGGCCTTGAGACACAAAGAGTTGGTTTAGAAATGACCTCTGATCCTGTGTGGCCTTAGTTAATTCATTTAACCTTGGAGTGCCTCAGGCAACTCCTCAGGACTTGGTAGAAGAGTCTTAGACAAATTTGGTTGGTAGAGTGAGTATGTTATAATGAAAATAATATGAATTCAATCTATTCCAGCATTGCAATACATTATTCAGAAGACTTCTACTAAACTGGCTTTTCTAATTAAAGACTGCTCATCAAGGTATATACTGAAAGTACAAATAATGTCAACTCTCACTCTTAACACCACACGTTACCCTTGGGTTGAAGTTGTTCAGGGATGAAGATGCTATGTGATAAAACTGAGAAAAATCAAATAATAGAATATATAAACTTATACTGCTAAAATCACATTGGAAATTGTCAAGAACACAGGGATGAGCTATTCTAATGAATCATTCTTTGTCAAATAGAAGTAATAATTAAGAGAACTTAGAGAAGAGATTTGAACCCTTCTCAGGAAGAACTATGAGAGAATGGAATTATAAAGAAATTAACAGATAGAAGGTAAGAAGAAAGTGATTAAATGATTCAATGTTTTTCTTGCTTGTTTTCTAATGGGAAAAGAAAATTTGGAATAAAGTAGGCCAGTTACTGTTAGAAAGTTAACAAGTATCTAGCTTGAAGTGTTCTGTATATGATTAGGCTGTCTTGCTTTGGTGTTATGCTTTGGAATACCTATTTATTGAAAAACATAATTAAAAGTGAATAGCCTATAAATAATTTATTTGTCTTATTATGCCCTGATATTTGTTAAGTATTTAAAGAGACAAATTTATGCTGCCACATGAGTATGTATTACGTTTATGGGATATGCTTTGTTTGCTATAATGTTGAAAAATGGCTTTAATTATGTGATATTAATAAGAGTAGAAATAGAACCCCTCAGAGGTTTTTCCCCTCTTAAAAAAAGAAGTTTTGAATATTAAAGGAGGAGAAAAATACTAATAAGTTTAATTTGCCCATCTGAAGGATGATGATTGTGAGATCTTTTTTCCAAGGACTATTCCACAGATTAACTAACTAATTTGGGCTTTGAGTACTTTGACTGCTATAGTAAGAACATCAATATAGTGATAGCAACAAAAAACTGGGCTTTCTTTCTTAAGATGTGCTTCTGGTACTCTGATGAAAAGGAAAACAATTTTAAGTCAGCAATTTAAAAATAATTTATTTTGAATTACCTTTGAAGGAGAGGACAATAGGGGAAAATGTTATGGTTCATAATTGTTAACTATACATAGAGAGCAAAACACAAAACAAACTAAATTTGAAATTTACAGCACAATGACACATCACTAAATGTGAACTGACAACTGATTTGGTCTCTTTAGAGCTGAAAGCAACTTGTCATGGGCAGCACATTTGTAACCAGATAAAGAAAAGGGAACATCTGACTGAATTTAATTCACTGCTTCTTGAAAGAAAAGGCTAAATGTTTAATCAAAAACAATCCTGGTGCTGGAAAGTTCCAAACTCTGGGAAGTTGTGTGCTCTACTAGGGAGAGGGGAGATGGAGTATTATGGAAACATCAAACTTTCAGTGGTTCTCAAAAAGTCGTTGCCTTTCTGTTCCCACCCCTTTACCTTTCCAGGAGTAGCTACCTCTAATCTTTTAATCTAAGGGGTTTACTTAGCACTAATTGGCCCAATGAAAACCATCAATTAGTCTCCAACTACAAGAAACTATATTTTCCCTGAATCTGTTATATTTCTTTGTGTCCCAATCATGGAACACCCAATCCCAGGAACAGACATGAATTATTTGAGAGTATATATAATGTTTTACTCATTTTGCATGTTATCAGTCATTTGTTTGTTTTATCAAATCTGCGATTTCATTGGTGCACAGAGCTCCCAGGGAACAGACCACTAGATTATCAAAAATTTAAGTCCCAATGGCTGAATAAGTTGTGGTATATGAATATGATGGAATAGTATTGTGCTATAAGAAATGATCAGCACGTGGACTTCAGAAAAATCTGGACAGACTTACATGAACTGATGCTGAGTAAAATGAGCAGAAACATTGTACACAGTTATAGTCATATTGTTCGATGACTAACTTTGATAGACTTAGCTCTTCTAAGTCAACTCCAAAAGACTGATGATGGAAAATTCTGCCCATATCCAGAGAAAGAACTATGGCATCTGAACGCAGATTGAAGCATACTATTTGCTCTCTTTTTTGTTTTGTTTTGTTTTTTCTTTCTCATGGTTTTTCCCATTCATTCTAATTCTTCTTTATCACATGACTAAAGTTAAAATATGTTTAATAAGGATGTATATGTAGAGCTGTTATCAGGTTGCACACCATCTTGGGGACAGGGAGGGGAGGAAGACAAAGAAAATTTAAAACTCAAAAAGCTTATGGAAGCAAATGTTGAAAACTAAAACTAAATAAATTCATTTTAAAAGAGAAAAAATGTCCCTTACTCAGGATCACACAGTCAGTATGTGTCAGAAGTAGTACTTGAAGCCAGGTCTTACTACCTTCATGGCAAGCTCTCTTTTCATACCACCATAGTATCAATCAGAAGAATAAACAATACATGCTAGAACGTCTACCATGTATTTGAGCCCATAACTTTTCCTAGATGCATATCTTCCATATATATTACATAGATATGCTCATAACCCAAGAAAGACAAGATTCAGTCATTTAGAATCCCCTTCCAATGGCCAGTCCTCTTTTGGTCATGCAAAGGAGCATAGGAAATATGGAATTGATATTTCATTCTTAGCATTCAGTTATACATCATATACAAAGGATTCAAGCACTCTGAATATGAATCTTGGGTCCTCTTTACAGCAAAGGTCATGGACTTGGAAGAGTCCCTGGTGCCTTTAGAAGTTCTTACAGCCAATGTTTTCTGTTCAACATCCTGTTGCTGTGTCATCCTGGCATAGGAGCCAAGGAGAAAACTTCAGTGAAACATTAAAAATGCACCAAAGGATGCTCAGGAGAGCAGAAGGCCAAGAGCTCACAGAGAAGAAGGGCAGTACTGGTACCACCACATTAAAATTAAGGTGTCCTTAGGAAAAACAGCTGTACATGGGAGATTTATAGTTTCATGTTATAATTTTTTTATTTTTCTTTGCATATGGAAATATTAATATTTGTTGATAATTGTTCAGTTCATAATTAACTTTTTTAAAATAATAATACTAATTCTCCTCTCCATATTGTCCAATAGAAGAAATCATCAGTCCCTTGTTCTTAATAGCAGCTCCCCCATGAAGAACAGCTAAGGCAGATGACTTGTGCAGGATCTTCAACTACAGAGCTGTAGCTTTCTTTCTCATCGCATTAGGTCTTAACCTTCACATGTTCTTAGCAATTAGCAAACCTCCTTTTCTCTTGTCTTACTGACCTCTCGCCTCATTTTAGCTATTTCTCTTTACTTATATACTCCTTGTATTTTCAATCCTGTACCAGCTTCCTTCCTTCTTGGGGAAGGTCCAGAGAGTTTCCTCTTCTCTTTCTCTTCCAACTTGTCTTCTTACTCCCCCAGTGAACCTGCTCCTCCTCCCATTGGGGACTTTCTTCATCTCTTCTTTCTTTTCCTCATCATTTGGCTTAACTGCATCTTCTTCAACTGGAGTATTATTAGCTGTGAGTCCTGTTTCACTACTTACTAGCTATGTGACTGTGGAAACATAATTCCACAATAGTAGGATGGGGAAAGGCTCTGAATGGAAAGGACCTGTTTGCAAATCTTACCTCTGGAGATTCCTACCTTTGTGACCTGATGCAGGTCACTTAACCCTCTGGGTCTCAGTTTTCTTGCCCTAGTAAGACGAGAATATTAGGCTAAAAAACATTTAAGATCCCTTTTCAGCTCTAAATCCCTGATACCATGATACCATCATCTCTAACCCTTAGTTTCCTCATGTGTAAAGCATTGCTTGCATTAATGCCCCTACTTGTTGTGAAGAAAGGCCTTTGTAAACCGCAGCATGGCTGTGAGCTATGGTTGATTTCCAGCAGTAATCATGTGTGATGTCGTAATATTCTGAAATGGTATTAGTTACAGACGTTGAATTCCATTGGCTAAAGTAAATCTAGACCATACAGGTTTCATATCGGTTAATAGACTCCGTAATGATCCTATCATAAGATCAGAGAGCTAGAAGCAACCGCCGGGGTCATCTAATCTAACCCTCTTCCCCTCTATTTTACAGAGAAGGAAACTGAGGCCCAGGAAGGTTAGGTGATCACACTAAAAACCAAAGAATCAGAAGCAGTACTGAAGCCCATGGCCTCTCATTCCAAAGCTAATAAGAACTCTTGCCACTGTCCCAAGTCACTCACTCAGCTCACACTCTGTAGCCCACTCAGCCCAGCTCCTAGTGTCCCTTGAGGGAGTTTTCTTTACTTTAAAATGGGATCCCCTGCCACTAGAATGACTTGGCTTCTTCCAAAGCCCTGAAAGAAAGGGAATTGGGGACCATTTGTCACTGACAATGCTCAGCGAAGCAGCAATAGCTCCTACCTCAGAATGGGCAGGATCTATGACAGTCGCTTTGTTCAAAGTTGATCAGCAACAAAATGCTGGAGAGGTCCTGAAGTTGAAGTGTAAACATAAAGAACCAGCAGAAAAGAGAAATGGGCAGAATCCCTAAACACCACAGAAGCCTACCTCAATCACATATGCCCTGGTGCAGGTTTCCTAATGCATGATACAAGTCTCAACTAATATTAGGACACCACGCTACAATTTACAATATGCTTTACATATATTTTCTTGCTTGTTCTTCACAGTAGGAGCTATTACTACCATTCCATTTTACAATTGAGGAAAATGGGACTCAGGAAGGTTAAGTGAGTTAAGTTTAGGAAGGTCACATTGCTAGCGTCTGAGGCAGGATTTGAACTCTGGACTCCAAGTCTATCATTCTATCCATTTGCCTATGCTGCCCATTTTGGACATCGATTACAATGTATGTCAAAGAACTAACAGCCGACCAATGAAAGATAATTATTAAAAGTATTAATTATTATTAATTAATATTAAAAATAATTATTATTAATAATAAAAACAAAGTTGTTATTAATTGTTTTTAAAAAGGTTGAGCCCTTATCTTGAACCTTGTTTAGGTTTGTAACTGAATGTCACCCCCTACTTTTGAAGATTTAATGAACCCCCACTGGATGCACCTTCTGTGTACCCTTTCATTCTTATATTGAATATAATACATTCAATTATTATAATATATTCAAATATTGAATATAATATATTCAATTATATATTGAATATATAATATATATTAGTAATATATAGTTATTCAATAATTAGTGCTCATAAGTACATTTCCACTCCTATTTCTCCTCCATACCATGTGCTGACTTGAGTCCTCTGTGCCTCAGTTTCCATATCTTCAGTAATGGAGCTGGGTACCAATGTTGCCTATATCAAGCTGTTGTGAGGAATAACTAATATACTGAGCTATAAAATACTTAGCATAAAGTAAGATGAAATGCCACAAAAGAATGAAATCAGGATAGTATAGCAACTACCCATGTGTTAATAGTCTCAAACTGTTCCGAGATCTTTGGATGAAAAATATTCCACAAAAGCCCACTGTATATGACTGCTTTTCCCCTTGTTCTCACTTCTAGCTATGTATCAAAAGGCACTGTTGTTTTTTTCAGGAAGCCTGCTTAATTTTCAGTCACTGTGGATTTCCTGAATGACCCCTCCCCATGCATCATCCAGGGGGAGAAGGGAATTTCATTTTCTTCACTCAAGTTTTCCATGAGTAGATGGATAAGACCTCTTTGACTGGTCTTTGACCCTCCCTTTGTCCTTCACTATGTTGTTGCTTGCTCTCTCTGATTTGATTTTGCTGTGCAGATGTGAGTTTGCCACCTCTCTTTTCATTCTCATTGAGGACTGTTCTGTCCTGAGGTGTAAGTTCCTTTCTCGTTCCATGGTCTCCACAGGGAATTGAGTCAGTGGGGCTGCTCATCTGCTGTGGTCAGAACTGACCCTCATCCATCAACTAGAAATATTTTATCACTATCTTGGGCACTTCCAAGGACTTCTAAATAAAAATAAAATGGTGGCAAGTGGTTTCCCCTCTGAAACACTTACAAGTTACCTTTGTTGTGTCCTGGCCTGGGATAACATGTCCACATGATACTACCCTCTGAAACCAACCATCCATACAAACCATGAACCTATGTAGCGCAAGCTAAACAATGATCTTCCAATAGCTTAAAAGAAAATTTCAACATATGTTTCTCTACTTCTGGCAAAGCCTAATTCAGTTTCAGTGACAGGTTTCTGTTTCTTGTTTTTAGAAAACGAACTGCAAAGGCAAAAATGCTCATGGGGCCCTAGACTGCATTAACAGAAGCCAACTAAACAGAACTATTGGACACTGCTTGGTCAAATCACATCTGAAGTATTTAAGGAATGTATTTTTAAAGAGACGATGATAATTTAGAGTGTCTCAGGTGGAGGAAAAACAGAATGAGAGAACTAGAATCCATTCTATATGAGAATCAGTTGGAAAAACTGGAAACATTTAACCATAGATGTCTTAGTATGACAACAATCACTATCTTTAAATGTGTTGTTACCATAACTAAAGGGATTCATTTGTTCAGATTGGTCCCAAAAAGCAGATCTAGATCCTGATCAATAGAAGGAAAATTTTCCTGAAAAGTATAGCTTTACAAAAATGGAGCAGGCTGCCTACTCCACCAATGGAGGTTCTCAAGAAGAGGTTGGAGGACCGCTTATTAGATGTGTTAGGAACAGATTTCTGCTTTGGCTGGGAGTCCCTTCTAAGATTAAAAATATCATTTATCATTGGTTTTTTAGCATCCTCCCCCTTCTTGGTAGATGACAGGTACTACATAAATGCTTGTGGACTTGTGGACCCACTAGTACATAGAGAACCAAGCTGCAGAATTTCTAAGGGGTTTGAAGATGTGGGCAAGAAATCTTGGATAAACAAATTGAAAAAGAGGAATTAGTAAGTAAAATATTACAATAAGGTAATGAGCATAGGGTCTTGAACATAACTGATGCTTCATAAATATTAAAGGAGGAAGAAAGGAAAGAAGGAAGAGAGGAGGAAAGGAAGGAGGGATGGAAAGGAAGGAAGATGGATTTTCTTATGTAACTTACAAACTCCCTCTTTCCAACCAGTAGTTTCAAAAAACACTAAATGTCAGCATCATCTGGATTGTGTATAACAGAACCGTCCTATAATTTCTGGTTACCTAAAACAGTTTGGAGTTTATATATACTCAAATTAATGTTCCCTCTGAATTTCTTTCCCATGATGAACTGATTTATGAATCACATATCACACAGTAGTGATGAAAAGGATAATTTTTACTTAAAATAGAAAATAGGATAAAAATCATGAAAATATATCAATGGCAAACTCGCTAAAATCCTACTTTCCAAAGCATTCCAGCTCCAGAGATAAAGGCCTGTTGAATGCAGCCTAGTCTCAGCCCTGAGACCCAGCCTCAGGCCTACATCACTGCTATCAGGTATTCAATCTAGGGAATAGAAAATTACGCTAGAGATTTGTCCATCAGGATAGTCAACCACCAAAGCATTTATTAAGCACCTACTATGTGCCATACATAGGACTTAGGACTGGAATACAAATGCAAATATAGAAAGAAAGACCAAAATGGTACTACTCCCAAGATCTAGACGCAATTGTTCTCACTCCAGAAACTGAGTCTTCAGGAACCAGCAGTCACTGCTTTTGATATGAAAGTGGAAATACCTGTCCAGGATTAGCAGGACATAGTCACACTGAGTCCAGTGTCTGGCCGCCACAAGAATAATGAAACCTACCTGGGCTAGCACTACTGCATCATTGACCAAAGAGGGAAGAGATAGCTTCAGTATCTATGAATCCCACTGGAACATGGTGCAGCAGGAATGGGGAAATTCCTGGGATAAATAGCCCTTTTCCTTGTCAAATCCCTCATTCTCCTCTTGGTTTCCCAGGTTTTCCTTTTTAAGCTTTCAGTCTCAGGGTGTTCCCTCATGGCAAGTCTATGCATGAAGGCAGAATTTCTCTATTCTCATAAATTCCCTCCTCACTGGATAAAACAATCATCAGAACCTAAAAATTACACAGAGTAGATAGTTATGCCCTAATGTAACATATATCCTAAGCATCCATTAATTGGTATGTCAGTAGTTACAATTAATTATCCAATTAAACAGTGCACATGAAAGCACTGATATATTTTGGCCCACATAGCCCACATGATCACATGCAGCAAACATGTGTATGTGCTGAAACAGATACCAAGCAAACTAAGTCTAGAGAAAAAATCCTCTAAGTACAAAGAGTTCACATAACGTGTAAAATATAGTATATAACATCAGGTTTTATACAGTTACAGGAAACACAGACCTCCCATCACATGGAAATAGCATGTCTGTAGTATGGTAAAAGATGGTATGGCATAATAAATAGATGGCCAGCCTCAGTCAGGAGAAGCTGGGTTCAAGTTCTGTGTCTGGCACACCCTAGCTGTGTGTCCCTGAGCAAATCAACTTCTCAGTGCTCTCAGAAACACTCTAAGGATAGGTCACACAACAGTTGCCAATGTGCCTTGATGGAAGGAGTTTCCTCCCTAAAAAGTTCCCACAATGACGCAGTCACAGACATAGAATACACAATTCAGCCAAGAAATATAATGTAAACAATAGGTTATATAGATAGAACAATTAATAACATTTACTACAAGTTGCATGCCAAGTACAATTTACACTCACTCTTTAAGTGGGAGGCATATGGCTACTAGTAGAATCTCTCCTCCTGCTGTTTCTGTGGTCAGTTTGTTAACTGACTGGAGAGGTCTAGCACTCTTCCTGTAGCCTGATGTCAGACCTGTACCCCTCCCCATCTTTAGATCCACTTGCCTGCAAAACTGATACCAGGTTATGTGGTCCATCCAGCCTAGCCCTTTGAGTCAAAGTACCAGAGTTGAGTATTCTCCTATTCTTTTGGGGTTTCCATCACTAGAGTATTATGCAGTGCTTCTTTGTAACGTAAAGTACTCATTTGGATTGATTAATATGATCTAGTTTAAAAAGTCATCTTACTGTTTTTTCCATTAATAACTTCTATTAGCAGCCTACAAATCACCTAAGTGCCTGGCATATCCTAGGCCCTTCATAACAAATTTCTTGAGTTGAAAGCAATCATCTATATACACCTACATAGACTCACAGTAGGATTAGATGAATCTAGAAACTATTCATTTATCAAGGTCTAAGTGACGATGTTAGGTTTATAGTGTCACAACATGAATAATTTTAGGAACCTTTCATTATTTTAATTTCTTTTTTCTTTTGGTTAAAAAAAGACCATTTGTGCAGCAGGGAACGGAGTGCAGAAATGTGGGTAAAACAGCAACATCCAAAGCTCTTAAGCTTGTCTCCAAAATAGCAAAATGCAAACAACAATTTGTTGGAATCACACCTCAAAAGCATCAGGTTATTTGAGCATTCAGGATGCTTGCCGTTCTGAAAAATGGAAGTCGATTTGAGATGAAAGAATTATCTTCAGGAAGGCACTAAGGACGCAGTGGCTAGAGCTGTTCATTAAATAAATCCCCAAGCTTCCAAAACTTGCTTTTTCATAAATGCTACATGAGAAAAACTGGTTTAAATATGGCCAAGCTCTACTATTAGCCATAATAGAGAGCGCAGGACCAGCCTCGAGCCCAAACCAAAACACTGTGCAGAGAGACCTCACAGAGAAATCAGATTAAAACCTGCTTCCAAGACTGTCTCATTCAGGGAATATTGAGAAATTGTGATTAGTGCAAAATGAAGCACTAATCTGGAAAAGTGCAGAGCAGCAAAAAGAGGTATCAAAAGCCGATGAAGAGCCCACCTAAAGCATATGCAAAAATCAATCAGGCAAAGACAGGCTGCCTCTGAATAAAAATGTGACCAAATTTGATTCTTCTCCCTGCCCAAATATATTTGGATCTGCTCCAAATTCATAGCAGACCCTTCTGAAACCAGATTAACTTTCCCACTAGCTCCACACTCACAAAGAAAGAGAAATGTTCCTCTAATCACCTTACCATACACACACACACACACACACACACGCATGCACTTAAGACACTTAAGTGTCACAATGTCTTCTGTTACCTTACTATATTCCTAAAGTCTCTTATGTCACTTTATAGATCATAATTTGCAGACACTCCTTTAACAAACTATCTTTTCTTTAGATATCATACCTGTAATTCAGATAGCTATTCCTTGGTGGATAGAAAGGAAATACTTAACGCTATGTCTGTGGCAATCAAGTATCTAGGCTTTCCACAGAGGATAAAGCTGAGTCTCAGAGCTTTTATCACATGTTTCGATTAATTATCTAAAACTGTTACTATATCAGCATACATGGCATCATCAACCTCAGAGTCAGTAAACCTGAGCTTAGTTCCTACAACCGTAGTCATACTGACTGATGACTGCAGAAAGGTTACCAGTCGGCATTGGTAGGAGTTTCCTTACCAGAAGTTCCCCACACTAATGAAATCATTGGCCTGGAAAACAAACACAGACAGGTACATTTACATATATGCCTGAAGAAGGATTTAACTAAATACTAACTTCCAAGGGTTGCATAACATTTTTAAGACATGATATAATTTAGAGCAAAACTTAAAAGAAAGCAAACCTCAAGGTACACATAAGTGCCTTCTATCACTAAATGCAAAATGTTACCTCTATCATTATTAAATTCTTTTAGATTTGGAGTTTTTGTCTTATTCTTCTTTAAGTCTAACCTTTAACATTCTCTCACTTAAGCTTCGGGTGTTGAAAAGCTTGTTAACATCTCCCTAGGCTGCTGACAGCTTGTGGCAGCAGCTGTCAGCATTAATTGCCTTGCTGCAAGCTCTAATGAGGACCCTTAATTTTAATGCCATGGCTTCTTCATGATACTAGATGGTATTCACTAACTAGTCTCTTTCCACATGGAAATTAACTATTTTTCTTCTTAGCAAAGGCCTTAAACTTCCACTTCTTATCTCCCCATTTTCTACTTTTCCTTCTGAATTCACTAAACAAATGAAGATAAGGAAAGAGCAAACAAGGGGATTGTAGGGCTAGACCAGAGCCTTGGGTCTGTCAAAACCACTTTGATTATCTCTTTTAATTCAATTTAATCCAAAATTTATTAAACATGGACTATAGGAGAGATACTCTGTTAGGCACTAGCAATACATCACACACACACAATGTGCTATCTCTCCCCTAGTATTCTGGTTTATATACTAGAATACAGTTAAGTAAATATAAGATGATTTGAGGTGAGACAGAGCATTAACAACTGGAAGGTTCATAAAATGATTCATCTAGGAGGTGGCACCTGATCTAACCTTGATCCAAAGAAACAGTAGTAAGGAAGGAGTGAATTTAAGGGATGAAGTATAGCCCTTGAAGAGTCAAACACAAGAGATAGAGAATGTGATGCTTTGAGAAAAGATAGGAAGTCAGTTTGGCTACATGGAGTATGTAAAGAGAAATAATCTCAAAAAATCTGCAAAGGTAGGTGAAAGTCATTCTGTGGATGGTTTTAAATGCCAAGCTCTATAGTTTTCATTTTGTCCTAGAAGCAAAAGAGATATACTAAAGATTGGGGTAAGGGTGGGGAAGTATTAGAGAAAGTAGCACAGTCATCTGGGTTGCCCTGGCAACTCTCTTCTATATCACTCATTCCTGGCTTCAGTGAATGAAGTTCACTATTTATGTAAAGGTTACTTCACATCAAATTCTTAAAATTAACATTAATAAGCCTGGCAGGACCCTTGCTTCTTCCAAGCTTAGTTCTTAAATGGGGTATACTTTTATTTTTATGTAAAAGCCATTTAAACAGAACAGAATGATTTTTCAACAAAACTATATGGTAAAGGGTCAATAAGTAAGGTGAATTTTGTTGGAATCACAAGACCTATGTTCAAATCCTGGTTCTGCCACTTACTACCCAGACAAATCACTTTACCTCATTTTCCCCATTTGTAAAATAATGGGATTGGACCAAGTACCTTCTAAGTTCCCTTGAAGCTCTAATTCTATGAACCTATGGTCATGAGAAGGTTGGCCACCAGGTAATTGTTTTTCTTTTCAACCACAGCATTTAACAAAGACCATCAAATCTGACAGAGAGAGTTGCAATGGCTGTTGGTGAAGAATTCACCCCAGTGAAATCTTGGATTCTTGAGCAATTGAAATATTATTTACTTGTAATGTATGCATTGACATATGCTTACTACCATGTCAAAATATGTTGTCTTAACCTCCTGAAGATTTTCTTATGTATGTTGTTAAAATAATGTATTAAAATAGGTTTAAACTTGGCATAGACTAATGGCTAACACCATAAATAAATAAAAGAATAAAGTCCAAATGGATACATGACCTAGGTAGAAAGTCCAAATGGTTACATGATCTAGGTACAAAGGCTGATATTATAAACAAATTAGGGGAGCAAGAAATAGTATATTTGACAGAGTTATGGAGAATGGAGAAATTTTTGACCAAACAAGAGACAGAGAACATTATGAAGTGCAAACTGGATAATTTTGATTACATTAAATTGAAAAGTTTTTGCACAAACAAACCCAATGCAACAAAGATTAAGAGGCAAGCAGAAAACTGGGAAAGAATTTTTGCAACATCTGTGATAAAGGCCTCATTTCTAAAATATATAGAGAACTGAGTGAAATGTATAAGAATACAAATCATTCCCCAATTGATAAATGGTCAAAGGATATGAACAAGCAGTTTTCAGAGGATATCTATAATCATAGGAAAAAATTCTCTAAATCACTATTGATTAGAGAGATGCAAATCAAAACAACTTTGAGGTACCAGCATCTCACCTATCAGACTGGCAAACATGACAGAACAAGAAAACGATAAATGCTGGAGAGGATGTGGGAGAGTTGGAACACTAATTCATTGTTGATGGAGCTGTGAGCTGATCCAACCATTCTGGAGAGCAATTTGGAACTGTGCCCAAAGGGCTACAAAAATGTGCATGCCCTTTGACCCAGCAATATCGTTTCTAGGACTGTATCCCAAAGAGATCATAAAAATGGGAAAATGTCCCACATGTACAATAATATTTACAGCAGTTCTCTTTGTGGTGACCAGGAACTAGAAATTGAGGAGATGCCCATCAATTGGGGAATGGCTGAACAAGTTGTGGTATATGAATGTAATGGAATACTATTGTGCTATAAGAAATGACTGACAGGTGGACTTCAGAGAGGCCTGGAAAGACTTACATGAACTGATGCTGAGCGAAAGGAGCAGAACCAGGAGAACATTGTACACAGCAAAATCCACAGTGTGCGAGGATTGTTTCTGATAGACTAAGCTCTTCACAGCAATGCAAGGGCTTAAAATATTCTCAAAGGACTCGAGGCAAAATGCCTTCCACATCCATAGAAAGAACTATGGAATTAGAAGGTAGAATGAAGCAGACAATTTTCTCGTGTTATGTTTTGTTTTGGTTTGGTTTTTCTCATGGTTTCTCCCATTCATTTTAATTCTTCTCTGCAACCTGACTAATGTGAAAATGTATTTAATAAGAATGTATGTTTAGAACTCATATAAGATTGCATTCCCTCTCAGAAAGGGAGGGAAGAGGGAGGAAAAGAAAATTAAGACTTATGGAAGTGATTGTTGAAAACTGAAAATTAAAAACAAATTAATTTCAAAATTAAAATAATAAATTAATTTTAAAATATAAACAGAACTTAAAAATAAATAAATAGATTTAAATTCATCTTATTAATTACCCCTCACATAATGTATTGAGTGAAATGCACTTAATATTTCCTAAATATCTTCTTTTCAATTTTGACCTAAAGCCCCAGACATCATTCTTCACAGACACAGAAAGATCAAGAAAGTTTTAAGACCCCAAAGGACAAGGTGAAGAGGGAGGCCTCAGTTGGTCAAAAATGCAATAAAGGGTCCAAGAGAGAGCTTGCCCAGGGTTCTTCTTTTGTCCTACTAGTTTTCACTAACTTTTATTCCATTTATGATAATCTACCCCCAGCTTCTGCCTATCCATTAACAATCTTTCAAGAGTCAATTTTTATCTCATCTCCCACAATCCTAATTCCTACTAAATAATACCTTTCTGACTACTACTTCATCTGCAGAATTTCATCCTGGTTCTTTGCTTGCCAAAGGATTCCTATAATAAAACCAAAAGAAGGTCCTATTTCTTTAAGGTTATTTATAATGCTCATGGAACTTCAAAGGAGTGTTGTGAAAAAAAATGATCCTGTATGCTTTAAAACTATAAAAGTGTCTATTTGTATTTCTTTTAATGGGAGAAGGTAGGAGGGAGAAAAAAATAAATGCTTGATAATAGAAAAATGTTCATTTAAAAAAATAAATGCCAAAAAATGGCAGGGAAAAAAATGATGCTATTTGTCAACAGTTGCAAAGACAGAAAGACGGTTGAAAAGAATGTTTCACATTTTAGAAGTTTAGGAACTTAGGTTATAGAATGATAACCCTGGAAGCTACTTTAGTAGGTATATTTAATTTAAATAAAATCAATTTAAATTATTTTTTAAAGTTATGATGATTTTGGAAGATGACTTTCTTCTGTTAGTCAGGAAGGGTAAAAATGTACACATTTCATAACTGGGATAGTGTAAATAGTTAGATATAGAGATAGCATCACATTAGTCAGTCAACTAGCATTTATTAAGTCCCTACTAGGTACTAGGCACTGTGCTAAGTACTAGGGATATAAAACAAGATCAAAATAAAAAGTCTCTCCTCTCAAGGAGCCCAAGGTTTGAAAAGGGAGGCAATATGCAAACAACTATGTACAAACAAGACATATACAAATAAGTTGAAAATGATAAGCAGAGACAAGGTATAGCATGAAGAAGGATGAGGGAAGTTTCTTGAAGGAGGTGGGACTTTAGCTGACACTTAAAGGAATTCGGGGAAGCCAAGAGGCAGAGATGAGGATGGAGACATTCCAGACACAGGACAGAAGATGAAAATGTGCTGAGAGAACAGAGAGAGCATGACGTGTTCAAGGAACAGCAAGGAGGCTCATGTCATTGAATCACAGAGTGTGAGGAGGAGAATAAGGAATAAGAAAGCTGGAAAGATAGGAAGGCTTTAAAAGCCAAGCAGAGGATTTTATACTTGATGCTGGAGGTAATAGAAAGCCACTTGAGTTTATTAAGTAGAAGACATGACAGAGAGTTCAGGTCACTGACCACTGAAATATATACATTTTATCCTCTAAAGAGCTGATATGCTATTTGTAGAAAAGGTGTAGGGGAGATGGAAAGAGGAACTGTCCAAAAATATAGCCTTTGGAGTGCCTGATCTCAGTAATAGCAGAAAAAATTTACTGAGCAGCAAATACCTGCCGTTTGGGGGTGACTATGGTAGAGTCAGGAATAAGAAAGTAGACTCAGCTGCTATAAGCAGAGACAGAAACCTTAGCCGTACGACTTAGACTTGCTTCCTTCCTTCCCTGTTAGGTGCTTTGTTCAGAATCTGAAGGAACAAGTCTACACAAACAACTATGGAACCACAGAGACAATCAGGAGACATACAAGCTAATCTTTACTGTCTACTTGGAACTGAGAACAAAATAATACAGCCTTGTCCACATGTCTGTCTCCAGAACAGCAAATCTGAGGCACTGATAAAAGGTCATGTGTCTGGGTCAAGGAAGCAGCTTTCTGTTGCCAATAGGGCAGGGTTTCCTTGTTTTAATACTGAGCTGTCCCTTAGATTGAGACATCAGATTTGGCATAGAACCGAGAAATGTCCATACCATAGAACAGACTCTGGCAAGAAGACAGTTTTCCTCTTTCCTCTCTTCTCCTCCTTTTCCTTTCTTTCCCCTTCTCTCCTTCTTCTCTTCCCTTCCCCTCCCTGCCCCATTTCTCTCTGCCTCTGTCTCTCTCTTTCTCTCTGTCTCCCTATCTGTCTTTTTCTATTTCCGTCTCTTTCTCTGTGTATGCCTCTGTCTGTCTCTATCTGTCTCTCCCTCCCTCTATCCCTCTCTCTCTGTCTCAGTGTGTCTCTGTACCTCTCTCTCTCTCTCTCTCTCTCTCTCTCTCTCTCTCTCTCTGTCGACTTGGAATCAAGATCTGCATTCAAATCCTGACTCATTTCCTAGCTGTGTCACTCGACCTCTCTGAGCTCCGTTTCCTAATTTATATCCTTATCTGTAAAATGGATATAACAATACTTACCTAACAGAACTATGAGAATTTAATGGGGAAAACATATAAAGAACTTTTTAAACTATAAAGCACTATATAATTATGAGATATTTCACTGTCTCTGTCTGTGTGTGTGTGTGTACGCACATCATGTGTGTATGGGTGTGTATGTGTCTGTTTCTCTGCGTGTGTGTGTATCTGTTTCTCTCCTTTAGGAGAAGTGAGAGTCCTATGTGAGAGACATTGGGGTGTTTGGGAAAGAGCACACTTGGAATCAGAAGGTCTAGTTTTGAATCCTAGCACTTTTGCTAAGTAGTTCTGTGACTTTAGTCAAGTCACTTATCCTATCTAAGCCTCAGTTTCTAAGAGGGTTGGATCACAAGATCTCCAAGTTCTTTTCCATCTTTAGAACCTATGATATATTAAAATAGGTCCCATAAGACTTAGGGGAAGTACTGATTTGTCATTCTAATTCACTCCCATTTGCTAGGATGCCTGCATATCTGCATCTTCAAAATTGTCTATTTTTTTCTCTTTAAAGGAGGGTACAGCCTACCACAGCATCCTATATCAGCCACTTGCCAAAAAGAGTCTTAAATTTGCTGACTGCACCCCAAAACCCTTCCCTGAAGAACTGTTCAAGAAACTAGCTAAAAGTATTGATTATTGAGTTTTTAAAAATAGCGATCCTACTCACAGCCTGCTTCATCATAGCATTTTTTTCTACACATCCAGTCATTCCAAGACGTGTACCAAGACAGGAAAAACTACCTGCCACAGCTCCGACTTCCTCTGACAGATTTTTCAGTCATCAACTACCACCCAAACAGGGTGATGTACAATTTGTTTTCAAAAATTTCCATATATGACTCAACAATCCCTTTGAGCAGATGACAGAGGACGCCTAGATAAATGGCATAGCATGTGATGCACATAGTAGTATTTATAAACGGGTTCTTCCCTTTTCCAAAAGCAGAAATTGCAGTATTATCCTCAACTGAACTGCTGAGATAACCTTCGCTAATGGGTCCTACCCTTGGGCCAGCCAATTAGAAATAGAATGTGTCTCCTGGGCAGGCCCAAGGTCTAGAGACACACTAATATAATTCCCTGCAGCCCAATCCTCTGATTTTCCTAGGCCCAGTTTAAATGTCTCAAGTAATGAGTCTTTCACTACTTCCCTTAAGAGATGAGGTCAACAACTACTAGACATCACCGCCAAGAAAGTTTTTGTGCCACCCAGCTTGCCTTTTTAGGTTTGGTCGGGGTTTTTCCCCTTTGTCTTGCCTTCAGTTCAGGGTTCCTCATTATCTCCCATCAGACCAGCCACAACAACCAGGGTCAGTCTCTTTGGTCTACCCCACAGGCCTTCCTAGCCAAAGGTCCTTCATGCAAAATGATACATAAAAAAGACAGTCTTTAAATGGAGCTCCTTTTAAAAAGACCAAACCAAGGGTAAACCTCTCATCTGCTGAGTGAAGGAGTGATGTGGATATGTGGACATCAAGTCATCACCATGTCAGGGATCTCTTCCAGTTTGTCTGGGATTATATGGTATGACCAGGAGCAAGTCAGTTCAGGATCTTCATTTAGATGTTAAAGTCTTTCATAACCTGGCCCCAACCTACAGTTCAGCCACACTGGACATTCCTCCCCGTCTTTCACTCTTTGATCCACCAAAAGTGGCCTTCCCTCTGTTCCCTATTTGCAATCCTCCCACATTGGTGCCTTTTTCCTGACCATCCCTTATATCTGGAATACATTCCCTCTATCTCACAGAGTCCCTCTCTTTCTTCAAGACCCAATTCAAGCGACACCTCCTTCAGAAGGACAACTAGGTGGTATAGTGGATAGAGTGTTGGGCCTGAAGGTCCTATCTGACCTCAGACACTTATTAGAAAAGATGCTGTGCTCTTTGAGCAAAGCAGAATTGAGACAGCACAAAGTAAATGCAAGATGCACTGATTTGAGATATCCACCCCAAATATTCATACAGACTATTTGTGCCCAACCTGTAGTACAGCATTCCGAGCTCGTATTGGTCTGATCAGTCACCATCGGACACACTGAAATTTCACTTTACAACGGTGATGTCATTATGGTCTGTTTGAAGATGGAGGACAACAACCAACCAACCAGTTGTACTTGATCTCTGTCTGCCTCAGTTTCCTCAGTTCTAAAATATTAATAATAATAGCACTACCTCCCAAGGTTGTTATAAGGATAAAATAAGGTAATATTTGTGTTCCGTCATGCCTGGCACATAGTGGGCATTTAATAAAAGCTTATCTCCTCCCTGACTCCTCCCCCAAACTGCTAGTGCCCTCCCCTCACTCTCAAAATACCTTGTATTTAATTACTTTGCATCTCGTGCTTTATCCCTTTATTCGATATATACTTGCTGTCTTCCCCATTAGAATCCGTTTATAAGAAGGGGTGGTTTTACTCTTTCTATTTCTATCCTCAGCACCAAGCACTTAGTAGATGCTTAATAAATATTTGTTGATTGATTAATTCATCCTCCCACTTCTCTTGCACCTTTTATTGTAATCAATGTTTCTATGAGATCTTTCAACAAAAGGAAGGCTGTAAGTACAGAATAAAAAACCATGTCTTTAATTATTCTCTCCTTGACAAGGAGAACAGAAATATATGAGGAATCTGCCCAGTGCAAAATAAAATGAGTTGAAATGGCAACTGTGTGACTACTTCAGGCTAAAATCCAGGGGGCTTCTGATTTGATTCCCAACTCCTCCTGTGCGTTTTAACTAACTTTGAAATTCCTAGGGCCACTGCTGGGGCCTCCATGCTGTTTCCAAGGGATAGAGCCCCATGGAGGTTTATTTGGTAACCTTTGCTAGAATTTCAGAAAATGAAAATGGAGTACCCACAAGTAATTAAGATGATTTGTCACACATGATTCAGAAAGGCACTAAGGGGGACCCAAGCCCAGAGAGAAGGCAAGATTAAAGATGAAGCAGCATGGAAAGTGTGGACTGAACTTTAAAAAAAGAAGAAGAAAAACGAATGTTCGGTGCCTCTGTATCACTGCTAAACTAAAGTACTTTTCCATGTTTTCATTCCCACCCAGAGATTTAAAAAGAAAAGGGGGGATGAATCATAGTTTTTTGTTTGTTTGTTTAAACTTATACTGGCAGCTCACAAAACAAAGAATTCGAATGTTTGTAGCATATTTGCCAGTTCCTAAGATCTATCCATCTGAAATCATGTTTCAGCAGAAGACAGCATGGAAGACAACATGTTATTCAAGTCTTAGGAATCAAGGTACAAGGCTGAAATATTCTTAAATATTATATTTTTCAAACACAGTCATCAAGACAACAAGCATCTATTGAATGTGTTCATTCTTCATTGCTGAAGAAGACCATGCCATCAGAGAGATGATGACATGAGTTGCTCTTGACTTTGAGTGAGGGAAGGCTGTGTAGGTCACCAGTCCCTCTTCTCCCCCAGAGCCATCTGGATTCAGTGACCAGATATTCCTCAGGATGACTGGAGATGACCCAGGATGAGGCAATTGGGGTTAAGTGACTTGCTCAAGGTCACACAGCTAGTGAGTGTAAAGTGTCTGAGGTGAGATTTGAACTCAGGTTCTCTTGACTCCTACACTGATGGTCTATCCACTGCACCATCTCCACACATCCTGAGGCATATCTGGTCACTGAATTGAGATGGCCTTGGAGGAAAAGTGAGGCTGGTCACCTGCACAGCTCCCCCTTACTCAAAACAAAGTCAAGTGCAAGTCGTGTCATTACAAACATCTATTAAGCACCTGCCAGATGCCTGTCACCATGCTAAGCCCTGAGGATACAAAGGAAAACAAAAAAAAGCAATCCCTGACCTGGGGGAGCTCATATAGTCCCACTGTTACAAACAAGATATATAAATAGGAGAAATTGGAAAAAATCTCCAAAGGAAGTTGATTCTGAATTATCCATTCCTGAATAAAGGAAAAATCCTGGAACCTTTTGGCTACTACCTTGTAGGGATGTCCTGGGCTGTGGCCACAAAGTCAAAAACAGAAATTGTAAGAGTATAGATGACAGAGTGACTTATTTCCTAACATAAATGATTTAGAGTAATCAATTGTTTTGTATTATTCACATTCTTCCTCAACTTTCATTAGTGTGAATCATAAACAACTGATCATAATTTAATTCTTAATTTTAAAAGTACTTTTAATCCAAGGAGGTCCAAGTACTTTACTGAGATGAGTAAATTAATTTCTCTTGCTTCATTGAATTCCCAGTGATGTATGGAAGTCATAGCTATCCTTATTTCTATTTCACAAGAAAATAGATTTCCCTAATAGAGAAGGTAATTAAGAAATTTGTTCAGAAGCCTTCAGTTAATCAAGTTATAAATCCAGGATCTTGCCTATGCAATAAACACTAGTAAATCTGTTTAACACTTTGATTTCTTGGTTTCTCACCTTCCTCTGACATAGCCCCATATAGCACATATTATATCCTAGGAAAATCGATTCAAGTGAACAGATATTCAGCGAACATTTACTATGTTCAAGGTAATATGCTACAAACAAGAGAAAGAAATGTAAAATAAGATACAGTTCTTGCACTCAAGTTTACAATCTAAGGGAAAGGGAATTCAAAATGAGCCAACATATGAAGAACTTGATTCTATTTGGCACCTAAGACTGTGTTTTCATGAAACTATCTGGTCATATGTACATATCTACTCAATCATTGGATTGATTTTTTTTACTGAATCAGCACATTTTTGAGAGAAATGAGCAAATTAAATTCTTGTCTCAGTGTCATATAGACACAGCTTCAGTCTAAATTAGGTTCCACTGTTTTAAGCAAGTAGGGGATCTTTGTGGTCCTTCATATACAGTGAGGACATTATTGACCTACTGGCAGCATGAAAGATGTTTTAAGCTACTTTTCCAGTAATGTGATAGATTCATTCTGATGAATCCAATCATTTCCCCTTGAGACCAATATTTCTTCAATACCTTGATCGATCGGTGATCTCACTGATGAAGGTTTTCCCTCCCACAGTACAGATCACTAACCATCCATGGGTTTTCACTATGTATGACTCTTGTCTTTGTCTTGTCTCCCAATAAATCTTCCAAAGTGAATTCATCTAATGAACTTAGAGGCCTTCCTCTAGGCTAGGATCATCAAACATAGACCATCTATTTAATGTTGTATCTATTAAGGAATCTAGTATGAGCCTAATAAATGTATTGAAGACATCGTATTGGAGAACTTTCATGACTATATATCTATAACAAGTCAAATGCCTTATTGTCAACAAAGAAACAAGATCAACTGGGGAATTTTTCTTTGAATTTATTAATTTATATGTTTTATAAGCATTTATTATCTATCCTTTCCACTTCCCTCCATTGAATATTTTTAAATAAAAAAGAAAACTTTCATAACAAATATGCATGGTCCAAAAAATGTATGTCTGAGTCTGCATTTAAGTCTGGCAGAAGATGAGCACCATGTTTCAACTTCAGTCCTCTGAACTTGGGGTTTATTATTACATTGGTCAGAATTCTAAGGTTGTTCTTCTTTATAAATGTCATCATTATATAAGTTGGTTAAGTTCTGCTCACTTCATTCAGCATTGGTTGATAGATATCTTCCCAGTTTCCTCTGAAACTGGTCAATTTCATCATTTCTTCTTGCACAAAAAACATTCCATATTATACTATTACACATAACATAATTTGTTTATCAATTTCCCAGTAGGTATGTACTGCCTTAATTTCTAGCTTAGAGCTACCATGAAAAGAGATGCTATACATATTTTCATACATATGGGTCCTTTTCTTTTTTTCTTTGATCCTTTTGAAGTATAGACCTACCAGTGGTATAGCCCAAATCAATCTTGTATTGTCTATACTTTTCAGTAAATTGTATGAGTATAAATATAGGGTCTGCTATAGAGTAGTGCCTTTATAAGCAAGTCTGTTCCTTCTCTCTTTTTTTAATCAAGGATGATATTGACGTATATATATATACATAAGTTATAGAATCAAAATCTATTGATTTTGGAAGGGGCTTCTGCAGTTACCTGATCCAATCCTTTCAGAACAAGACTCCCCTGTAAAGCATATCCAATAAGAGATCATCCAGCCTTTGCTTGGAGACCTCCAATGAGGAGGAAATCTTCTACTTCCCAATGCTGCTCATTTTACTTTTAGATCACTCTAATTGTTATGAGAATTTTCCTTACATTGACCCAAAATCTGCTTTTTCAGCTGCAGAAGTCTAATCTCCCTTTATATGGTAATCAATTGACAAAATATTAAAAAACCTTCTAAGTGCTAGAAATACTAGTACTAAGAGTATTAGTACTAGTACTGCTAGGAGCATGCATTCTAAGGAGGGAGATGACATGTTTATATAAAAATATATATGGCATAAATATAAAGTAAATAAATGCATATACAAAATAGTTAAATATATTGGAAAATATGATGTCAAAGTCTAAATGTGGTGACTCTTCTGTCATTGATGGGGGAAACAGTTTGATGTATCTTTTACATTTTTCCTTCTAGTTTATCCTTAAATGCTGTTAGAATGATTTGGATAAATTGGCTTATATTATAAAGGCTTTTGCAATTCATTTTTCTCTCCACATCTAGAGGCAGTTTGTGGATAGCTCTGGACCTGATGTCAGGAAGTTCTGAGTTCAGACACTTAACTAGTTCTGTGACCCTGGGCAAGCCATTTAACCTCTGCTTGCCTCAGTTTTCTCAACTGTAAATGGGGATAAAAATAGTACCTATCTCACTTGGTTGTTGCAAGGATCAAATGAGATAAAATTTGTTAAAAATAAAAGTGAGAATTTTTACAACCAATGTCTCTGATAAAGACTTCATCTCTAAAATATACAGAGAACTGAGTCAAATTTATAAGAACACAAGTCATTCCACAATTGATAAATGGTTAAAGGACATGAACAGGCAGTTTTCAGAAGAAGAAACTAAAGCTATGAATAGTCATATGAAAAAATGCTCTAAATCACAATAATTGGGATGTGAATCAAAACAGCTCTGAGGTACCACATATGAATACAGATCAAAGCATATTACTTGCTCTTTCTCGGTTTTTTTGCTTTGTTTCTTCTTTCTCGTGGTTTCTTCCATTGTTTCTAATTCCTTTTACAACATAACTAATGTTAAAATAGGTTTAACATGAAAGTACATGTTGAAACTATATCAATTTACATACCATATTGAGGTGATGGGAGTGGATTTATGGGGAGAAAATTTGGACCTCAAAATCTTATGGAAGTGAATGTTGAAAACTAAAAATAAACAAATAAATGAACGAATGAATGAATAAATAAATAAATAATTTTTTTAAAAATGCTTATCACAGTGCCTGTTACATAGTAGCAGCTATATGAATGCTCATTCCCTTCCATTCCCTAACCTTTTCAACGTGCCTCATAAGGAAATAACATTTTTAACCTAACCTCTGTAAAGTTTTACAAAGAATGTTATATTTTACACTGGTACTTCTCATGGTCAAGATACCTCTTTGTTTGGTGAGAAGATTGTGTTTGCTGACTAAAGTGATTTCTAAGCTCTTTTGGTCTCCTGGCTCTTTTCCTAAGGGAAAACATGTTAGAAATGATAATAGAAACAGTGTCTGTTCCTTTATCCATTTTTCATATTCAGGTTTCAATAATTATTTAAATAGGTCATATCGGAGTATTTTATTTGTGTGCCAAGCCATCTCATTTTTTCTTCTAATTTGTTGAATCAGCTGATTTGGAAATCACTCCTTTATCATTATTTTGATATTTCAAACGTGTTAAGATATAATCAATTTGTAGAAGTCAGAGATAGGCATTTTATTTTTCCTTCTTTCTCCTTGGAGACTTGAAAGGAGGAAGCAGAAAAGGTAGATTTTCATTTAAAAATAATAAAATGTACTATAAAAAATTAAAATATATTATCAGTTTGATTTTGAGACATTTTAAAGTTCTTCCTCTGTCTGGCGCCTACTGACTCTCTTTTTGAAGAAGTATTCATTATATCTGGGTAGCTAGGTGGCATAGTAGGTAGAGTGCTGAGCCTGGAGTCAGAAAGACTCATATTCATGAATTCATATCTGGCCTCAGCCCCTTGCTACCTGTGTGACCGTGGGCAAGTCACTTGATCCTGTTTGCCTCAGTTCATCATCTTTAAAGTGAGCTGGGGAAGGAAATGGCAAATCACTCCAGTATCTCTGCCAAGAAAACCCAAAATGGGGTCATAGAGAGCTGGGTGTGACTGAAAAAAAACTCAACAACAGGAGATTTCTACAAGCTTTTGTTTCTTGAGTCTGAGCCATATTTCCCAACAATTTTATCATCCTATTCAGGCTTTGTACTGAAATCACTGAGAATTATGCCAATTAGAGTTGGATAGTCTTATCAGATTCTTTGTAGAATTTCTCTCCTTCAATCCTTCTTTGCAGCAGATGTTGGCACATAAGTTGCAATTATCTTCATGGTGGTCTCTTTCCTTCTGCTCATTACGAGAAATGCAAACTTAGATAACCAAGTGTCTGATGACATGTTTCTTGTGACTTTCAAATGCAACCAAATATGCCAAAGTGTTTTTTTGCCTCTCCAAGGAGTACCTATGAGCATTTTTTTCCATTTAGCTACAACTTCCTTGTATCTTCTAATTTAATTTATAGGGAGAATGTCTTTACATAAAACACACCTCCTTTGTCATTTAACAAAGATTCACATTTAGAATACCAATGATTAATGTTAATAAAAAATCTAAAAACTGGGATCCTTAGTACTCTCTACCCTAATAATAAGAATTTCTCAAATGTGTTTAACACCTTAAGGTTTGCAAGACATTTTCTTCACAGTAGCTCAGCAAGTGTAACAGACATTGCCTACATGATAACCTTAATATTTACCTCATGGAAATATGAAATATCAAATTATATAGCTATAGGTTAGAAAGATAGCTATAATTATATAGATCTAGAGAGAAGACTTTGCAAACCATACAGTGCTGTGTAAAGGTCAGCTATCTTCTCTATTTAACATCTGGGAAAACTGTGTTTCTAAGAGGTGTGATTTCCATGAAAGTAAGGATTGTTTTTGTCTTTCTTTATATCCCCAGCAGTACCTAGCACAGAGTCCAGCATACAGTAATTGCATAATAAATGCTTGTCAACTGACTGACTTACCTATGATGACACAACAGGTGTGTGTCTTAGCCAGAATTCAAACTCAGCTGTCCTAATTCTGAGTCTGGTGCTCTTTCTATGCCAAATTTGTAAAATGACTGGCTTAGATTAGTGGTGAAACCTATGGTCATGAAGTAGAGCAAGACTCAGACCTCTAACTTTGACCTTGTGGGAATCTTTTCTTTCACTTCCAAATATTTCCTTGTACTCAGTGCTCTTGTACTGCTTTTACTTGGTCATTCTCCTGTACACTCAAGGTTACCAAAAGAAAAAAAATTTACATTGATTTCTCAACCCCTGGGTAAAGGGAGTCTATTGTTTGATTGACTTTCTGCTCTCGACTTAAATGGAGTTGGGGTTTTTTTTTTAATAGTGATGATGCCTCAAAACTTCCTCAAAATTTAGGTTCTCACTTTTGGAAGACTAGGTTGCCGCTCTGGTTCTGATGGTTCTGATGGAGTCAGCATGAAGCCACAGAAGTTGGTAAAAGCTGAAATGTAAACAAAAGGAGCTTTGCTTCTGGGAAATACCAAAAAGGCCTGTGGAGTCTAGACGAGGCCTTGTTAGGATCTCTCAAGGGCCCTTGATGGCAATCAGACAGAGGAACTAAATGATAAGAAGTCCTTGAAAGGACCTTTCTTTAGGAAAGGAGTTAGCCCAGGCTCTGTCCCACTCCAAGCACTGCCATTTGATCCATGTTTAACCATCCATAAAATAATGCTGACACCAGAGGAGAGATGCTACCACTAATCCAGCTTTTAATGAGCATCCCAGGGCCCAGCCAGACTTTGGAAGCAATGAGCATATTGAGATATTAGTCAGAACTCGAAAACAATAGGTGACTGCACCCTCTAAGTAGCTCATGTGTTACAGATCTGACAAGTCTCATTGATTTAAATGGCTAGTGCACTGCTTGGATTTTAATCTACTTCACCCTTATACCAAGGAGGTCGCTGTTTAAATGCTTTTACTTAATAATGTAAACACCTGTCACACGCCAGGGGCAAAGCTATTAAAGAGAAGGATTATTTAAAGCAATGTTCCTGAATATAGCAAGATTGCTATCTCTAATTGCCACAGTCTGACTGGGGGAAGGGGGTTCTTTATTGGGTTTGGGGTGGGTGGTGCCAATGTATCTAAAAGTCACCCAGCTCTCTGTCCCCACCTTCCACCCCAAAATTTATTTATGGTGGGCCTTATATATTGACCAAGTAAGTGTCAGCCTATATGGTGTGATCTGACTCATTCAAAAAGCCTCCCTATTTAAAAACATCTGTCCCACTTGGGTGATATAACTTTTTTATCGATAAAGTTACACCTTTGGGTTAAAATTTTATGTCTTCTGCTAAACTGAAATCAAGTTGCCTTGGAACAGAACAAAAGCTCCTTGAGGACAGTATCTTTGGTGTGTTCTAAAGTTATACATAGTAATCACACCTAGGAAGCACTTAAGACATGCCTGTTGATTAACTACTGATTGATTAGAAGTACAGTGATCCTTTCTTCTCCATTACCCCATTGGCAAGGATTAATTCATTTACCAAATTTGCTAGTCTCTGCACACCAACTGAAGCTTGGCTACAGCAGAACTCGAGAAGGAATCTAGAAATCATTCAAGCAAAGCTACTGCCCCAGAGCCCCAAAGTTATTAGAGACTGTATAAAGAGGATGAGGAGGAGGGGACACAAATAGACAGGTGGCTAAGAGGAATTACAGTATCCCAAAAGAAACTAGGAGGCCATTGGAGAAACTTCAGTCTGTTTCCCTTGCCTAGAGCTGGACTTGAACCTATCTAACAACCGGACATCAGGAATAAGAAAGGACATTGAATGAGGCATGACTAGGAGTAGGAGAAAGGGTAGGGTGCCATCAAGGACAATCCCATTTTCAAGATATCTCACCAATGATATGTCCCTGAGGCATGAGTTATACCATCTATTGACATCTGCTCAGAAGTGAAAAACTGGTGCTAGTTTTTGCCAGGAGCGATCAGTTCTGCTTACAACACACTGAGATGACTCAGATTCAGGTCAAGTGGGAGTATATTTATCCCCAGCAGCCATTGCAATGACCCACATAATGTCTGTCTGAATTACCCATCAATGTCAGACAGGGTCTAGGTGTATCAACCTTTTCTCTTTGTTTTTACCTTAATTATAAGGACAATTACTTCTGTTTTGTCTCAGTAACTGAATTCCACAATGTTTATTTGGATGTGATGTGCAGATTGCAGTGTACTTGATGACTAAAATAATAGAAATGAAAATAACACAATCAGACATCAGAATAAATGCAATGACAACGTTAGCTCCAGAGACTCACATGAAACATCCTCTTGTTAAAGAGATAGTGGATTAGCTATGGGAAATGTTCCATATACTGTCAGTCACAGACAATGTATTAGCTGATTTGGCTTAACTGGTTTTCTTTGTTATAAGGGAGGGCCCTTGAGATCGGGAGAGGAGCAGATAGAGAATGTCTGAAAGTCAAGAAGGCTAAGAGACCACCTCTGGCACACAATGGCTGTGTGACCCTGGGCAAGTCACTAGAGGCTACTCTCTAGGGCTAGAAGTTGTAGAGAATGTGCCCACTCAATCCACAACAGGAGTTTCCACACCTGAGAGTTTCCTCTAACAATAAAATCATACATCCAATCCCTAGTCGTAAAGGAGGGTTCTGTGACTATAGCATAAAAAATAAAACACATCAATAACACTTTTTTAACTTTAAATAAAATTAATGAATAAGATAGAAAATAAATGGTCACCTAACAATGCAACCCCTCCCATTCTGGGACATAATGCAGGGACAAGGTTACAAAGATGAGAGCTATTAGATTTGCCATAGAAATCATATCTGCGCTATCCTCTTATCAAGCTAACGCAAATTGTCATTGTTGTGCTTTAGAAACAGACTGAATCTACCACAATCATTGCAGCCAGACTCCCCAGTAGCCCATTGATTTTACACAATGCAAAAGTCTATAATTTTGCATTGATTCTAGCCAGTATGGACACCCGGATTTGCGTTGACTGGACCTCCAAGTTCAACCAGCTCAGTTACTTTAGTAGAATTCGCCAAATGATTTGTTCAGTCATTGGACTGACTTTTTAATTTAATTGACCAGATATTTGATTGACTTGACCCAATCTTAGGAAAGCTGCCAAATCTCTGTACGTAACAGATTTGCAGTTCCATATTCAATCATCTTTTTTATTATGTTATGTTATAGAAATGCTTGTTTTATTCTATAAATTAAAAATAAAATAAAATTTTTGAAAACCTCTTGCTTTCCATTTCTGTTTATCCATATCTGTGCAAAATTTCCTTCCTATTCAAGGAACCCTACCTCAGTGCCATTATTTGCTCTGTGTTTCTATGGCCAAAGTCATTTATTTGACAAATATTTATTATAGGATATATGATCTTAAAATGGAGGGTAAAGAAAGAACTATAGTACTTTGGAGGCTGCACTTGAGCTGAGACTTGACAGCTACAAGGGATTTCAAGAAGCATAGACAAGGAGAGCATTTCAGGGATAGGGGATTAGAATGTGCAGATCCAGAGCCATGAACTGGAATGTTTCCTCTGATGAACACCAAGTACTCCCCTATACTGGCCACAGAGTATAAGAGGAGGAGTCATCAGTGTGGAAAGACTGGGTAATCTAACAGATAAAACTGGCTGGGGAGGCTTCGCAGAAATGCATAGAGATAGACAAAAAAACTCTCCATTCTGAGAATTCCTCCTTGAAAAAATCTCAATCTCTGCCATTGGCCTTGAAACATGGCTACTTGGACAGAACTAACTAGGAAAGATAGGAGCCTGGGTGGCTTGCCAGAACTCTACCTTTAGAGAAAAAATGTCTTTGTCCATGAAGTTACTTCAGGCCTTGGAACGCCCACCAACACGAGATTGGAATGCACCACCACCCTTCACTCCACACCTACTCCAATCATGATCTGTCTGCACATAGTCTTAAACCAAGATTTCCCTCAGATTTAAGACAAAGTTTTAATGTATGATAATGAATCCTTCCCCTGGAGGACTGGAGAAGCAATAAAAAGGGAACCCCAAAGAAATTTCTGGGTCTGAAATCTCTATTGCCCCACTGTAATCTGCTACTTACTATGTGATGCTCAGCAAATTATAATATCTCAGCCCCTTAATTTGCTGATCTGTATAAAATGAGGGAGAGTTGTGCTTCAAGATCCCAAGATCCTTTCTAAGACCATCTACTGTTTAGTCCCAAAGTGAGGAGAGAGGAGGGGAGAGAAGGAGAGGAGTCAAGAGAGTTTGAAGGCAGCAGGAAAGAGGAGGAGGGAGCACCAGAGACCTCCCATGGGGAAGGAGCTGCAGCTGCTGTCAGAACCCAGCATGTTCAGGCTAAATTAGACGCTTTGCCTGTGGGGCATTTCCCCACGTGAAAGTAGACTGCAGGGTTCTATCTTAACTCATCTGGTTATCTTGAAGATATAGTGATGGCAGTGGTCTTAACACTGCAATCCTAAATCTAGAGAAGTGAGAGAAAAGCTGGGCCAACTTCAGGAATCAAGGCTATGATTGTGAGATAACCCTGCTCTTTTTTCCTTAACCCAATTCCTATAATTCCGCTATTACAGATCTCTTTCTTTAGAGCTTGGAAGGTATTGACTCTTTGTGTTCCCTATTTAACTATCAATACCCAAGGGAAGGAGCAAAACTAATTTCATCAACTGGTACCTTTGCTAGAAGGAAGAGCCTGGAGGGATGAAACAGGGAAAAAAGGCCCTTGGAAATTGGTACAGAGAAGAAAACACTCATTCTGGAGTCAGAGGACCTTAGTTCAAAGTCTACCTCTGAAACCAACCTTAAACTTCCAAAGTATCAGTGTCCTCGTCTATAAAATGGGAAGGTTGGACTGGATAACCTCTGGAGTCCATTTTAACTCTACATATATGACCCTAATGAGAGAAGGGGGCAAAGCAATGAGGCTGGAGTGAAGTGAAGAGTTCCAAAACAGGAGCCTGGAAGGATCCTTGGCCTTGAAGCTGGAGATATTGGGTTTGAAATCTGTCACTTCCTACTGGTCCACTTCAGGCAACTCACTTAAGTTATCTGGATCTCAGGTTCTTTTGTGAGTCAGGAACTGAGGAAGTCAAGGCCTAGATGGCCAGAAGCAGACCCCAGCAAGCCTCTAGGCATCGAGGAAGGCCTAAGGCTACATGAATTCTAACCAGCTGGGCTGACCAGCAATAGGTTCATACTAGCCCCATTTGCTGTAAGAAGGAGGGAGTGGGCTGTTGTGGTTGTGTAAAACTTTAAGCCCACAGTATAGATAGGCAAGAATAAGAGGAATGTATGTTGTGGTCCAGGAATTTGTGACAAACCCACCATACCAGCCAGCATTGTTGAAAACATGAGGCTGTGGGGCAGACTTGGGTCAGTTGGAGTTAACTGTGCCCCCCAGGGTAAATTTATCTAGATAATAGATTCTAGCACTCCATTGGGGGCAACCCAATTGAGGGCCATATCCACAAGAACCTAAAAGTTTTTTTAAGCCTTTGTCAGAAAGTTTCTGAGACCAGGGGGAGCCATCTTGCTGACTAATTTTTAAAATTATTTCTCATTTGCTTTAATTTGCTCTTATTTAGGTGTTTTTAATTAAATGCTAGCTATTATTATTTATTTTCTGGACTGCTTTATAACTGCCTTGAGAATCACTGCTACCTGAAGGTGTTAGAATGATTTTCATAAAAGAGTTGTTTATTTAAATACTCTGCTTCTGAGTATTCTATTGTACGAGATAGAGCATGGGGACCCCAAAGAGTAATCATCCATAAAATGAAAAGGTTTGACATCAGGAAAAGGGACATACATGTGGGTGCCTCCCACCTCTTCAGCTATGAACCTATAATAGTGAGGGGGCCAAGGCCCAAAGACAGACCTTTCCTACCTCAGAGTCATGCTTACAGCCAATTGTAGGTGCAAGATCTAGAGCAGAGAAAAATGAAATAATAAAGAATTATTAAAGGAAATTAAACATTAAAGGAGAGAAGAATAATGCTAAGGATGTCATTAACTCATATACATCTACTAGTGATAGATTGTAGATAGTCGATAGAGTACTCAGTTTAGAGTCTAGAAGATCCACGTGGTTCAAGTCACTTCTGATACTACCTTTGTGACCATAGGTAAATAGCTTAATTTTTCTGAGTCTCCTCTTCTATGCAATACAGATAGTAAAGCCTATAGAACAATTCTTATGAGGTTGTGGCAAGGCTCAAATCAGAGGTTCTGTAAATCATTGTGTAAACAATAGCTATTGCCATTATCATTAATGCATGGCTACAAGAACTCCCCCATCACCGCCAAAAAAATTTCTTAGGTGGCATGAATAATAGAGGCTTTTTAGCTAAGTTATCACAAAAACATGGGGATTGGCAATAAAAAGCACTAAATATATTCCAGGTCCTCTCTCTACCCTTCCGTCTTTGCTGTCCAGTGACTCCTTCCCTGCTGCCTACAAACATGCCCGTATCTCCCCCATCCTTAAAGAACCTTGCTTGAGCCAATCATCACCCCAAGCTCAGCCAGACTCATTGAGACAATTTACTATGCCAGATATCTCCACTCCCTTTCCTCTCCTCTAACTCTCTTCTAAACCCTCTGTAGTCTAGCTTCTGACCTTATTATTCAAATAAAATTTCTCTCTTCAAAGTTACTGGTTGTCTCTTAATTACCAAATATAAAGGTTTTTTCTAAGTCTTCATTTTTTTTGACCTCTCAGGAAACTTTCACATTGTACATCACCATCCCTTCTAGAAAACCCTTTCTTATACATGACAACTCTTTCCTGGTTCTCCTACTGCCTGTTTACCCATACTTTCTTAGTCTCCTTTGCCATATCTTCATCAACATGATGCCCACTGACTGTGAATTTCCCTCAAGCCTCTTTCTTGGGCCCTCTTCTCTTTTCCCTTTATAACATCTCACTTTGTAAGCTTCTAAGCAGATTATTTCTAGATCTATGTATCCAGCTTTCATCTCTCCCTCAAGCTCCTCAAGCTTCAAATCACCAACTGCTTCTTGGACCTTTTGAATCTGGTACCTCATAGACTTCTCAAATTCATTGTGACTAAAACAGAATTCAATACCTTTCCCCCAAAACTCTCCCCTCTTCCTGTCATTTCTCCTACTATCAAGGGTACTACCATCCTCCCAGTCACCCAGCTTCACAACCTTGGAGCCCTCCTCAACTCCTTTCTCTGATTCACCCTACATATCCAGTCTGTTATAAAATATTATTTCTAAATTCACAACTTCTCTTATATATGTCTTCTTTCCTTCACCCTGGTATAGATCTCATCATTTTCAAATGAACTCTTTTGATAGCCTTCTAATTGGTTTCCCTTTCTCAAATCTCTACCCCTCTTCAACATACTCTCAACACAGCTGCCAAAGTGATTTTCCTAAAGCATAAATCTTACTAAGTCACCATTCTATGCAATAAACTCCATCGACCCTCTACTATTTCCAGGATCAAATCTAAAAAGTTCTACTTGGCAACTGAAAGCATTATATGTTGGCTCCTTCCTATCTTTCCAGAATTCTTATACATTACTCTCCTCCACATATTCAACAATTCAGCTGCCTTGAGCTACTTTCTCTTCCCTACACATGGTCCTTCATCTCCTGATTCCTTGCATTTGGTATTGGCTGTCCCCATGGCCAGAATGCACTCCTTGCTCACCTTTTCCTTCTGGCTGCCTTAAAGCCTCAGCACAAATCTCACCTTCTGCAGGAGCCCTTTCCCAGTCCTTCTCCTGAGTACCAGTCCCTTCCGTAAGAGATTATCTCCATCTACATTGTATGTATCCTAAATACACATCTATAATTTACGTGTTATCTCCCCCTTTAGAATGTGAATTCACTGAGAACAACAATCAGTTTCTTGTGTTTCTTTGTACTCCCAGTGTTTAAACAGCACCTGGCACACATGTCCTCCTTTGGAGGCACACAGTTTCAAAGAAAAATCAACTCTCTTGGTAGCATCACCGTCAAATACAGAGGACAATGATAGGACTCTGTTATTCAACATTGGCAGAAAATTTCTCTCCAAAATGAATACCAAAGGGAAAAAAAATTGCTGTCCTTAAGATCCTTTTTTAAGCAATTGGTGTGCACATCAACTTTGGCTCTGAACTTTTGCAATATTTCTCTGTTGTGAGTTGGCAAAGCACAGCATGTGGGTAAAGGAGCCATTATATCCCATCTCAACAAGATCTTTTTCCCCCAGACTTAATTTCCTAAAAAAAATTTAGGCGATTGTTCTCTTAGAAAGTAGGACAGGCATTCTTTGAGCTTGCCAGACAAAGACGAAAACAAAACTAAATAACCCTGTTGTCCCTCCCCCAAAAGAAACCCTAACGGAAAATAATCTGAGAAAGCAGACTTCTGTCTGTGCACCTGGAGACCCCCTTCCCTACCCGATCTGTAGCTGCTTTATCACTCTAATGAGAACAGATGGCACCCGTTGGGAGACAGGCATGATATTATATGCCTTCACAAGAACTCGATCTGAAACCAGGTTTCTGCCGATCATTTTTCACTTTGAATTGGAAGAGGTTATTTAAGTGGTAGCCCAGATAGGTGCCAGGAGTATGAAACGTTAATATATTCTCTGCCACCTTTTCAAGAGTTCTAGGACCTCTACCCTTCCAGGAGTGAAGTATATAGTCATCCCAATGAGATAAAGAGAACTATGTTAATAGCCCTATTTTTTAAAATTCAAGTTTATTTTCATTTCTGAATTCTCTTCTTCCCCCTTTTATCTTTACAATATTGCAGTTACTACATAAATTATTCTTTTGAGGTTGCTCACTTCATTTTGTATCAGTTCATACAAGTCTTCCCAGGTTTTTCTAAAATTATCCCTTCCTCCCCCCACTCTTTGAGAAAGCAAGAAAAAATAAAATCTATTACAAGTATATATGTCATACAAAACAAATTTCCTCATTAACCATAAGATAGAGGAGGAGGAGTAAGAGGAGGAAGGAAGGAAGGAAAAGAGGGAGGGATGGAGGGACGGAGGGTGGGAGGAAGATATGCTTCAATTTGCCCTCTAAGTCCATCAGCTCTCTATCTGGAGATAGATAGTATGTTTCACCATGAGTCTTTTGGAGTCACGGTTAGTCTTGTTACTAAGTCTTTAAAAATTTATTATCTTTACAATATTCCTGTTATTGTATAAACTGTTCTCCTGATCCTACTCACTTCACTTTGCATCAGTTGTCACAGTTCTTCCCAGGTTTTGCTGAAACCATTCCCTTCATAATTTCTTATAGCACTATAGTATTCCATCACCTTCATATACCATAACATATTGAACCATTCAATCCCCAAATAGATAGATACCCCCTTGGTTTCCAATTCTTTGTCATCACAAAGAGAACTACAAATATTTTTGTATATATGACTCCTGTTCCTCCCTCTTTGATCTCTTTGGGACATAGACTTAGTAGAATTATTGATTGGTCAATATAATGGCACAGTATAATGGCTTCTTGAGTGTAGTTACAAATTACTTTCCAGAATGGTTGAACTAGTTCACAGCTCCATCAACAATGCATTAATGTACCTTTTTTTCCCATAACCCCTCCAGCATTTGTCATGTTCCTTTTCTGTAATCTTAGCTCAACTGATGGTGGTACTTCAGAGTCATTTTAAATTTCATTTCTCTAATTATTAGTGATTTAGAGCATTTTTCATATAGCTATTAATAACTTGGATTTCTTTCTCTAAAAACTGACTACTCACATCACTTGGCCATGTCTGGTCTCTCCATCTAGTAAGAAAGGAAAGCAACAAGCAACCTGTCCAAGAGAACATGCTCTATGCACAATCTATTCTATAGCAAAACAGGGAATATAAGTCTCCTGATTCTCCCATTTTATACATATATATATATACATATATATATGTATATATATATACACACACACACACACACACATATAACATTATAATGTCTGGGATTAGGTCTCCCAGTTTACATCGACTTCAGGCTTACGAAACTTGCTCTAGGGGCACTTATCCCATAAAATCTTTGTCAATGAGCAACTTCACTTATAAAAACCAATGTTTTTACATTTACCAGTCAGTCAGATTGCATAATTTTATCAAATAAGGCATTTCATGAAATGAGGATTTTTTAAAGCAACAGCAAAATATTTCCCCCATAAACCTGGGGCTGACTTTCCCACAAATACACCCAGCATAAGGAGGAGAATTGGACACATATTTGTAGACACATATTGAGAACACCATGAATTAGGCATATAGGGCAAGTGGCATAGATAGCCAAAGTTATACATGTGGGTGGATAAGTCACAGCTCTTATGTTACAGAGCCATTGACATCTTTGTACCACACTTACTAAACCTGATCTCTTTGATCCTGGAGGTTATGAGAAATCACTGGAGTTTATTAAATATGGGGGGAGGATGACAAGGTTATGGATATGAATTTTTGGGAAGATCACTTTGACAGCTGACAGGATTCTAACACAGGTTCTTTGGTGTTAAAATGAATGAGGCATCCCACACCAGATTTTAGTAAGGCTATCGCAGTGGGTCCAGGGAGTGCCATACTGAACCCACAGGTCTACAACCTCCAGTAGGTACCAAAGAGGCAAGTAGCAGTACCACATAATGAAGGCATGAAGGGCAAACCAAGAGCAACTGACATGCCCAGAGAATGGGGGCACTGAGACAGATTTTAAAAGCAAGACACCACTGAATTTTAAACTATGCTTTTCACACAGTCTGTGTCTCAAACTGCACTTCATTGTTATAATTACAGAATGTAAATTACCTCTACTTTCAAGTTCCAGAGAGCAATTTCTTCTTAAAAGACTGGACAACTAAGCAAAGAGATGAACCTGTAGTAAACTGCAAAGTGAGGCTGCAAGGGCTGTAGTGGGAAACAGAAATTCGACGGGCAGAGGGGAGTTTTTGAAAAGCTAGGTTTTATGAAAAAGGAGAAATTGGCACTAAACAAGTGGAGGGTAGGGCAAGAACGTGAGGGATTCAGAGATATAACAAGCCAAATGGTCTCGGAGAATCATCCTTAGTAAGGAAGACCGAAGAAAGTTTAGAGGATTTTTAAAATCTGAATGGATTCCCCAAAGGAGGAGGCATTCATGATCTAAGTACATAAGCTCCTGAGGCCAGGCACTGCTTTATTTTGGTTATTGTATGTCTAGGTTTTAAGCACAGTGCCTGGGATGTAGTAGGCACTTATGAATAAGTACTTGTTGATTTGTTGATTGCCTAAAAGAATGAAGTCCCATGTGTCTCTCTGCCTAGGTTATAGTCCCAAAATAACAACCACAACCACAACATAATAATAACAGTGTTTGGTTTCTAAAGCCCTTCGTAGCCTTGCGACTTCCTACCTTCCTAGGAATCTTACACTTCATCCTTTCTACAATCTCTATGATTCTGGCCTCTTCTGTTTTTCCCATACTCCTGACTCTGTACTCGTGTTTTCACTGACTGAGCCCTTACCTGGATTCTCTCCCTCCTCGTCTCTTGGCTTCCTTCAAGTCCTAGCTCACATTCCACCTTTGCAAGAAACCTTTCCACTCCCTCTTAATGCTGATGCTTTTCTCCTAAATTTATCTGCAGTTGATCTGGTTATCTCTCTCATTTACACTTAGTTGTTGGTATATCATCTCCCCCATTAAACTGGGAGCTCCTTGAGAGCAGAGACTGTTTCTTTCTTTATATCACCAAAACTTGCGCATAGGCTAGACACATAGTAAAGGATTGTTGTTCACTTGATGACTAGCTAGCATTTATATAGCATTCTAAGATTTGCAAAGCATTTTGCCTATGTTGTCCCATTTGATTCCCACAATAACCTTATAAAATTGGTGCTAGATTTGTTCCCATTTTACGGATGAGGCAGCTGGGGCTGAGAGAGGTTAATGCCTTTCTCATAGTCACACAGTTACTAAAAGTTTGGGATAGGAATCAAACCCAGGTCTTTCTGACTCCAAGTTCATCTCTATCCATTCCACAACCTACATGACTTAGAGGAAGGGGTTCTAGAGCCAAAGCAAATGTGGTCACATCCTTCCTCTAACACTAACCGTGAATTTGGGCAAAGTTATTTAACCTCCCTACGTCTCATTTTTCCCAATCATAAAACAAAAGAGTTAGAAAATATAGCCTCTAAGGTCCCCCTGTCAGACTTAATCTATAATCCTTTGGCCCTATGGATTATAAACTGACCCCATGTTGCATAGAATACATAGTGAGCTCCTTGAAATCAGGGACTGTTACAATTTTGTCTTTATATTCCTAACACCTTGCACATGGTTTAATAGACTTATTACATTTCATAAATATTTTATTGAATTAAATGCTCACCTTCAGAATGTAGCTACACAAATATTTTTTTAATATGAGCACAATGATAAATAATAAGCAGTCTATTTCACCCATCTGGATTCCCACGGTGCATATATTTAAAAGAGATTGGGAGATAGAAAGATTGAAAATATCTAAAATCAAAATCCCAGAGAATCAGAGGGTTGTTGCAGAAAAGGTAACTTACATTTGAAGAAGAACACCTTTAGAAGTATCATGTCTGAACCATTTCCCTCCTTCTCCTCATCTAGAGAGCACAGCTTAGTGGGTGATAAAATATCTTCCCTTTCCATTTCCCTCTTCTGTTTAAGTGTGGAAAAGAAAGCGCACTCATCACAAAGTTAGCACGATGATGAATGGAGCTCTGATAAGTGGAGACAAGAAAAGAGAGAAAAGGACAATCCTTAAGGACTGAGCAGTGGCAAGAAGTTCCTAGAGTGTTTTGCCCTAGTCATACAGAAGGAAGACAACATAGAAAGATGAGCTCCACTTTGCTTGAGAAACTGTTGTATGGATTGACAGTTGTATGGAGAGGAGACAACCAGGAGAAGCTGTGAGAAACAGGAAAGAAAAAAGGAATGATAAAAATCCACAACCCTTCTTCCCATCACCCCCAGTTCCACCAGTAGTTAGTAGCAGACCAAACCAGGATTTTTTAAGGAGGAGATCTCAGTCAAGGGAGTTCTCATATTCAATCAATCAATAAGCATTAGTAAATAATTACTATGTGCCTAGAACTGTGCAAAGTACTGAGGATATAAAGAGACGAAAATCCAGTCCATGCCAAGGAGTTTACATGCTAATGAAGGAGACAATGTAGAAACAAAGATGCATATATGATACATACAGACTAGAAGAAAGCTTATCTTAGAGGAGAAGGCTACAGTGCCTTGGGGGGACTAGGAAGGCCTCCTAAGGAAATCCAAGGCTGTCAAGAGGCAGAGGTGAGGAGGGAAGGCACTTTCACATTTAAGCAAAGCTAGGAAGTTAGCTGAATCTTTCCAACTAATGTCTGCTCATTCAAAGATTTCTGTTCTGTCTTCTACCTTATTTTAATAAAATTTTCTTCCATAAAATTGTTTGCTACATTCTCACAAGTGAGGTGAGAACTGGTTCCAGTTCTAGGGAATATCATCCATACATTTTCCCAGTTTTCCTGGGTAGAGCCTACGAGTTGAGAGTAAGA
>CM053772.1:184603474-184688336 GCA_028658325.1 Potorous gilbertii | reverse complement strand
AAATTTTGGAACCCAAAATCTTGTGAAAATGAATGTAAAAAGTTAAATAAATTTATAAAAAAAAAAAAGAATTGAATGAGGGAAGATTTGAACTGAGGACTTCTTGATGGTCGTCCCAGCACTTTATCCACTGAGCTACCCTAGCTTCCTCCTATGAGCTCTATGAGTGAATTCCATTCCATTGGTCTTAATAACAAACACCACAGTGACTGGCTGGAAGAAATTACCTATGAAATATGAATATGAAATATTCCTATGCAATTTAACTTATCCTTGTCAATTTTTCTGGCACCAAACTAATATATTAATAAAAATCCTAAAATTCTCACAGATGCTCATGTTTTATTGATTCTGTTATGGTAGTTTTGAAACTGTTCCCTTCTTTTTACTCATGGGGCCACCACCCTTGTTCAAGCCCTTATCACTTCTCAAGTGGATTTTTGTAGTATATTTCTGAATGATTTTCCTACTTCAAGTTTCTCTCCTCCAATTTATCCTCAACAGAACTGCCAAATTGATATTCCTACAGCATGAGTCTGACAACATCATTTCCCTTCTCAGGAAACTTCAAAGGCATCCAATTCCCTCTTGAATTAAATACAAACTCCTCCGTTTGATGTTTAAAGCCCTTTGTAATCTGGTACTAACGTATTTCTAGACTGATTTTACATTATTCACACTATTCACCCTCACACAGTCTGCTTCCTGGTCAAACTGGTACTTGTCTCTACTCAGTACTCCATCTCCAGCCTCCATACCATCCAACCAGCTGTCCTTCACTTCTGGAATATTCTCCCTCTTCTCTTTCACCCCTTAGAATTCCGAGAAGGCTCTCTTCAAGGCTCAAACCAAAAGTCATTTCCTACCTGAAACCTTTCCTGATTCACTCAAGTGTTAGTGCTTATTTTGACCATAACATTCCATTCCAGAGAATGACATGAGCTAGTGGGGCTTGAGATCAATTCATTTTCAGTGGTTTTTGGGAGACTGACAGAATTGTGGGAATGGAGAGACTTAACCTGGGGAATCTGGGGCTGTCTTTCACTCCTCAACTCCCAAATACCTCATTCTCTCCAACCAGAAGCAGTCATTTGTATAACCCCCAGCTCCTTCCTCTGTACAATTCATTTCTTTAATGATATTCATACATGTTCTTTCCTTCAATTAATCAACAAGCACCCACTATGAAGAAAGCATCTACTATGTAGAGAGGCAGTATTGTATATGATATAATGGACAGAAAGGTGGCTCTGAGGTTGGAATGATCTGAGTTCAGAGGAGCCAAGATGGCAGAGTAAAAAGACACATATACTCTAGCTGTTCCCTCACAGCCCATAAAGTACCTGTAAAGAATGACTCTCAACAAATTCTAGAGCAGCAGAGGCCACAAAACAATGGAGTGGAGGAGATTTCCATCCCAGGGTGACCTGGAAGGCTGACAGAAAAGGTTTGTCGCACCAGATGTGGAGCAGAGCACAGCCCAGTCTTGGCCATGTGGTACTAGGAGGAGTAGGACTGGAGCAGGCCTCGGGGGCAGAATCCCCAGCAGCAGCAGAAGTTCTCAGATCTCTCAACCAGCAGGCAACAAAGACACTTCAAAGGTCAGGGGGTGGGTTTTTTCAACTGGGCGAGAAGGGAGCAGGATCCTCCCCGGCCCCAGGCAGCAGGGAGGCAGCAGCAGCAGCAGCAGTGGTGGCTGTGTTGGCCATGTCAGACAGCAGCCAGCGTCCATTGTTGAAGCCCTCAGCTTAAAGCCCCTGGGGTAATTGAGCAGTTGATCTGATCTCAGCCCTGAGCATGGTCTTGGGGTAAGAAAGAGTGCTGGCGTGTCAGAGCTAGAGGCCATTCAGGAGTAAATTCCTCTTTCTTGATTGTGCCAATCACCTTGGAGGAAATGAGGTCTTACAGGTCCCCAGAGTATACCCTACTCTTGACAGAGGACCCAAAAGTCAAGTAACTGGTTGGGAAAATGCCCCCAAAAGGGAAAAAAATAAGACTATAGAAGGTTACTTTCTTGGTGAACAGGTATTTTCTCCCATTCTTTTGGATGAGGAAGAACAATGCTTGCCATCAGGGGAAGATATAAGAGTCAAGGCTTCTGCATTCCAAACATCCAAAATAAATACGCAATGGTCTCAGGCCATGGAAGAGCTCAAAAAAGATTTTGAAAATCAAGTAAGAGAGGTGGAGGAAAAATTGAGAGGAGAAATGAGAGAGATGCAAGAAAATCATGAAAAGAGAGTCAACAGCTTGCTAAAGGAGATCCAAAAAAATGCTGAAGAAAATAATACTTTTAAAAATAGGTAAACTCAATTGCAAAAGAGGTTCAAAAAGCCAATGAGGAGACTAATACTTTAAAGAATAGAATTAGTCTGGTGGCAAAGAACTGGAAATTGTAGGAATGCCCATCAACTGGGGAATGGATGAACAAGTTGTGATATGTGATTGTGATGCAACGCTACTATACTATAAGAAATAATGAGCTCAGTGATTTCAGAAAAACATGGAAAGACTTGCATGAAATAATGAAAAGCAAAATGAGCAGAACGTAGAGAACTTGTATACTGTAATGGCAATATAGTTTCAAGAGCGACACTGTGGGAGTAAGTTATTTTGTCTATTATAAATATCCAAGTTGAGTATAAAGGACATTTGAAGAAAGACACTGTATGCATCCAGAGAAAGAATTGATAAATGGAAGTATGTATAGAATAACTTTACACATATATGTATGTATATATATATGTATGTGTGTGTATATATGTAGCTATTAGATCTAATGATAGTCTTCTCTAGGGCAGGACAGGGAAGGAAGGAAGAAATTGACATGATAATTTTGTTGCATATTTGAAAGGAGTAGCAACTTGTACATAGATGATCTGCAGTTTCATGTACAATCACCTTTTTCATTGTACTATGTTATGGAAATGCTTGTTTTATCCATAAATTAAAAATAAAATTTAAAATTATAAAAAAAGAAAACAAGATTTTGTTTAATTGAAATGAATACTTCACAATGGTGTCCATCGCCCTTTGGAAATTTTGCTTAATGCCTGGGCATTGGGGAAATTTATCCTACCTTTACATGGCAGGCTGAACAATACTGAAGAGGTTCCACCCACAAAACCAGCATATCTATTTGGAAATGCTTAGGTAGTGAGAAGAGACCACTGAAGTGGCTTCTTCCCTCTTCAGAGAGCCCAAGGATGCTTCAGGTAGGAACAAAATGACATCAAGAAACCATCCCCATAGGGATAGTTTTGAGATGTTTTTGAGTTCAAAAATACCATGGTTTCCTCCAAATGATTTCACAGTGAAACATTTTTCATTTTAAGGCATCATAATACAATATCCTTTAGTTAGATTATAAAACAGTTTCCTGTCTTTTGCTTTGTATAGAGTGAACTCAGGGATTAATTTCATATATAATTGGTATTAGATGAGTACTTTATTTCTATTCTTCTGTATGGACAGATGACAAGGAGCAGTGGATCAAGGATTGGGCTTGGAATCAGAGAAACAAAAGTTTGAATACCCTTATTAAGCAACTATGATGTAGAAGTGTCTATTGTGCAATGACACTTGATATTTACTATCTATATGACTATGGGCAAGTCACTTAAACTCTTTGAACCTCAGTTTCCTTATGTGTAAAATAAGTATAATATCATGTTAATATCTACCTCAGAATTGCTAAGAAGATCAAATGAAGAAATGTATATAAAATGTTTTGTAAACTGTAAATTGCAATTTAAGAGCCAGATATTATTATATGATAGAGATGGTCTGTGCTAGCAATCAGGAAAAATAACAATCAGCTTTAATTAGGCACTTATTAGTGCCTAGAACTATGCTGGGAGTTGAAGATAAAAATGAAAAGAATGCAAAGCACACTCATTTTTAGTTGTGATTTTATGTTTCATTCTGTTTCTAGTTCTTTGTTACTAAAAAAAAAGACTTTCTATGAATAATTTGACTTATATGGGACCATTTGTCTTTCTTTCTTGGGTTATGAGCTACTTTCCTCATTTCTTGAAAACACGATTCTGGGTTGCTTTCTAGAATGGTTGCACAAATTCATCACTCCATCAGCAGTGTATTGGTGGGCCTGTCTTCCCAAAATGCCTGCAGCATTGGCTATTTCCATCTTTCGTCATCTTTTCTGAGTTTTTGGGGGCTGATTAAAAGTCTTTAATGAGTAGAACTGCATAGCTTTTCTCCATTTATAGTAATTAGAAAGGAATTCTTGTAATTGAAAGGATTATGGTTTCATGGACATTACCAGGATAAGGTCAAAATGGATACAGTACCTACATACAAAGAGATATTTTATGAGAAAATTAGAAAAACAATTTATGAATAAACAAGTGATGGAGAACAAAGTTAGTTATAAAATGGATAATTTTGAATACATTAAATTAAAAAGGTTTTGTACAAATAAAACAAATATAGCCAAGATTTGAAGGAGGGTAAAATATTAGGAAGAATTTATTATAGACAATTTATCAGATAAAGGTCTCATATCTAAAACATATAAAGAACTTTGTCAAATCTATAAGAATACAAGTCATTCTCCAATTGAGAAATGATCAAAGGACAGGAACAGGCAATTTTCTGATGAAGAAATCAAAGACAATTACAGTCATATAAAAATGCTCTAAATTTTTAAAAACAACCTTGAGATATCATTTTCCATTTACCAGATTGGCTAAAATGATAGAAGAGGAAAGTGACAAATGTTGGAGGGGATGTGGAAGAATTGGGATGCCAATGCATTGTTGGTGGAATGGCAAATGATCCAACCATTTTAGAGAGCAATTTGAAATTATGCTCAAGGAGTTATTAAGGTACTTATACACTTTAGTCATGCAATGCCACTACTTGGTCTATTTGCAAAGAGAATTAGGGAAAAATAAAAAGAATCTATATGTTCTAAAATTTTTATAGCAGCTTTCTTTGTGGTGGTAAAGAACTGGAAACTGGAATGCCTATCAATTGGGAAATGGATGACCAAGGTGTGGTATATGATTGTGCTGGGATACTACTGTGCTATAAGAAATGATGAGTCCAACGATTGGAGAAAAACACGGAAAGACTTGCATGAAATAATGAAGAACAGAATGGGCAGAATCAAGAGAAGATTATATGTTGTTTTAAGAATGACTTTGAATGAATATTATTTTGTCTATTATAAATACCCAAATTAACTATAAAAGCCATATGAAGAAAGATGTTATCTGTACCCAGAGAAAGAACTGGTATATAGAAGTATGTATAGAATAATTTTACTCAACATATACATTCTCTCTCTCTCACACACACACACACACACACACACACACACACACACACCCCTATTTTTGTCTAATGGTAGCTATCTCTGAGGGAAGGGAAGAAAAGAAGAAATTTACATGATAATTTTGTTGTATGTTTGAAAAGAATACCATATTGTGCATAGTAGATTTGCAGTATCATGTACAATCATTTTTTAAATTGTACTATTTTATGAAAATGCTTTTTTTATTCCATAAATTAAAAATAAAATAAAATAAATGAGTGCTGGATCTACAGTCCAAAAATCTGGATTTGACTTCTGCATCTGCTACTTACTATGTGACTTTAGGCAAGCCATTTAGTCTCTCTGGGCCTTATTCTTATTTCTCATTTGAAAAATAAGATTAGATGAATCCTGAGGTGTCTTTTGTTTCTGAATCTGTGATTATGGGAATAAATATTAGGCTATCTGATTTCTCCTTCCCCACTTACTTCTGCTCAGTCTGTTTTTCACTACATCAAAATCTCTTTGACCAACTGGTTAAAAACCAAATCCTATGTTGGAGTGGTGTCCTGTGGATCAGTTAATTAATAATAAAATATTCCTCAAGGTACAATTGAACTTTCTAGACCTGCTCTGTAGTTTGGTGGTTCTGTCTACAGTGTGGAAGGATATGGAGGTCAGAGAGCAGGAAGCTGGGGATTGCTAGTAGAATTGTTGGTGAGAATACATTATTCCCTGCCACTTTAAGCTCTAAAAATCACAAAGGTGATTTACTACATCTGTGTCAAATATTATTAATTCATTTTTGTATTTTTAAATATCACCACAGTGTTTGTGATAAGATCAGCAAATTCTTGTGTTTAATGGAAATCATCAAGACATTTAATACCATCACTACTTACTGCTCTGCTGTGAATGGCCATTACATTTATGCCCATGGGTATTTAGCATGTTTTTCATGATGGTAAAATCCAATAAAGGATACTGTAAACTACTACTAAAATACTGATTAAAGAAGCGTTTTTCTTTTTCTCCACCTCCGCGTTTGACATCTACTACTACCTGGGTAGAACATCAGTCAAGACTTGCGGCGTGGTGTTGAAAGGATCTTCCTCTGAATATTGATTATATAACAATGCATCAAAAGTAAGTCCCAGAATTAACTCTACTGCTTGTTAATAAATAACAATCAATAAAGGCACATTAAGAAGAATAGGGGTTGGTGTTCCCTAGAGGAAACGTTCATAGTAGAATCCACAGCGAATCGTTTTCAGAAATCAAATTACACAGATGCATAAACTTTCATGTATATCTTATCCAAGGCACACTTTAAATTCTGGGCCAACATATTCCTGGACTGCTTCTCCTTTCCACTCCCACATAAGTGCATACTGAGGAGTACCAGGCAATTTGCATTAAGCAAAACATATTTAGGAAGGCAAATGGTTTAGGAAAATAATAAAGTTTTCTCTCCCCCTCCAAAGCTAAATATAGGTGGCTTTTGAATCACCTGAAGGTTTGAATTGTGCATGGTACAGCTCTCCCCTTCACTCACCCGGACTAGGAATAATTGAAAGCTGAGGATAGGAGTGGTTTGGCTTGCTAAAGCCTTTATGAGAGGCATGGAATCACTTGGGGAGAACTGAATATCTTTTGCATTCAAAAAGTGAACTATTTTCAGGCCCCTCTCTCAGCTTTTCCTGGGTTCCATGCCCTAAAGGGTTAGGGGGAAAAGCTGAGAAAAATACTAGAGAATTTTTCTGAGCAACTTCAAATGACAAGACTATTTGGTTTACAGGAAGAAGATTCATTATTTTTTGAGTGCCATTGTTTTTCTCTCATTGTCACGACTTTTATTTACTTCTCATTTCTTTCTAATAGGAAAGAGAGCAGAGGTGGAAAAACGGCCCACGTCTGAGAATGAGATATCATGCAATAGGTTCCTGAAACTCTCAAAATATTGTTTTATTGATTTTTTTATGCCACTGTCACTCTCCCATAACCCTTTTCTGCAGAGAAACTTCCTTGGCAACAAAGAAAAAGAGTTAAATGAAACAAATCCTCACAGTGACCACATCTGACAGCATGGCAACATTTTGTACCTGCTGTCCACTACATCTTGACCAATCACAGGAAAGTGTGTTTCATCACCAAATTTTGGAACCAAGATTGGTTTTTGTATTTAACCTGAAAATTCTGATATTTTTAGCCTTGCTTTTCCTTACTTTATTGCAAAGTTCATTTTATGACTTTAAATTTCTCTCAGAAACACAATCCATTTTTTTATAACAAGATTCTACTGGAGGCATATTACTATCTTAGAGAATTAGGAATAACTATTACTCAAAGGACAATGAGTAGGTTCATGGTAGACCTACAGAGGCTGAAATGCACCTAAAGAAATAAACTTAAAAAATGATTGGACATTTAGTAAATGAGGTAGCTCTGGGGAGGAATGAGCATCACGAAGAAATCACATCAGTTGTATGCAACTAACAAGTCTATACCATAGAAATATGACCAGTGTTGATGACCAGATCTTGCTTATGAAAAGGATTCTTTTTTTTGAATAAGAAAATGGTTCCAGCCTTTCTGTGGTGCTTTAAAAGATATATTCCATGTTGAGGGTACGCCCTTCAACTGAGCCCAAAGTATGTATTTTTTTGCTACGGTTCTCACTCTGGTAGCAGTTATATGGTGTATCCTGATTCAATATTAGAAGAGCTGCTTCTACTAATGTGAAAAATGATTATTGGTAATCAATATTTTAGAGATTCAAAATCTCCCTCAGACCCCTTCTTCCAAAATCCTGACTTTCAATTCAGTTTTTCTTCAGAAGGACATTACTGATAATGAGATTGCATTGACTTTCCTTATCCTGGTCAGCCCCTGCACCCAAGCTTGCAAGTAATTTACTCTAAAGTAGGGAAACCTATTGTGTTCTACTCAAGCTTGGGTGGAGACAAAATCTTTTGCCTAGAGATCTCCTGGCTGGGAGTGATTTTGTGTGACTGGGAGTGATCTAGTATAGAGATATTTTCTCTGTCCTGGGGTGAAATGACAATGGATTGGTCTCAGTCCCAGCTGAAAGGGTATATAAATTGTGCACCCTAACCTCACAGTGAGCTCAGTTCCAAACTGGACATAAGCATGCCACCTGCTTTGAGAGGAATGAACACAGATACAATCTAATTCTGTTTGTCTTTCTTAGACCCAACTCTGAAGGTTTACACTATAAGCATCTGGAAAAGAGAAGAGGTAAAAGGTGGGATAGGAACATAGCCCCCATAGTTCTTATGGAACTTATGTCAGGTGTCTTTTCAGTCATTCATTGCTAATGATGAGAGAGGAGGAAATGGGGTGACTGTAGGACAAGCAAGCGTGTGTGTTAAATTGCCATTCCCTCTCAAAAAAAAAAACAAAAAAAGAGAAGAAACAGTATAGAACTAGAGTGGAGGAGGATATCAGGGAAATGTATTATTGGAAAAGATGATGGGATAGTTATATAGCAAGAGAAAGGGATAACTGGTGGACTGCCCATTGCCTCCACTGATAGTGTTGTAATGTTGGGAAAAAGTAGCATCTTAGGTAGAGCCTTGGTGGACAAATTTTAGAAAGATTATATAGGTATAGACTCTTATGGAATGGTCAGATAGGGCTGGATGGCGATCTGCATCCATTTCCCTGACCCTGTTCTAATTCTCTGAGAATAGTAATCAGATATTCATGTCGATGAACTTTATCTGAAAATGATAATCAGTGTGTATTGCTTTTTAGGTTCAGTTTTCATAAATGTTGCATATATAACTTCTCCTATAGCATTGCTTACATCTTTAATCAGCTCTGATCCAAAGGTATAATAATTTCACAAAGAGCTACTAATGATGGGCTGTGGGACCTGGACCCTCCAAAAACACAAGCCACCTCCTGAACTTTCCTACGCAGCCCCACCTAGATATTCAAAAATCCTTTCAACTGTCCTTTATTGTGGTTCTGATCCAGCTCCAACCTTCCCCCAGACCCAATCCAGCCCTTCATTGTTTGTTACCTCTAGAACACCCCCAGGCTATTTCCTACACTTGATTGGTTGGTTGTTGTCCTTCATTCTTGAAGAGGACCAAAATGACATCACCATGATAAACTCAAGTTTCAGTGTTCATATTCAGAACAATATGAGCTCTGAATGCCCTACTGCAGGTTGGGCACAGAAAATTCATGTGAACATTTGGGGTGAATACTCCAAATTTGCACATCCTATGTTCCTTTGAACTGTTTCAATTCTGCTTTGCTCATAGAACACAGCACACTTTCTGATGTGGGCATGCTCACAGTCCTGTGCCAGTGTCTCCTATGTCACACAATCCCAGGTCTGTGGATCACAATCACAATCACAAACAAATCCCAGGTTCTTGAAAGAGACTTTGAGAGTGTCATTGTATTGCTTCTTCTGCCACCTGCTCCATGTGAGTTCTCCATAAAATAGTCTTTTTGGCAAGCATACATTTTGCATTCAAACAATGTGGCCAACCCATTGGAGTTGTGGTCTCTGAAGCATAGTCTGAATGATTGGCAGTTTAGCTCGAGCAAGGACTTCGGTGTCTGGTACCTTGTCTTGCCAGGTAATCCTCAGAATCTTCCTAAGACAGTTCAAGTGAAAATGATTCAGCATCCTGGCATGATGCTGGTAGACTGTCCATGTTTTATAGGCATACAACAATGAGGTCAGCACAATAGCTCTGTAAACCTTCAGTTTGGTAGTCAGTCTAATACTTCTTCTCTCCCAAACTTTTCTTTGGAGCCTCCCAAACACTGAGCTAGCTTTGTCAATGCATGCATCAACCTCATTGTCAATGTGTACATTCCTGGAAAGTACACTATCATGGTCAGTAGACTTTTGCACAGCATTCAAAACTTCTCCATTTGTTGTAATCAATGGTTTCATGTATGGGTGATGTGGTGGTGGCTGATGGAGCACCTATGTTTTCTCAGTGTAAATTATTAGGCCAAAATTAGCATAGGCAGCAGAGAGTTGATTCATACTTTGTTGCATCTCAGCTTCAGAGGCTGCATTGAGTGCACAATAATCGCAAACAGAAAATCATGCACCAATACTCCCTCCACTTTGGTGTTGGTTTAGGGTTGAAGAACAAATTGAAGAACTTACCATCAGTACAGTAGTTGACCTTGATGCTGTATTCATGCTCATTGAAAGCATTTGATATCGTGGCTGAAAACATCATGTCAAAAGCATGGGAGTAAGCACACAGCCCTGTTTCACTCCACTGGTGACTGGGAAGGCATGAGAGTTTTGTCCATTTTCCAGAAACCAAGCAAACAGGCCATCATGAAATTGACATACAATATTGATGAACTTCTCTGGGCAACCAAATTTTGACATAATTTTCCATAAACTCTCATGACTAACAGTATCAAAGACCGTTTTCAGATCCACAAATGTTGTATACAGACCTCTGTTCTGCTCTTAGCATTTCTCCTGGAGTTGTTGGGCAGCTATCACCCTATCAAGTGTTTTTCGGTCCTTTCTGAAGCCACACTGGCTCTCAGATATATGACTATCTTCCAGGTAATGGATTAGCCTATGAAGGAGGACTCTAGAAAAAATCTTACCAGCAATGACTAAGAGAGAGACCCCTCTGTGATTGTCATAGGACAATCTATTCCCTTTACCATGGACAATGGAGGTATCTTTGAATTTCTGGGGGATAACCTCCTCTTGCCATATAACCTGGAAAATTTCAGTCAGCTTTTGTATGGGCAATGGTCCCCCTATCTTGTAAATCTCAACTGGAATAAAATCAGCACCAAGTGCTTTTCCACATGAAAGGAGCTTAATGGCCCTCAAAACCTCTTCTTCATTTGGAAGTGCAGTTAAGGACTTTAACCTGACGTAAATGGTCAATCAGCATTGATTGATGATGGTCTGTTAAGAACAATGAGGAAATGTTCAGCCCATCTCTCTAGGATCATGTCCTTATCACTAATCAATGTGGCTCCATCAGCACAGAGTAGTTGTGATGCACCATATGTTTTAGATCCATAAATAGCTTTCAGGGAATCATAAAAGAGCTTTGGATTGTTACTATCAGCATAAAACTGAATTTCATCTGCCTTTTTACTGAGCCAGGAGTTCTGCATCTCTCTAACCTTCGTTTATACTTTGCTTTTGATGGAATTAAATGCTGCCTTCTTAGAGGTGGATGAACTATCCTGCTGGTAAATCCTGTGGAGTTCACGTTTTTCATTTAGTAGCTTCCGAATTTCCCCATCATTTTCATCAAACCTGTCATGATGTTTGCGAATGTTCTGACACAAATGATCAAATGCAGTGTAGGGTGTGTTCAGAGGTGTAAGGTGTGTTCAGGGAGTATAAGTACTTGTGGTGTGATGGTTGCCAAGCTTTTTTAGGGCTGCTTTCCACTTTTGGTGTTCACCCATTCTGCCTATCTCTCACCTGTGGTTCCAAGAAGCTGTAGTGTGTGCAGTGGCCACACCCTGGTAAACTGTTTTGGCAGATGAGCCAAATGAGGTTGAGGGTAACCAACGGGTTCCAAACACATGGGTGAGTTAGGCGAGTGTCTACCCCAAGCATGTGAAGACTTCCCCTGGTGAAATGGGTGGATGAGAACTATTTGTTTCAAAGACCATGAAGGCAGCTGAAGCAGGCGATATGGTTGCTCCATAGAGCTTGATTAGACACTGAAGAGGCCAAGGTCTTCCGTTGGGTCTTGAGCCACTGCCAGTCATCTTGACTCTGTTCTGCAACTGGATTATAATGACTCTGAAGGAGAGAGTGAGGCTGATGACTTTGTGCAACTCTACCTCACTTAAATCCAATTTACGAATGAATCAAAAGACATTACCCATATCATTTTACTACTATACCTCAAAGTCCTGTGGTTATAGGCAAGTGATGAAGCAGCAGGTGCAGATACACTGGGAATTGTAGTCACAACCCTTCACACAGGCCACACACACACAGGCCACACACAGACCATAGGGTCATTTCTCATTGGAAGCGGCAGTGGGATTCAGCAACTCCCTGGGTGTCTGAGTAGCCTTTCAAGGATCACACTGCTCACCTCCTGGTATGAGGAAGGGGGCTAGAAAAAGTGCCCTAAAATTGTCTACTTGCCCAACCTTAGCCTGATTACCATGGCAGGTGGGGAATCCCACTTTGTGGTCAAAAGACACAAAAAATTGTACAAAATGTACAAAAAAATCTACAAAGATGATTTCACTCACCATCAGCACAACTCAACAAGTATGCCATCCAAATAGCATCCCTGAGTGAAACAAAGCTGGCAGATGAAGGCCAGCTTACTAAAGTTGGACCTGGATACACATTTTTCTAGAGTGGCCATAGTGAAGGGGAGTGCCGTGAAGCTGGCATAGGTTTTGCAATCAAAACTAATCTAGTCAGTAAGCTGGTATGCCTGCCAAAAGGAGTGAATGACAGGCTCATGACAATGAGATTGTCACTTGCAGCAAAACCCCATGCCACCATCATCAGTGCCTATGCTCCACCATGGGAACCCTGATGAGGTCAAAGAAAATTTTATGAAGACCTAGAGACCCTTATCATCAATGTGTCAAAAGAGCATAAGCTTATCATTCTGGGTGACTTTAATGCTAGAGTAGGTTCAGACTACCAGACTTGGCAGGGGGTCCTAAGGAGGAATGGAGTTGGAAACAGCAACAGCAATGGTCATTTACTGCTGAAGACTTGTGTATTACATGACCTTCTCCTCACCAACACTGTCTTCCATTTACCTGAACACAATAAAACTTCATGGATGCACCCTTGCAGCAAACACTGGCATCTAATAGCTTATGTGATTTTAAGGAGAAGAGACAGACAAGATGTGAGAATGGCAAAGGCAACGTGTAGTGCAGAATGCTGGACTGATCATAGACTTGACCATTTCAAGCTAAATATTCGCCTTCATCAAAAGTGCTGCCCCCAAGGCAAAATGACTAACAGAAGAACTAATGTCAACAAATTAGAACTCTTCTCTGAGCACAAACAGTTTGTTGTTAACTTGGAGGGAAAGTTGAGCCAACACACAGCTGGCAACAGTGGAAGAGAAAAGGAATGGGCAGCTCTCAGAGATTTGTTATACAGCATTGCATTTACTCATCTGAGTCAGAATACTTGCAAACTCTAAGACTGGTTTTTCATGCCCTTAATCCCATCTAGACCCCTTTTCTGGTATATCCTGGTCACTCCAGGCTATTGGCCACTCTTGATCCCACCCACATCTTCCTATAATCATTCTGTAAAAAGTGTCCATCTTATCCCCATTAAATTACTAAGATTCTTAAAATCCCACCCACTTCTATTGGTAACACAATAAACCTTGTTACTTGGATGGAAAGGAGGCTTGAGTCGTCAAATTCTTTCAAGGCAGACCTGTGTATTTTTACCCTTGTTGTTTTGGGGTTCTAGCACCCTTAGACCACAACACTGGAATAATGGTAAGGCAGCTAGGTAGTATAGTGGATATAGCACAGGGCTTGGAAGCAGGAAGATTCATCTTCCTCACACATTTACTAATTTTGTGACTGTTGGCAAGACACTTAACCCTATTTGCATCAGATCCTCATTTGTAAAATTATCTGGAGAGGGAAATGGCAAACCACTCCAGCAACTTGGCTAAGAAAACCACCTAAAAGGGATCATGAAGTGCCATATATGGGATGGAGCCAAGATAGTGGAGTAAAAGCAGGGATGTTGCTTGACCTCTCCCCCAAGTTCCTCTAAATATATGTAAAAAAATGACTCTAAACAAATTATAGAGCAGAAAAACCTACAAAATGACAGAGTGAAACAAATTTTCAACTCAAGACAACCTGGAAGGTTGATAGGAAAGGTCTATTGCAACAGTCTGAGAGAACACAGTCCAGTGTGAGACTTGCTGGCACAGACAAGCTGGGGTAAGCTTCAGAGGATCAAATCACTGGCAGCTATGGCAGTTTCCAGCCTTCTCAAGCCACAAATGCCAAAGACAACTTATAAGGTCAGTAGGAAAGGCCTGTCAGACCTGGGGGAGACTGGAGTGTGGTTGGGCCCCAACCCAGGGTGGTGATGGCAGTGATAGTGGCTGCTTCTGGAGCTCTTGGCCCACAGATGGTGGGGAGATCAAGTGGCTGATCAGAGGGGGATTGTAGGGATCTCTTTGCTGGCTCTCAGCAAGGATTCTCTTGGTTTGCCTATGCTTGGATCTGGGCCACAGTCCTGGGTGTCAGTCCTGGGATGAGGAGTAGCACTGGTGTGGTTGAGATTGTGGAGGAAATGGAGAGGGAATCCTCCTCATAGCTCCAAGGCAAAAAAGAGTACTTGTGGTCACTCACTGAATAGAGCACAGGCCAGGAGAGGAGTAAACACCTCTCCTTTTGATCATACCATCTTGGAAGAGCTGAAAATTTATAGGTTCCTAGAAACAACTAACTGTACAAACTCCCAGAAACCTGGGACACCCTCCACACTGGAAGCAGAATCCCACCTTGACAAAGAGCTAAAAAGTCAAATAATTGTCTGGGAAAATGAACAAGTAGTGGAAAAAAAACCAGACTATAGAATCTTACATTGGAGATAAGGAACGTCAAAACATACATCCAGAATACACATCATAGTCATAAATCAAATAGTAAAACATTAAAACATACAGCAATAGTCAAAACTCTTACATCCAAAGCCTCCAAGAAAGATACAAATTGGTTACAGGCCATGGAAGAAGTCAAAAAGGATTTTGAAAATCAAGAGAAGTAGAGGAAAAATTGGGAAGAGAAATGAGAGTGATGCAAGAAAATCATGAAAAATGAGTCAACATTGCTAAAGGAAACCAAAAATTGCTGAAGAAAATACATCTTAAAAAATAGACTAACCCAAATGATAAAAGAAGTCCATGAAGAGTCATACACAACTGAAACGACTGAAAAACAACAAGCATAAGAGTCAGAGCAGACATTCTTCATCATAATCACCAATTTGCCCCCTACGACCCTCTCTTTTCTTTTTGCTCATTTGCCTTTTCCTTTGTTCAAGTTTTCTATGGCTAAGAACTATGTTTCCCTTTTATTGCCTTGTAGTCAATACCCTGATTGGCTGCTTCCAGCCAAAGAGTTTGAAAAGTGAAAAGGGTGCTTTATCTATTAGTGTTTATTACTTTCAAAATGATTTCCACCCAACAACCTCATGAAGCAAGAAGTGCAAGTATTGTTATCTCCATTTTATAAATGAGGAAATGGAGACTCTAAAAGCCTTCGGAGTGTCTAAATGTCAGAAAGACTGAACACTGGACTTCTGACTCCAAGTTCAATGCTTACTTCATTAAATCATATTGCTTCTAAGTGTGCCTTCTGCTGAATCTGCTCTCCCTTTCTTGGAAATAGGGAAGAAGGCATATGGATGAATGGATGGTCCATATTTATAAGTTCCACCTGCCTGAGGACAAGAGAGAATGAAGACACAAATTATTTCACCTGCCAATACTGTGTGAATTTCTCTGTATTGTTTATTTCAAACTCCAGTAACATATCTATTTTCTGCAGTACAATGTGAAATGGTAATTGGTATTTGGTTTAGTTATATCCTCACTTGCCTATTTGAAATTTGTATTTCTTACAATACCACGGCAACTGAAGGTATGTACTAAGGCACATTTAACCAGTAGGGACCCCGTTGACCAAGTGCTTTATTCTGTCCAGTACTACGAACCAAATGTTGTCCACCCCAATACTCTGGTCTGGTGTAACACCATTCTCTCTCTCTCTCTCTCTCTCTCTCTCTCTCTCTCTCTCCCTCAGCTGGTTAAGTATCTCTTTGAGTTCTATCCTTTTGTGATCGGTAATGCTTGTCTTTGTTAGTCTAAGGGTTTAATGAATATATTTGTCCAATCAGACTCAGATCAATGCTTACACTCACTAGGCAAAAACAAACAAACCCCAAAACAAAACTTTTGCCTCTCATCCCAATCCTGCTGTGGTTCAATGGAGCGTTTACTTGTGAAACCATGTCATAATTGCTTCATTAATCTTAATAATAGGACAGGAATAAAACCAAATATATAACTACATTAACCAGTATAATTATTTCCTTAAGGACTATAAATCTTTGGTCAAATACTCCTGTATTCTCTGTCCCTTCAAGCAAACCATCCCTCTCTCCTTCAAGAATTTGAGGCCCTTCCTCACAGCCTTTTCCATGAGGTGTAAGTTGGTTTTTACCCTGGAATTTTCTCACTCATGGAGAAATCTCCCAAAGTTTCAGTGTCCTGGCAGTGGAGGTTAATTGGGAACTTGACATTCTTTGGACAGATCTTGTCTCCTACCTGTGGGAACTGCTACTTAAAGGATAGTACCAGGAACATTGGATTAGTGATTCTGTGTCTTTTGCTGCTCTTGGCTTGACTCTGCAGAGACCCATTTACTTGGGTCTCTGGTTTCTTTCACACTATCAAGTGTGAAGGGAAAGCGTCTCCATAGGACATAATTTGTCCTCTTCAAGTGTCTGCTCTGAAGACTACACCTCTGTAGGAAACCTTTTAATCCAATGATTTAGGTTCTAATTGATTGGAGGTGAGCATTCAGAGTCTCAACCTCAATACTCTCCTTCTTGTCCATTGCCATTTTCATCCCCATCCCCACTCTTTTTCTCCTTCTTTATTCCTCTCCCTCATCCTCCTTTCTAACTCTAGCAATGAGAATCAAATTAACAAATAAACACTACTGTTCTTGAAAAGATCATGTCAATCATTTGCCCAGTGGCTTCAATCAACAGTCCCTATGACTTCTCTGGCTCCAGAAATGACCTTATCAGTCACTAATAATTTTCCTTCATTGACAGCTGAGGATAGGGTGGTCCATGAAGGTGAAATGTCCTTCTTGGGATCATTCATATCTAGTGAAAGTTTTGGTTCTAGACACTAAGCATCTGCTTCTCAAATGCTCATGACTTTTCATTGACTTTTATTCATTGACAAGGACCATTCTGTCTTGCCTCAGATGCTTTTCATGAGTTGATATTGTCTTCAGGTCCAGTAGTCTATCCACTGCACTACTAAGAAGCCTACGCATAAGATTATGAATGGTTTTTGCAGAAGTTATAAGAAACCACCTTAGGAAAATAAAAATTCTGTTAACTAAGTTTTTCAGTGAAATCATTTGATATTTTTCTCAGCTTTCTCCATTAACTTTTCAGGGTAGCCTGTATATAATGGTAACATATACTTTTGAATTTCACAGTTTCTCACTTTAGACAGCATTTTCCCCTTTCTGATAACTCTTTCTGCAACTTGCTAACTACTGAACTGGATTTGATTTGTTTTTTCTCTGTGGATTAGAAAATCCACAGATTCATTTTTCTTATTACTTGAGGTTGCCATGAAAACATCACATGCCACAATAAACCTTAAAATTTTTTCTGTTTTTGAGAAATGTTTTTTAGTCCTTGAAATTTAATTTATATACTAGCTACATAGATTGACTTCCTAAAGGTCACACAGCAAGAATGGTAAAGTTCCCGAACCCAAATTGTTGCTTTCTTGGATTTCAGTCACATTCATAATTTATGGAACCACTGTAATTCTAGAACACATTAGAAAAGGTATAGTTTTGGGTCCTTTAGATATGGAGGCAGTGATGACTGTGAACCAGAACCGATTCATATAGAACAAATCATGCCAGACTAATCTCATTTTATATTTTGATAGGGTTACTAGACTGGTCTATTATCAACACCCATCATGGAAATATCTGGAACATAAGATAGCTGACAATCTCTCTAATGATATCCTGTGAACACGATAGAGAGAAGACTAAGTGAGAGAACTGTTGGATTACGTTAATTCAGAACCAGTTGAATGACGATACTCCAAAGAGTGACAATAAAGCAAAATCAATCTAGAAAAAAATCTCTAGCGAAGGGCTACCCTAGGCTCTCCTGACTTTTGCATTGTACTATTGAATATTTTTATTGTTAGGTTAAAACATAGTAAATTCTCTTCAAATATGCAGATGGTACAAGATTAGGAGAGAAAATTTAGTAAATAATACATAGATAATGGAAACAAGATCCTTAAAGTATATATAGGTTAGAATGAGAGGCTAAATCACACAATATAACATTTGCTAGATATAAATGTAAAGTATTCTACTTGGGTTCAAAAAATCAACTTCACATATAAAGGATTGGAAAGGTAGAACTAGACATCAGTTCATGTTAAAAAGGTGAGCAATTTTAGTACAATGCAAGCTTAACAAGATTTAACATGTGACATAATCTCTCTCTCTAGTCTGTCAGTCAACAGGGGAGGGGTAAGAAAGGGAACATACATTTTTATGAAGTGCTTATTATGTATCAGGTGCTGTGCTAAGTGTGGGAGATTCAAAGAAAAACAAAACCAATCATTGCTCTCAAAGAACTCTCATTTCTAAAGAGGGAGATAACATGCTAATAACTAGGTGTAAGCAAGATATATAGAGAGTGGATGGAAGACAATCTGAAAGTAAAAGATTATTAGCACTTTGAGGATGAGAGAGAACCAGGAAAAACCTCTAGCAGAAGGTGGGATTTGAGCTTACTTGAAGGAAGGCTGGAAAAGTAAGAGGCACAGGTGAGGAGGGAGAGCATTCCAGACATGGATGACAGCTAGTGTGAAGGAAGACAGATAGGAAATGGAGTGTTGTGTGTAAGGAATAGGGAGCAGGCCAGTGCAGGTGGATCATAGAGTGTGTGAAAAGGGAGTAAAATATAAAGCTAGAAAGGTAGAAATGAGCCAGGTTATGAAGAGCTTACTTTTTTTTTATTAATATTTACTTATTTTAAACATTCATTCAAAGAAAATTTTGAGTTCCTAATTCTCTCCATTCTTCCCTTCTTCCTCACTCATGGTGAAGGCAAGAAATGTAATCTCAATTAAACATGTGAAGTCATGTAAAACACATTTCCCTGTTAGCCATGTTGCAAAAAGAAGAAACAAGAAAAATAAAGTGAAAAAATGATGCTTCAATTTTCATTCAAACTCCAAGTTCTCTCTCTTGGTGGTAGTTAGCATTTTTTCATGATGAATCCTTTGGAATGGTCTTGGATTATTATCTTGATCGAAGTAGCTAAGTCCTTCATGGTTGATCAATGTACAATATTGTTATTATTGTGTCCAATACGTTCCTGTGTGTTCCCACTTCACTTTGCATCAGTTCAAATAGGTCCTGTCATATTTTTTTTATTTTCATCTGAAACTACCAAACTCATAATTTCGTATAGCATTATTCCATCACAATCACATACCACAACTTATTCAGTCATTCTCCTATTGATGGGCATCCCCTCAATTTCTAATTCTTTGCCATCACAAAAAGACTTGCTATATATATTTTTGTGCGTGCGAACCCTTTTCCTTTTGTTATGCTCTCTTTGGGATACAGACCTAGTGATGTTATTGCTAGATTAAAAGGTATGCACAGTTTTATAGCCCTGAGAGCATAGTTCTAAACTGCTCTCCAAAATGGTTGGATCAATTCACAACTCCACCAACAGTACTATGAAGAATTTTTAATCTTTAAGAAGAGGACTTATATTTGCTCCTAGAGGTTAATAGGGAATCATTAGAATTTATAGAGGTGACACGGTCAGATTTTTCTTTTAGAAAAATTACTTTGGCAGATGAATTTAGCTGAGATAGAGTAGAGTAGGGAGAGATGAGACAGGGAAGTATTGGAATAATCTAGGTGAGAGTTAATGAGAGCTTGAACTATTATGGTGGCTGTGTGAGTAAAAAAAAGGGATTTACAGGATAGATATTGTGAATATAGAAATGAAAAGATTTTATAATATACTGGATAATGTGGGGTGAATGATAATGAGGAATTAAGGATGATGATGATGAGGTTGTAAACCTGGGTGATGAGGAGGATGACACACACTCAACCGTAATGATGAAATTGGAAGGTTTTGAGGATACAGATAATGAGTCCTGTTTTGGATGTGTTGAGTTTGAGATGCTTGTGGGTTATCCAATAGGATATACTTCCAAGGTTGTAGGTGGTATAAGCCTAGAGCCCAGTAATGAGATTAGAAATAGATCTGGGAATCATCAGCACAGAAATGCTAACTGAACCCATGGGAACTGATGAGCTCACTAAGCAGGAGAGTAAAGAGGGAAAATATAACAGAGCTCAGAACAGAGACCTGGAGGATATTCAGTTAGTGGGTATGCAATGGATAAAAAACAAGGAAGGGAGCCTGAATAACAATTAGACAAATAAGTGTAGAATCGAGTGAGATCATTGCTACGAACACCTAGAAAGGAGACAGTGTCCAGGAGGAGAAGGTGTTCAACAGTTTCAAATACTGCTGAGAGATCAAGAATTATAAGGATAACAGATTTTACAATTAAAAACTCATTACTAGGTTTCAGCTGAATGATGAGCCTGGAAGGCAGATTGCAGAGTGTAAAAGGAAAGGATGTGGAGACATCTAATATCGATGGTTTTTTAAAGAAGTTTAGCCTCAAAGGGGATGAAACCTAGTGGGGATGGCAGGATCAAATGAGAAATTTTTTTAATGGGGGAAACATGGTCCCATGTAGGCAACAAGGAAGGACAAATAGGCAATTTTCTGGAGAAGGGAGAGGATTCATGTAGAAGGGTTTGCCCTGGTAAAGAGAAGGGGAAATACCTGGATAGGGATAAGATGGTAAAGGCTAGAAAGTCCAAAGTAAAGGTAGGAGAGGAATGAAAGATTGGACAGTCTGGTATCTTCACCAAAATGGAAGCCCTAGCAGGAATCTTCTGAAAATGGAGGTCCTGGGACGAACATATCAATGGATGAAACGGGCTACAGAGGCACAGAGATGGTCCAGGGTAAAGTGCTTTAAGGAAAGGAGGATGTTTCAGAATGAAGGTCATATGTGTTGAGGGAAGTTTCAGGGTAAAAAGGCAGTTGAGACAAGGTGGTGAAGTCTGGAGAATCAGACTGGATCATTGTATAGCACAACATGGTAGCTATGACGATTTTTAATAAGAACTCACCAATATTTTTAAAGCCCAAAAAGTATGGAGATGAATGAAAGAATGCTAGACTTTCAGTTTTGTTGAAATAGCCTTCGGAAACCCAGAATTGCATCAACATCACGATGAGGCATCAAAGTATAATTTTAGTGATTTTTGATTTTATTAATGGAGATGTAGAAAGACAGATGCTTAGTTCCACTATACTCCGTGCTGGTCAGATCACATCTGGAGTATTATATTTAATTCCAGGTGAACTTAGCAGAATTAGGAGGGATATGAGAGTTGTCTTCAAATATTGAAAGGAACAGATTCAACTTCTTCCACATGGCAGTAGAGGGTAGAATTGTGATTAATGAATTGGAATTGTAGAGATTTGGGGACCATGTTAGAAAATCAACTGCAGCAATCAGAGTTATCTAAAAGTTGAATGGGCTGCCTATAGGAGCTTTTATTTTATTTTTTAAAAGGCTAATGTGTATATAGCATTTTAAAGTTTGAAAGCACTATATACATACACATATACATACATGCCTACATTATATGCACACACACATATACATTATCTTTACAATGATCTTTTGAGGTAGTTAATAGAGGTACCACATATCCATTTTACAGATGAGATTAACTAAGGCTCGGAGAGGTTTACTTGCTCATGGCTGCAGAGCTTGTCAGTGTTAGTCGTATACCTTCAACCCAAATCCTCCTTACTGAAGACTTCCAAATAGAGTCTGGTGGACCATGTACTGGTAATTTTGTTGGCCAGATTCCTGTTCAGGTATGGGCTAGAAAAAACTGAGGTCCCTCTGAACCCTTTGGTTCTATGAAAAATATTTTCATTTAGTTTCAAATGAAATTTCTCATTGTTTCTTCCTGCAACTTTATTTTCATGTATTCCTCATGTCTAGTTTTTGTTTTAGGCTGCATGCCACATTCTCTGCCTCCAGAGGAGTATGCCTGATGGAGCACTGAAATGTCTTTTATAACATTCAGTTTTCTCTGACAGCATAACGTCAGTTGCAATCTTCGTTTCAGCATTTGAACTTCAATTGTCCTTAAAATAAGAAGCTGGCGTGTTTCTCTAACTTGGACGTCCTCTTCAGTTGTCAGATGCCTATTATAGTGTGTGTCAATGGCACCGAAACTAAAATACATATCAAATCAATGAGTGCTCATCAACACAGTGGCAAAAGCTAAAATCAAAGCCGCTCGTTTGTATGTCATTTTTATGGGCTGAACCTACTCTTGGAAAAAATAAATGAGGGATGGTGTAAGAAGGCAGTCACGTGAATTTCTGAAGCATAGCACTCAGTGCTGCATTTCAAATTCTTGGGAAGGTGGCCCTCAAAACACATTGTACTTTTCATGTAATTTAATTCCTTTAATTTTCTTAGATGTTCCCACATCTATAGGACTCTGATTGTGGAAGCTCTAGCATAAGGTGTGTGCTCTGAATATATGTGATAGATGAATGGAACACATAAAGCCATCCAGGAGGAGGAGAAAAAGGGGTCATTCCCAGATGGAACAGAATTTCCATGTTGATGGTACAAGACCTCTAAGATGAGTCATCTCCTGTTCAATGAATTGAGTTAATTCAATTCATACTTTCTCGGGGCTCGCACTGCTGCAGAGGATCCTCAAATTTCTTTTTTCAAAGAAAAAATTTACTTGACTCATGTTAAATACCCTCCCCCTCTCTCCCAACCACCTCTCCCAGTCATGTCAAATCAAGTCAACAAGCATTTATTAAGAACTTGCTATGGACTAGGTATTCTACTAAGCACTAAATAAACAAAGAAAGGCAAAAACAGTTTTTTGTCCTCAAGGGTCAACTCTTTGTGACCCATTAGGGGTTTTCTTGGCCAGGATACTACTTCTCTGGCTCATTTTACAGATGAAGAAATTGAGAAAAACAGAGCTAAATGACTTGTTCAGAGTCCCACAGCCAGTAAATGTCTTAGACTGGATTTAAACTCAGGTCTTCCTGACTCCAGGCCTGGCACACTTCCTACTATGTCACCTACCTGCCTCTGGCTGCTATAAACTTCTTTACACTTACTTATTTTTGGTGATTCAATAATAAATTTAAAATTTTAATAAGACAGGGCACCCTTTTGTATTTATGGATGACATTTTATTAGACCAATGGATGAGTAAAGGAGGCCTTTGTGACTGGCCATTCAGTCACCTCATCTATCTCTCTTAGACTTTTTTCTTGATATTTCCTTTGTGTTTGAGATGCTTCTAACTTTCTGAAACTCTTTTTGGACAATGACATTTGAAGGATTTGTTTCACTTTTAAGCTGTTTAAATAATATATATTTGTGTCTCATGGTCCAGATCACTCTGAGATTCTGTGTTCACTTGGATGGCGTTTGATGCTGGGGCTGATGCCAGCAGAGAAATTACCTCTTTTTGGTCCAGTGGAGTTACTTTAGGAAAATTGCTAAAGTACTGATTGTATACTTTGGATCTAGGTTTTACCAAGTGTAGGTAGTGGGGTAGAGAAACCACATCAGCTTCTGTTGATTCAATTTTCATCTCTATGCAGATGATCCCCAGCTCTAAATCTTATCCCTGAGCTCCAGGCTTACTTCAGGTACAGCTTTTCACACATGTTAATTTGGATGTCTCCTAGGCATTTCAAATTCAGCACATCCATACAAGCACTCAAGGCAGCATATGCAAACTGAATATATGACAGTTTTTATTTCATTCCACTGAAAATACAGAGGTTGTAAAGGACTTATCAAGACTGTTTATTAAATGCCTGGATCCTTCTTGAATTCATGAAAGACATTTCAGTTTGGTGGGATAGAAAGTCTTTTTCATGTGGATGAGATACTTTGTCATTTGTTGAGAAGTTTATAGAAAATAAAGAGCTAATTCAGAACTCAGAAGTTTGGAGGATCTGGAAGAAGAGAGGAAGGAGTGAAGACACCAAGAGAAGAGTTGGAAAGAATTATTACACAGGGGTAACCCGCAAAAGGAAAGCGAAAAAGCAGTACTGAGCTATGTCCAAGAAGTGAGAAAGTGAGGAGGGCCACTGACCCTGCAGGCATCTCAGATCAGAAGACTTGATTGGTTTTCTACCTCCTCATGGGGATGAGGGAGGGAATGCTCTTTTTCTAACTGCTCCTTTTGGTACCTGTCTTTTAATAGGCACTGCAATATCCTCTGCTGCTTCTTGACCCAAATATTTTGCACAATGTGAATCCATAAGGAGGCCAGAGGTTAACAAGGGATAAATATAAAAGGAGAATAAGACAGCAAGTTAAACTTCTGCCCAAATGGTAGAAATTTTTTCAACTGGGGGCTCAGAGCAACTGTGATAGTATTCTGAACTTTTCCTTTATATAAACTCCCTAAAGTGGCAAAGGAAGAATCCTATGAACCTGAGGGCACATTATGTTACCCTGAGGCTTAAAATTAGCTAATTATCTTAATAGGCTGTTATATTTAGCTGCAGAACCTCTCATAGTTATCTTTAAAAAAATTAACCTTTAAAATTAAATGGGGCGGTTGATCTTGGGAGCAACGTAGTTAATACTTTATATGAGTCCTGTTCTCCTTCACTATGTCACTCTGGTTCAGTCAAGCTCCTCAGTTATTGCTCTTTGGTCTCAAATTGGAACTTTATGTTTTGGTTGATTATTTGCATTTCTTAAAAAAACAAACAAACCAACCCGGAAGCTCCAACTACATTAAATTTTTATGACTACTGTGTTCATTGATCAGATTACCCTGTTAGCAGTTACTATTCTAGCTGTATATTTTAATTACCTTTGAACAATCAGCCTTTCTTAGTACTTGAGTAATTTGCTGAGTTTAATTTGTCCCTTTGTCTTATTCTGGCCTAAATAATTTCATTAGTGATGGCAAGTCCTGTGTTGCACACCCTCCCTAGTCTTTTCCAATCAATTTCCTGAGGATTTTAATTAGGGAGAACAGTCAATAAAGTTGATGCTAACCAAAGAACTGTTGAAGCAAATGATCATGGAGAATAAATGCCCACAAGATTCATTTTATTAACTGGCACATTAATGTTTATGCTAAAACATTAATTAATTCATGTAACTCCCCATAAGAATGGTCAGTTGTGACACAGAGAAGTTAGGCAACCCTTTGAAAGTTGTACAGCAAATCAGAATCAAAGTATTTGAAGTTATAATTTTTGATCTAAGTATTAAATGACTTAAATGTAGTAAAAATCTCAATATATAGTTGACATTTTTGGGCCACCTTTTGTTTTAAAAAGCAGTGAACATTACCCACTGTTGTTACAGAAAAGATGGGATCATGTCATAGACTTTCAGAGCTGGAAAGGATCTTCCAGAAGGTCTTTTGTACCATCTCATTTTAAGGAATAGGGGAATGGTTTGCTCAAAGTTACATAGCTAGCTTGTGGCAAAGGTTTCCGGTCTTCTATATTATGACTCTTTTCTTTTCTTTTTTTTACAAACAGGGTTAACAAAGATTTATTAAAACTTTTGGATGATGGCCACATCTTGGGGTATCAAAGATATCCCATGAAAAATCCTGATCTTAAGGATGATGTCAAAGAGGGCATCATACCTTAAAACTCACCATCACATTAAACTTTTCTATGTCCAAAATCCTGAACATCTCCCTTTTTATTTATTTATTTTTAGATTTTGACATTCATTTCCACAAAATTTTGAGTTTCAATGTTTCTCCCCATCTCTCCCCTCGCCCCACCTCATGACATTTTGCATTCTAATTACCCCTTCCCTCGATGTGCCCTCCCTTCTATCACACAGCAATCTTCCCTTATCCCCATCTTCTCTCTTTTCTTGTAGGGCAAGATAGATTTCTATACCCCATTGCCTGTATTCCTTATTTCCCAGTTATATGCAATAATAATTCTCAACATTCATTTCTAATACTTTGAATTCCAACTTTTCTCCCTCCCTCCTTCCCTCCCTACACATCCCCACTGAGAAGGCAAGCAATTCAATACAGGTTATATATGTGTCATTTGACAAAAGACTTCCATAATAGTTACGTTGTGTACGACTAATTATTTTGCCCTCCATCCCAGCCCTCCCTTTTTTTCTATTCTCTCATTGACCTTGTTCCTTCCCAAAAGTGTTTAATTCTAATTACTCCCTTCTCTCATCTGTCCTCCCCTCTATCATCCTCCACCTCCTTGTCCCCTTCTCCTCTACTTTCCAATAGTGTAAGATAGATTTGCATACCAAATTTAGTGAGTATGTTATTCCCTCCTTAAGCCATATGTGAAAAGAGTAAGCTTCACTTTTTCCCTCTCACCTCCTCCCTTTTCTCCTCCATCGAAAAAGATTTTTCTTAACTATTTTATGAGTGATAATTTGCCCCATTCCATTTCTCCCTTTCTTCTCCCAATATATTCCTCTCTCATCCCTAAATTTAATTTTATTTTTTTATGGATATCATCCCTTCTGATTCAGCTCAATCTGTGCTCTCTCTCTCTCTCTCTGTGTGTGTGTGTGTGTGTGTGTGTGTGTGTGTGTGTGTGTGCATAATCCCTCCACCTACCTAAATACCTAGAAAAGTCTCAAAAGTTATACATATTATCTTTCCATGTAGGAATGTCACAGTTCAGCTTTAGAAAGTCCTTTATGATTTCTCTTTCCTGTTTACCTTTTCATACTTCTCATGATTCTTGAGTTTGAAAGTCAAATTTTCTCTTTAGTTCTGATCTTTTCGTCAAGAATGCTTGAAAGTCCTTTATATCATTGAATGACTATTTTTTGCCTTGAAGTATTGTACTCAGTTTTGCTGGGTAGGTGATTTTTGGTTTTAATCCCAGTTCTTTTGACTTCTGGAATATCCTATTCTAAGCCCTTCGATCCCTTAATGTAGAAGCTGCCAGATCCTGTGTATCCTGATTGTATTTCCATAGTACTTGAATTGTTTCTTTCTAGCAGCTTGCAATATTTTCTCCTTGACCTTGGAACTCTGAAATTTGACCACAATATTCCTAGAAGTTTTTCTTTTTAGGTCTCTTTCAGGAGGTGATTGGTGGATTCTTTCAATATTTATTTTGCCCTCTGGTTCTAGAATATCAGGGCAGTTTTCCTTGATAATTTCATGAAAGATAATGTCTAGGCTCTTTTTTTGATCATGGTTTTCAGGTAGTCCCATAATTTTTAAATCATCTCTCCTGGATCTATTTTCCAGGTCAGTTGTTTTTCCAATAAGATATTTCGCATTGTCTTCTATTTTTTCATTCTTTTGGTTTTGTTTTGTAACTTCTTGGTTTATCATAAAGTCATTAGCTTCCCTCAGCTCCACTGTCATTTTTGAAGAATTATTTTCTTCAGTGAACTTTTGAACCTCCTATTCCATTTGGCTAATTCTGCTTTTTAAAGTATTCTCTTCATTGGCTTTTTGGACCTCCTTTTCCAATTGAGTTAGCCTATTTTTAAAGGTGTTATTTTCTTCAGCATTTTTTTTGGATCTCCTTTAGCAAGCTGTGACTTGCTTTTCATGCTCTTCTATGGCCTGAGTCCATTGCATATTCCTTTTGGAGGGGGAACCCTGCTCCCCTCTCACCCAGCTGGAAAATCCCTCTCACTGGCCTTTGAAGCTTTCTTTGGCACTTGTGGGTTGATGGATCTGAGACCCTCCCTGCTGGGGATTCTGCCCTGAAGACCTGTTCCCATCCTGTTCCTCCTTGGTGCAGCATGGGCAGGACTGGGCTCTACTCTGTGCCCCCAGGTTACCTTTGGCTGGAAATCTCTTTCACTCTGTCATTCTGGGGCTTCTGCTGCTCTAATTTTGTTGAGAGTCATTTTTTACAAGTATTTTATGGGCTGTGGGGGAAGAGCTAGAATATATGCATCTTTCTGCTCCACCATCTTGACTCTTCCCCTCTGACTCTTTTCACCATTAGGTTTTCCTTTCTCTATCAGTTTCATTCAACAAATTAAAAAAAATGCTGTCACCCCAATCTTGTTGACCATAAGTGGTCCCAAACTTTATGTTCCAGTCATACTGGTCTTTTTACTGTTCCTCATAAATATCACTCTATCTCCCTCTTCAATGCTTTTCCATTGACTGTTTACCATGTCTTGAATGTATTACCTTCTCATCTCTGCCTTGAATCCCTAGTTTCTTTTCAAACTTAGCTGAGAGCCCCCCTTATGCATTATCCCTCAAGAGCTCCTCTTTTCTTGAGAATCTAGTGCCTTCCTCTGCAAAAATTGCCTTGTGTATAGATCAGACATGAACCCATTGAGGGCAGGGGTTGTTTCACTTATGTTTTTGTCTCACCAGGGCCCAGCATAGTGCCTGGCATATATACATGCTTGTTGGGTGGTTAAATATCTTGGATTATAGAAACAAGGCCTTGAAGTTATACGTGGACACAAAGCATGTCAGACGTACATGGATTTTTGAAAATAAATATAATAGTGGAATGAGTATCCAGTAAGTAGACCTGGATTCCAGCTGGGGCTCTTTTACTAAAGAATCTGTGACACTGGGAAGTTTCTTTGCCTCATTGGCTTCCATTTCCTTACTTGGAAAAATTAGGAGACTGAAAGAGGGGAGCTTTAAAATGCTAACAACATTCTATAATTAAAAAAAAAAACTGCCTCCAAAATGCAATTAAGGGAAGTATAGGAAGGAAATAAGCATTTATTAAGTGCCTAGTACGTATCAGATATTATGATAAGTGTTTTACAAATATGTCACAACAACCCTGGGAGGCTGATGCTATTATTATACAAATTTTACAGTTAAAGAGATTGAGGCAGACAGAGATTAATTGACTTGGCCAAGGTCACGCATCTGGTGCCTGTCTTTGGCTGCATTTGAACTCACACCTTGATTCCAGACTCAGGGCATTATACACAGCATCTACCTAGTGGCCAATAGGAGCCACATATGAAATATTTAATTAACAGATTTGTTGAAGCATAAAGGAGGCATGGTAGAATGAATGGTTTTAAATTCCAGCAAGCTCTGTGATTATGAGCAAGTTACTCTCTGGTGATCAGTTTTCTCATTAGTGAAATGGAGATAATATTTATACTAGCTTCTTCTCAGGATTATTGTGAAGAGGAAGCTATGTGTTCCATAAACTTCAAATCACCATATAAAAAAGAATGCTTATTGTTACCTCCTTACTGTTTAAGGCAGATATTCATCTCCTTGTAATATCTCCAGTGACTAGGGGTAAATATCCTCAGTTATGTTTTCAGTAAAAGGGTAAAACATGTCTGAGCGGTTTAATCCTTTGAAGTAGGTATTTACTAAATGACGCATTAATAGGGCAAATGACATACTAGTGGAGAGGAGTCTTCATAAATACCTGACCCACTCCCTGGGAATAACATAAGCCCTTGGAGGATCTGCATGGGTCATTCTTGAGATTGCTCGACCTTTCTGAAAGAGGATCAGCAAACTACTAATAAAAGGTGCAAAGAGAGCTATTATATTTCATCTCAGTGGATTTGCCTAGTGTTCTAACTTATCAATCAATCAACAAGCATTTCTTCTTATTTTTTTTCTAAATTTTATTTTGAACGTAAAGGCTAGAACACAAATACAGAATAGGGAAAAGAAACAAAAACATATCATAAACTTATATATTGGAACTTGAATACAAAGTAAGAAAGGAAAAAAATATGTCATATGCACAGCAGAACATAAGAGAGGATTCAAAATATGTAATGATAAATTTTCATTTCAAGAAAGCCTTTATGATAAATAATACACTGTATTGAGAACTGTCCATCTTTTCTTTGTTTGCTTGTAAGTTTTCTTTTGCTCTCTGCTGTGTACTTTTTCCCTTTCTTCTCCCCTCCCAAGGCTATAATTAAGTTTTGATACATTTCTCTATAGCTATAGATACATACATACACACATATATACATATACTTTCCCAAGCAAATTCTACTCCTGATCTTTGTTTATATGTTTGCGCATATCTCTTGTTTCCTATCCTTCCTGCCTCCTCTACTTTACTTCTACCTACTTGCCCTCCTATTGCTTGCCTACTCTCCTTCAAGGATCCCTCCCCTAGCCTTGCATTCCCATAAATCTAAATACCCTGCTATACCCCCTTTTACCTATTCCTTTATCCTCCCCTCTAAGGATTCCTCTCTTGTCCTTTCCCCACACCCTGCCCCATGCCCCAATCGTTTTGTTTCTTCTGAATTTAGAAGACTTTTATATTCTTCAAATATATATGTATTGGTCCCTCTTAAGCCCATTCCTGATGAAAGCAGGTTACCAGAACTACTCTCTCTTTTCCCCCAACTAATTCCTCTATATTGATTCTTCTTCTTCCACCTCATTTGTATAAAACAATTACTCTTTTTTAGCTATTCCTAAATGGTTTTACTTTTGAAATTCATATCATAGTCAGGTTTACCTCAATCTTTGTTATAAGCCATTCAATTATTAAAAAGAAGCCCTTATAATCAGTCTTTGGTATGCATCTTATGTTTTTCTTGGTTCTTGTATTTTGAATTTTCTATTAAGTTCATAATTTTTTAAAACAAAGTCTTGAAAGTATGAGAGTTTATCAAATGTCCATTTTTTTTCATTCAGGATAATATTTAACTTTGCAGGGTATGATATTTTCACCCAGAGCCCCAGTTCTTTTACTCTATGATTTATTGTGTTCCAAGACCTGGGGTCCTTTAATGTCTCTGCTGCTAAGTTTTGTGTGATTCTCATTGTGGCTCCATTGTATTTTAAATTGTTAACTGTTAATCTTGATGCTTTTAATATTTTATCCTTGAACTGGGGGTTTTGAAATTTGACTATGCTATTCTTATGAGTTGTCCATATAGGATCTCTTTTAAGTTGTGATTGATAATTTTTTTTCATTTCTACTTTCCCCACTCTTTGTTTTAATATTTCAGGACAATTTTTCTTTATTATTTCTTGGATTATTGTACCAAGATTCTTGTTTTGATCCAAACTTTCAGTTAGTCCAATTATTTCTATATTTTCTTTTCTTGATCTATTCTCCAAATCTGTTGTTTCTTATAAGATGTTTCACTTTCTCTTTTATTTTTTCATTATTCATATTTTATTTAATTATTTTTGATTTCTTATAATTTCCCTGCCCAATTCTAATTTTTAAGATGTCATTTTCTTCCTTAAGATTCTAGATTTCCTTTTCTAATTGGTTGACTTTCATAATCTTCTTGTTTTTCTTGGCTTTTTATTATTTATTTATTTATCTACCTATTCATCTATTTATTCACTCATCCATCTATTTGTTTATTTATCTATTTATTTATTTATTGTTTTTCCTCCAACTCTGTCATTTGATTTTTAAAGTCTTTTTAAAGATCTTCTGTGAATTCTTTTTGGGCAGGTGACCCTTTGCTTTTTGGGGGTTTCTTTACTTCAATATCTGCCTCTGAAGAGGAACCCCAGTCATCTTTATTCATGGAATAGGCTTTCTATGGTTGGATTCTTTCTCCTTTGCCTGTGCTTTTTTTTTCGTGGTAATAGTTTAATTTTTCCAATCACCTCTACTCCTGGAGTATGGAAAATGGTGCCTCTTGCTCCAGATTTTCAGTTTTCCCCTCTAGTCTGGAACCAAAGCCAAATCTCCAACCTCCTGTAAGTGCCCAAAGCTAGGGGCATTCTGCCCCACTGCTTCTGCACTCCCTGGGCTTGTACTGGTTCCTGCCTGCCCCTCTTTGCTCTTTGCAGCACAGTTGGGTCTGGTGTTCATCATCAGCAGAGGTTCCCTCGATCTTGGGCTCAGAAGCCCAACTCCCTTCACTATCCTGGGAGGTCGTGGTGGGGCGGAGTACCTGGGGCTGGGGCTGAGGTAGCCTCTCAAACCAATTAACCCCAGGACTTGCCATTTGCTAGCCTGGGATGTTTTTTTTCTGATTTTCTTAAATTGTCCCAGGAGGACCCCTGTCCTGCCCCTAGTCTTATTTATTTTTACCCCTCACTTTGCCCTAGCGTGATATTTTAACGTTTTTGTGGAGGAAAATCTTGAAAGCTTGGAATTTTCTGACCTACCCCACCATCCTCCAACAAGCATTTCTTAAATTCCTTTTCTGTCTCAGGAGCCGTGCGAAGTTCTCAAAATACAAAGAAAAAAGTGAAACTGTCCCTGATCTCAGGAGCTGACACTCTACATGAGTGTGTGTGTGAGTATACACAAAATATCTCCAAAGTCAAGCTGTATGTTTTTAGTGCGAACTGTAAGTTGCCATTTGCTGCCTCTGACTTACTAAATGCATTAACATGCTCTTTTGATGACATGACATTTTTTGGGGGGATAGTGTTAGTAGATTAGGTGGGGTCAGAAAATGTGTGTCAGATATAATAAGGTGGTACTTCAGTTAAGATATGAAAGAAACACCTTTTGATCCGTTTCTTCTTTCACTCATGTCACTGATATGGAAATATATTTTACATGATTGAACATGCATAACCTATATTAAATTGCCTACCATTTTAGGAAGACAAAAGGGGAGGGAGAACAATTTGGAACTCAAAATCTTGTAAAAATGAATGCTGAAAATTGCCTTGACAAGTAATTGGGAAAGAATACTATTTAAAGGGATTTCTAGGGAGGAGAAGTGAAGAAGAAGAACTTTTCAGGTGAGGGGAGTGAGTGGGAGTGGGGTCGATGGGGAGGAGCAACCCGTAGAAAGGGAGACAGGGAGATGAAATATTATGTGGAAGGAACTAGAAGTCCAGGTGGGCAGGATCATAGAAAGTTGCGAGTATTTTATACAAAAAGAATAATCAACAAATCAAGTCAACTGGGTCCTCCTTGCAGCAAAGTAATATTTATGTACTTCTTGAATTAATTCACTATCCTACTCACCTTAGTGGTTATTCCAAACATTTCCAGCCCTCCTCAAAGCTCTCGTGGCTTTGGCCGTGGATGGCTATCATCCTCTCAGCTGAGAATTTTGTTTCATACTTCACTGAAAACTTTGGGGCCTTTTACCAAGAGCTCCCTCTTTCCTGTTCATTTCCTGCCATTCAGACTCTCCCTCCATTATTTCCTCCTTTACTCCTATCTCATATAAATATTTGTTTCCTTTTCAAGGTAAAGACCTGCAAATGTACCCTTGATCTCCACCCTGTCTTCTCTAGAAGACTGGTCCCTCTATCATCCTCACTCTCTAATCTTTAGACTTCCCCTTTCTGTTGACTGCTTCCCTATAAACATATCCATGCCTCCTTCATACTTCAAAATCCTTCATTTTATCTTGCTATCAATATTCGCTATCATCCAAAATCTTTCCTCTCTTTCATGACTAAACTTATTGAAAAAACTGCCTATAATTCTTAACTCCACTTTCTCCCCCTTCTAAGCTCTCCACAGTCTGACTTCTGATCTCATCACTCAACTGAAAATACTTTTCCAATTGATCTCTCAATCGGTAAATTTAATGACATTTTTTCAACCTTCATCCTTCTTGTCTTCTCTACAGCCTCTGACATTGTCAATCCTTCCTTCTCTTGGATGCTCTCTCTTCCCTAGGTTTTCATGACACTGCTCTTTTGACCCTCTTCTTCCCTGTCTGATCATTTCTCAAATTCATTTGTTGTGTATTCCTCCAGGTCATGCTCTCTAGTCGTAGCTGTCCTCCTTGTCCTGAGCCCTTGTCTCTTCTCTCTCTATACTATCTTGCTTAGTGATCTCACCAACTCCCATGGATTCAAATATCATATCAACGTAGATGATTCTTAGATCTATTTGTCCAGTCATAACCTCTCTCCTGATTTCCAGTTCACATCTCCGGCTGCCTATTGGACATCCTAAACTGGATGCTCTGTAGACATCTTGAATTCAACTTGTCCAAAACTGAATTCATTATCTTTCCTTCCAAACCCTCCACTCTTCTGAACCTTGCTCTTCTTGTTGAGGGACCTACCATTCTTTCAGCCATTCAAGCTTGCAACCCAGATGTTATCTTTGATTTCACTACCTCACTAAACCTCTCCAAACCCAATTGCTAATCTGGTACCATGTCCTACTGTTTTGACTTTGCATCATCCTTTGTACATGTACACTCCCTTATTGTCTCTAAAACAGTTACCATTTTGGTGAAGGCCTTTATCACAGCATGGCTACAATACTGCATTCTCCTTCTGGTTGGTCTCTGCCTCAGGTTTCTTTCTACTTTAGTCCATGTTCCATTCAAATATTTAAGTGATTTTCCTCCAGTGCCCATCTAACCATGTAGCTTCCCCACTCACTAAATTCCAGTGTCTACTCTAGGATCAAATATACAACCCTCAGGATTTTAGTCTTTACAAACAGATCCTTTCCAACCTTTCCAGACGTCCTTCAACATTCCACTAAAATCCTACCTTCTATAAGAGAGGTTTCTTGATTTGCTCCATTGCTGATATCTTCCCTCTGAGATTACTCCCTATTTGTACTCTCTATATTTTATATATATGATTGTATAAAGCCTTCCAGATTAGAATGGGAACTCTTTGAGGATAGGAATTGTTGATGATTTCCTTTGTCTCATCATTTAGCACTATGTCTGGCACATAGTAAGCAATTAATAAATATTGTTGACTTGGTGTGACTTGAGTTGTAGACTCCATTTTCCTTCATTTATTTTTGAAATTGGAGAACTATTTGCCCTTCTCCAATCTTCTAATAGTTTTCTCATTCTCTACGATTTTTCAGAGATCACTATGGAAGTTCAGCAGACACATTTTCCATTTCTTTTAGTACTCAAGAATCTAGTCCACCTTGGCAGCTACAATACTCTCTTGGCTATCTCTTTACTTATATTCTGGGTCAGCTCCTTACAGACCATTTTCCCCCTGGCCTTTTCAGTTCAAAGATTAATCTTATTCTCAGAGATAACAGAAACCATAGCTCTATCATTTCTTTGAGAACACCTTTTTCATCAATATAGCTGAAAAAAATCTCAACTTGCCTTAATCAGATCATTTTAAACTTCAGTGCTCAGGGCGTTCCTACGATCCTACAGAACGTGTCCTTGCTTTTTCACTAATTCTCTGAAATGAAATAAATGGATAGAATGTTGGGTCTAGAGTCAGGAAGACCTGAGGTCAAATATTGCCTCAGTATTTACTAGCTGTTTGACCCTGGTCTTACTTACCTTACTTAATTTACTTACCTTCTGCCTGCCTCGATTTCCTCATCTATAAAAATAGGGTGAATAGCACTACTTACCTTCCAGGGCTGTTGTGAGGGTAAAATGAGATAACATTTGTAAAGCATTTTGCAAATCTCAAGGAAGTACGTAAGTGCTGGCTATCATTATCGTTGTTTTACCTGCTTTTGCTTCCATGTTCTGTGCGTATCTTTTAAAAATCTAATTTGGTTAATGGGGTCTCTATGCGTCTGCCTTAGTCTCTTTAAAATTTACCTCCTTTTCTTTCTTATCAGAATGGTTTTTTAAAAAAGATTTATTTTTGAGAGCTTCCATACCTCCTAGTCTGACTTCCCCTATAGAATTTAGTTGTTGGGATTTTACCTCACCCTCCTTCTGAATCCTTTGAAATCTGTTCTCTCCATATCTAGGCTGAATAATAGATCATCAGCTTTTTATTCCTTTCTTTCTTTATCAATAAATTGTTGTTGCTGTCATCCAGTTTTGGTTGTGTCTGACTCTTCATAACCCTTTTTGAGGTTTTTTTTGGCAAAGATACTGGAATGGTTTGCCATTTCCTTCTCTGGTTCATTTTTACATACGAGGAAACAGAGACAAAGAGGGCTAAGTGATTTGTCCAGGATCGCCCAGCTAGTAAGTGTCTGAGGCTGGATTTGAACTGAAGTCCTCTGGACTTCATTTCCAGCCCTCTATCCATGGAAGTGGATAGGATGATCAGGACTTGGTTCTAGGATGCTGGCATTGGTAGCAGATATTTCCTCCCCCTGTCTTTTCACCTAGCATTGAGATAGTACTCTCCTTCAACAGCATTTGAGGTAGCTTGGTGAAATGGAAATAAATAGAACTTTAGTGTGGTGATGCATGTCTGTAATACTTGGAAAACTGAGGATGGAGGATCTCTTTAGTTCAAGAATCATGAGCTTCAAGTTCAAGAATCATGAGCTTCAGGGGACTACATCAATCAGGTGTCTACACTAAGACCAAAACCAATATAGTGGGCTTTTCAAAGTGGAAGACCACCATACAGCCTGAAGAGAAGTGAATTTATTTAGGCTGGAAGAACAGAGAAGTTTAAAAGCTTCAATGCCAATCAGTACTGAGATTAGACTTGTGACTGGCTGCTCTAACTCCTGAGCCTGGGTGAGATTAGGAGACATAAGAAAGAGATGGAGATAGAAATACACATATAGAAAGACAGATAAAGAGATAGAGAGAAAGGAAGGAAAAAGAAAGGAAGAACGGAAAGAAAGAAAGAAAAAAGGAGCTTTTACTCCAACAAGGCTGATAGATTGCTGGGTCTGAAGTCAGGAGAACCTAAGTTCAAATCTGGCCTCAGACACATATTATCTGTGTGACCCTAAACAAGTCACTTAACCCTGTTTGCCTTAGTCTCCTCATCTGTAAAATATGCCAGAGAAGGAAACACTTCAGTATTTTTGACAAGAAAACTCTAATTGGGGTCATGAAGAGTTAGATACGACTGAACAACAATCAGTCAATTAACAAGTATTTGTTACCTGCCTTCTCTGTGCCGGGTACCATGCTAAGTTCACTATTACTTCTTGCTAAGGCTCTCCTCATTTCCATTCCAAAAAACATTTCCTCCTTAGTGATGAGTCTCAGATCCAGAATGGAAATTACACTTTTTGATTACTCTGTCTTTTGAAGGACATGATATCATTTAGGGGAATCAATAAATGACTTGCTTTCTGCTTTGAGCACAGAAAGACCTCTACTAGCTGTTAGGACAATTGAAGTTTTCTGTCACTCTTATCCTTTGCCTCTTGCCAGGCTTGCGACAAATTGCCCAAACCACACATTGACTTCCTCTTTCTGCACAGGTGGTCTCTAGTATACTCCACCGACAATTTGAATTTTCTTTCTGCTTCCCTTATTTTTCTTTCAAATGCCTCCTATTCCTCCCCACACCCCATAGTTCAGGCATTTTCTTGCACTTTCGCTTTCTATAAATGGCTTAAAATATAGGAAAGACAGACTGTTGGCCAGGGATAAAAAGTACCTAACAAAGATTGGTAAGAAAGTATTTGCTTAGTGTCTTGAAAATTTAATCAAAAGAGCATATGGATTTTCAGGGCAATTTCTTGAACAAATAAGAAAATCCATTAAAAATGACTTTTCTAAATCAACACAATAATTTGTAGTAGGAACCAAAACACATGAGTATTTTTCTAAAGAGAATGGATCTAGGTAGGTAATCTGTCTTAGGCCCAGGTGGGTCTCCTGCACATTTACCAGAGAAAAACTAAGGACGGTTAGTCCAACATTGAAGAATTGCTGCTGGGCCCATCAGGGCTGGGTACTGCAACCATTCCCAGTTCTGAGTCCAAGGACTGTGGTTTCAGAACTGGAAAACCTGCAAATAATAAAATGGGAGCAAGGCTCCCTGTTCTTATATTCTTCAGCTCATTAAAAACCTACACTGGAATCGTAGATGGTTCTATGACCGAAAAAGGCAACTGAAATGAGCAACTACTGACCCATATGCCTGCTTTCTCATCTTTGTAAAATTGTTATGATGATGGTCTGGGAAAACATTAAGCATACCCTTGGCAAAAACCAGAGTCAGGATTTAATAAGCAATTTTCTATAGTAAACTTACCCTTTCATGGTCAGACAGTTGCCTGAGTGATTGGGAGAGTGTAAGACCCCAATATGTTTGCTTATTATAAATGATAAATAATAACAATAGCTAGCATTTATATAGCACCTACTATGTGAGAAGCAGTATGCTACGCACTTGATAAATATTATCTCATTTGGTCCTGGGAAATAAGTGCTAATATCCTCCCCATTTTACAGTTGAGTTAATTGAGGCAAACAGAAGTTAGGTGACTTGTTCAAGGCCACTCAGCTAGTCATTGTGATTGAGGCCAGATCTGAACTCAGGTCTTCTTGACTCCAGCCTTAGTTGTCTATCCACTACGCCACATAGCATCCTCCAATTACAAAAAAAATATGGACTCAGAAATGAAATTGATGCTTAAAACCTCTTCACAAACCAGTGTGCTAAGATCACAACGGACTCCATGACACAATTACAAAAATAACTTTGGTTAAGGATCTACTAATGATCAGCATGAGGTGAAGCATGGAACAGGGAGTCTTAGATACATGGAATCTTAGATTTAGATACAGAAGGGACCTGAGAGGTCATCTAGTTATATACTTCATTTTATAGATAAGTAAACTGGGGTCCAGAGAGCTGAAGTACCTTGCCTAAACTCGCACAGATTACTACTTATGGCAAAGCCCTGAATTTGAACCTGGTCTTCTGACTTCAAATCTAGGCTTCTTTATTCTATGCCATGCTCATTTTATGTTCATAACCTTGTCTAGGAGATTCTACAAGTATTTTTTTCCTCATTTCACAGATGAGGAAAGTAAAGCTAACAGAAGCTGAATGGCTTATCCATGGCTACAGGGTAGTAGATAACAGGCAAGATTTGATCACAGGCTTTTGACTCAACATTCAACATTCAAATATCTTATGCTGTTCCCTATTGATGGAAATGTTCTACCAGTTTTCCTACTTATGGATTACATGATTGATTGCATTGAGCCTTGGAACGCTAGTGTGCTTCCCTGAGGAGAGCCAACATGTGACAGTAAAAAAAGAGTACTACATTTGGAGTAAGGAGACTTGGGTCTAAATATCAACACTCATTACTGGCTATTTGACTAGAGGGAAGCCATGTGTCTCTCTGAGTTTCTTTGTCATCATCTATAAAATGTGGACAATAATGTTTATATTATGGACTTTACAGAGTTTTTTTGGAGAAGGCACTTTGAGAGCCTCAAAAACCAAAATAAATATCAGTTACTAATTATTAATCATCCTTATTCACTCAATTGGTCTGGTCATTCACCTTGGAAAAACAAATGGATGAAAGACAAATGAAGATATGCAGTTTAATAGGTGACCCATTAAGTCAGTGCATCAGCACATATGGTACTATAGATTGACAGTTTCTTTTTTTTCTAAAATAGGTCAATTTAGATATTCTTTTTTCTCTTCTTCTAATCTAGGAAATTAATATTTTTGTAAATATTTTTCCATTTCTCTCAATTTTTTAAATTTATTGACTGCATTTTACTGTTTGCCCTTTTCATCTTGGCATAGAGAAAGGGCATTATCTGCTTTATTTTATAGCAGGGCAAAACTTCCCCCTGTCCTGTAAGAACTGAGGAAGTAAAAAAGAACATGGGGTTTGAAGGAGAAGAAGGAAAAACACAGGAACCCTAAGGTTTAGATACTGGGCCTGGAGGCTAGACTACCCAGGAATCCTCATTTATTGTCTGTTGGATCATATAATTATAGATTTAGAGTTAGAAGGGATCTTTGAGGTCACGGACTTCAACCTGCTCATTTTATAGACGAAGAAACAAATTTAGAGGGTAAGTGACTTGCCCACACCAGTGTGCCTTGAATCCTCGTGGCAGAGAGCATTGTGCCATAAGTAAAACAAGTTGAAAACTACTGAGAGCAAGGGGTAAAAGACAGTTAATCTAAGTGCTATGCCAGTATCCAGAAAATATGAAAAAAATGGAGAAAGACTTCAGCAAATTGAATGGGTCCTCTTTCTTAGATTTGTGGAAAGACATGGCTAAGAATCACACAATCTGAGAAGTATGGACAGCTTGGGAGTTTTGAGTTGGGAGGCAAATCCCCGATGACGGGAGCAAGTTGATCAAAAAGGATGTAGTAAGTAGAAACCATGTGCCAGGCACAGGAGTTAGAATCAATTAATCAATAGTCAATATACATTTGTTAAGCACCTATGCCGTGTCAGGCATTGTGCTAAATGCCAGGGATACAATAAGAAGAGGGAAAAGGCAGGCCCTGCCCTCCAGGAGCTAATATGAAAGGACAGAAAGGAAATAATCTCTTCCCTCAGGAAACTTTATATTCTATCTATCCATTCAAGTGTTGTTTTAAGGGGATAGACTTTATATTTCATTGTTGCTTTGCTGTTAGTTGTGTTTGACTCTCTCTGACCCCACTTTTGAGATTTTCTTGGCAAAAATACTAGCACGGTTTGCCATTTCCTTCTCCAGCTCATTTTAAGTTGAGGAATTAAGGCAAACAGGTTGAAGTGATTTGCCCAAAGTCACACTGCTAGCAAATATCTGAGTTTAGATTTGAACTCAGGTCTTCCTGTCTCCAGGGCCACTATACTGCCTAGAGGTCCAGACAGACTTGATGCCTCTTTTTAAGGTTTACAGATACCGCAGTTTTCAAGGAGTGCTCAAGAAGGTGAGAGACAGGTAAAAACTTCTCCATAATCTGATAATAGACAAGTCTGGGTAGTTCACCATTTGGGAGAGGAGTTACTGGCCATTTACACATAATAAAAATATGGTATGATCCAGGGAGTAAAGGGCAATGATTTCATTTTCTTGGCTGAACTTTTTGTCCTGGTTCAAATTCATTTTCATGGAAATCTGGAGATGATCTTTGAAATTAAGTAAATTCTGGGGGAATCTCTTCTAAGGCTTTCTAATAGCTCTTGATATCTTGCAAAGTCTCCTGAAATGTAGTTGGTGGGGGTATGTGGTATCCTTAAGGGAATTAAATGAGAGTTTCAAGGAAGGATTCACACACCATGAATTCATTCCTCTCTGTAGGCCACACACTGGAATACTCTTTGGACTTTCTGTACCCATAGAAGCCTCTTCATCCTGGAAACTCACTTCACTCCTGGATTACTCACGTTGGAAGGACCCTCTACTGTGTGATCTCCTCCCCCAACTTTCTCTACCATGCCTCCTCTTTCCTCAGGCAGTTTTATCTTTTCCCTACCCTCAACTTTTCATCATACTGTTGCATGTTGTCTTTCCCAATTAGAATGTAAACTGCTTGAAGGCAGTCTTTCTGCTTGTGTGTGTGTATTGTGTATACACACACACACACACACACATATATATAGTATGTATTGTGTGTATGTATATATTTACATGTGTGTATTTAAAATGCCTAGGGAAAACACATGGTATGACAGACACATAGATTGCCCTGTTGACGTGGCATATAACAAGCTGGGTTCAAAGACAGATTATATTTTTGTGGGCACTGGTTAGCATGGCCCCTGTTTTCTGCTGTAATAGAACTTGGCTTCTGGGGACAAAGACTCACCTTTTGGAGAGAAAAGGTTGATTTATAGCCAAGGTTCTGGGCATTCACTGTTCTCTATCTCCTATGGGAAGAAAAATAGCCTAATTTTTCTTGTCATGATACTGGGTATATGAAGGACTTTCTTCTCTCACTAAAATAACTGAAACAAACCTGTAGGAGCTAAGAAAAATGATAATAGGTCCCACTCTTCCTTCTACGGGTTAGTGGATGATCTGACTGCTCCCGTTGAAGCCAGAAGCTGAACGTGTACAACAACATGTCCAGTGGAGCCATACCTGGCAAAGACCCTGGGATTGATGGAGCACCACTAAGTAGATGCCCATTGCTATGTCACACCATTAGGAAGAAAACTTAAGCAGGAACAGTTCAATGATACTGCAAGGAGACATTGGTGACCTTCTAGCACTGGAAGTGATAATTCAATGTCTCTGTGTATTCTCAAGGTTCAATCTTTATAGTGATATTGTCTTTATGAGAGGATGTACTACAGGTTTATGGCAGAAATATTCTGTTTCTATTTTTCTTATGCTATTTCATTTTAAAGTTTCATTTAAAATATTCTAAACAACTACCAAATAAAATGAACATAGTAGGCATATTAGAAGAGTAGATATAGATATAGTAGAATAGAAAAAGAGGATTGTACATGTTTAAGGGTAGGAGTCAATTGAATTAATCCACACAGCTTAAAGAAACAATGAAAAACTATGTCCTTGAGACCTTTATCGGGTGGAAACATCTCTACTGAAGCAACCAATCGATGAAAGTCATTAAATTAATGCATACCCTTGTTATATCCTGTGGGTCTTCTATGAAACAGTAAGCCACTTTGGAAAATAGAATTATTCAAATATCTTGGTATTTAGAGGAGAGATCAGTTCTAAGCTTGAATAATATATTTACTAATTTATTTACTAATATATATTATATATTACACATGGAGGGCATTAGGGGCACAGTTGCAATCTGGAAATCCATGTAAAATATTTTGGACTTTTCTACATACCAGAGAAGTCTGAATTATTATGGTATTAAAAGATAAAATATGTTGATATTATATAATACTATACATATGTTTTATGTATTTCTGAATTTCTAAACTTTCTCTGTGTTATCTTCTGGCTTTCACATATTATCTGTAGCTTTTGCAAAGCTCCCCCAAATTCTTATTTAATTTCTTATGCCAACCAGTGATATATGAAAACTGCAATGGAGAAAGTTTGTGATGTGGAAGGGATAACTGTATATTATTCATGTTCTAGTATCTTGAAAGGGAATCATTTGATGGGAGTAGGGAGGGAGGAGAGGAGCTTATTCTCTTTGCCACATCTTGACTAGAGGAAGACTTTTTGAATTTTAGAAGGCCAGATGATTTGGATTTTTCATCAGTGTCTTAGTAGCAATCCCTGGAATACTGTGATTGAAAGCAGATTCTGCATTGGCAGCCAAGAACAAACTGGAAAGGAGGAAAGGCAGTTTCAGGACTGTACAAGAAACCCAGCAGAAGGGTTTCACCACACCTGAGGAAAAATCTTGGAGTCTCTAGGAAAAAAATGCCTATTATTTGTTTTTGTTGGTTTCTTTCTAGAGAAAGGACTTTAAGAAGTAATGTTACTTCCTTTTTCACATGTGCTTTAAGCATGAGCCCATGTTCCCTGGGGCTTTCCATGTTCCTTGTGGGAGAGTGTGTCACAGATTTTGGGGGGAGGAATGCTTTGTACCATCTCTTCTTACTATATCAACAGTATATATTCATTTCTAAAAGCTAATAAAATCTGCCTAATTGATATCAACTCATAATCAAAAGGGGAAGCATTGATAGCTTTAGTTTGTGAGCCATAGCATTAGGAAGATCATGGTCTATGCTCCAAATACCCAACCTGCCAATGATAGTAGGGCTTGGGGAAGAATCTGTCATGAGATAATTTCTGGTTTGACTTTCTTACCATCATTTTCTTAAGATTATTTAAGATGAGTAGGTTATATATATAGCTTGAATGTATAAAATCAAACTCGTTAACTAGAGGTCTAATGTCAACTCTGATAGTTTTCTGTTCTACCTTATGTAGACTTTTTCATCATCTCTTCTTTGAGGTATAAATCTTTACCTTCCCTTCCTGCTTTCTGTAAAATTCCCTTGTATTCCTCCTGCCTATGCAACTAAGCCTATATAAACATATATAACCAAAAACCTATATAAGGTTTCTGAAACTGATATTTGAGGCTCACTGATTTTTTGTTCATTGATATCTATGCTTTGCATATACTCAATTACAATTTTTTTCTCCTGTATTTTTGTATTGTTGACTGTATGATTGGCAGTAGTATCTTATTAACTGATCCTGGGGGCATTTTTGTCACAAAGTGTAAGAATATGTGCTACAAATGAAACTGTGAATCTTTTTATGTAAGGTTTGCTTTTCTTTTCATGTATATGATAAATTCAATATATGTCTTTGATAGTTGTTCTACTTTTATGTGATACCTTCTATTTTCTTGTGTGCATTTTAAAAAATGCTTCAATGAGCCTCTTTTCTTTCTCTTTTTTTGGGGGGGGAGGAGGAGAAGGGGCAACCCTATCCTTTCCCATTTTATTGCCTACCTCCCATCACTCCATTGGAAAAAAAACCCTTATGGTTTTTTTGATGTGGACAATCAAGTAAAATTAATTCCTACCTTGGCTGTGTTCAGAAATGGATGCTTTATTTTACATCTTGAATCCTTGACCTCTCTCAACAAGTGGGTAATGTATTACCATGGATCTGGAAATCACTACTGGTCATTGAAATTCTTAGGTCTTTCAAAGTTTTCTTTATAATGTTGTTACTACATAAATTGTTTTTCTGGTTCATTTACTCTCTTCTGCACCAATTCACACAAATCTTTCCAGGTTTCTTTGAAACTATGTTTTGATAATTTCTTACTGCTCCAAATGTTCATGTAGACTATAAGTGCCTGATTTCTGGTAAAGCCTTCTAAGCTCATACTGGTCTAATCAGCCACAGTTAGACACATCGTTCCCTGACCCAAATATAGTGATGTCATTTTGATTCTTTTTGAGAACAAAGAATGTACATTCCTGTGTTATTTCATTAAATACCTTTGCTCTAAATTAATTGAATCCTCAGGTTGGCTAGTAAAATTAAACACGTTGGTGGGGACTTGTTTGTTATAGTTTTGAGTGGATGTAGGCTTACAAAGTACCTTAAATCTGGGTGCCTCCTCCTTCTGGAAGGAGGGATATCAGGGTATTGCATTATCAGTAATAATATGGCATCGACTAAGCATTTTAAATGTGGGGGTTTTCCATTGTCTTATTTGAAAAGGATTGACCTGGGCAAGCAACTTCTTACCCTGTTCTTAGTGACAGAGAGAGGAAGACTGGGCCCTTCTACGTGCTTGAAGGATGATCAGTTTTTTGCTGAGGCCTTTCTCTACAATTCCTCCATTAAAATATGTAGCTGAACTTCCTGGGGCCCAATCTCCTTGCCTCATAGTCTGCCAGTGAAGTGCTCAGGTGGGAATCTCCCACAGCTGCTGTGTGGCAGACACTGGTTTTCCAGTTAAATCAAACGAAGCGAGTGAGTCAAATTCTCATAAACCATTTGCCAAGTGTGATGACAGTAGGCTTTCTTTTTCTCCCTTTAGAAGAAATGACAGTAAGCATTTTTTTTAAGCTTGTGCCCAGAATGTAACGAGTGTAGTATTTTTTATTCTGGTGCTGCTTGGCTTGCTTCATTGGCTTTTATGATGGTGCTTGGGTACGATTAAATGACAATTTAATGTGTATAATAACTCATTTAAAGTTTTAGCGAGGGCTTGAATGAAGGTGATGGGTTTGAGCACATTTCCAAAGCATAGTGTATTGTTTCAGCGTAAGTCAGTCTAGTCTTGGCAGAGAACGCCCCCAACCTTCTTGTTTCCTCCCCTTTCCTTAGTGTCTCTTTCATACTCCATTTTACCTCTCTGTGAGGGCAACACAAGTATGTAATTTGGGCATGTCCTGCTTTATCTCTCACTGAATAAAAAATATTTTTTTGGACAGGGTCTGGGAAAATTCTCTTTAGTCTCCTGGAATTCTGTGCTCTTTGGGTAAAAAGGGCAAGTGGAGCAGGAAGTCTGAAGATCTTGGCCAGATTAGGTATCTAACCTTCTTAACTTTTGTTAGAACATGGGTCTAATATGACACGTTCCCCAGTTGACTCCTCTAGGTCTAGTGTGGGTTAACTAATGAGGGGAACCTTATACAAATGAGAGGGAGTATCATTACAGATTGCGATAAATCGCATCATCTTATATTTGTGTTGGCACTTGAAAATGTGCAACATTACTCAAAACAACCCTGTGACGTAGATCCTGTAAGAGGAATTCTACTCATTTTGCAGATGAGGAGACTGAGGCTTAGAAGTATGGCTCTTTACCTTTTGTCTTTTTGTGTCAAGGACTCCTTCAGTAATCTGGTGAAGCCTATGAACCCTGTCTCAGAATAATATTTTTCAGTGTATAAAATGAAAGAAATCATAGATTTACAAATATTCAAATAAATACATATGTCCCCATCCAAGTTCATAGCCCTTCGCTATATATACATACACACACACACACATATATATATATACACACACAAACAGTGTGTATATATATGTATGTGTATATATAAAATACATAAATATAAAAATATAAATAAATATATGTGTGTGTGTGTGTGTGTGTGTGTGTGTGTGTATATGTATCCCAGGTCAAGAACCCCTGGCTTAGAGCGTGGTTAGGTTGCACAATTGATAGGTGTAAAAGAATGGGGTTGAAACCTAACTCCAAGATCAGTGCTCTTGAACAACCTCTCAGAGCCCTAAATTCTGGAGTAAGGATGCTTAGATTCAAATTCCAACTTTGACACTTACCAGACTGTGTACAAATGCACTTTTGGCCTCAGCTTTCTTGACTCAAATGGAGCAATACCATTTACCTTACTTCTCTTATAAGTTTGCAGTGAGGAGAGTGCTTGTAAATTGTCAACAATTGTGATGCTTATTATATTAAAAGGGAATATCCTTTATCGGTCAAGAAGGGACAGTGTTGTGCAGAAGAAGATGAATGCCTTTACTTTTTCTATAATCCCCAAATAGCATGATGAGTCTGACAGAAGTGAGGAGGAATATGGTCCTCATTTCTTAAGATGACCACCTCCCTTCCTTACAACTCCTAGTCTGAACCTTGGGTCTGTGATGGATTGGTCACGAAACAGAAAAAGCACTTGGGGATTTTGGTTCAAGGAAGTCTCTAGCTTTTAATTTTACCTTAATATTTAAATAAGTTGAAAGTTGCCTTTTTCTTAGGGCCAGAGCTCCTTGGTTCTAAATTATAGACAAATTGTTAAGGATTTAGAGATACTTGGTGAATGAGGGATATGGAGAGTGATAGGAATGGGGACTGGATCTGCAATTTAATTGGCATAGGAAATTCTTTGGGTGAGAAAACACAATAAATGCCCTATCTGTCTATCTATCTGTCTGTCTGTCTATCTATCTATCTATCTATCTATCATCCATCTTTTACCAATATGATGGGCACCTTTTCTTGTAACTTACACTCTTAGAAAGTTGCCTGGGACATATAGAGTTGATGTGACTTACTTGAGCTCACACAGCTCCTATAAGTCAAAGGCAAGACTTAAACCCAAATTTCCTGACTAGCTCATTCTCTATCTACTATGCCATACTGGTACAATGGAAATAGTACCAAAATTGGAATGCTAAACTCCATGGAGTCAATGGATCTGAATTTAAATCTAGTTTTTATTATACAATTCTGTCTCCATGATTTTTGGTATGTTACATAACCTCTCTGGGCATTAATCTTCTCATTTGTAAAAAGACTCAATGGTTTCTAAGGTCCCTTCCTGCTTTAAATGTGTAACTTAACATCTCTATTTTTAAAGGCATCATGATGTAGTAGATAAAGAATTGGCCTTGAATCCAGAAAGTTACATCCTGACTGGATGACCCTGGTCAAATATCTTTATTTTTCACTACTCTAGGCTAGTGGTGTCAAACTCAAATAGAAACAAAGGCCATCAAACTGTACATTAGGATACAGGCCGCGTATTGACTGAAAAAACCATATATATTTATATATTTCTTTTTTTAATTAATATATCAAGACACAAGTTCAGATAGGAACTACATTCTAATCTGGTTCTGATAGTCCTTGGGAGTGTGTGCACCCCATTTGCATGTTGGACATCTCTGATAAAGTTTGTAAAATGGAGAGAGGCTGCCTATGTGTATAGGGAGAGGCAATTGCTTCCCCTGGGACTTCTCTAAACCAGTGAAATCATAGGTAGTCCCCACTCTTTTCCCCTACTCCTCTGAGAAAATTTAAAAACCACATAGATAGCAATCCATAAAGGGATGCAACATTTTAAAGTTCGTATAGAGATGGGCATAGTGGATAGAGAACTAACCTCTGAATCAGAAATATCTTGATAGAGGTCTTGCCTCTGATATGAACTAGTTATGTGACCTTGGTCAGGTCACTTAACCTCTAGGGGTCCCAATGCAATTCTCTAACACTAACAGTTACTGATCTGCATCTGTACAACAGTTTCTGATCTGTATTGCTAGAGATAGTTTCTTGATTGATAGTTCTTTAAACCAGTAAAATCACAAGTTTGGACTGTACCTTACAGGTACAAGTTGATTTCCTTTTCTTTCTAGAGCAGAGCCTTCCTAGGTCCTGAGACATCTATTCACTTAATACAGGTTTGCCCTAATCATAACTTAGGGGTCTCTATGAGTTGATTTGAGAGTTATTATTTTCTACCCAGAAGTACTTACTTCTGGTTTTGGAAGTCATGAAATGTTGCATGTGAGGAATTGAAAATAGTCTAGTATGGCTCAAATGTAGATTGCATAGAAGGAAATAGAATTTTAGCAGACAGGAAAGATGGGAAAGGACCGGGCTGTGAAGAGCTTTAAATGCCAAACAAAGGATTTTATATTTGATTCAAGAGATAACAGGGAACCACTGGAATTTATTGAATAGGGAATATGTGACATGATCAGATCCATCCTTTAGGAAAATAATTTGGGCAGCTGAATGGCTAATGGATTGGAGTGTAGTAGGGTGAACACTTAGGAAGCTATTTATAATATGCAGGTGACTGGTCATGAGGAATTGAACTAGGGTGGTGGTGAGTGAAGAGAAGGGGACTTGTGAAAAAAGATGTAGCAGAGAGGGAAATGATAAAGTTTGGCAACTTATGATCTGTGGGGTGAGCCAGAAAGAAAAGTTGAGAATGATAGTGAGTTTTCAAACCTTGGTTACAAAAGAATAGTGGTGTCCTCAACAATAAAGAAGTTCAAAATGTGGGGGAGGGGAGATAATGAGTTCTGTTTTGGATACAATGAGTTTGGCATACCAAGGAGACATCTAGTTTGAGATGTCCAATACACAGTTGGTGATCTGAGACAGGAACTTAGGGGACTGGGGCTGAATATATAGATCTGGGAATCACCTGCATGTAGATGATAATTGAACTCATGGGAGTCATATTTCTTCAGTAGGATATGAATACCTTGAGGGTAAAAGCTGCTTCCCCTCTTCCCTTTCATACCCTAGAACCTGGTATAGTGACTTTCATGTAAGTAATTGATAAATATTTGTTAAATTGAGTTGAATAGGCTCTTTGTCATTGTCAATCAAGAAGGATAGATGGAATCATGTTTTAGGCAGCAGGAGTCCTTAACCTGTTTTTTAAAGTTTGTTAACTGCACTTGAATATAATTATTTCCTTTGTAATCTTATGGATTTTTTATTTAAAAACATTATTCTGAGAAAGGGTTCATAGGCTTCAGCAGATAGGCCAACGGGCCAGAATCCCTTTTTTAAGATTCTTCAGGATGTAGGAGAAGTACTATTATAGCCAAGCTGACCTTGAAGGAAACCCTCTTCATAGTGCTACAGAATAGACTGCAAGGAGAAATGACAAGCTGGCTAAGAGGCTTTTTCACTCAAACCTTTCTAACCCCACACAAGGAGAGCCTCTTAATTAGATGTGCTTCTCGGCAAAGAGAGGATGCTAGTTCCCAAAACACATGCCGTCCAAGTACTGGAATATCAAGCTTTAAAGTCATTTGTTCACATCTCAATGGTCCTCTTGGAAAGGAGTGTGGTTGGAATGCTTGCAGAATAGCAGGGTACCTTGGGCGACAGGAGGAATGCCACTTTACTGGGCAATTTAGGAGAGGAACTGAAATCACAACCCCTCATTTATCCATTGGTAATAATGTCTAGTGAATGACAGGGTGTTTTTCTGGCAGGAGCATTTTCTGGCTAGAGGACAGGGCCAGGCTTAAAACAATGCAGCTTCTGACTTGTGTGGATTATTCTCCTTTCCTCAAACAAGGCAGAAAGAACTGGGGCACCACTGATGGTGCCCTCTGAAATGATGGCATTTTAGGAGGGAGGGGGTAAGGTGAGGATGGGATGGGGAAAAATAGAAAGGAACATGCTTTCTGTTCTTTTTTTCCTTCTTTCCTGCTTGATTCTTTTTAGTGCCAAATTTGGGCATTAAGAGCCAGGAAAGGGAAACAAGCAGATGGTGGGGAAGGAAAGAGTAGGCATGGTGGTGTGAAGGAAGCCTTCTGTCCCTCTCTTAGTCACTGATGCCCAGCATTTGTATCTAAAGACTAATTCTGACTCAATTATTGGAGTCCAGGGATAGAAGGTCACTTTCTTAAAACTGAGTGGTTAGGTTTACCTAGAATTTTCACTTATGCTTGCTGAAGTAGGATACTGTGTAATTTACTTGTCCCAATCTTTCATAAGGATTAAAGGAAGAAACACAAATATGATTTAAAAGGGTAGAGACTAACACATCTTTTCACTTAACAAAAGCACCTACTATGTGTACTGTACTAGAAATTGTGGGGTAGAAGGAGATTTAAGGATAATATTTTATATCTGTTCCTTTGAGGAGTTTAAAACTTGAGTGATAAGTGAATACACATATAAGATTTCATGGAAATTAGAATGTATTCAATGGACAAGCCTCCACCAAAAACCTAATCTGATGCTTCATTGTGATATGAAAGTGACTGTGAGTTGTAGAAGGCAGCTAGGTGGTATAACAAATTAGAGTGTTGGACTTGGAGTCAGAAAGACCTGAGTTCGAATCTTCCCACACTAGCTATATGACCTTGGGGAAGCCATTCACCATATACCTACCTCAATTTCTTCATCTGTAAAATGGAGGTGATAATAGCACCTATCTGTTGGGTTTGTTGGGTGGTGCAAGTGAGATAATATATCTAATGTGCTTTGCAAACCTTAAAGCACTAAAAACATGTTAGATATGGTTATTTTTAGTTATTATGAGGTGAAACTAGCAGAGCTCTGGCAGGGGCAAAGTAGAAATGCCCAGAAATGTATGCTTCCTGATTCTAAATACTTGGTGGGTTTCCTCTATATCTCCCTCCAGTGCCTACCTGAGTACTCTGAACGCAGTATCCATCTTGTATTGAGTTGCTGTCCAAGGTAGACAGATCTAAGTGTGATATGGAGGCTTTCAGAAAGCTGATTTTTGAAAAGAAAAAACCATAACAATTTATGAAACTATCTATTAAAGTGAGGAAGCGTTGTGAGTAGAAAGTAGAGGTGCTGCCCACACTGATAAAATCAGAGGTGTCTTCAAGTGTTGAGTTGCATAAAAGAAGTTCAAAGTGCTATGACACAAGATTAAGGAACCAGAGGAGTGAGTGCCTTGGGACATAATAATGACCCTATGTGCATAAAGGCTTATTATATAGGAGAGTAGTGACCAATTATTCTCCAAAAGCACATGCTAAAAATAAATGGGCTTTAGCCACAGTGGGAGAAATTTAGGTTAGCTCTAAGAAAGAATTTTCTGTTAATAAGGACAGTTAGATCTGGAGAAGGTATATAAATGAATATAGAATTATCTTCTCTAGAAAGGTCTTTATCAGTTCCTCCTTTGACTGGGATGGCTGAACTGGGGTAAAGCCATAGCAAATTTTGCAGCTGTGGAAAGGGGGAAGTAAGGGAGCTCCATTGAGGGTATGGCTCCAGGATGGGAACAAAGACTGCCCCACTATATTGCCCAAGATTTGGCAATTACTGGAGGATAGGTGGGAGTAGGGGCAAAGACTGGTGATCTTTCAGGGTCCTTTACTCTAAGATCTCATATGTCTAATCTCTCCCTAAGAATTCAGTGCAAATCATAAATCTGATTTTAATAATTCCTAGCTAAAAGAAGGAAACAAATTTTCAAAATATAAAGGCAAATTTCAAGGGACTGATATGCTTTCAAGAGGGAGAGAATAGCAACCTAAATGTTCTCTAAATGTTTACATGTAAAATTTAGCTTTCAGCTGCTGCCAAGAAATGGTTCTAAATCTTATTGCTTCTGCTATACATGAATCTTGTCTGATCAGCAGCCCTTTGTTCTACAAGGGCTAAAAATTATTTTGTTTTAAAAACTGGAAAAAAGTGTCTGTGTTTACCCTACTTTGCTTGGTGAAATTGAATAACAGGGAGTCCATGAATAATAGAAAACTTCTAAGGACTATGAAACTAATATTGTTATATAACATAACTACATTGAGATGAGCTTCTGGGAAAGCAAAACTCACAAGGGAAAAGCTTGCATTTTCCTAGCATGGAATAAATGGGATTCTTGAAGATAAGGCATCATAAAGTCATAGATTTTTTTCACCCTACCTGTAGCCACCCCCAACTTTCAGGCAGGTGATTATCTAAAGGAGGTGTAGGGAACCTGTGGACCTTAAGTCCTTGGGTGTGGCCTTTTGACTGAGGTCAAGTTTTACAGAACAAATCCTTTTATTAAGGGGATTTGTTCTGTGAAGTTTGGATTCAGTCAAAGAGCTGCACTTGAGGACCTAGAAGGCCACATGTGGCCTTGAGACCCTTGAAAACCCTCCTGAAAATGAATGATCAGATAATTGTATATATTTTTTTCTTAAAGGTCTCCAAGTATGAGATCTCCATCTTGGCATTTTTATGCCAATTCTTTGGCTCATGCCAAATATAAACTCATGCCAATTCTAAGCAAAATTTGTCTTTGGTATCTAGTATAACCCCTCAAACATGATCTTAATCACTTCTTCTTCAGGTATCCTATGATCTTGTAGTGACCTTTATCTCCCCTCAGTGAGATCACTAGATAGAATTCCATGCTCAGAACTTTTTCAGACTATTTCTCCTCATTAAAATCTTTTCCAGGTATTATTTGGCTTATCTAATAAACTAGCCAGGCTAATACATGAATGAATTAGTATGCTGCCTTTCCCAGGTAAGATGTTGACATTTTCCAAGGGTACAAATTCAAAGAATTTTGCTTATCTGGAGAATTTCAAGCATAGCAGTAGGTTGGTACACATGGTATTTTTTTGGTCAGGTGATTCTCAAATCAAATCTTAACCTAACTTATTGATATGATCAGCCATGTTGATAGTCATGAATGATTAAAGGTGTGGATCTGGTTGGGAGATGTTGACCAATTTACCTTGAAATGGAGAAAGGACTGAAATTTGCCCTTCCAGGTGTCAGAATACAAATATTCACCATTCACTTAACTCAGTGTTCACTGGTTGTGGCATTTTAGTGCTTGGATGTCCCTGAAATGACCACTTTGCTGATCTGAGGATGCATTGAATGGATTTCTAATTAGTGTTTATGGGTATCATAGGTGAGAAGTTTGAGGGGTAATAGGTTTGCCTAGACTACTCTTTTTCTCACTTCCCAATAATTGAAGATCAGTGTGGAAAATACTTGTGTTTGCAATCAATGTTGTGACACAAAACACAAATTTTGTTTTTCTTGGTGACAACAAAAACTGATGCATCTGGACTTAAAACAGCCTTTTCTGGTCACTTTCAACAGTGGACAGAGCCATTTAGCATCTATATTTAGAACCTGATGGTATCTGAAAAGACATAATTTGTAAATCACTAGTGAGAACTGATTAGGGATAACAATATTGATAACAGCTTGTTAAGGTTGGGATTGAATTTAATCTTCAGTTTTTCATGTGGATCCTAAAAAGTATTCTAATAACCTTTACATTCCAGGGACCAGTTTTACATTTGCTCTCACCAAATGTTTAAGGCAGCACTTCTCAAAGATTGTGGTCTCAGGACTCCTTAATACTCTTAAAAATTATTAACCTTTTGTTTATGTGTACTATATCTATGCATGTTATACTATCAAAATTTACTACCTTAGATGTTGAAACATCTTAGTATTTTTATGAAAATAGCTTTGACCTTGCGGACTCACTGAAAGGGTCTTGGGGACCACCAGAGGTCCTTGTGTTATACTTTGGGAACTGCTGCTTTAAGGAGATGGAGCAGTCTTAGGACAAACACTGTATCTGTCTTATCATTTGTATATGATGCCAAATGCTGGCACAGAGTTGCACCATCCTCCCCTCCCACCTCCAACTGCTTTTCTCTTGGTTAGTATGTTGGAAAGAAACACCAAAACATACCCAAATGAAGTAGTTTGTGTTTGGGAAATGCAAACCATATAACAACTCTCTTTTTATGACCTAAAGGCTCACTTGGGTTTTATTTTTGCTCCATGATTCATTCAAACCAGCTAAAGGTACAAGATTTAGACAGCCTAATTAAATATATAGGTATTGGCGATAACCTTTCTTCTTCATTGATACTTCAATATCTTATTGAATTTGTGAATACTTTTAGTGGGTACTTCCATCAATGGTAATGTGTTAACCCAAGCACACTTCATCCTGTGCAATTGTTATTTTGTCTTCCCATAAATCCTTCACCCTCTAGCATGATGGACCTTCCTCTGGGTCTCTTGCTCTTTTTAAAATAATTTTTTATTAATGTCTTCTGTTTTTGACATAATCATAATTTTCCCTAGGACAACTGAGTGGTGCAGGGGATAGAGCTCTGGGACTGGAATCAGGAAGACTCATCTTCCTGAGTTTAAATCTAGACTCAAACACTTAACTAGCTATGTGACCTTGGGCAAATCACTTAACCCTGTTTACATCAGTTTCCTCATTTATAAAATGATCTGGAGAAGGAAATGGCAAACTGCTCCCATTTTTTACCAAGAAAACTCCAAATGGGGCCACAAGGATTTGGACTTAACTAAAAACAAGTGAAAGAAAACAAGAAGTTTCCCCTAGAATATCTTTCACCTTCTAGATGTTCATATCACACTATTATAATATTTTTTAAAGACAAAAAAAAAGAAAACAAGAAGAGGAAAAAAATCTCAGTACGACCAATCAGTTCATTGAAAAAAGTTTGAAAATATGTGCAATATGTAACACTTGTGGACCTCCCACGTCCACAGAGGGGTTGGTTTTTCCCCAGGTCTTACCACCCCTATGGGTTGCTGTAACTACAGTAAATGAAGCCCAGCTATGGGGACTTTGCTTCTATATGCTGATTCTTTGCTGAATAATCCAACTCTCAGTTCACCCTTAAGACTACGCTATTAATAACCCTGACCCTTCCAGGGAAAATGATGTGGTTTTTGGTCTCCTTACATATCCCTAAGGGGAAAGAGGCATTCCTCTTCCCTATCAGCTGGCTGCCAAATAACCCTCTAGCTACCTATTGTGGGTTGGCTACCTTAAGTTCTACACAACTAATAGTTCTCATGGCATACCCAATGCTCTTACTTTTAACACTCTCTTTTCTATGACCCTTTCTTCTTTTTGCCCATAACTTGAAAAAATTATGTAATACATTGATGACTACATCAATTATACAGTCATATAATTAAATCTACAAGCACCAACACCTCTTTATCTCCATGTTTCTATTCTTCTAATATCTCTATATTTGGAATTATAACAATGGTTCCAAAGGTTATTGTTTAGTGTTGTACTACTATTTGTCCTTTCACCGGGAGCCAGAAAGCTGCTTTTGCTTTCACCAAAATGAGTGGTGATTTTGTGGACTTGCCTCTCTAGTAACATTGTCAGGATAGACCTGGGGCAAATTTAGATCAGTGGTGTGCACTAATCCATATGTAAGGATCCCTCAGGGGCTGCATATTGACTTAGTTTCAAAATGAGATGTTTTGTTGTACTTTTACTTATTTCTAAAATATTTCCCAATTACATTTTAATTCAATTATAGCTGTAGTTCTGAGTACAGCAAGCTACTGGCCTACCTACCTTATATTTGATACCTCTACTCTAGACCACCACCATCATCATTAAATTCTGTAGCTTTTAACAAGACATATGTAGTTGTGATGAAGGACTATTTTAGGCACATAGCATTCTCCTGTGGTCATGTAGCTGACTATACTAAATTTTGGTCTGTAATGTTTATAGACTAATAGTTTAGTGTCATTTTTCTCATGGCACAGGTAATAGAATATTTTGGAGAAGAAATAAATAAAAATTGGTAGGAATATAGTAAAATAATAGAGTATATAGATTACAGCACAGTCTTCAGCATAGTACAGTATAGACCAGGGGTGGGCAGCCTACAGCCTCTAGGCTACATGTGGCCTATAGGTCCTCAAGTGGGACCCTTTGATTGAATCCAAACTTCACTGAACAAATCCCCTTAATAAAAAGATTTGTTCTGTAAAACTTGGACTCAGTCAAAAGACTGTACCCAAGGACCTAGAAGGTCACATGTGGTCTTGGGGCCATAGGTCCCCCACCCCTGACATAGACTCTTATTTAAATGAAATATTTACATTGAGAAGTGGGAAATAGATAAAAGTCTGGCCACCACTCCTTTTTAAAGAGGTTCAGCATATGCAAAACAGTTGCCATCATCATAAGAAAGTTAAAAAAGGTAATACTCAATGAGTTTTCTCAATGAGATCCATCAACACTCAAGAGAATGACCTAGTTGTCCTCACTGGAAAACAAATGAATAATACACATATTGCAGCATGCAGTTGGACTTACAGTGTATTGAATTAGACAAATATTTCAGGTGGAAAATAAAGCAGGCTGAAAATTAAGAGACCACATTTGGGAAATGGTGTAGTCTTTTCAATGATTCCTAGCTTGTTGCTGCCACAAAAGCCAATTACAAATATTCGATATTCTCTCAGTGATTTTATGTAACTGTGAATCATGATCATTCAATCTCAGAAATATAAAAATTGCAAATGAGCCAAAGGTCAGTGGAAAATGCATGGTAGAAGATGTAGGTGTACTACAGCATAAAGCTAATGATGAGTTGTGTGCAATAAAGTATAGAAAGGACATTATGAAGGACATCTATAACCAGGAAAGAATGTCTTTCTTCCTTCCTTCCTTTCCTTCCAGTCTCCCTTCTTTACTCTTTTTTCCCCTTCTTTCCTTCTCTTGCTTTCTTTCTCCTTTTACAATCTTAACTTTCTTCCAAAGTAATTTTTAATCTTTAGGTAATTTACTAATGTCTCTGTTTTTGATTTCTTTTATGAGCCGATAATTTTTTTCTTTATTTAATTTTCTTTGAAATCCTTAAGCTACAAAATGTTATTGTTCTATGCCAAGGCAGGTGCTTTGAAAACTTTCATTATTGATAATACAAATGCAGTGAAGATGAGGCATCTCTGGGGATTTCTCCATGGCCATTACTGCTATCTGTAAATATTCATTAATCTGCTATCATGAAAGTCAAATAGAATGTCACAAAATTACTTGTGGGGAGTAGGGAAAACCCTGAAGAATTTGGAGGATGCATTTAATTTTCAAGTTTAGAATGAAGAAAATGATCTCTTTTTATGTCTGCAAACTTGTGGTAAGATTCTCTTTCTATAATATTAAATTATTCTGAGATACCATGGTAGATTTATTTCCGAAGTTCATGGGGAGTACCTGACTGTGGGCCAGATTGTGGGACTCATCTCCATTATTATGGGACCAGAATGAAGTTTTTTTCTTCTTCCCCACCTTCCTATTTTGTTTCTACAGCTAGCTAAATGGCTTTAGAATAGAAAACCTTAAAAATGCCCTTTCTGAAAGTGTTTTGGTGCTTCCAGTGATAGTAGCTTTGCACATTTTTCTTAAGACTCAACAGGACTGACATGTTTAGTTATACTTAACTTTAATATTGATTTATAGCTGTAACTAGAGTAGGGCAACTGAGTCTTTGTTCAGGGAACTGTTAAAATTTGTACCCTTTCAGTAGCTAGACAACTTATGACTATACTTATTTGTTACAAGTGAAGGCATTTATTTGTGGGGAGAGTTAGTGGGTAGTTATAGTGACAAAAAAAGAAATAAAACAGCAGCAAAAATCATCAAAAATAGACTGAAGAAAACCGAAACTTTAGAAAGGTACATACACAGGGTATTTTTCTTAGTACCTTATTTACTTCAGAATATACTTAAAACTTTTAAACTGTATATAATAGAAATTCAAAGTTTCATATAGTCTTTTTTTCCTATTTTAATTATGCCTAGTTAGCAAGAATAATAGTTTAAATGTGCAGTTACTAGATAATTAGCTTCTTTTCCCTTTGGTTTCTGTAGCTGAGGTAAGGTTCTTCCTGTCCTAGGCTTGCCCTACAGTGCACTTGTCAGTATCTTGGGGTCTCTATCTCCCCATGTCAGCTTACTGTACCAGCATCTCTCCCTCTTTGGGAGAAGAACAATGTCTCTCCTAACTCCCTATTAACACTGCTCTGAGCCCCAGAATTGCTGTTCATCAGTTTGGTGCTGATTTTTCCATCTTCTCTTTTGAGGTAGCCATGTGAACTAATCCAGGTTTAGAGGTCAAGGGTGAAGTGATGTGTTGGTTTCCAGCAAACTGATAAAGACTTTGCATTTAATCATCACTTGTTTCCAGAGAGGAACTCCTAGTCTTTGGAGTCACTTAAGGAGAAATATAATCTAGAAAATTAAAAGCATCAGCAATATTTGCAGTCATGGAGCTTCAAGGTCAGGAAACAAAGGAGAGGGCACTCTTGTCACTGATTTCAAAGGAACTAATTCTTAGGGTTATTAGCTGCCTCAATTTACAACGCTATATACTCATGAACACCAAATGCTCATTATCAAAAATTAAAGAAGCGTGGAGCTGAGATTTGAATTATATTTTAGATAATAGATTTTGGAACATGCTTCCTATTGTTAAGACTGACCTGCCTTTACCACTAATAAGGGCTTGTGGTGGGCAATATCTCAGGAGAATGCTGAGCTTGTTTTAGTGGGCATAGGAAAAGGAACAAGGACAAGCTGCTTGCTTTCTATTTCCAGGGTCATTACCAAGGCTGGTCCTAGGTAAAATGGTGAAACAAGTCAGTTTGTCTTTAGCCCTCTCAGCATCCCCTCTGGGGGGTCCTTTATCTCATCTCATCAGTACCCACTGCCTACTCTGCTTAGGCATCTAGTCTAATATCCTTTAGGTGCACTGACCTTTTGATCAAAAACTGCTCTTTGAAAAGGACTTGAAACTCACTACTAGTAAGTTGCATCTGCTTGAGAGCACATTAATGTGGTTAATATACATTAAAAAATCAAACTATACAATACAGAAAGTCAGTTTCATATATAATCTTTTTGTTTATTCTAGTTCACCTAGCTAGCATTTCAATGGGGATCACAGCCTAAAGCTGGAATTCTTAATCTTTTTGTGTTTCATGGACCCCCTGTGCAATCCGGTTATGGACCCCTTTTCAGAAAAATGTTTTTTAAATGCATGAAATAAAATACATACGATCACTAAGGAAGTCAATGATACTGAAATATAGTTATCAATAGACACAAGTTTACAGATTAAAAGAATGAAGCCCTAATGTTGGAATTGCAGGCATTAATTAGGAAGTGGAGAAATTTTGGAAGGAAGAAAGGAAAAAAGAGAAGTGGATCCCATGATTTTCCCATCAATCAATAAATCAATAAACATTTATTAAGTATCTTCTATGTGCTAGATGCAGCTAGGTGGTTCACGGGTTAGATCGCTGGTCTTAGAGTCAAGAAGACCTGAATTCAAATCTGGCCTCCAACACTAATTAGCTGTATTGACCCTAGGCAAATCACTTAACCCTGTTTGCCTTAGTGTCCTCATTTGTAAAATGAGCTGGAGAAGGAAATGGCAAAGCGCACCAGTATTTTTGATGAGGAAACTCCAAATGGGATCACAGAAAGTCAGGCACAACTCAAAAACAACAAAAATAAATGTGATAGATATTGTACTAGGCACTGGGCATGATTCTGTCCTGAAGAAGCTTTACATTTGTTTGTAAATATATGCAAAATAAATATGAATTAATTTTGGGGGAGAAGGTGGCACTAATAGCTGGGGGAATCAGGACAGACCCCATGTAGGAGGTGTCATTTGAGCTGAGCTTGGAAGGAAACTGGGGATTCTAAGAAGGAGAGATGAGAGAAGAATGCATTTCAAGCATGTGCCAGGGAACAGAGATGGGAAATAGAATGTCTAGTGGCAAGACCAGTCATGGAGTATGTATGGGATGTAGTATAAATGGAGAGTAATGTTGCAATGACCCCTGATATCACATGGTACATATAATTATACAAGACTACTGAGAGACTGTTACTCTGGTCTACTCTTATTTCATCATGTCTAGGTTTCTGTACCAGTTTCTTAGCTGACATCCTCAGTTTTATTTCCCATCTAGCCCATTTTATAACCTAGATGCAATTTCTAAAAAAAACATGACTCAGGCATTGCTTTAAAAAAAAAATCACATCACTCAAAGCATATTTACTATGACATAAAATTGTTCTCTCTCTCTCTTCATAAAAAACAAATTATATGAGCCTTGGCTTTCTTTTTTTTGCTTTTATATTACTTTTTAAAATTTTATTTATTTTCTTTTTAATTTATGAAATAAGACAAACATCTCCATAACATAATAGAGTGAGAAAAGATGATTGCACATGAAATTGCAAATATATTATGTACAACTTGGTATTCCTTTTAAATATATAATAGTTATTATGTAACTTTCTTTTTTTCCCTTTTTTTCTTCCCTCCCCCCATCAAAGGATGGCTACCATTAGATACACACATATTTATAAAATATGTATATGTAAAATCTATTCTATGCATATTTCTATTTATCAGTTCTTTCTCTGGAGGCAGATAGTGTCTTCCTTCATAGGTTCTTTGTGGTTAAATTTGGTAATTTCTCCATTGACACTTGAACTTGTGCCCTTCTTCAAACACCCCCTTTCTGACTCCACCACTCTCATGTAACCAAGCATATGTCTTATTTTTCCCTGGACTGTGGTCTAGCCAAACAGATGTCATGGTTAGGGACCATAGTTATTGAGTGGCTATTACGTCTGGGCTTCTTAATCTGTTGTATTCTCTACGAATACTCTCCTCTCTTTAAAAAGCAGTTTCTGTGGATAGGGTGCTAAATACAAAATCAAGAAGGCTTGAGTTTATATCCTGCTTCTGATATATACTAGTCATGTGATGGGGACACTTTAAGTCTGGGTCCCAGTAGTTAAATCTGTAAAATGAGTTTAATATCTGTAGTATTTACTTCACAAAGTTACCAAGAAGTTCATATAAATATATGTGATGTAAACATCTCTCTCTCTCTCTCTCTCTCTCTCTCTCTCTCTCTCTCTCTCTATATATATATATATATATATATATATATATATATATATATATATATATATATATATATAATTTATATTCTCTTACTTCCTATTATTTTCCTTCCATCCAAACTGTGTAACCCTTGGAGGATTTCACTCTTACTTGTGAAAGAGTTCTTCATATGTCTAATAAAGCTGCCTTAATAATCTTCTCTTCCCCCAACTGAATAATCCCTGTTCTTTGAATCTTTCTTTCTTACATTTCAGCCTTTAAATCATCCTTATGGCCCTCTCCTGAAGGTCATCCAGGTATTCTGTGCCTCTCATTAGCCCATAAACAGACATGATAACAGTAAGAGTCTGACTCGGAACATCATATCTAACTAGTGAAATGGGAGCATTCCTACTGAGTTCATAGCTTATATTTCAAATAAATGCATGCATGAATTCATTTAGTAAACACCTACTATGCACATGAACATCCCTTTATTAAGTTCTTCCTTAAAAAAAGCTGGCATCCAGTAAGGCAAGCAGGATCTATGGCTGACTTACCATCTATAATATACCAAAGGTCTTTCTCTATCATGTTGGCTCTTGGCTTGTCTCTTATCTTGTTCTGGGGGAGGAGGAATAGAAGAATTTCATAAGTTCTATAGAACTTTATTCTGTTTATTTTAGTTTGCCAAAGTAAAAATGGAACTCAGATTCTCTTTACTGTCTACTCTAATTACTGACCATCCTAACGACGTCACTGGAGTTTTGCGACAGTTCTTTGATAACCAAGATCTGCTGAACTCATGAATTTTGGGTAAGTAGTTGACTTTTCTAGTGTCCTGATTCCCTTTGTCTTACGGCATGTGCTGTTTGTTCTGTCACCTTCAAGGATTGGCTCCAGACAAATTTGTAAAGTTAGCAGTAGCTTGTCTTCTCGCCTCCACTTGGTTTTTATCGTCTTTCTTCCCCATTGTTCCGTGTTTTCTCTTATTTTCTTAGCCTTCCCTTTCATAAATCTTACAAACCCATCTACATTATAATTAGGGTCTTAAAATATAAGTAGGGCCCCAAAAGTGTTAGCCTTTTTTAGGAGAGTATTTTCAAAGAACACCACTGACAGAAAGCAATTCTTAACTTAAAGAATTGTGGCACTGTTGCTAGAATATCAGGCATCAAAGGAAAGAGATATTTTTGGGTAGAGGGGCCTTCCTGCCAATTGACTGATTCTGCCACAAAGGCAGGTGGCCACAAACTAGGTCTACTTTCATGGCAATTTCTGCCTCCTTTTCACAAAGGCTTTTTGACTAATCCTCTAAACCTGTTGAAATCTACTTTTTAAAAAATTCATTTAAAAAAATTTCTGATTTTTCTCCTTTCTATTTCTAATGGTTCATGGTCACTTTTTGGGTAACTTTTCTCTCTTGAAGTATCTGCTCATTATAACATTTTCTGTGCTCAACGCTTTGGGGAAATATAGCTAGGAAGGTTTCACTATATATATTTGGATATTTTTGTATTAGCACCATTTCTCTTCTGGCTTTGCACACTATGGGGTTGATTTGAGTGTAAAACTCCCACTGACTTCAAAGGGACATGAAATAAGTAAGGCAAGAAAGAGGCCCATATAATTTTCCCAAAGGCATCTTGACTTTAAAAAAGACTTGATAATATTTTTAAACAATATGAATATTAGTCCTACTAAATGAGTTTTGACATTATGAATATCAGATACAATATTTGAGAAACACAGCCAAGAAATAACCATTTGATATGAGAAAAGCTTTTTCATTTAATTTGGCAGAGAAATCTTCTAACTATATATACCTGTAAGAGTTGATATGTTCTCCCAAGTAATTCGAATCCTTTTAGAGTTCAGGTAACAAACCATCCAACATAAACTGTTTGACAGGGCTTTGGACTTTTTTACATGATATTGAGAAATTCCCAAGATATTTTAAGATACTTGAATGAAAGGTGATTTACATTTTTACACACTAGCCTGTGCCATAATGTGGATTACTGTGGACAACTGTGTTCAATGTGAGCATTGGCTCAAGCTCAGTTGGGAACTTATATGATCATCAAACTCATTTTATATAACTCGCCTACCAGGGAAGAAACCTGCCTTTAAAAGTAAAACATTTAATTGAGATTAAATTCATTAAAGAATAGTAAAATCCTATCAGTTCACCTCCTCTTCGGATTAGGGTTTCATCCTAAGAGAATAAGGGGGAAAATCGTTTTCTTCTGTGACTCTTACTGGTATGGGGAGAAGCATGGTCATTGTCTTTTGTGCAGCCGGGGTGAAGGTTAGGAAGACCAGTGTATACTGCATTTTAATCTTTGCAGCTCTCCATTGTGTCATTTCAGTGATCATAGACATAGTAGGAGGCTTCCTTGGCCACGTCAGCTTTTTCCATCTTGCACTTGGCAGCTCTAAGCAGGCTGTGCCACTGTCATCCAACATCTTGCACCTACCACATAGTGATGGTGAGAATTTTCCTTAGTCCTGTCCTTGAGGCCCAGAGGAACATGGAGAATATATTCTCCTCTAATGTGCTCCTGTTGCACTATATGTAAAATGGGCAAACTGATATTTGCACCATTTTTCTCATAGGGATGTTGTATGGGAAGTCTTTGAACTTTAAAACATAAAGATATGTCCTGTTGTTCTGCAACCATGACCTATTTCCTGAGATGGTTTTCTCAGGGTGCCACTTCTGATTTACAGGTCTATCTCTATGCCACAGAAGCCTTTCTCATCCTGGAAGTTCATTTCACCTCTGAATTCTCACGGGAAGCATATGGTGTCCTTCCATCTCCTTTCTCTGGTTGGATAGTTTCACTGGGAACTTCCATTTTAAGAAAAGTGCCTAGGCCAACCATATCTTCATTCCTTTCTGGGCTCTACTCCTTTCTTAGAGGAATTTTTTCTACAATATTGGCAGTCCCCCTTCGTCATTTGACTTTTCAGCTTCCTTTCATGTGATTTCTTCCCTTATAAGGATAGGGGCCATCATTCTTTACGTTTATAGTTGCATTTCCAGTGTATGACACATAGCAAGTGCTGAATAAATGCTTGTTGACTTGCCTTTTGAAATTTTTTCTCTTAACACTCCAAATTTCTTAGAGAAAGCTAGCTTAATTGCCAACAGAATACAGCCTATAAACTGCTGCAGCAACATTTTCAAACATAATTAAATAATTTATGTCTATCTATACTACCATTCTGACCTCTTTCCTCTTTTTTTATGCCCTCACGTAGGGAAAAAACCAAATTATTGTTTGTTTCTGGGTTTCCTAATTTTTTTGAGGAAGAACTACGTTTCATTTTCCTGAAACCTTGAGAGAACTGGGGTGGTGGGGAAAGTTCACAAAAAGACCTTTTGAACTGAAATTCTATGAGAGGATATGGTAGAAAGAACACAGAACTCGGAGTCAGAGGATCTAGGTTTGAATCCTTTTCTGGGCTTTAGTTTCCTCATCTCTAAAATGAGAGTGTTGGTCTTAGATCAGTGGGGTCAAACTCAAATAGAAACAGGGGCCACTAAACTACAGTGCCACTATATATAGGGCCACTAAATTTAGGAAGCCACATATTCACATTATCCATATTATATTCTATTTTTTATTTTGTTAAATATTTCCCAATTACATTTTAATTTGGGATACATCTGGTCTAGATGACTTCTAGATCTATGCTCCTATGACAGCTTTGTCATAAAGTATTTCAAGATAGATTAGGATCAGGGAAAAGTAGAAAGGAGCAGTGGAAAGAAATGTATTCCTATAAATCATAGAAAAGGTTTTTGGTGTGAGGAAACTGTTCGACTTTCTAATTGTCCTCATTTGGAAGAGCTAGAATCTGTCGTGTGGAAGTAGGATGAAAGTCTTCGGTTTGAAGGTAGACAATTGTCTGCTTTTATTCTAAAGAGACTTATAAGCTTTCCCCTGATCCAGATTTGGCATTCTCTTTCTTGTTCATTTGTTTATTCAGGTTAAATGAATACCATCAGCACAAGAGAGGACAAACTCAGCTCACTTTGTAGTAAACCAGTTATTAGCATGTTTTCTATTTGCATAAACACCAGGCTTGAAGCTCATTGATAACTAAACAATTGACCTTGTATTTTTGCAAAAGTGGTGGGTTACTCTATATTCACAATGATGGGCATATCACTCTAGTTGCATACTTAGCAAAACTATATTTCAGTGGGAATATATGGCACCTTTTAGAGGAAAGAATAAATAATCTCTTCCCTAATTTTAAGTAAAGGTGTGATCGTCATGCTCTTTTGCGGTCTATTCACTAACTCTAACTCTTATCAGGTGTAATATATCCCTGTTGGCAGTTTGATTTAATTGGGCTTGTGGTAACTGATTCAATTGAGCACTTTAATTAGGTAATTATTTTGTTATAAAAGCTGCTTCCCAGCTTGCCAGAGAGATGGGCTTTTCCATTTTCCTCAAGCTGAAATGGAATCTGAATTCTTTTCTTTTATAACAAAGAGGAATATAAATGATCCAAAACAGAATTAGAAAGACATTGAAATTGAGTTGTAGGATAAAGAAAAATAACCTTGACTTATCTATCAGGAAGATACCAGTGTGATTTGGAGGACTAAAGAAAGGATGAGTAAGGTGGGGATTGGGAATATTAATCCTGATTTTGCCATTAGTTTTTGGTGTGAATTTTGCCTAACCCTCCTGTACCTCAGTTTCCATCTGTAAAAAAAATCAAGATTCCTACTTTATAGGTTTGGTTAGAAAATAACTGATGAAGACGATGCTGGTCTAATGTCCCAGAGCTAGAGAACAACTATTAGCAAACAAATTAATTAGGATGCTTTTTATAGATCTATTGTGAGTGATTATCTTTTGCTCCCTTAAGAAAGACCTGGTGTATTGCTGAGAACTCATTCTGTGAAAATATTGGTAAGGCTTAGCCTTAAGGGAAAACAGGACCTTGTAGCTACTTCATAGTTTGGGAATTCAAGTCCATTATGTTGTATTGACAGGCAATAATAATTAGAAATAAATTAAGGAGTCCCCAGTGCAAACAAGCAAATAATTATAGTTGGCACTAGAAGCGTAAGCATAACCTTCATGAACAGCTTTGCTAATAGCGACTCTCTGTTACTGATGCCCTAAATCGAATTTTTAGTTGTGATATAGCTGACCATCAGAGTCTCCCTCTTCTGTCCCCTTTTTCCTCCCTTTCTTTTTAATTTTTTTCCTAAAGCAAGCTCAAGTCTCTCCTTAGGGCTCTCAACTTCACCATTGACCAGGTTTCTGGGCTGACAGCTGCTTCCTTAGCTTTTTGAATACTAAGTCTAATTCGAAATACCAAACAGCATGCTATGCAAGATTCATGTGGAAGTTTTATGTGCTACAAGTACAGCATTCAACTAATATCATATTTATGTTTTGCTTGAGTTTTTTTAAGCTCTACCTTTTAAGCAAGCATAATAGGAGCAACTGAACCACTTCTCCAGTTAAGAGCCCATTTAAACAAATGAATAGAAATTGAAATCTTCCTTGGTGGCTGATGGGAATGATAGATAGTTCTGATTCAGAAACCCACTGATGAGGAAAAGAAAAAAGGAATTTCAAGAAAAAACAAGGAAGCAGCTTTCTGAATTCATGTTGGTAAAAGAGTGTTTTATCTTCTCTGATTTTCTTCATTGCCTTCATATGATGTCTTCATTCAGAGTCTTTGATCCCAGCACTGGGCATCTGTGAGAAAATGAATTATATTTAACTGGAATTAAGTGAATTGAAAAAAGATCAATTTCATCTGCAGGCTTGAAGTTTCAACAATACAATTCTTTCAGGCGACTAGTGTAATGTGTAGTCCAGAGCCGTAGGAAAGTAGCTCTCTAGGTTAAAGAGAAAAAAGATTCAATGAAACTGAGTCACCATAAATACACTCTGGTGGTTGGAGTTCCAACCAGCCACTTTCTAAGATTTCCCTTTTTTGATATTAGAATTTGTCTCATCACTATGTTTAAATGAAAAAAGAAAAAGTGTCTTCATCCTCCATACACTCAAACTAATGAAATGTTGAATAAGGGAAAAACATCATTGAATTCTGCAAAAAAGAAAGTATTTACATCCATAAAGAATTGGGGCAGTTCTCCTCTGAGAGGCCCCTATCTTTCCCAGAGACATGTCTAGTTGGTTGCTCCCAAACAGTTCTATGTCATGGCTGTTCATTGCTTTTTGGCTCTGGCTCCTGCTTAGCTGAGTAATCATTTGCTTTGCTCAGGATTTCTCATTTTTGTGCCAATTCCTTTTCATCTTTGCTGGCCAGCATTATTGGTGCTGGCTTGGTCCAGAAACCTCTTGCTGTTCCATAAATGCCTCTGTCTCCTGCCATCTCTGGGTCATGTGAATCCTTGGATTAGGTGAATGGACTTTTTCCACAAGGGAACCAAATTTAAGTCTTGGAATGTAGCCTCTCTCCTCTCTGTCTCTCTCCTGCTTTCTCTAGTTGGTCACCTTTCTCTTTTTGAAGGGCAAGTCCTAGATTATAGCCAAGGCTGTGAACTGGCCATGAATCAACCATCCATAATGTGGTATCAAAAGAGTGAGATGGGAGACACCCATAGACAGGAAAGTTTACACCTTTTTTTAAAGAGAAAACTTTGTTAAGGAAACACTGGAAAGATTCAAGAAATTCCTTCTAGATTCCTCCTGCATCTTCTGCAATGGGAAAAATGTCCATTAAGAGCCATAATGGCACCAGTCACTGGGAGACTCCTACCTAATTTGATATAGCCACATATCCTGTGATATTGTCTGGTTGTTTTGAGAATGTGCTAATAATAAATCTTCTAAGAGCAGGACTCAGGACTGGTCTAGGTCACTTTAAAAAGGAAATGAAGGCTGTTTTTATCATCTCCATATTCACTTTCAGTCTCATTTCTCTGCTTTCAGAGGTCTTTCCCCAAAAGGCTGTATATTCAAGGCAGTTCTCAAGCTATAGCTGTTCTTCTGTCCCTTCACAGAGTAACACAATTTTGAGAGTACATGATTTTTAAAAAATATTTATTTATTTTGTTTTCAACATTCATTTCCACAAAATTTTGAGTTGCAAAATTTCTCCCCATCTTTTCACTCTCCCCACCCCAAAATGCCTTGCATTCTGATTGCCCCTTCCACCAATGTGCCCTCCCTTCCAACATCCCTCCCTTCTTTTATCCCCATCTTCTCTTGTGTCCTGTAGGGCAAGATATATTTCTATACCCCATTACCTGTATTTCTTATTTCCCGGGTATATGCAAAAACAGTTCTCAACATTTGTTCCTAAAACTTTGAGTTCCAACTTCTCTTCCTTCCTCCCTCTACACCCATCTCCCCTGAGAAGGCAAGCAATTCAATATAGGCTATATATGTTTAGTTTTGCAAGTAATTTCCATAATAGTCATGTTGTGTAAGACTAACTATATTTCCCTCCATCCTATCCTTCCCCTCATTTCTTCCCTTCTCTCTTTTGACCTTGTCCTTCCCCAAGAGTGTTTAATCTCTTCTCCCATTAGCCCTCCCTTTCATCATCCCCCACCCTGCTTCTCCCCTTCTCCCCTACTTTCCTGTATTGTAAGATAGATTTTCATACCAAATTAAGTGTGCATGTTATTCCTTCCTTGAGCCAAATGTGATGAGAGTAATCTTCACTTTTTTCCTCTCACCTCCCCTCTTTTCTCCTGGATTGGAAAAGCTTTTTCTTGCCTCTTCTATGAGAGACAATTTGCCCCATTCCATTTCTTCCTTTCTCCTCCCAATATATTTCTCTCTCAATCCTTAATTTTATTTTTTAGATATGATCCTTCCTATTCAAGTCACCTTGTGTTTTCTGTCTGTCTCTCTGTCTGTCTCTCTGTGTGTATATATATATATATATATATATATATATATATATATATATATATATATATATGTGTGTGTGTGTGTGTGTGTGTGTGTGTGTGTGTGTGTGTGTGTGTAATTTCTCCAACTACCCAGATACTGAGAAAGGTTTCAAGAGTTACAAATGTTATCTTTCCATGTAGGAATATAAACAGTTCAACTTTAGTAAGTCCTTTGTAATTTTTCTTTCCTATTTATCTTTTCATGCTTCTCTTGATTCTTGTGTTTGAAAGTCAAATTTTCTTTTCAGCTCTGGTCTTTTCATCAAGAATGTTTGAAAGTCCTCTATTTCATAGAAAGACCATTTTTTCCCCTGAAGTATTATACTCAGTTTTGCTGGGTAGGCGATTCTTGGTTTTAATCCTAGTTCTTTGACTTCTAGAATATCATATTCCACACCCTTCAATCCCTTAACATAGAAGCTGCTAGATTTTGTGTTATCATGATTATATTTCCACAATACTTGGATTGTTTCTTTCTCCTTGACCTGGGAATTCTGGAATTTGGCTACAATATTCCTAGGAGTTTCTCTTTTTGGATCTCTTTCAGGAGGTGATGGTGGATTCTTTCAATATTTATTTTGCCTCTGGTTCTAGAATATCAGGGCAGTTTTCCTTCATAATTTCATGAAAGATGATGTCTAGGCTCCTTGTGCTATAGCTTTCAGGTAGTTCCATAATTTTAAAATTGTTTCTCTTGGATCTATTTTCCATGTCAGTTGTTTTTCCAATGAGATATTTCATATTATCTTCTATTTTTTCATTCTTTTGGTTCTGTTTTGTAATTTCTTGGTTTCTCATAAAGTCATTAGCTTCCATCTGCTCCATTCTAATTTTTAAAGAACTATTGTCTTCAGTGAGCTTTTGAACCTCCTTTTCCATTTGGTTCATTCTGCCTTTTAAAGCATTCTTCTCTTCATTGGCTTTTTGAACCTCTTTTGCCAATTGAGTTACTTTATTTTTAAAGGTGTTATTTTCTTCAGCATTTTTTTGGGTCTCCTTTAGCAAGGTGTTGACCTGCTTTTCATGCTTTTCTTGCATCTCTCTCGTTTCTCTTCCCAATTTTTCCTCCACCTCTTTTACTTGATTTTCAAAATCCTTTTTGAGCTCTTCCATGGCCTGAGACCATTGCATATTTATTTTGGAAGTTTTGGATGCAGAAGCCTTGACTTTTATGTCTTCCCCTGATGGTAAACATTATTCTTCCTCATCTTAAAGGATGGGAAGAGATATCTGTTCACCAAGAAAGTAACCTTCTATAGTCTTATTTTTTTCCCCTTTTTTGGGCATTTTCCCAACCAGCTACTTGACTCTGGGGTCCTTTGTCAAGAGTAGGGTATAATTTGGGGATCTGTAAGTCCTCAGTTCCTCCAAGATGGCAAAATCAAGGGAGAGAAGTTTACTCCCTGGCCAGGCTGGAGGCTGAGATTCAGATCCGCTGCTCAATTCCTCAAGGGGCTTAAGCTGAGGCTCCAACCATGGAAACCTGCTGCTGCCTTCTGTGGCCACTGTAGATGCTCTCTGCTGCTGCCACCACTACTGTGACCACCATCACTATTCCACTGCCCCACCACTGCCACCTGAGGCTGGGGCTAGGGAAGGACCCTGCTCTCTTCTCACTCTGATTGAAAAAGCCCTCTTACTGACCTTTGGCGCCTGTGAGTTAAGGGATCTGCGAACTGCTGCCGCTGCTGCCATGTGGGATTCTGTCCCCAACTCCTGCTCTGGCCCTGCTTCTCCTGGCACAGCCAAGGCTGGGTTGTGCTCTGCTCCATGTCCTGGTATGACAGAACTTTCCTTATAGGTCCCCCTGGGCTAGAAATCTCCTCCACTCTGTTGTTCTGTGGCTTCTGCTGCTCTCTAATTTGTTGAGAGTCATTCTTTACAGGTATTTTATGGGCTTTGGGGGAAGAGCTAGAGTATGTGCATTTTCCTACTCCACCCTCTTGGCTCCATGCCCCCAGAGTACATGATGTTGTTGTATAAAGAGGGTGTTATTAGAGACGACTTTGCCAGTAGACTTGTTCACTGGGCCTCAGTTTCCATATTTATGAAATGAGTCGAATAATACATGCTTTCCCTCCTTCATGAGCTTGTTGTAAAGATTAAATAAAATAATGTATACAAATGTGCTATAAAATATGAATGGTAATGATAAAATTCACTCATGTTAAATTATCCTTCCTCAGATATTTGAAACCTAAAGGAGAACTCTTAGAGAAGGATCAAAACATACAATTGAAATTCATCTAACATTTATTGTCTGCTGTGTGCAAGAGGATTGTTTGAGGCAAAGTATGCAAAATATAGATAAGATATACTGCCTGTCCTCCTGGTTTGGTCTTTGAGGACCTGTCCTCAAGTCTAGAAGGGACACAGGATACATACACAACCCATTATAATACAAAATAACATATAAATACCTGAGCGTGACACAAAGTGCCATGGGGTGAGAAAGGGAATTATCACTGATTGGGGAGTTCAGGACATGAGGGAGAATTTGAGCTGGGCTTTAAAGAATGGTGTTAAGGGAGTAGAAATGGACTCTTAAGAGTAGAATTTTGTATCTCAGGGACGGAGCAAGGCATCTAGGTGGCCTGGAGGTTAGAGTGCTAGGCCTGGAGTCAGGAAGACCTGAGTACAAATTTGACTTCAGACACTAGCTGTATGACTCTGGAAAAGTCACTTAACCTCTGTTGGTCTTAATTTTTTCATATGTAAAATGAGGATAAAACCATCTCCCTCCCAGGGTTGTTGTGAGGAACAAATAAGCTACAATCTGTAAAGAAAGTACTTAGCACAAGTACTTTATGCCTGGCACATAGTAGGTGCCTGATAAATGCTTGTTTCTTTCCTCTACTCCCTGAACTCCCCACCCTTTGTGGATGAATCTCTCCCAGTGTTGCTCTAATCCTGGATACCATTAAGTGGATCAGCCTTAGCTTCTGTAAGATTCCGTTCTCTTAGTCTTGCAAGGATCCTGATAAAAGTAAGGCTATTGGAAGGATTAAGGAAATGAAATTGGTAATAGTTTCCAGAATGGGTTGATGTATAAAGATGGAAAGTTATAAAAATTATTTTGGAAACTTATTCATTCAAATGTCATATGCCATCTTACATTAGTGTTTGTAGATCCAATGCAAGCAAAAAGAAATTTGATTTTTTTCTTGCTGCCAAATGAGTTTAAGTTTCACAGTCTAGTACTTTCCCAGTACAGGCAGTTTTAGATAGAAGAGTAATGGACCCCACACAGACCTCCCAACTCCCAAAATAGACCTGCGAGATTCAAGACATTTCAGAGGGGAAAAAAAATCCTCTACCATAGTTTCTTTTCTTGCAGGTACAGTAGAAAAAAAATGATTTCCATTTGTTTCCACTGTCATTTCAGTCACCTTTAGAGCTTCATTATTTCTTTGTTTTTCTTCCTCTCTTCCTGTTTTCACCTCCTCCCTTGCCCTCCCCACGCCCTGTTTTCTCTCAAGATTTTTTCACAGTTCCTGGCTGAGAAGTAAACTTGTAAATTATCTGACAATAAGAGTCAGAGAATAAGTAAGTCACCATCCAATCTGATAGGAAAATCAAAATGTTTGTGATATGTCAAACCTTTAACAAGTCAACTGCTTCTTTTAAAAACGTGTTTGCTCTGTTTCCTGCTGAGAAGAACCTAGTAGTTCTATGCATTTTGTTTGAATGTGAAGGGAAGAGTCAGAATGGCAGTAGCATATATCAACCACCTAACATATGATTTTTTTAAGAATTGGATTCCAGAGTTCAGATCCCTATATAACAGGGCAGACTTCTCTCAGGCATTTCTACTGCACGCAGTAGGTGGTTAATAAGTTCACTGAAATGAGTGCATTTTTTTGTTCAAGTTCCATGGGATTGAAGCTTAAATCCATGTACCCTGAACAAATGATACTTTCTCTTTGATAGCAGAATTTTGTTTCTTTATGACTTTCAGAATTATTTCTTGCTTGGATCTAAAATAAACAAACAGACACCAGCAACAACTCAAAAATCCCAAACCCCACAGTTTGGTCCCTAGAGCTCTTATTTCCTGCTTTACTAATCTAAAAGAAAGAGATGAACACAGAGCAAGACAAGCCCAGAGTTGTCATTTGCTCCCTTCATTCATGACAATTGTTTCCTATTTGACTTGTATCCTGTGGTATATAGAAGTTAAACTGACAGCTTTATGAGAATGCTTGGGAAAGTAAATTTCTAACACAAGTAAACAACTGAAACCTTTCACATTTTAAAAAGCTTATTTATTCATTTTGCCCCTGCCTAATATGCTGTGTGCGCAACTGCTCGCTATCTCAGACCTTCTGTTTGCTTCTTCTCACATTCTCTCTTCCTATGATGATGTTCTCCCCTTTTCCATCGCTAAAATATTTTGAAAATACCCTGTTTCCCAGAGCTAAGGTCAGCAAGCAGACTGTTTCCTGAGCTTTGCTTAATAATAACCCTTTGCGCTATGGATGATCTCACCCTCTAGCACCAGGTGTTGCACCAGGTGTTCATGCCCCTATTTTACAGGGAACTGAGAGCCAACATCTATCATGTCTCTGACATGCTCAAAATCCCTGTCCCTTCTACTGTACTCCTACTCCCACCACTCTGGTCTGTAACCCATGGAGTAATCACGACTCCCAAGAGTTGGGACAATACAGTTAGCACAGGACATGTAAGAATATTAGCTCAGGACATAAAAATGGTTATGTCATAGTCCAGCCCAATTATATTTGTAAATATTGCCTGTACCTGAACATGTTAAACCCTCCTACTCAGGAGGACTTCCCTTCCAAATGTTTTCCTCATTCTGAAACTAATGGAACCATGACTTGATCCCTGACACATTTACTTCTTGCCTGATCTGTTTGGGCCCCAGCCATTCCCAGATTAGAGACCAGTCCAGTCTGCACCTCTTTCAAAATTCTTTTGACACTAGCTATCAAAAATCCTGCCCCTCTTACAAAGCTCAGCTCAGCTCTTGTCTTTATGAAATTGTCCCTTATTCTCCCTACCAGAAGCAATTTCTTTTCTTTGAAATCCCATGTCACCTCTTGTTTGTACCTCTTTTATGCATATCTCCTTCTGCCTAATAACATTGTACTGCAGTTATTTACCAATCTGACCTCTACTCTACTCTGAGAGGGCAGGAATTGTATCTTATAAACCTTTGAATCTAGTCTGTAGGTAATAAATGTGTTTTTTTTTCACCAGGGAAGGAATGAATGAATTTTACCGATGGGTTAAGTGGAGATCTTTCACAAACACAGGAAAGTCTTGAAATATTAAATCTTTAGAGGCTTTGAAAGGGTGAATAATTTTTAAATGTAACATCTCACAATGGATCATTTGATAAGTCTATCAAATTTGGCAAACCCTCCTATCTTGAAAATGATAAAAAAAAAGTAAAACCCTGATAGTTTAACCAAACAAAACAGAACTCTGATTTCCATACATGTAGTATCCAACATGATCAGATAAAATTATTGCTGAGCTTCCTTTGATATGAATAACTTTGCTGATTTAGAACACAGCAAATCTACTAACATATGCAACCAAACCCATACATGCAGTCTAGCAGGTTTCAGACTGAGAGACTCAATTGTGTGTATTTAGGTGTTTGAACACAAACACTTTATCTGGGCAAGGGAAAAGAGCAGAAACATCTTTCATTCTCACTTTCTTTTCCAAATCCTCTATTTTGTCTTGCAAATCCCCATAGTAATACTCATGGGTTGCTGAATTATTGCTTTCTTTTTACTTCTATCTATCCTGAAACAATGAGGCTCACTTGCTATCTGTCCAAATAGCCCAAAGGCATGACTATGTTGGTCTGGCTTGTTCCTTTAAAGAGAATGACATACCCTTTCCCATATTTGTTCCAGAGGTTCAATGTAAGTCTCCAGGCAACTCTGTTCGGATTATAGGTAGAAAGAGCAATGAAATAAACAGTCTCTCCAGCACACTCCTCATCATTAATTCTATCGTACAATGAATCAGATCACTCTGGATCTCATTAGCCAGACTCCCTAACAGCTTGGTCATTTTCAAATGGACTGCTAGTTACACATCATGTGTGCTCAAATATGTCATCAATTCCACATAATTCCCCTAATTGAGAAACTTGTACTTCCATTGCGTTCTCAAAAAGCAATTTCCTAATGACTTATTAAAACAATACTGTCTGCCAGCCTTTCAAAGTTCCACTTTTGCATGGTGTCATGGCATAATTAGTAACACAGCACTGATGATTGAGCTGAATACCAATTTGAGTCATTTTGCACACCTTTAACTGAGTTCTGTTGCTAATGGAGTATGGAACTCTGATTGCTACTTGCCACCTGAATGCAACAGCAGTAGCTAGATCTTGGGATTACTGTAGCATTTTGATTTTAGCCTCTTAATCTCTTGGAAACAATTGGCATAAATGAGTCCCAGAGTCCATCATACCAAAATTGTTGGGCTTTTTAAACTACTTTTCTCTGGTTTGAGAATTTCAAAAGGAAATAATGACCCTTAGATTTTGTGTCATTATGGAGTCTGATCATAGCTCTACGAGGGAGACAGACATCAGGAATTTTATTTCCTTTGTGGATGGAGAAACTGAGGCATGGACTGTGTAAATAATTTTCCAAAAGTCATAATGTAGGGTAGTAGGAAAACAGTGAAGAAAATGGTCTTGGCATCAAGAGAATATTCTGGTCAATAGACGTATGTAACACATTATTGATTGAGGTATCCAGGGCCAATCCTAGGCAAAGTAGAAAAAGGGAAAAAATTTGTCTTTGTCCCTAATTTACTTGTCCTGTCCACCCCTCAGTTCATAACCTCACTGGTGAGTTCCTTTTTATTAGTTAGCTAATTGATATCATTATCTCAGAGCAAAGGCCTAAAGCTGCATGACGTGAGTGACAGTAATAGAAGGTTCTCTCTGTAAACCTGAGGTAACTTCTCCCACAAATACACATAAACCTAAGTGGGAAGGATGAGCATTCACATAGAGTACACTAGTTGAAAAGTGCAGAGGGAACCCATGTGGCTAAGTCAACTGATGTCTGGTGTTATGATGCTCCAAGCTCTTTCTGCTCTCATGATGGCTTCACACTGTTTCCTGCTGGGCATAGTGTTTCTACTGAGTTGTTTTACTGGGCTTCCTAAGCCTGCTTTTTAAATGTAACTGGTCTAAAAAACCACAGCTTTATCTCTGGAAATGCTCTCAGCCGGGCACCATGAATTTATCTGTTCTAATATTCCACTGCGGGGGATAGGGACAATAAAACGAGGAAGAAGAGTTCTCCCCCCTCCCACGCTGCACTATAGGATAGGCACAAGGGAAGAGAATCACTTTTCCCCCCATTACCTATCTATTACTAGTTGCCTTTCCATTTTACCCATTTAGCTCTAATATCAACTATTATAAGCATGGTATAATGGAAAGAGCATTGGATTTGTAGACAGAGGACCAGGGTTTAAATCTTGCCTGTCACTTATTTATGGCTTTGAACAAGTCTCTTAACCTCTCTGGACTTTGGTTCCCTCATCTATAAAATCAAAGGGTTGGATTTGATGACCTCAGTATCCTTTCTAGATCTAAGACCCAATTCAGTAAAATAAATATTTATCAAGTATTTTTCTGAATCATACTGGATCTAAAGGTCTTTGTATTCTAGTATAAAGGGTAAAGAAAATAAACCAATAACTGAAACACAAAATGCAAATACATTGGAAATCCAACTCCAGTGTCTCCAGGAAATGGATTTTCCCTTACTATAAGAGCATCAGGAAGCTCCCATGATGCCAGTAATTGGAGGAGGACATTGCTGGATGCCGGCAACAGAATGCATGAATGAAGTACAAATCTTCAGAAGATGGAGTGTGGGGGGGAGTGCTAGTGTATCATTTCAAATAATTTGTGTTGTAAATTAGGAATTGAGGGGTATCTATCAGTGACCTATCAAATGAGTCATTGTGCATTGTGAGTGGGAGTATATGTTTGGGGGAGAATTGCTGCATAATCGGAGGATATACTTCAGGCTTCTGGGGGAGGCTGCCCAGGGTTGTTCTCTCAGTTGAATCTTAATTTGAGGTACATGGGAACAATCAAGAATTAATACAGGGTATATAAACAAGTATCCTTAGTCCCATAACCAACTGGCAGCTTTGAGGTGTGTTGGGTCCTAGGCCAACCATCGTGGAGTGATCCACACTTATGGGGACTATGGTGACTAGACCTCACAAAATATGAGTTGCTTGGCCCCCGCATTGAACTTGACAGTATATATGAATGGCTACATACCAATGAGAAAACCACAAGGTAAAAGAGAGTCCAAAAGTAAGAGATGCCTTCTGCCTTGGGGAGTGAGTGGTACAGATCTGAGAAGATTTCAAGGAGAAATTTTCAACCCTTTCAGCCGATGGAAAAGATTCTTAGAGGCTAAATATCAAGGTAAGGATGGGGCAGTGGAGGGAGGGACATTATATTTCAAGGGTGGGAGATGACACATGAAAGGCAAAGAAAGGAAGAGAGGAAGAAAAAGAAAGGAAAGGAAAGAAAGGGTAAAAAAAGGAAGGGAAAGGTAGGACAAATTCAGGAAACTGTGAGTACTCCATTTTGGTTGGAGCATAGAGTTCATGAAGTAAAGGATTGTCATTAAACAGATTGTAGAGGGCCTTGGATATGGAGAAGAAAGAGTAATGGATTTTAGTCAGAGGACTTGGTCATCAAATCCAACCCTTTGGGTTTGATCCTTTCTCTCTGGTAAGCCAGAATATGACCTTGTTACAAGTAAGGTTTCTGTTTTTTTCATCTCTTAAATAATAATAGCTTACATTTACATAGGACTTTAAGGGTTGCAAATACATCATCCCACAGGATCCTTACAAAAGCCCTGTGAAGTAGTTCATGCTGGCCTTGTCTCCACTTTATAGATGAGGAAATTGAAGCCCAGGGATAGTCGGTTACTTGTCCAGGGTCATAAGGCTTTTATACTTGACTAAGGCAAGATTTGCATTGAAGTCTTCCTGACTCTTAAGTCTGGTGCTCTATTTTCTGCAACATGCTACTTCTCAAAATAAGGATAAATAATTCTTATACTCTCTATCCCAGAGGGTTGTTTTCAAGAGCAGACATGTCAGATGTGTGACCTGAGAGCCACATGTGGTCCTTAATCCTCCAGAATGTGGCCTGAACCAGATTAAAATGTAATTCCTAGCTGATTTTGTGTTTATGCATCAATAAAAAGGAAACATACAAGTATGTGGTTTTCTAAGTCAATATATGGTCCGCAGGGATCCTTATGGTCCCCATTTCTATTTGCTGGTCAAGAGCAAATGAGATAATGTATGTATATGGCTTTGTAAACTATGAAGTAAATGTGAATGTGAATTATTGTTGCACTGAATACAGGCTGAAGAGTTTAGATGATTCTGCAGTCTGTAAGAAGTTGTTGAAGGTTTTGGAGAAGAGGAATTCTGTATTTAAGAAAGGCAGGAACAATTGAATGAAAATGTTGTTGGCCCCTAGGCCTCCCAGTCTAAAATTCAGTTCCATAAATTGTTCTTCCTCCGCTCCTGTTTGATTTCCTTTTTAAATTCTTCCCTATTGGCCAGGGACTCTTGGCTATCTATAGAATTTCTTTTAGAGGCAGTGTGGCTAGAGAGTTGACCTTGGAGTCAAGAAATCTGGGTTCAAGTTCTGCTTCTAATCTCTGTTGGCTGCGTGCCTGTGGGCAGCTCCCTTAGGCTCTCAGTGCCTCAGGCAACTCTTTGAGAACATAAATTATATTGAAATAGCATATTGGGACAAGTGGACTCTGATAAAATAACAGGTTCAGACCAGAACGTCTTCTACATTTGCTTCTGTAATATACTTTTCCCACTTAAACAAACCAGAAATTCACATAGAATACACAAAAATTTGGAGAAGGCATTCTCTTCTGCAGACCACTCCCACCGTGTGTCTGTCAGATGACTTGGTGTCTTTATAAAATTTATCTCTTTGGACCAACCTTAAGAATTCTAGACACCTTGGTGGGCTAATGTGGTGGGAGTGGTACTCAGAGTGGGGAACTGATGTCTCTAAATTCATATCACAAAACATCTATTGTGTGGGGAGATAACTCCACATACTCCTTCCTCCACTTGAAAAAGGAATTTTTTCCCTGTCTTAGTAAACAAAGAAGATTGCTTGAAGATATATGATCAAAAGAGCTGGAGTTTAACAATTAGAAAGTTTGGAGGAGAATGAGAAAGAGATTACATGGAAAGATTTGCAATCCAGTTAAAAACTGCATATAGCTTCCCTTTCTTTGGCAGAGAAGTCAAGTATTTTTAAAAAAAGAATGAAGTCCCACAAATAGCCCCCTTCATTTGATTTAGTTGAGAAGATGATGATAAGCAAGCATCAAAGCTGCTTTAGAATCTTTCCCTGTGAAGCAGGGGAATTAATCACAGTATTAGTCAAAAGGTTTAATTGCTATGATTTCTTCTTTCATTTCAATGGGAGGAAAACAACCTTTACTCTTGAAAATAGTTTTCTGAAGTTACAATGGGACAGATAACTATGCTTCCTTCTGAAAATACTTAGAATTTTAATGTGGCCACAATATATATCTGTAAAGTAATTTATATCAGACTGAAAAAACCCCCCAGCTTCCTCCCTCCCTCCACTCTTTGACAAATTAAACCAAATCAGTGATACATAAGTGTGTATACCATATGCTCCAAGAAAAATTTCATTTAGTATTGGACACTAACTGTTCAGAATTGATTAGTTCCTCATCATCAATGAGGTGCTTTGCAATCATCCAATTAGTTATTCTTTGTACCAGCCCTGAAGAATAGGTCTCAATTGTGATTCCCAATTTGCAGGAATTGAACAGAGAGATTAAGCAACTTGCCAAAGGTCACACAGTGAGTTGGTGAGAGAGCCAAGATTGGATAATTTCCAGTGGAATTTCACTTTCATTGCCATTTTAATGAAATCTGTGCTCATCAAGTGCTCCTCATTTAAAATAGAAAATCTCACAGAGGAAAAGATGCAAAGTGCTATAAGGGATATAAAGAGGAAGACATTCATTCTAGCTGGAGGTAGGGAGGGTTAAAGGAAGACTTCATTGAATAAGTAGCCCTAACTGTGGGTCTTGAAAGATGAGAAACATTTTAACAGGCAGAAATTTTTAAGAAAAATATAAGCTCTCAAATTTAGGATTCCATATTCTTTTCCATATTTCAGCCGTAGGTCTTATGACCTGCATTCCATAGACCTTTTGGTTTGCTTCAGTTTGTTTGCTCCAGATCTCTTATTTGGTGTAGCAGAGCTCTCAGTGTGGAAACTACCTTCATTCTTACAGATATATAGCCTAACACAGGGGTGAGGAACCTGCAGCTTCAAAGCCACATGTGACTTTCTAGGTCCTCAAGTGTGGCCCTTTGAATGAATCCAGACTTCACAGAACAAGTCCCCTTAATAAAAGGTTTGTTCTGTAAAACTCACATCAAAAGGTCACACCCAAGGACCTAGAAGGTCACATGTGGCCTCCAGGATGCAGTTTTCCCACCTCTGAACTTGCAAATTATCCTTAACTTCTCTCTTCTATCCTTCATGTCCTTGTCTGGGGGTATAGAGACATTAAGTGACATTGCTATAGCCCAAGGACTAGGATGTGTCAGAGGAAGGACTTTAAACCAAAGCTTCCTGGAATGCAGGGTAGAGCCTCTATCCTCTGAATTACGTTACTTTTCTTGCATATTAGCATCAATTTATATAATTTTTGTGTTATCCTGTCATCTTTTTTTGTAAAATATGGCAAATAATAATGATAAAATTATTCAATTGTCTTAACTGTGGAAATCTTATGTTGACAGTAAGATGGTCAAGTCAGTGGTGAGGACCAAGCTTTAGGCGTGTGACTGGGCAGATCACTTAACCTATGTTTGTCTCAGTTTCTTCATCTGTAAAAATGTGAATAATAATAGCACATCTCCCAGGGTTGTTGTGAGGACAAAATGAGATATTATTTGTAAGGCATATTATAAATTTAAAGTGTTTTTATAGATGCTAACGGTTATTGTTGTGGAATACTTAGCTGTAATACTTACGCCTGTACCTTCCACAATGTATAGCAAGGTGGTAAAGTGGATAGAGTTCTGGCTCTGTAGTCAGGAGGACCTGAGTCAAATCAGCTTCAGACACTTATTAGCTGCAGTTTTCTCATCTATAAAATGATCTGGAGAAGGAAATGGCAAATCTCTCCACTGTCTTTGTCAAGAAAATCCCAAGTGGGGTCACGAAGAGTCAGACACAACTGACAAAACACTCTCCCAAAGCTTTCTGCAAAGGAGATGTTGGGGACTAGATGAATACTGGACCTGTGATTTCATTAGCTTGGAAAGCTCCTAGGCAAGGTTGGCACCTTCTTTGCAACTTAGAGTCAAGAGTTGTCTAAAGCGTGGAGAGGTTGTCACTTGTCTAGGTTAACACAGCCAGTTTGTAACAAAGGCAAGAGTTGAACCCAGGTTGTCCTGACTTCAGGGCTGTGTCTCTATCCTGTAGACCAATTTGGCTCTATGCACAGGCATGCTACAAGGATAAAATGAGATGTGTTGAGGGGCTTCAAAAACCCTGAAGTGCTATATAACTGCCATCTATTATAATTATTAAGAACCAATATAATATAGCAGCTAGAAGACGACAGGAAATCCAAAGAATTCCAATCTTGAGTCAGGAAGATTGAGTTCAAATTCTACCTCTGATAACTATTGGTTGTCTGACTATGGGTAAATTACACTTTCTTAGTTCTCTCAATCATAACTCTTTAAGACTTTAAGTTGCAGTTTCAGAGTCTGCCTTAGAGAAAATAACTTCCTCACTGCGAGTACTCTACACAAATGAAACAATAGGTGAAGGTAGTTTCCAATCAGACATTTTATGAGATTAAAATTAGTCAAGTTTATTGTATTGTGTAGGTATTATTCAAAATAATTTCCATAGTCATTTTTCTTCAATACTTGATTCTTCCTCTTTTTCCCCACTGTTGCTCCTCTGCTTTCTGCCTTATTGATTTATTCTTTAATGATTGTAGTTCCATGTCTATTTTATGATCTTTGGCAGTTGACTGCTACTTTCCAGAGCTGACTGGACAATTTAAAAGGCCTACATTTCTTCAGATAAATTGTATGTTGAGAAGACCAATTTCCTCTATTGCTTTTCTTGTTATTGTGTATTTGGGCAGCCTGGGTAATACTTCATATCAAAGCAAATGATCAAGAACAAAAGAGAAATTCAGAAGCATAATATTGAAGTTTTATAGGTTGGAGACATAATGGTAGCATAGTTGGAATAGAAGTGGTCAGAACCATGGCCAGGGACAGTAATTCCTGTGGTCAACATTGAAGCTGGGGGAAAGCAGGCAGTTATTGCCACTAGAGGGCACTGTCTCATAACTGTGGTAATGTGCAGAAAAAAGCATTGGCTGGGTCTTTAAAGAGTAGTTGTCTCACTCAATCTGGCTGAGTTTGGTAGTTTTAGAAGGATGACTTTGTTCTCAGAGGGAGAGCATAACACAGGGTAGCCTGTGGGGCTTGGGAAATGTTCTACTTAAGTGGTTCAGTTTTCTGGGGAGAAACTTCCTTAGTTTTTGTGTCTGTTCCCAGGCACATTACCTCACTGTGAGACTGTGTGTGCACAGGACCTTGAGGTGTCAGGTTCCTTGTGGGACTGCTTAGTATTATCCTCATATGGCAAGTAGTCAGGTGAGTTTCAGTATGGGTAGAGTGATCAGATGGAGTTTTGAATATATTTCTGATACAACATTTGTTTTTGAGACTTCACTCCATTGTGCCAAGGGCATGTTTGAGAGGTTAGACTTCATAATAGGGATTTGTTAGACAAAAGGGTGTTCGATTGAATTGGCTGCTTCATTGTTCACCAGTCCTTATAGTGGTGGAAATATTTATTTTTGAGTTGTTTATTGCTTCTTTGTCTAATACAAATCTTTTCACTTTATTTGATTATTATAGAAGATGGAAAGTGGTTGGTCACCCACTTGTATGGGCAGTACTTCAAAGTCCCCTTCAACCTTTTCTTTCAATAGCTAAACACTATTACTTCTTTTCATATAGGCCCAATTTCCCACCCCTTTTATTTCTTTGTTTTCTTTATAAAATTTCTCTATTATTTGACAAAAGAAATCTTGCATAAAGAAATAGAAAATGATTCTGAATTTGGATGTGGTAGTTTAGAGGATTCAACTAGGATTAGCTGAGACTGTCTTTGGCCCACAGTTAAAGCAATTGTGGAAGGTCAGCTGAATATAATGATATTTTCAAGTGACCTCCTTTTGTATTTATACTGTATAGCCCCCTCAATACTTTTTCACTTATTTCCTATGAAATACACAAAAAACATATCTTCAACGATCAGTGTCTATATCTGCATAATGGATACATGGAACAACAAAAAACACAGTACCTGCACTAGAACTATGTGTGCTGTAGTTGAGGCAATAATTGTTAGTATTTATTATAATTTAGATGATTTCTTAAGAGATATTTTTTTTTTGGAGTATCAAGGTGATAGTACATGGTCACCAACAGTCTGCATACTTTCAATTACTATCTGAGTAATGTTTTTAGCATTCCTCTGAAAAACTTATTTAACTTCTAAAAGCATATGATTATGTAAGAGAAAAATAAAATATTATAAGATCATAGCTTTAGAGAGTAAAAGAACCTTAGAGGTCAAATAGAACCAAAGGGAATCATAGTATAGTAGAAAGATTGTTGGATGTGGAGTTAGAGCATCCAAATTCAAATCATACCTCTGTTACGTCTGTGTGACTTTAAACAACTCATTTAGCTTTTATGGACCTCAGTTTCCTCACATGTAAAATGAGTGCTAGCCTAGATGAAGTCTAAGGTTCCTTCCAGATTTAAATCTAAGATCCTGTGATAAATCAACTGCTTCATTTTATATGTGACGAAATTAAGCCCTAGAGAGAGAGAAAATAATTTGTGTAAGGGTCCTTTGACTCCAAATTTAGTTTTATTTTTTTTTCTGTACTAAGTATTTGGGTGAAATGAACATTTATATGCCTAGATAGTTGGTTATTCTAGTCCTCTCAGTTATTGGATTTTTGCTGTAATTGTTAGAAATGGAATATAATAGAAGAGGAGACACCAATAATTATGGCAGATGGAGTTTCTTTCAGTCATAGTACTAGCATATTGGAGAAAAACAGCATTACCCATAAGAGTCCTCTTTCTATCTCCTCTAAGAAGGATATGGAATTTAAATTCATCCACTGGTGAAGAAGAGGAAGGGGTGGGGAAACAATTGATGACAAGGCAGAAAGATATTCTTCATTTCAGTTACAAAGGTATAAAGCTAATAACCTTTATTTATGAGATAGAACAAAAACTGAGCAATTTTGTAAATAAGTTTCGGGTTTTGGAAGAGTATTGAGATTGTGGGCAAGGTACTCAACCTCTTAGAGACCCAGTTTCTTCATCCTTTAGAGGGGGATAATCATAACTGTATTTACTAATCATAATATTTTGTGGTTATAATGAGGAAAATTCTTTGCAAATCTTAAAAATAATTTTTTTTTGTCTTTAGATGGTTTATGGTAAGTCAGATACTACATAATATATGAAGTTATGTCTTAATACCCAAACTGTTTGACTGTTTAGATAAAACTATCCATTGGTTAAAAGTATAACCCAAAGGCATTTTTTAAAATAAATTTATTTATTTAACTTTTTACATTCATTTTCACAAGATTTTGGGTTCCAAAATTTTCTCCCCATTTG
>CM053772.1:184580991-184602974 GCA_028658325.1 Potorous gilbertii | reverse complement strand
GCCTTTTTTTGGGTCTCCTTTATCAAGGTATTGATCTGTTTTTCATGCTTTTCTTGCATCTCTCCATTTCTCTTCCCAGTTTTTCCTCCAACTGTCTAACTTGATTTTCAAAATCCTTTTTGAGCTCCTCCATGGTCTGAGCCCATTGGATATCTATTTCAGATGTTTGGGATGCAGAGACCTTGACTCTCATGTCTTTACCAGATGGTAAGCATTGGTCTTCTTTGTCAGAGAGAAATGAGCGCAATCTGTTCCCCAAGAAAATAACCTTTTATGGTCTTATTTTTTTTCCCCTTTCTGGGCATTTTCCCAGCCAGTTACTTGACTTCTGAGAGTCCTCTCCCCCCCGGCCTAGGTCAGTCCAGCTAGTGCTTGGGGTCTGAGATTCAGATGCTGCCCCCCAGCCTCAGGGCTTTTGGCAGCAGCCCTGGCTGCTATTCAATGGGATCTTAATCTCTGGTGCTCAGGTGGGCGCAGGGCTGCCTCCCAGGCTCAGTTTCCTCAGGGGGTTTATGTAGAGACCTTTTGTAATGGGGCTCCTGCAGAGCTCCTGCCTGCTCTGGGAGCCTCTGGCTGCCTACTGCCTCTGCCTCTGCCACTGCCGCTGCCTCTGCTGCTGCCTTTGTCGCTGCCTCTGCCCCTGCCGCCACCTTCCGAGGGGGCCTGAGTCCCAGAGACACCCCACTCCCCTCTCAGCCCATCTCTCTCACTGAACTGTGAGTCTGTGGGTGGAGGGACCTTCGTGGCCACTGGAGATTCTGTCCCTGAAGACTGCTCAGATCTGCTCGCTCCTTTCTGTGCCACATGGCCTGGGCAGGTCAGGGCTCCACAGGGCAGGGCAGGGCTCCTCTCCTGTCTGGTGCGCGAAGGACCTTTGGGATTGGTTTTTCAGGGCTCTCTGGAATGGAAATCTCCTTCACTGTGTTGCTGCGTGGTTTCCACTGTTCCAGAATTTGTTGGGAGTTTTTTTTAGAGGAAATCCATGGGCTGTGGGTTCGGAGTTAGCATATGTGAGTCTTTCTTCTTCGCCATCTTAGCTCCGCCCCTCGGTGTAGCATTTTTTTTGCATTTCCATATTTCAGTGGCTCCATAATTCCACTGATCCCCTGATGATGGTACAGATTATGAACCATCCATACTTTCTCATCCTGTGCAACTAACTCTTCTTCATGCTTTCCCATAGATCTTTCACAAATTATACTCAATGTGTTGATGATATTCCTTTAGGTCTTTTTTTGTTTGTCAGTCAGTTAGCATTTATTAAGCACTATGTATCAGGTTCTATGCTAAGTCCTAGGGATGTAAGAAAGGGTAGCAGATTGTCCTTACCCTCAAGGGACTCATAATCTAATGGAAAAAATAAAAAGCAAATAAATATGTGCAAATAAGATATATGAAGAAGAAATAGGAAATAGAGAAAGAGGAAATCAAGAGGAATTGGAAAAGGCTTTCTGTAGAAGGTGAGATTTTATCTGGTACTTCAAGGAAGCCAAGAAAAGCAGTAGATAAAAATGAGGAGGGAGAGTATTCCAGGCTTGGACAGTCAGATAAGATACTTGGAACTGAGGGATTGAGAATCTTTATTTTCTGGAACAGCAATGAGTCAATGAAGTTTGTAGTGGAAAGTAAGTAAGTATGACTTGAAACAGGAGGGAGTGATTTTTATTTGATTCTGGGGCTGATAGAGAACCACTGGAATTTACTGAGTAGGGGGGTGACATGGTCAGACCTCTGCTTTAGGAGCATCACTTTAATGGCTGAATGGAAGATAGATTGGAATAGGGAGAGACTTAAGGCAAGCAGATCCACCAACAGGCTATTTCAATAGTCCAAGCATAAGGTGATAAGGTCTGGTACTAGAGTGGTGACAGTGTTAGAGGAAAGAAAGAGGAGTATTCTAGACATGTTACAAATGTAAAAAATTAACAGGCCTTGAAAACAGATTGGATATGAAGGTTAAGAGATAGTGAGGAGTTGAGGATGACTCTTAGGTTGAGAACCTGAAAGATTGGGAGGATGGTATTACTCTCTATACTAATAGGGAAGGTGGGGTGGGGAGGATTCAAAGGGAGAGATAATAAGTTCAGTTTTACCATTATGTGAATACCAGAGCAACTCTTGGACTGTCCATTTCTTGTCACTTGCCCTAAATATGTGACCATACTTTTCTGATCATGCATTTTTTTGGACAATATTTTTTATACCATTTCCTTCATGAAAGTTACTGGTAATATGAAGTAACCTACATGTACCCACAGCATGTTTCTCCATTTTCCTTTGGGTCACCTGCAAATTTCTTACAATATTATGGTGTGCAATGATTCAATACCATATAACATTGAAGGGAGAATAGGGATGTTAAATTTTGTTTTAATTCAGGAAGTAGTTTGAAGTAATTGGAAGCACTGTGCAGTTTCCCAAATGACAACTACCTCCTGTCTTTCTCTTACTCAAGTTTGAATCCAGTTCACTGTGGCTCTGTAGTATTTGTCTGAGATATATGTAGGGATGAATTAACTCAATGGGTCTATCCTCCTGCATATCATTGCTTTGGGATTATTCACTCACTTTATTTTTTCTGTGTAGATATTTAGGATAAACTCTTTTGAATTTTGGATCTCATTAAGAAGGTTCTGTAGTGTTCTAAGGTTTGATGTAATCTGCACAGTGCGATTTGCACTGTGGACCTCACTATTTGGATTCCAAATTGAGTGTCCATTGTGTCAGTGTCAAATATCTTCAGAAAGCATATGTCGCACTTGGTGAACAATAATCAAACATAAATGAATAAAGTGATCTCTGTTGAACATCTGTTAAGGGACCTTGTATGTTCCTAAGACATGTATGGAAGAGATCTTACTGAAAAAAAGCTGTTAAGATCTCATTTTAGCCACCTGAGTAAAAATTTACTTTTTTTTTTTATTAGTAATCAAAAAACAAATATAGTGGGTTCTTGTGTCCCCTGTACTTGTCAGTCAATTGTGTGATTGTGATGAAGTGACAATTAGGAATACAAATAATGGTAGAAGTCAGTCCTTACTCTCAAGGAGCTTATGGTCTACAAATGTTGGATTCTATTGTGATCTTTGTCACTTGGTCAAAGAAGTGTTGATGTATCTCTCGAGTTTGTTGTTTGTTTACTGTCTACCAAGTTTCATCTTTACATATTCTGGGAATATCTGGTTTAGTGTGGCTCATTCCCAGCTTTCTACAGATTCATTATTTTCTCTTCATCACTCTTTGCTCTTTTATGAAGCAATACCACTCTTAACATTTCATTATAGGTCGTGCAAATAAATTAGCATGATTTTGCCTGGTCAAGAGAGCAAGAGTGTGCTGGATGAGACAGCTTTCGTGTTTTTTTGACTTCTTTAATTACTTAAAAGAAAGAGAAAACTTCCCCAGTGATTCAACCTATATAGGGAATTCTTGATAGGGAAATTCCTTCTACCAATGTAGAACAATAATTCTTTTGAACTTATAGACTTAGAGAATTGCCTGAACATTGAGTGATCAAGTAACTTGCCCATGATCACACAGCTGATATGTGCCAGAAGGAATCTTAAACCTAAATTTTCTTGATTTTGGCTCATTATCCACTTTGTATGCCATCTTTGAAATTCTCGGACATGAGTCAAACTTCTTTAGAATTTTGTGGTAGCCTATGACAGGCTCATTTTCTTCATCCTCTTCCAATTTTTCATTGATCAATAGTTTTTTTTTTTGAATAGTTTGGGTTGGATCAATTGTATTCATATGCCTTATCTTCTCATTGTCATTCTCTTTTTAAATTTGGTGTTGATTTTGCCTTCACAAATTGGTAGTCGGATTGTGCACAAATGACTACTTCAGAAGTCACCCCTACCTCAGTAACTAATCGTTTCTTGTTAAATAAGATGTAGTCTGTTCCATTTTTTAGTATATTGTTTTGTGCTCACCATGTTAAGCACAATGACTTTCAGTCTCTCTCATGACATATATTCAGTCATCCTGCCATTTTTGTCTTCACAGAACTTCTCACATTCTCCCCACCTTTCTCTATGCACACAGTTACAACCTTAGTTCAGGCTCTTATCACTACCCATTTATACTCTTGTAATAACCTTCAAGTCAATCTCCTTTCCTCAAATCTCTACCTATTCCAACTCATCCTCCACATAGCTGACAAAGTGATTTTCTTTAAGCACAGATTTTAGTCTGTGATTCCTACTCAAGTGGTTTCCTATTGTTTCTAGGGTAAAATATAAAATTCTTTGTGTAGTTTTTAAATCTCTTTACAATTTATCTTCAAATTTTCTTGAATTTTGGCGCTAATAGAAAGTGAATTAATTCAGTAATCATTGATCCAACCAAATAAATATGAGTTTTCCCATTCTTTCACCTCAAACTAGGTCTTATGTGAGCAATGAAATGAGATTTTCTAAAGTCCTTTCAGAATAGCATTTACAAATATACTTACTGAAGTCTATTTTTTTTTTTGCATATTATTTGTTCAGAGTAAGTGCCTTAATCCTATATCTCTAGGCTATAACAAGTAGACTATGTGCCTGGCAAATGTGACACTTGGATCCTATTTCTGGCACTGCCCGTGGCTTGCTGTGTAATTTGGTATAACAATCACCTATGCCTCTCCCTTTCTCCATTGTTGAGTCAGCTGCTGAGAACACTTAGCACTGTCTAGGCCTAGGATATAAAAATTGTTCTCTAGGTGTGGTCTTGGAAACAGAATAGGGCCAGAGGTAGTGGTATTGGGGGAGAGGTTGGTGTGCTTTGTCATAGGAGCCAGAAAATTTTTCCCCTAAGAAAACTGAGATAGAAGCATTTGGGCCATGTCCACCTGAGGATCCAACATACACAATTCCATTTTATCTTACTTTCCAGTTTAAAAAGAAATCAGGTGAGTTTTTATTTCACTTTTGGGACATACCAAAGTGTTTGATGATCCAAGGAGTTAAAAAAAATCACAAAATGAAATAATATTAAAAATCTGTAAGGAAAGTTTTGATCCTATAAGCTTTATCTATGTGGCTTCTCTCCCAGCAAGAGGAAGAACCTTTTTTTGAGGCAAAGCTTTCTTTGCCTTATTAAACCATAAAATCATATGCATTGAATGCTCTGTGCTGGGTATTCTGGTTTATTTCATAAAATCATTTCCTTAGTTCTTGTTAAAAGAAGCCAGCCCACTGAGTATTCTCCAAAGTCATTCAATAGTTTTTTTTTCTGGCAAGATTACCACCTTTATCATAAGTTGGCTCATTTTAAGTAGGTAGATCATAATAAATTCAGGGTGACTTTAGCAGGGGATTGTTAGAAACTGATCTTTGTTGGGTAAAAACTAGGCCTTTCTGTTATGTTAATAATATCATATTTACATGGCACTTCACATTTTACTTTACAAAGTGCTTTTCTGACAATCTTTTGCGGAACAAAGTATAAGGAAAAGGAGGGGAGTGTGACAGGTTAGGAAACTGATTTCATGATTTCTTCCATGTGGAAAACTCTGAAAGTGGAAACCTCTATTAATATAGATCAGAAACTTGCCTGCAGTTTATTGTCTTAGAAAGATGACTGGCTAGTGCTGAAAAGTTAAATGATTTGTCCAGGGGTCACATGGTAATTGTAAGAAGCAGGATTTGAAACTAGATCTTCTTGACTCCATATTGCCTTTCATCCTCATTTTACAGGTGAGCAAGCTGAGGATGAGAAAAGTGGGGACATTTTTAGGGCTACGTAGTTAGTTAATGACAGCCTAAGAACTTGTACAAAGATCTTATGACGGAAAGTTTGGTGCACTATGGGATTTAATGTGATTCTCACTCAAAGAACTGTATGGATTTGACTAGGATTGTGTATGCATATGTGTATGTGTGTATGTGTATGCGTGTGACAACCCTAATAGGTCCTGGAAGATCACAACATGTATTACATTTTCTTTCCTTATTGCTGAAATGCTATTAGGTGGGTAATGACATAATGGATAGAGTCATAGATTTGGATTCAGGTAGACCTGAGTTCAAATTCTGCTTCAGATACTAAATTTGTGACCCTAAGAAAATCACAAACTCTCTCAGCCTCAGTTTTCTTATCTACAAAATATAATATTGCCCACCTTATAAACTGTTGTGAGGATCCAATGAGATAAAATATGTAAAGTGCTTTGCAAACTTTGAAGTATTTATTATATACATGCTAGCTATAATTAAAATAGTGATCATGGGAGGTAAGGGGACAGGAAATCACAAGCAGGCAAATTCAGCTTGAGAGATGGCAGGGGTAGGAGAATGGTGCTAACTTCAGTCTCTTGCAATGGTGAACCCTTCTATGCTTCCTGTGAGTCTCAGGTGTTTATGATGTTTTGTTTTGCAAACTAGTATTTGCTATCTGTGAACTTGGACAAGTCACTTGCCTGAGTTGCTTCCTGGAAAATACTCTTGTGCCTTCCCAGTCACCAATGGAGTAAAACAAGGCTGTGTGCTTGCTCCCATGCTTTTTAGCGTGATGTTTTCAGTCATGTAGGCAAGTGCTTTCAATGATGATAAAGGTCAGCTACAGTACTGATGGTAAATTCTTCAGTTTGAAAAGGCTGCAAGCCAAGACCAAAGTGCAGGGAGTGGTGGTGCATGATTTTCTGTTTGCAAGTGATTGTGTACTCAATGCAGCCTCTGAAACTGAGCTGTAACAAAGTATGGATCAATTCTCTGCTGCCTATGCTAATTTTGGCCTAATAATTGACACCAAGAAAACACAGGTGCTCCATCAGCCACCACCACCACCACACTGTCCATATGTGGAATTATTGGTTACAACAAATAGAGAAGTTTTGAATACTGTTGATAAGTTCACTTACCTTGGTACTGTACTTTCCAGGGTTGTACACATTGACAATGAGGTTGATGCATGCATTGCCAGAGCTAGCTCAGTGTTTGGGAGGCTCCAAAGAAATGTTTGTGAGAGAAGTATTAGACTGACTACCAAACCGAAGGTCTACAAAGTCATTGTGCTGACCTCATTGTTGTATGCCTGTGAAACATGGACACTCTACCAGCACGATACCAGGAAACTGAATTGCTTCCATTTGAACTGTCTTAGGAAGATTCTGAAGATCACCAGACACTGAAGTCCTTGCTCAAACTAAACTGCCAAGCATTCAAACTATGTTTCAGAGAGCACACCTCTAATGGACTGACCATGTTGTTTGAATGCAAAATGTATGCTTGCATAAAGACTCTTTTATGGAGAGCTTGCATGGGGCAGGTGATCACATGGTGGTCAGAAGAAGCAATATAAGGACACTCTCAAGGTCTCTCTCAAGAACTTTGGATTTGATTGTGTGACATGGAAGACACTGGCACAAAACTGCTCATCATGGTGCACCCATATCAGAAAAGGTGCTGTGCTTTATGAGCAAAGCAGAATTGAGATAGCACAAAGGAAATGTAGGATGCACAATTTTGGAGTATCCACCCCAAATATTCACATGGAGTATCTATGCCCAATCTATGATAGAGAATTTTGAGCTCTTATTGGTCTGATCAGCCACAGTTGGACATATTTATCATGGTGATGTCATTTTGGTCCTCTTTGAAAATGAAGGACAATGACCATTTGCTATCTCTGAACTTGGACAAGTGACTTGCTTGGGTTCCTTCTAGGAACTCAGTTTCCTCATCTGTTAACTGATTGAGTTGTGCTATGTGACCTGGGAGGTCTCTTCCTGCCCCAGATTTAAGATCCTGTGTTCTGGCTTCCAAGATTTCTTCCAGCTCAACTATCATCCTTGGATCTCTTTTCTTTTTCTTATCTACTGCATTCCTGGACCCGACTTATCTCTTCCCTCCCCAGCTTCATAAAGTATTTTTTAAAAAAAGGACTGCAGGGCAATAAATCCTATTGCCAGCTCTCAGAGACAGCTCTTAGTGTAAATATATTGCCACTTGTAGACATATAACAAAATGTTTGTATTTGGTTCTAGGACCCCTTACTAGAAGTATCTTCATTTGTCAGCTTGGTCCATGTCTGGTACTAGAGACATTTTGGTAGTTCCTTATGATAACATTTCAAAAATGTTGATTTTGGATATTTTTGATATGGTCAGATATTTTACATTGTTCAAAAAACATTTTCTCCCGTTATGCTGCAAGTGGGCATTTCTTCTTGTAATACAAATATCAGTAAAGTGAGTAAATGAGAGTGTGAAAAGTCACTGCTAAGGTAGAATTAGGGAGAAGTCATGAAATAAAAAATAGGGGTGACTAAATCATTTGAGAACATCCTTCAGTTTCAGAATGGTCTCCACTTAGGATATTACTCACTCCAGGTTTCTTTTAGTCCAGAGTTCTAGGGGAACTTATAAGGTGCTTCCTATGCCTTCTGCATATCACCTTTCTATTTGGCAGTTTTTCTCTTTCCCATATTAAAAAAAAATTCTGTGCTTTCAGACACCTTATTAAAGCAGTTCTCTTCAGATTGTTAGAGCTAAGAGTCTGTCAGCATTTTTCATTATAAACCTCTGTCTGCTGACACTCGAGCCTTAATTGGCACTGTTGTATTAAAAAGACAAAAATGCTTTAAGTTACAGCTGGGGAGACAGGCTAGATTTCCAACCTTAAATGGCATTTCCTGAATTTGGTGGGTTGAAGTTAGGACTTTCATGTTAAATTTCTTTTCTTTGGAAATGGATTCCACCTTTGTCTGCAGTGCTCAATTTACCTGCAGAGAATTAGAGCAACCTCCCTTGGGGCAGTTTGTTTCTTTATTCTCTCGTTTTAATCTGCCCTGACTTTAGCCTTATTCTTTTTTTCCTCCCCATACTCGTATGGGATCCTTATGGCCTGATAATTACTGAGCTGTATAGTTTAAGCTCTGGTAGGTACCTTGGAGAGCACCTCATTTAGTTGCTTCATTTTATAGATGAAGAACCTGAGACCCAGGTAAGTTAGGAAGTGACCTACTCAAAATTGCCTAGCTAGTTAGTAGCAGAGCTGGAATTAAAACTCAGACCTTTCAGTTCCCAGTTCAGCAGGATTCCTGTTTGAGGTAAATCCATCTGAAGCACTCTAAGCAGAGCTATTTATTCAGTTGTGAGATGCCTTTATAGAAGTGAGTCAGGACAGCACTGGATTTGAGTCCTACTTTTGTGATTTGTTATTGTTAGGTCTCTTGTTTTTGAGGAGGATCAGTGACACCATGAGGTGATGCCTTGACTCTTGGGTGAATTAGACTTCAGTGAGTTGCACAAAGTCATCAGTCTCACTCTCTTTTCCAGAGTCATCAAAGTCCAGTGGCAAGAAAAATGTCAATGACTGGTGATAGCTGTGGGATGCAGTGGATGACTGGTGTTTTTGATGTCTGACCAAGCTTAAGTGCTCCATGGTGCCTGCTTCTGTCACCTTCATGCCCACTGGGACAGATCATTCTGCCCATTCTGTCATGGGAAGGCTTCACATGCTTGGAGTAGACACCTCCTCCCCCTCAACTCTCCAGTGGGTTTGAGGTCTGTCAGTTACCCTCAATTTGATTTGTTTTGTCCACCAAGTCAGTTTGGCTGGAGTGTGGCTGCTGCACATACTACAGTTTCTAGGAACCCAGTGAGGGCTTGCTTTGCTATTCACTGGCTGTGAAACTGAGGGCAAATCATTTAATCTTTTGAAATACCATCTATAAATCTAGGTTAATACTGGTAATACTTTTCTCAGAGAATTATTGTGAAGATCAAATGAAATATTGTAGGTAAAGTGCTTTGGAAACTTTTATGTGACACAAAATATCAATGGTTACTTTTAGTTAATTAGTTATCAAGGACTTTCACAAAGAGACAAGTGTTAAATTAATTTTCCTCACTTTTTCCATTTTCTTGCAAAAACTTTCCTCCTTCCTGGGAAAAATGAAACAAAACAAAACATGGAAAGACCCACTTAAACTGATGCAGAGCAAATTAAGCAGAAGAAAGAGAAGGGCTATGATAGGATTAATGAAAATAGCTCTAATGGGCAGCTCAGTTCAGATTAGTTGCAATGAAGCATATTGGTTCCAGAGAACAATTCAATTCAATTCAGCAAGCACTTATTAAGCACCTGCTGTGTTCCAGGGAAAGTTCTAGATATTGACATTACAAAGACAAAAGGAAGTTAGTTTCTTCCCTCAAGGAGTCTCATTCTCTTGGGGAGTGGGGTTGGGGAAAGTGTAGAGTAGCCAAATAACACAGGCAGAGATAAACTAATACAAAATATATATGAAATAATAAAAAATTTCAGTTTGTAGAATTAGGGTGATCAAGAAAGGTCTTTTGTGGGAGGTAGAATTTGAGGGAACCTTGAAAAAAAATAGGGATTTGAAAAAATAGAGAGGAAGAGGGAGAGCATCCTAGGTATTGGACACAGCCTTTGCAAAGGCATGGTTATGGGAAATGGAAAGTCATGTACAGGAAGGAAGAAGTAGTTTGGCTGGAGTGTAGAGTGTATGAGAGAAAATAATATGTAATTAATTGACCTAGAAAGATAGTAAGGAGCCATATAAATCGGTCTTCATTTTATCCTTCAGGCAATAAGGTGTCACTGAAACATCTTTGTTTTAGGAATAGCATTTTGACAACTGTGAAGAGGATGGATAGAGAAGGAGAAGGACTGGATGTAAAAAGCCCATTTCAGTAGTCTAGGCAAGAAGTGATATAGGAGTATGGGGTATATATCAGGAGCAGATATATAGGGGTAGATATTGTGTGAGTAGAGAAAAGAGTATGTATGCAAAAGATGCCCTAGAGGTAGATTCGAGAAGACTTGGCAACTGATTGAACATGACAGATTATGAAGCACATTTATCTAGGTAGATAAAATGTCAAATGTTTTATTTTGTTGGTCAATTTTACTTATCTTTTATTTTCTTAAAAGAGGAATTCAATGATTGTGCAAAGTATACTGGAAAATTACTGAGATACTATAAAGTAAATACCATCAACATTGTTTTTGAAAGTTAAAAAAAGCCATTATAAATATTTTGAAAACCCTTCTTCCCCATTCTATTATTTTTCTAAACACTATGGGAGCATAGACATTTTGTAATGAGAAAATTCCTTTGAATTATTGAGGCTGCACACATGAATTAAAGGGCCAAGGTCAATGAAGAAAAAGGAACAATATGTGAGAAAAAAGTTCTTAGAACAGTGGAATTAAGAACCAAAATGAACTCTAGAAATCATCTCATCCAAATCCTTTTCCACTAAAGAAATTCCTTCTTAAACATTCTTGTTAGGCATCAACCTTTCATGCTGTGAATTTTCCCAGCGACATGGAGCTCACTGCTTTTAAAGCATCAGTCCATTGTTGGACAGCTCCAAAAATTCTTTTTTTGGAAATATCCAAAAGTCATATACTGATAACTTCTATTCCCTGGTCCTATTTATGAACCAATATAGAATGTTGGCCTCTTCCATGTGAAATCCTGCTATTCAAATAGATGACAATATGCTTCCTGTAAGTATTTTATTTTCTCTGAATCTCTCTAGTTAAACCTCACCTTTTTCTAAATGCAATACCATTTCAAATTCTATTGTCATCTTGGTCACCTTCCTCTGTATGATCTTCTGTTTTTCAAAATCCTTTTCAAAATATGGTGCCCAAAATTGGACCAATATTCCAATCATGGTCTGATTAGCAGAGTACCATGGAATTATTCATTTGGACACTGTGCTTTCCATTAGTTTTTATTATGAAGTTATGCAGCCTGTCCCACCTTTTGGAATTGACACTGAAATCAAATGCAGATTTTATATATATATGTATACACATACACACACACATATGCTTTTTAACACTTTCTCTGGTTTCACTAAAGCGGATACCCTCTCTGATGGCGAACACAATCCATTCATGCCTTCTAATTATGTGATATTCTTGCCTGTGATTTCTCAGAAATCCTTCACAGAGTACAACTGTAGACTTCCTCTAGATGTTTTGACATTGTTTGGATATCAGTGGAAACGATTGATGTCTGCTGATTCCTCATTCTTGCTATATGACCACTTTTCCATTTGTTCATCACACTTTAAACAACCTTTCCAACATAATCCTTTGCTGGTAATATTCTACACCTTATTTGTGCCTGCCTAGCTATTGTCCCATGAATGATACTCAATTTTCATTCTTTAAACATTGTGGTGTTCTATGAGTTGCAGTTGTATTACTGGAGGAAAACTGATGTTTAAAAGTAGGACTTAGTTTTGGGATCATTAAAATTTGAGATAATTATAAATGCATTTCCCACAGGAATGCAGCCCACCTTTTCTTCCTGTTAAATTATGGGATCAACTCACTCCAAAAATAGTCTTTCCCAAAATAATCATATTGATGGATAAACTCTAAAGGTCATCTATATACCTGCTTTCATTCTTCATCTACTTTGTCATTCAGCTCTCAAACAATTGTCATCTCATGTGTATGAGAATTTGATGTAATCAGCACATCATCTGCAAACAGGGACATCTGTAGATTTCATTTATAGGGCATTCATCTTCTGCCTGAAATTTGCCCTAGCCATCCTCCATGGTAGTGACAAACCCCTTTGTTGAGCATAATTCTCATATTTTTGCTTTAATATATAATTTAATATTAATAAACATAGGAATGTCAAGTAAAATTATCTCAGTTATCATATTTTTCCATGTATCTTGGATAATTTGTATATATGCATACATATGTAAAGGACCATTTGTGTAAACACTGTACACATACATATAAAAGGATTGAATTTAGGCTATGCTATTTACTAGATTTAATGCAATCAATACAGCATCATGTACAAATGGGGCATCTGAAGGTCTCCATAATTTACATGAAATTCCTCTTCTATTTGGAATCTGTACTAGACTATGTGTGTGTATATGTATATAGAAAATATCTATGTTATCTATACATATAATATGCATATGTATATATACTATAAAATATATAATGTAAATATGTAAAATAATATAACCACATATTCATTATAACCACTATCATATCATATATTACAATATATTAATGTATAATGTATATGAATATATATCACCTATGTATGTATAGAATTTGTACACATGTATCTGTGCATATATAACACATATATGCATATATACTGAGATCTCATATATGTATGTGTGCATGTATGTTTACATACATACATATCAATAGATCTAATTTAGGATGTATTATTTTACTGGGTTTGATCAGTATAGCATCACATGCAAATGGGGCATCTGAAAGTCTCTATCATTTTCAGGGAATTTGTCTTCCATTTGGAAAGTGTGCTGAGCTGTGTGTGTGTGTGTATGTATGTATGTACATATGTATAACAATGTATATATTTATATAATATAGAGAACATATAAATATATAAAATAACATGTCACCCATGTATACAATGCACACACACATATATGTGTATATTTAGAGGTTTTATACATGCATATATGTATGCACACATGTGTGCACATAACAGTTTGTTGGATGATAGGGGCAGGAAAGGGGAACCTGTGGCTTTAAGGCCACATGTAATCTTCTAGGTCCTCAGATGTGACCCTTTGACTGAGTCCAAACTTCCCAGAATAAATCTAAGGTCACATGTGGTCCTCTAGGTCCTCAAGTGTGGCCCTTTAACTGAATCCATAGGATTTATTCTGTGAAGTTTAGATTCAGTCAGAGGGTCACACCTGAGGACATAAAAGTCCACTTGTGGCCTCAAGGTCCCAGGTTCCCCACCCCTGGAACGCAATGTTTTATTCTACCAAACCAAATGTTTTTGTTTAGCTGTCAAACAAGTCCAGTGGGATCTTGTATTTTCCATATCTTTTAGTCCATTGTGTGACTGTAAACCTATCCTATGCTGAAGAAAATCATCTGTGGAAGCCCACCATTCTTGTACCATCACTAAAGATGCCCCTGATAAGTGTGTGGATTACTCTCATAAAGATTTTGTGGTGGTAAGAAAGTAGGCATGTGGGTTGTTAGTTATAGATATTTTCTAAGTTGCCTTTACCTTAATCTTGACATTCTTGCTATAAATGAAATCAGAAGGCAAATAAAGCACCGGATAAATGATAAGTTGACTCACAAGTTCTCCTTGGAGAAGCAAATAATGAGTTGATAAAAATGGTTTTTAGCACTTGCCCAAAGGCAACATGAAATCTTTTGTGGGATATTTTGTCATTTTGTCTTGTAGTCCTCATGACAAGCAGTTTAAAGTTATTTATTTTGATGTTTAATAAAATAAATATTATTGAGGCCTTTTCTCTTTACTTCAATGTCATTCCTGGATATAATCTGCCTCCCACCCATGGCTATTGTAGAATTACAACTCCCTTGTAACAAAGACAAAAACAGCTAAGCATGAGCAACCAATATAGTGATGATTTCCCCGCCAAGAGGTATGTTTCATGATATCTTCCCTGGGATTGAGATCAGTTTTTATAATTATTCAGAGTTCAACTGCTGTTTAGAGTCTTTTTCATGATAAGCATTTACAAATGATCCCCATGGAGGTAATGGCAGCTTATGAGCTAATATTTGTTTCAAAGGATGAGGAGGCAGAGAAATATTATTAATAACTTGATGATATCTTCCAAATTGTATCAACATATATAATATATGTATATGTATTAAATATTGGCTAATGACACTTCAAAGGAGCATAGAAAACATTTAGAAAACTTGTTGTAGGAGTAAGAAATGAGGACAAAGACCATATAAAAGCTTCTTGCCTACATATTATAAATACTTTTTCATGAAGAAGAGTTGGGAGGTACTAATCCTGGTGAAAAACAAATAGGATTGCAGAAAATAAAATGAATTTTAACAGGCAGAAAGCAACTGATTATCATATGGAAATCATTTTTGTTTAGGCAGATCATCAATTTGCTAGAAACAATGAAAAATAGAAGATATGACATGAAATTGAGGCAAATTCAACTCGAACTATTGAACACACTGTTGGTACTGAGAATAGGAAATGGATAAAAGCACAGGCATTGAAATGAACTATACCATTTTCTAAGGAAGTTTACTTACAGTAAATCATTCATTACAAAAAGATGCCAAAAGAGTTTAGAAAGTGGCCGAGGGAACAATCAATTTCCTTGCTAAAGGGAGAGGCATGGAAGCCAAGGGTAACTCAGGTTTAGAATATTAACTTGTTTTACAATCTTCCTAAGGAAGATAACAGAGGATCATCAGCAGTATTGACTCAGAAAAAAGAGGGAGGTAGATGAGTATGTAAAAGGAATGAAATTGAGAATAATCCAAAAAATGGAATACATCTAGAAAGAGTTCTATGATAGCGTCCTCTTTTCTATTAATAACAATGGAACCACAATTTAGATTTTATGTCATAATCTCCATTTTGTGGCGCGAGGAAATAGAAAATGAACTAAGGAAAGCAAAGATAGGAAGAGCAGTTGGACAAGAACATACATGGAGGAGGTCCATTCTGAAGTTATGGTGACTACATTGAGGGGAAGAGGGGAAAATCAGTTCTCAAATTCTTTGAAAGAGGAAGAGATACTAAGTACATGGAAAAATCATTATCCATGTTAAATGTAATGTTTTAGGTTTTTAAAAATTATCCTAGTCTGTTTGAATTCTGATTCTTCCCTCCCATGTATTAGTTATTCCTTCCAGCTTTGTGTCATTTTCATTTGTCACTTGATAAGCCTGCTTTCTTTTTACCTTCCCATCGGCCAATTTCTAGTCACTTATACAGTAACTATCAATCAAATCTCAGGTTATTCTACTGGTTACTTCTATTTATAGGGCATTTCCACTCCAAGATATTGCTTAAGGGAAGAAGGAAATAGGGCCATAGTTTCAATAGGTCATTAGATCTGGGGTCATTTTTAGTTGGCAAGAAGGCAAACGATGACCACTTTTTTCCTAGATACCACCTCCTATGCCTAAGGTATTCTCTCCTAGATAATGGCTCCAAGGAATCAAATCATAGTGGAGTCACTGTGGAAATGTGCCAAGTTATCATTGCTCTTTGTCTCCCCAGTAGCCAAGTTTTAATTCAACTTCCTCTTATAACATTACCTCGCCTCGTAGACATTCTTCTTTTGATATGGATCTCTGTCAGGCTCCTTTGTAAAAATGTAAACCTATTACATTCTCTTTATTCACCTTGGCACTAATGTCCTGACTTCAAATAAATGTCCTGAAGCCCTTTTGGCTAGCTTTTATAGAGCAATGCATTTCCCAGGTACCTTCCATCTGCTGTCCTTCTGTACTTGTTTAAGATCTAAAATGAGGGCAAAGAATCGCAAGGCATAAGAAATGACTTATAATTTCTTTGTGTATCTCTGTTTCTATGGTAGTATTTCATTAGCACTTTCCTGACCTATGGGATCTCTTTTTGATAGGGATGACTAACTTTTAACTTATACACTGGTACTTTGATAGTAGATACAGTGATTGCACTAAACTCCATCAGAGCCTCCTAAGCCAGGGCTTCTGGGAAATGCCTGTGCATTAACCAGTTTTCTACAGGATCATTTTGCACTCTTCTACTGAGTGATGGAATGTGAGATTCAAAGAGAGGTTTAGGGGATGAAATTGTTTCTAAAAAGTGCTGTTTCTCATCTTTTGAAAATCTTTTCCCTAGAGAAGTTGATTTCTTTGTGTAGTATGTAATGTCTAGCTACTAAATAGCTATGTACTGTGGTTTTTCCTTTCATAATCATATGATTATATGGAATTTTAGATTACATCCCCTCTTATTTCCTCATTTTTGTCTGTGTACTTCCATAATTCCTTTGTAGTGCATTTATCCAACTCATTGGAGGCCCTCCTTTGTTTCCTTAAATATTGCAGAGATACTAATAGACAGGGGGGCAATTAGATGACACAGTGGATGGAGTGCTGGGCTTGAAGTCAATAAGACTCCTTGCCATAAGTTCAAATCTGGCCTTTGACACTTACTAGCTTTGTGACCCTGGGCAAGTCACTTAACCCTGTTTGTCTCAGTTTCCTCATCTGCAAAATGAGCTGGAGAAGGAAATGGCGAATTACCCTAGTATCTTTGCCAAAAGAAACCCTAAAATAGTGTCATGAAGAGTTGGACATGACTGAAATGATGGAACAACAACTGATAGATAAAACATTTATTAAGTGATTACTATGGGCCAGTCACTATTCTAAGCACTAGGGATCTACATGCAAGTAGGCAAGACAGACCCTAATTTTGAGAAGGAGGAAAGATAAAACAAGAAGGAGATCCGATGCAAGGAGTTGGGCAGAGACTGAGAAGAGTCATGAAGTCTGACTTAGGGAAAAAGTAAGGTAAAAATTCATCTATCAAAGCCCAGGGTGGTTCCAGACCTGGAATCTAAGGTTCCTTTGGTTGAAGTGGAGGTCTCAGGGTGTGGAGATGCAAAAATGGCCTGGAGGCCTGGTTCTGGGCAAGATAAAGAAAAGCACAGGTTGTAGGGACACATGCTTACTATGTCAGCTCCCAGGGCTCTGGGGTAGGAAATATTTGAGCTCAGGAGTTTTGAGCTGCCATGGACCATGCTGATCAGGTCTACACTAAAGTCAATGTCCATATAGTGATCTTCAAGGAAAGGAGTGGGGGCCACCAGGTTGCCTTAGGATGTTTGAACAGACCCATGTCAGAACTGGAACAGATCATGGCTTTGGCAATGCCAATTGGGAGTAGAATTGATTTTTGAGTAGCTCCTGCATTTCCAGGCTGGGTGAGATGGGGAGACATGCCATATGTACATGGATATATGGGACAGCTAAATGGTGCTAAGAACAGTTAAGTGGATAGAGCACTAGTCTTGAAACCAGGTAGAATCATCTTCTTGAGTTCAAATCCAGCCTCAGACACTTACTAACTGTGGGATCCTGGGTATGTTACTTAACCCTTTCTGCTTTAGTTCCCCATCTGTAAAATGAGCTGGAGAAGTAAATGGCAAACCACTCTAATGTCTTTGCCAAGAAAGTCCTAAGTCAGACATAACCAAAGTGACTCAACAAAGAAAAAAAGTCACATGTATACATGTATGGGTATATACTTATAAATTCATATATATACACATACGCATATACATACATGCAAACACATGCACACATAGCAAAGGCTTACCTACAGATATACCAATGATGGCAGTGGTTATCCCACTTACTGGTTTCTTTAATACTTTAATTATATACATATTTACATAATTATATGTGTATAATTATATATACATATATATAATTAATACTTTAAGGGAAGAAGGAAGTATGGTTATAGTTTCAATAAGTCATTTTGGGGGTGCCAATTGTGATGATGATGACTGTCACAGTATGTTTTAGCTATTTTGTGAATTAAGAGAAATTTTCACAAAAGAATTAGCCCAGCAAACAAAATAGACTTTTATTATGGTATATTTGAACTCATACAAGGTTTGTGGCTTAATAAGACAGAGAGACAGAGGCAATAAGAGAAGAAAACAACAATACATTGGGGTGATCCATATTTTCACAGTGAGGCCAGGGAAGTGAGAGGCCTTGGGTGTTACCTTGGATTTACTGACAGGTGAGCAGCTCACTTAGGCACCCTGACTGACTTCTGATTGGCAACAGAGATTGGTCAGGCAGAGGAAGCCCCTCCATGTGACCAAGAGAACTTCCCGAACAGAGCTTTTCAGTAAAGGACAGGAGCAAAGAGGAAGGCTGTTGGGTAGGAAAAAAGGAAATATGTCTAGAGCAAAGTCAACTTTGAGCTACAAACTCACCTCAGTCCCCAATCCCAGGGAGAGGTTATTTTTTTTTTTTGGTATTATCACCGTGAGCCATGAAACAGTTAATAAAACATTTAAAATAAAACATCCATTTGTTCCTCCATTCCCCTCAGTACTCCCAGGACTATCTTCTTAGGTCTATGTTCCCTTTTCTGGAGTTTGTAATCATTACAACAGCTATTTTGTAATATTAAAATACATCTCCTCATTAATCATGTTCTCTGCTTGAAGGTTAAACTTTTGATTAAGTGATTCCTTAACATCTCAATTGAGAAAAGCAAGCGGTATCTAGTTTCATTATTCTATCCATCAAACTCGTTGCTTTTATTTTTTTCTTCAGGTTGTCAATATTTTCTTCATATAACTCTTTACAACACAAGCAGCTAGAAAATCTCCAGCGTGGGTCCTGAGTTCTTTGTGACACCTTCTGGTTTTTAAACTAATCACATTTCCTCCCTTATATTTCTTAAGTGATATTTCAGGCAAGTGATCCAGATCATGAAACCTAGGAAGGTTTAATTTTAATATTGATCTGATTGATATTATAGTAGAAGCCTAGCTCCCTTAGTAGATGGAAAATAAAATAGGCAATGGGTAGTCTCTAAGACTGGAGATGAGAAGATGTGCAATCTGTGCTCTAAGTAGCATGGCCAAGTGGAAATGAGTCTCGAGTTTTCCATATAGCTCTGTGTTAGAGCAGGGTTTTTTGGGGGGACCCTGTGCTGCTCTCAATTTCTTGACCTATAAAATGAGTTCTTTTCCTCTCACTGTACCATGCTATTAATTGGCAGAACTAGACTTTGAAAAGACAGTTTTTCCTCCTCCTCCTGTGTCCTATCCATCAGACCATCAGTTTTCACTTTGTAGTGATATTCATTAACTAATTTTTACACATAGGGAAAGTCATCAGAAAAAAAAGACTAGAAGATTTGAACTTTAAATTAAAGGTAGCCGTTCTAAAATATTTCAGTGAAAGAAAACTGAGGAAGAGCTAACACAGCTACTTGTTATGATTTAAACTGGGTACTGTTCTCAGCCAATAGTTCAGACGGATTGGCTTGTAATCAACTTCAAAAGAGAAGGTTTTTATTTTAAAGTTTCATCTCATTCATTTTAGACTGACAAAGGTGAGAAAAAAAGGAAAATGACAATGTTGGATGGATTGTGGGAAAACATATCTGCAATGTTGGTGGAGCTATGAATTCATATGGCCATTTGGGAAGGTCGTTTGGATCTGTGCCCTAAAACATGTGTGTCCTTTGACCTAGTAACACTGCTACTAGAAATATACCCCAAAGAGATCAAAGAATGAAGGAAAGGATCTATGAATGAAAAAATATTTATAGCCACTCTTTTTATAGTGGAAAAGAATTAGAACCAAAGGTGTGCCCATTAGTTGGGGAATGGGTGAAGAAATCATGGCATGAGAATGTAGTAGAAGACTATAGTCTCATGATAAATGAGATGGTTTCAGAGAAACCTGGGGAGATGTACATGAAATAATGCAAAATGACACGAGCAGAGCTAGGAGAACAGTTTATATTTTAACATCAACATTGTAAAAATGAATCCTTTTGACTGACTTAAGAGCAACTCAATATCACTAATGATCCCAGAGGATCAATGATGTAGAATATTGCTTCTTGATAGAAAGGCAATACATAGAATGAGTTTCAGTTTAGAAAATGGTCAATATTGAAAACTATTTTGTTTGATTTTTCTTGTGTATGCATTGTTTTGCTCAACAATTTCTTATATGGTTTTGTTTTCCTTCTTTTCTTTTTCAGTGGGGGAGGACAAAACAAATTTAGGAAAAGAAAAGAGGAACCTTAGATTTTGACTTATATCCAAGTCTTTCTAAAAGGGAGGAAAAGAAGGGTACTTAATATTCAGGGTAAATAACATATTGGATAGATATTTATTTCCTACACAGAAATGCAATGATATTGTATACAAAAGCATCAAAATGTACATTGATTGGGAAACGTAAAACAGGATTCAGTAAATTAATTTACAACTAATATTATGCTCTTTCAGGAGGCTGATACTTAAACCTCATCAGAAAACAAGACTGTTTGAAAGGCTTTTGATTAAGGAATTTTATACTTCCCCTTGGCTCTGTACTGTCTAAATAATTTCCCCTATATATCTTTTGTTAAAAAAAGTCAGACTTTATCTTGTTGGTGATAATCTTTACCAAGAACATTGGTGTGATTGTTGGGGACTTCCCCCCTACAGTGACCATTTATCCCAAAGTACCCAGGATTATCCATAACATTTGAACTAATGAGGTCATAAATAAGCTTGGACACCTTCCTCTTAGGAAAGGCATTTATTCACTGAATATCAGAAAAGAGCAAAATCAAGAGGCAACCTCAAACCCAAGCTATTGCTTGCTTAGGAAGGACTTGTGCTTTAGGTGTCACACCCTTACGCGGAGGAATAGATCAAGCTGCTTTGACTTGCACCCCTCAAAAGAAGCCCCACATGAAGACTTGAAGCAAGGGGAATGAGCTGGAATCTATCTCTCCTTTGAACTGGTGTAGCATCTGTGCATGATCTGCACCTAACCTTATGTTTGGCTTATTCTTTTTTTTTAAAATATAAATTTATTTATTTAACTTTTTATATTCATTTTCACAAGATTTTGGGTTCCAAAATTTTCTCCCTATTTGTCCCCTCCCCCACCCCAGTACACTGAGCATTCTAATTTCCCCTATCACCAATCTGCCCTCTCTTCTATCATCCTTCCCTTCTCTTGTCCCCATCTTCTCTTTTGTCCTGTAGGGCCAGATAACCTTCTATTCCCCATTACCTGTATCTCTTATTTCTTAGTAGCAAGAACAATACTCAACAGTTGTTCCTAAAACTTTGAGTTCCAGCTTCTCCACATCCCTCCCTCCCCACCAATTCCCCTTGGGAAGGCAGGCAATTCAACACAGGCCATATCTGCGTAGTTTTGCAAGTGACTTCCATAATAGTCGTGTTGTGTAAGACTAACCATACTTCCCTCCATCCTATCCTGCCCCTCATTGTTTCCATTCTCTACTTTGATCCTGTACCTCCCCAAGAGTGTTGACTTCAAATTGCTCCCTCCTCATATTGCCCTCCCTTCCATTATCCCCCCCACCCTGCTTATCTCCTTCTCCCCCACTTTCCTGTATTGTAAGATAGGTTTTCATACCAAAATGAGTGTGCATTTTATTCCTTTCTTTAGTCGAATGTGATGAGAGTAAAC
>CM053772.1:184422149-184570705 GCA_028658325.1 Potorous gilbertii | reverse complement strand
ATTTTTTTCCCTTTTCTGGGCATTTTCCCAGCCAGTTACTTGACTTCTGAGAGTCCTCTCCACCCCAGCCTAGGTCTGCCCGAACTAGTGCTTGGGGTCTGAGATTCAAATGCTGCTCCCCAGCCTCAGGGCTTTTGGCTGCAATTCAGGGTAAGATTAAATCAGGTTCTCAGGTAGGGGCAGGGCCACCTCCCAGGCTCAGTTCCCTCAGGGGGTTTATGCAGAGACCTTCTGTAATGGAGCTGCTGCTGAGCTCCTGCCTGCTCTGGAAGCCTGTGGCTGCCCACTGCCTCTGCTGCTGCCTCCTGAGGGGGCCCGAGTCATGGAGACACCCTGCTCCCCTCTCAGCCCATCCAGACGTCTCTCTCACTGACCTGTGTGTCTGTGGGTGGAGGGACCTTCGTGGCCACTGGAGATTGCATCCCTGAAGCCTGCTTGGATCTGCTCCTCTCAGTGCCACACAGCCTGGGCAGGGCAGGGCTCCGCTCCCGTTCGGTGCGCGATGGACCTTTGGGATCGGTTTTTCAGGGCTCTCTGGAACGGAAATCTCCTTTACTGTGTTGCTGTGTGGCTTCCACTGTTCCAGAATTTGTTGGGAGTTCTTTTTAGAGGAAATCCATGGGCTGTGGGTTCGGAGCTAGCATATGTGAGTCTTTCTACTCCACCATCTTGGCTCTGCCCCTCCTTGGCTTATTCTTTATTGAGAATGCTCCAGCCTTTTTTCTTTGAAAGCAGCAAAAACTGTGTGAGTCTTGTCATATCCAGCTTCTTCCCCATTCCAGTTCCAACTCACAAACCCACTAATACTAAATAGAATGTAAGCTCTTACAAGACAGGCACCAGTCTGGGTTGAAGGTGGAATAAAAAGGGACAAAGATAAAAATGGATCAACTCTAGTAGAAACTGCAGTCATGGAGACATTTCCATTTGGTTAACTTCATTCAGGTTTTAAAAATTCCATGACCATACAGGAAAATTGTGTGTGTGTGTGTGTGTGTGTGTGTGTGTGTGTGTGTGTGTGTTTGTTTGTATGTGTGTATGTGAAATTATACCAGACTGACTGGAGCAGTAGGCCATTTAATGATCTGTTGGGTGAAAATTGTATCTATATCTATTTTAGATTTAATATTTAGTAAGAGAAGCTCCATGGCAAGAGAAGTAAAATGTGGTAAATATTTAGGAAATTTTGGTGATATTTAGGTGAATGTTCAGGAAATATAGCATAAACAATTTTGAATTCCTTCTGAAGGAAGTGAAACTCATTTTTAAGATTGGGGAGGGGAGGGGAGGGGAGGGGAGGGGAAAATGGCACAGAATAAATACCTTTTATAATGAGATGTAGGAATCCAAAAAAATTTGTGGTGGAAAAGATGAAAACTTCAAAGAATCTTTTAAAATTGGTGTAATGACTAATATGTATAAATTTCCCCCTTTTTCATGATTTTCATGAAAGAATATTGTTTTTGGAAGATAATAAAATTAATCTTTAGATCATTCACATATATATCATTTACAGTTATCCCTTCCATATCACAGTCTGTGTAAAATATTTTGGCCCTCCTTTCGTATCAGAGAAATTTGAATTATTATGATACCAAAAGACAAAACATGTTAATATTATACAATGCTATAGCATTGCATTCTATGCATTTCTGAGTTTCTAAACTTTTTCTGTGTTCTCTGCTGAGCTTTGTGCATCATCTATAGGTTTTGCAAAACTCCCTGAAAATTCCCACTTAATTTCTTATGTTGACCCACAATATATTGAAACCATGATGGGGAAAGGATGTGAAAGGAATACTAATTATTATGTCCTCTTTCTTCCATAAGCAGAGACTCAACATGCTATGCCTTGAAAAAAATTCTCATGGTCAACAAGGATTGATTGATTTGAGGCCAACCTTCTGGTAAGGAGGCTCTTGTCAACAGGGTCCATACTCAAAGTCTTTGCAGCTGGTAGAATCCATTAAGGCACATGTTGCTGCATCAAAAGGGGACGTTAGTGAAGGAAGATACAAACAAAGTGGTACATGCACTGCAAGAAAGCACTTACTTTCTTTTTAGACTGAATTTTTATTTTTCCCCCAGTTATTGAGTATTTATTTTTTCCTCTACCTACTAGAAGACACAAGAAAAACAAAACCCTTGTAACAAATCTGTATTAGTGAAGTAAACTAAGATCTGCATTAGCTGTATCCAAAAACAGTTGTCTTGTTCTTCGCCTTGAATCTATCACCTTTCTGTCAGGAGGTAGATGGGACATCTAGGTGGTGCAGTGGATAGAGCACCACTGCAGGAGTCAGGAGGACTTGAGCTCAAATCTCACCTCAGACACTCACTAGCTTTGTGACCTTGGGCAAGTCACTTAACCCCAATTGTCTCATCCTGGGTCATCTCCAGTCATCCTGATGAATATCTGGTCACTGCATTCAGATGGTTCTGGAGGGGAAGTGAAGTTGGTGACCTTCACAGCCCTCCCTCACTCAGAACAAAGTCAAGTGTAAGTCATGTCATCATTTCTATGATGGCATGGTCTTTTTCATCAACAAAGGACGAACACATACACAGGAGGTGGGTAGCATGCTTCTTCATCAGTCCTCAAGAATTGTGGTTGGTCATTGCATCAAAATGTTTCAGAATTATCTCTACAATGCTGTTTTTATGTATAAGTTATTCTCCTGAAAAACTAACTTTTAAATAGTTTTGTCTCCAGAATGTCAGGGTCAGAGTTTGAAAAGTCTAAGAATATGAGAAAAGGAAGCCCAGCTCCTCTCTTATTGGAGGCCAACCTATCTCTGGACAGAGACTAGTCTAGACTGTAGGAGTGTATCCAGAGTAGAACGGCCCTTAGGCAGAAGGAGTTGGGGAAAGGACTCAGCTCTTTGGGCCCAGTAGCTGTTATTATCAACTTCCTACCCTTAAAAAAAAGGCATGGCCAACAGGAAAAAGATTTCTAGATATATTTTAGACTATCAACTGCAGGACCATGGCCCAACTGCTAATAGAAGCTAGGAAGATATCTGCTAATAAACTGCAGCAGAGGTTTTCGATAAGCTGTATCACACTTGGAAATCTGCGCTGTGAAGATTCAATCACAGCTTCCGATAAGGGAGATCCAGGAAGCAGGAACAGGAAATAGAGCCGAAGAATGAAGATATTAAGGGAGCTGTTACAATTGGAAGCAGGATGAGGATTTGGGTACTTCCAGTGGCTCAGTTTGTACACCCAGGTTTCTGTGATCTGTAGATCATTCTTGCTAGGAAGCTCTGCTCTTCCCACCAGAGTCTTTTCCAATTCTCCCCATACATACTGACAATGAGACCCATACTATATAGGCTTGCTACTGACTTCTTTTGGCCTTGTTGTCAAGAGCAACTTGACACATTATTTTAAAAAACGTTGATGGTTGGTTTTATCTATTTTGTTACCTAAGGAGAACTAATATTTAGTTATAAAAGTGGATGAAAAATCTCTCCTCTGGTACAGATTACAATTTGTATATGTCTTCAAAATGTGTTTGATTCTTGTCCATATCCTTCCATCAAAGATCTACCCAGTGTGTTGGAGGTTGTCCTCTGGTTCTTTGAATGTTTTGTAATTAACAAAACACAATCAGGCTGTTGTCCTTCACTCTTAGTATATACAATCAGATTACTCTTCTTTAGTTCATACATTTCACTGTTTACATATAGGCATATGGTGGGAAAGAGGGCAGAAGATATGAAGCTTACCTAATAAGTTATTTAAATACAGTTCCTATTGGAATAGAAGACTGCAAATATATGAATCACAAATTCAGATTTAAATTAAACTTGCTTTTATCACCTTCTATGTACAAGACACATAGCTATAAAGAGACACTGAGTATACAAAAATGAAGGTACAGCTCTCATGAATTCAAGTCTCTGGAGGCATTCTCCCTTGTGTTTATGTTTGGAGGCTCTTGTAGGAAATTTTCCCTTGCCAGGAAAGGAAATCAACAGGGCACCACTTATCTGCCTCCACTAGACATCCTCTGCATCTGTGGAAGTATGACTAATTTGCCTCTGAGATCAGACATAGAGAAAAGTTCACCTTAGGGTGAAGTTTATGACGAGTCTGTTCAGGCTCAGTGGCAGTTGTTTGCTTGGTCAGTTCCTTCCATGGGTCACTCCTGTTCTCAGAAGTGTGTCTCAGAAGGACTAGTGTATGAGAGGAGAAAAGGCTTAAAGGAAGAAGAGGAAATGAATAGTCAGGTGGAGAATCAAAGAAACAACAGATAAATGTGGCAATATTATCTTCATATAAAAGAATCTCATTTTAATTATTTACTACTTTCCTTGATATTGGTGTGAACAGGAAGCAGTACTTTCTTTTACCTGAGTCACAGATCCCTCAAGGATCAAGGAATAAAAACCACAGCATTTTCATTGCCATTCAGACAGGACTCCCTTCTCCAGATAAGTCCTGCTAACAACAGGAAGAGGGCACGGACAATAGCCACAATCAAGTGAGCTGCCTGGTATTTCCGAGTCAGGCTGATTTAGAAAATAGAAGAAGGGAGGGAAGATTGGCAGCTTTCAAATTCCTCATCAGGAATAATCCCAACACCTACTTTCATATTTTGACCACAGCGAATTAGCCAGTGATCCTGTTTCATTGCAGAAGTCACATATTGGCACTGGGTTTCAGTTTGCACAGAAAAGCTGTTTTGCAATGGAGTTATGAGCTTTAACTAATTTGTGTTCACAGAGAACTTTGAGATCCACTTTGGAAAGTCACTACAGAACCACCAAGTACTACTATCATAATGCTTATCGAGAAGTGATGAATCCATTTCTTAAAATAGTCATTCATTGCTGCGTGGTTGAAAGCATGCTGTACTCAGTCCCATTCATCTTGGATATAGAGTTTCTTGAAGATGAATGGAAAGAGGAAATTAGTGGAATTTGGAGTAGCTTGTGCAGAAGAGAACAATTTTGGGAAAAAAGAGCTCATTTTCTTAGAAGGACAAATGGTAGAAAATGCCTTTAGCAACATTTATACAGGCTAGGTAATTGTAATTCTAACAAATGGGTGTCTACTGCAGCTACCTCAAATTCCCTGAAAATGGAATGTCTAAGGGGAAACTGTGACCTTAAAGTAAATCCAGGCACTTCAGCTCAAGAGTATACTCATGGCCCCCAAAATCGAAAATTGTACTGTTCAGTAACTTGTCATTTTTGTTGTATTTCTTCAGATTATCTTTATCTGACTATTTTAATGGAAGATTCTACTTCTAGTTCTGGACCATTGGTTACTCCGGGAAGCAACCAAGAGAGAAGGTGGTAGTTCCAATGGCTGCCTTGAGATTCGTATCCATACAGTATGGGAATCTGAATAATAGCATTTTGGGATAGAATATGGGACTAGGTGTCAGTAATTTTGGGTTTGGATCCTGCCTCAGACAATAGTTGTTTGATCCTGTCAAGTCATTTAACTGCTCTGAGCTTCAGATTTCTCGACTGTAAGATGGGAATAAAAATAGCGTCTACCTCAACATGATTATTGTGAGTATCAAACTATTGTAGTATCTTTGTCAAGAAAACCCAAAGAGGGTCATGAAGAATTGGAAATGACTCAAGTGGCTGAACAAAGTGCTTTGTAAGCCTTAAAGCACTGTATAAATATGAGATATTATCGTTAGGTAAAGAGAGAATGAATGACATAGAAATAGACGTATTGGATGTAGATGTACTCTTTTGAAGAATTTGATAATAAAAAGATGAGAAATAGTGGGATTGCTTGAAGGGAGCAGGTGGTAAGATGTTCTTCACATCTTCACATGGAGAGGCTGGTGGTGTAGAGAATAGAATGTTGGTCCTGAAAACCAGGAAGACCTGAGTTCTAATCCAGTCTTAGATACTTAACTAGTTGAATGACCCTGGGAAGATCATTTAACCCTGCTTGCCTCAGTTTTCTCATTTATAAAAATGTGCTGGAAAAGGAAATGGCAAGCTACTCCAATATCTTTGCCAAAAAAAAAAAACCCAGATGGGGTCATGAGGAGTCAGATATGACTTAACGACAGTCTTGAGTTTCTGGATCCATTTTAGGAGGCCTGTGATATTGGGCTCAGTGTAACCAGCATGAATGTCATTGGCAATAGGAATGTCTAGAGAAGGTCACCATCTATAGGAAATCTCTCATTGACTTGAACTTTGCATTGGACGTCTTCCATGACAGTGACAAATTCCTTTGGTGAATGTAGGTCTCTCTGTTGCATGCTTCATTTGATATTCATAATTGGAGGACCATCTTTGTTGGTGAATCCATCGAAGAAGTTTGTATGGTCTTAATATACACATGGGAGACACCTTATTGGAGGAGAATTGTTATTTCTTTTTCATTCTGCCAAATCAAGTTCTTTTCAATAGTCACGAAGTAAAAAGCATTGGTAGGGTCTTGACCTTAAGGAGGTGAATATTGTTTATGTAAGCCTGTCTATTACATTCTCATATCTTCATTAAGGCTGTCCTTGATGTATGTGGAAATTAGTCTCATTTTATAGATATGAGAAAGTAGACGCAGGAGTTGTTATTAATCTCACATCTTAGCATTTTTTTTAGTAACAATACTAAAAGTTGTGATTCACCTCCCCCCAAATGTTCAATGGCTTCTCCTTTTTTTAAGATAACTTGAGTGACTATTTCTCAATGCCCTTAGCCCTGTCACTTCCAGCTTGAAACTCCTCTGTGAATACATATGGCCCAGATGCTCCTCCCATCTTTGTTTTCTCTAGTTCTATTTCTTTGTGTGATACATTAGGGACTGAGATTTTGTAGTACAAATAGGGTAATTTTAATGTTTTAGGACTGTATATTTGGAGCCAGAAGGGACTTCAGAGGTCATCCAGCCCAACTCCACTACTTCACAAGTGAGGAAACTGAGCTCAGAGAGCTTAAGTGATTTATTCAAGGTTACACAGGTAGAAAAGGACAAAAATAGGTTCTGAACCCAGGTCCAATGACAGCACAGTCAAGTATTCTTTCTACTATATCTTACTTAGCCATGATGAAAATAGTTTTGTTATAGAAACGCTATTTTATTTTTTGTTCTGTTTGCTGTCCTTCTTCCTGGGTCATCTTTAAATGTTCTTTGGATAGTCTGGTTTAATTGGGACTCATCCCACACTCTCTTTCCTTAACTTCTTGCCGCTTTTGTGAGACGAAACCAACTTTTATGATCCTTTGTGAGATTTCTGTTGAGTTTATGTACTAAACTGGTATTGTATCTGGTTACCATACCTCTCTACTTGTTAAAGAGAGCAAATGTTTGCTGATTGAGACAGTTTCTGGGTCCTTTTGGCCTTCTCAGTCTAGTGAGTGCCTTATATCAGTTAAACATCTATAGGGAATGGTAAACATTTATTCCTTTACCAACCTTCCATTTTTAGTGTCGGGGGCAGCTAGGTAGTGCAGTGGATAGAGCACCAGTGCAGGAGTCAGGAGGACTTGAGTTCAAATCTCACCTCAGACACTTGACACTCACTAGCTGTGTGACCTTGGGCAAGTCACTTAACCCCAATTGCTTCATCCTGGGTCATCTCCAGTCATCCTGATGAATATCTGGTCAATGAATTCAGATGGCTCTGGAGGAGAAGTGAGGCTGGTGACCTGCACAGCCCTCCCTCCGTCAGAACAAAGTCAAGTGCATGTCACATCATTATTTCTCTGATGGCATGGTCTTCTTTGGCAATGAAGGACAAACACACACACACATTTTTAGTGTCACTAGCTTGTTTAAATAGATCAAGTTAGAACTGCTTTGATTGCATGTCCCATCTCCTGATTTTTATGCTTTATTTCTCATTTGTTGTCAGATTTGGTTTTTGCTTTACTAAGTGGATGGTCTTATTTTACACAGATGGTTGACTCAGAAACGATTTCCACATTGGTAGCTAGTTGCTTTCTTTCTGCTAAGATGTGATCAGCTTCATTTTTGGGGATATTACCTAGTGTTTGCCACGTCCAGCACGTCCATGCTTTCAGGTGGGTAGGTAAGAGGCTTCTCCGTAGTGTATATACATTTGATTGCTTTTATTTCTTTATTCTAAGTCTCATTACCCAACAAAGGACAACATGAATGATAATGAATATTATAATAACTAGCACTTATACAGTGAGTTATATTTTGCAAAGCTTGTTACAAGTATTATTTCATTTTACCCTCATAACAACCCTAGGAAGTAAGTACCTTCATTTTATAGATGAGGAAACTGTGGTCCTAGATCACATTGTTAGTGTCTGAGGCTGAATTTGAACTCAATTGTGACTCCAGGGCCAGTGCCCTGTCCACGGTACTATCTAGCTACCTTCATGGGGTCATAACTTTAGAATTGGAAGAGACCTTATAGATCATCAGGTCAACCCTCTCCTTTATTCTATAGTTGAGGCAGAGAGAGATTAAGTGTCTTACCTGTGACCACATAGCTAGGGAATAACTGAGGTGGGATCTGAACCCAGGTGTATCTGACATCAAGTCCATCTCTCTTTTCACTATTATACAAGGGTGGTTTTTAAAAAAATCATTTGTTTCTATTGACCTTCGTATTGAAGCCACAGATAATAAAGGATATCTTGATTTCATTTATAAGATTTTGCAACGTGACCCTGTGGATCCCTTCCAGCTATTCTGACAGGGTCCCTGGTCCTGGAGCTAGGTTGCTCTCCTACTCACCAATCCCAGTCATGATGAGTCTTCGGGGCGCCACCGGCCTCCCAGTCCTCTGGGAGGAATAACCAGACAGAACGCTGGAGGTAGCAGAAGCGGTCTTTAATGTTCGGCGATCACATCCCAAGAGAGCGTCCCTCCCCGTGAACCCAACATATATAGATCCTAGCACTTCCTGAATACCCCCAACCAATCATCGTTCTATTCCACACTTATAACCTAATAAAGAAAGGCATCTGTGCTAAGCCCTGCCCCTCTCTCTCTAGCCCTCCCTCCTCCCTCCCCCAACAAGATTTCATCAAGTTCCTATATTCTTTCCCTTCCTATCCTTGGCAGCAAATCTTGACTTTAAAGTAGAATTATTTTCATGGTAATCTTTTTGCTCATGTTCGCCATGAACCCTGCATAGAAAAATAACCACATTTTCTATGAAACTCTGTCTCTAGTTATCTTTATATGTATGATAAAAATCAATTCCAGCAACTCCTTTATTTACCATTCCAAAAGCTGTCAGTCATTCTCCCATTTAGCCATGGTATATTGCTTGATCGGGAAGCTGGTGATAAGGAAATGGAGTTCAGGAGAGAGGCTGGGTTTGGGTAGATCTAATAGTCATCTGGGAAAAGATGATGATTAAATCCAAGAGGGAAGAAGGAAGGGGAAGGAAGAGATAGAAGGAGGGGAGGGAGAGAAGGGAAAGGGGGAAGAGTTATATGAATTAGCACCCACAGTTATGGAGAATAATATAGATGATGAACCAGTAAAGGAGATTGGAAAGGAGTAGTAAGCCAAGGAGGAGGAGAACCAAGAGAGATAAATCATGAAACTGCAAGAAAGAGACTGAACTAATGACTTCAGCCTTATGAGGCCAGCATGCTAGCCATCTGAGTCAACCACAGGCAGGGAGGTAATTAGTCAATACATAAGCAGATTTTTCAAAATCAGTTTCTCTTTCCACTTCAGCTGAAGAGGAGACCTTCTAAAAGGTCTCTCTGAACAACTACACCTTATGCAGCTCTGATTGCTTAGAACAGGGGATTAAACAGGCCTGTTTGGGGTGGGGTCACTCTTTTTGTTATTAAGAAAAACTGACATGCAGGAGCTTTTAGAAGGTGATTGATTATAGTAATTTGAAAAAAATTTCGAATAAGAGATTCAGGTATCTGAAGTTTGTGTGGAAAATTCTTTATCCTCAGTAACTGTGACTTTTGATATTGTTAAACAGTTGTTTCCTAAGATACTGGGTTTTCCTTTTCCTTACAGAATGCCTCCTCTTCTTGCCATTTCTCCATATAAACTATGAGATTTCAGAACTAAGCTATTAAGTAATAGTTTCAAATTGTCACAGATGCTAAAAAGCAACTCTCTCTAACTTGGCTCTTTTCTAGTCTCTACATGAAATCTAAGAGTCAAATCTTTGGGATGGAGGTCACTAGACATAAGATTTGTCTGTACTGTAGATGAGTATGGTATGGTAATCTTTATATGAAGAAAACTCCATCTAAATAACAACATATTTATTCATAGTAAGGGTAGACATTGACAAGCTGTGGTAAACACAGAAAAAGAGCATCCCAGAAATGATGAAAGGTCTTGGATTCCTACTATATGAGGATCAACTAAAAGAATTTGGGATGCGCAACAAGGAGAAGATAAAGCAGGACTCAGGGGTGACATAATCACTGTCTCTGAGTACTTGACAGCTGTCAGGTCAAAGAGGGGATTGGAGTTCTTCCATCTGGTCCTGGAGGGCAAAAGTAGGACTAATGATAGAAGTTGTAGAGAGGCAAATTTGGGCTTTCTTGTATTTCTATTTATTGCATTCTATATAATTTTATTCTGTTCCATTAATTTTATTTTATCTAGAGCTGGTCAAAATGGAATGGGTAACTTCATATTCCTTCCCACTGATAATCTTCAAACAGAGGCTAGAACACTGCTGATTGGGTATGTTGGAGTCAGGATCCTTTTTCAAGAACAGGTTGGATCAGACAGTTGCTGGGGTTCTCTGCAACTGAAATTCTGCAATCCAGGTGATGTATTATAGCTCACATGCCTTGTTGGTGGTGGTGGTGAGAGAGGACAGCTAGGTGGTATAGTGGTAGAGTATTGGACCCGGAGTCAAGGGGATCTGAGCTTGAATCCAACCTCAGATGCTTAACAATTGTGTGACCCAGGGTAAGTCACTTAACTCTGATTACCTTGAAAAAAGAAAGGAGACAAGTCCTGGCCTCATTCAAATTTTGGAAAGAGATGGGCTCTCTCTTTGACTGTAACATTTCTTCACTGTGTGCTCCTGGCCCCCTCAGAACACTCTTTTCCTGCTTCTCTAGCCTCATATACACAGTAAAAATGATCCATGGTTCCTGCTTCTCCTCATTTCACAGAACGTCTGGGATGATAGTGTCAGAAATGAAGTAGTTATCCTTTGCTCTGAATTTGTGCGCTTAAAAAAATTGCATTGAAATTGCTTTTGGTGATAGTTTGTTTACTCAAGTTGCATACTTTTTGTTTTTTTTTTTTTGCAATTTCTATGCATCTCCACTGTAAAATCACCTACTAACTTTAGGAGACTTTCATGTCAAATTAAAGGACTGTATTCATATCTCTGAGCATTATAAAAAGAAAAGAATTAGGCACAGCTATTCACTAAAGAATAGTTACAGTTAACTCTGCTCATCAGAAATCCTTTCAGAGTATGGTAGAATTGGAGTTTCTTTTAAAGTGGTGTCAAATTTAGAGTACCTAACAAAAATGCAGCTATTTTAAGCATTTCATTTTAAATAAGAGAGTTTAATTCCTTACCTATTCTCTTTTCCTAGAGGACTAAGGAGACAAGATGTCTGTGGATGTGTGGATACTTATAAAGTACACATTTCTTGCTATAGTGGTGCTCTTACCTTCTGGCTTATATGACACATTAGACTTTAGAAGATCTGAGTTATACTTTGAACTCTGCCATTATCTGGGTTTGGATGTCTCCTGGGGCAGCTTTGTCTTGCCCTCTTTAAAATGGAAGAGTATTTATGAACATTGTGTTTGTAGTATTTAAAGAGTTATGAATGGGAAGGCATTAACTAGAAACCTTCTTTTTAATATTTCTTCCCTGATAGTGTCACTGAATTCACACCTTATAGTAATGGGGACTTTTTAAAGGGACTTAGATTAATTAGTGCAGAAAATTGAGTGTAGATAGAATGTTTTTTTAAGTATGGATGACTTCACTTTATGAATTAGATTGCTTTTTATAAAAAAAAATGTTGCGTGTAAAGCATCTATTTCCATATTAATTCAAATGTCCCCTCTTACCTCAATTATAATATTAATGATGTGTTTTCAGTGTAAAAATCATTCTACCCCTATTCATAATAAAATCCCAATACATATATCAAGAAGGAATTGGCTTTCATCACTACACTGTCTATTTTCATTTAATTCTCTCATATCCCCAATGAAAAATGAGCTAGATAATCAATTTATATGATCTTACATATTTATTTGGAAGTACAGATATATTAAAATGTACTATATAGTTAATTCCCTTTTTATTTCAAGGTCTTCTTGACTCTATGAAGCTTGAATGTTTAAGCATGTATCCTAGATACGATGTTACTTCATATATTTAGTAGAACTCCCTGACTGGAATCCTAGGATTACAGATTCATAAATTTAGGTCTGGAAGGGACCTTAAAGACTAGTCAGTCTTCTAATTTACTTATGAAGAAACCAAGGCACACAGACAACTTGGCTATGGTTATATAGCTAGCAAGTGAAGTTAGTAAGAAGTTTGAAATATAATTGACCCCAAGTCTTCCTGATTCCAATTCTAGCTCTGTTCATTTCTCTATATAGGAAAGGATGATTTTTCAGATGTTTCCAGAAAATGTAATAAGTTCCTGAGATACAAAAAAGTCTTAACTCATTTTTTGAAAGTACAACCTCTGTCTTTTTCTTTGGTCCAAAAGTTTTTACCTCAGCTACTAATTGGTAACAGAGATATTCTCTCCAATATATTCTCTCTAATACCTTTTACCTTACGTTAATGCTTAAAATGTGAACTAAGCCAGCTGTTCTGTAACTTGTGGAGGCTTTGACATATAGAAACTATTTTTGAACTTTTTTTATTACTAAAACTCATTTGTACAAGATAATGACTCCTTTTACCTGTTCCTAAATGTTTTTACTTTTTAAAGTCATCATATTTAGGTCTACCCCAATCTTTCTTATGAACTCCCCAATACTAAAACAAGGTTAGACTTAAGTTTTATGTTTTACATACATAAAAGGTAAACCATCTTGCCTTATTCAGTCCTTTGTAATTGTTCTTTGGTATACACCTTATATTTCCCCTGGTTCATGCCATATATTTGTATGTCATTTTCTATTAAATTCAGTTATTTTTTAAACAAAGTCTTGAAAGTCTGACAGTTCATTATATGTCCACTTTTTCATTCAGGATTATGCTTAGCTTTGCTGGGTATATTTTTGGCTTGAACTTCAGTTCTTTTGCTCTTTGATATATAGTGTTCCAAGACCTGCGATCCTTTAATGTCTGCACAGCTAGGTCTTGTGTGATTCTAATTGTGGTACCATCATATTAAAAGTTGTTGCTCAGAATATTTTATCCTTGAGCTGGAGGATTCAGAATTTGACTATCATATTGACTACAATATTCCTGTGGGTTTTCCTCATAGAATCTCTTTCAGGTGGTGATTGGTGGATTTTTTTTTTTATTCTTACTTTCCCCTCCTGTTCTAATGCTTCAGGATAATTTTCTTTAATTACTTCTTATATTACTGTATCAAGAATCTTTTTTTGATCATAGCTTTCAAGTAGTCAGATTATTCTTATGTTTTGTCTTCTTGATCTGTTCTCCAGATCAGATATCTTTCTTAAAAGACATTCTCTTTACATTCTTTTCTATTTTTTCATTCTTTATATTTTGTTTTATTATTTCTTGATCTCTTATAACTTCACTGGCTTCCACTTCCCCAAATCTGATTTTCAAACAGTCATTTTCTTCCTTAAGATTCTGCATCTCCTTTTCTAACTGTTTGACTTTCTTTTCATAATCTTGTTGTTTTTCTTGGATTGTTCTTATTTTTGGTTTAGATTTTCCTCAATCTCTCTCATTTGATTTTTAAAGTCTTTTTTAAGGTTCTATGAATTCTTTTTGGGCAAGTGATGATTTGCTGTTACTCTTTGGAATAGAAAAGGGTTTCTTTGCTTCAGTATCCTCCTCTGAATATGAACTCCAGTCTTCTTTATTCTCATAGTAACTCTCTATTGTTGCATCCTTTCTCCTTTATCTGTGCATTCTTTTTGGTAGTAGTAGTAAATTTTTGTAATAACCTCTAGTCCTGGGGTACGGGGGAATGGTGCCTCTGGCCTCAGATTTTCAGTTCTTTTCTCTGGCCTGGAATTGGAACCAAGACCTCCAGCCTCCTGCAAGTGTCCACAATCAGCAGAGTCCCTGCCCTACTGCTTCTGCACTTACCAGGTGTGTGCTGAGTCCTTCTTGGTACCCCTGCCACATCTCCACAGTGCAGTTGGGTTTGGCGTTTCTTACCAGTAGAGCTTCCTTCCATTTTCCCTAGTTCAGATGTTCAACTCTGCTCACTGTCTCTGGGTAAATGTTCCTATGGAAGGGACCAAAGCAGCCTCCCAATTTAACTCACTCCCCGCCTTGTTGCTTGTTTGTTTAAATGGATTTAGGACCTAATCTGGAGGCATTTACTTTTCACAGGGACCAAGTCTCCCCCTGGGATTTTTCATCAGATCTTCTCCAACTGTCCTAGGAGGACCCCTGATCTACCCCTGCTCTTATTTATTTTTAGCATTCTCTATTTGCCCTGAGGCACTATTTCATCTCTTTTGTGGGGGAAAATCTAGAGATCTTGGAATTTTCTGACCTAATCTACCATCTTTCCAGAATTCTCTTCTAGAAACTATTTTTCTCAATGATCAACAATATCAATGTGTTATGGAAAGGTTTGTTTTATTCTGTGAATTGAAAATAAAATAAATTAAAAAATTAACAATAATAGTCATGAAATACAAAGGCTTTTTTGAATTCCTTGTCCTGATTGACTGCTAAGTAGCGGTTGACATTATTGACTCCCTTGTGATACTCTCTTCCCCTGTGACTTCAAAGGTACAATATCCTCATAATACCACAATACCCTACCTCTTTACTTTTTTCCTCCCTCAATTCTTGGCTATATGTTCTTGCCTTGACCCTTTATTCTGATGCTCTCCAAGATTTTGACCTTGGTTCCTCTCTATTCTAGCTCTACTTTGTCAATCTTGCTCATTTTCCTGGCTTCAACAACTACTCTGTAAGTGATTTCCAAATCTATCTTTATGCTCTTTATCTCCAGTTGCCTAATGCACATCTCTAACTGGACGTACCTTAGGCAACTCTAACGTAACTAACTCTAACCTCGGCAAACTCAGCTAGTCCAAACCTGAGTGTATTATTTTTCTCCCTGCACTTGATGTTTTCACTTTTTCTAGATCTGACCCCATTATTTTGGCTACGGGAACCTTAGACTCCTGGCATTATCTCTGACTCTTTTTTTCTCAGTTCTCTTGTCCAGTAATTAACAAGTCCTATTGATTTCACCTCCACAACATTTCTCATATTTATTGTCTGCTTCTACTTTCATTATAATTTGCCTAGTTCAGACCTTTGTTATCATCTACTTTCATTATTGCAATAGCCTTCTAATAGTTCTTTCTAGTTCTATGCTCTCACTTCCTATTTGTCCTTCATTTTACTACTAAAGTAATTTCCTCTGTCAAGAAACAGTCGTATCAGTCCTTTGCTTAGAAATGTTCAGTGGTTCTCTATTATATAACAAGAAAACGTAAGTTTTTCTTCCTGGAATTTGCATCCCCCATAATTTACTGTTACCCTTTTTAGCCTTATTTCATATTACTCCAATGAGATAAGATTTAGAAAGTGCTTAGCACAGTGCCTGGCCCAAAATGGGCACTTAAGAAGTGCTTATTCCCTTTCCTTCCCCTTCTCCTTCCTCCACAAACACTACCTTTTCTATTACTCTTTGCATCCCCAAACATAGTCTGTGATTTTTCCTTACACTCTTTCTTCCCTCTGACTGAAAATTCTCTCCTCTTTTTGGATTGTTGAATTTCTATCTATCCTATAAGGTCCAATTGAAAAGATACCTCCTCCCTGAATAACTTTTTCAGATCTTTTCTGTTGGTAATGACCTTCCTCTTCAGATAACCTACAGTAGTTATTTTACAACCCCTCAGGGATCTTAATCCACTTAATATTGTATATTATATCTAACCTTGGCCTTAAACAGAACATTCTAGTTAACATGGATTGGGTTCATTTTTTTTTTATGAATCACTCTTTTTGGTTTATAATCCCATCTAGAATTTCTCCTGAGAAGATCATAATTTGGTAATTTCTTCCCATTCAGGGATTCTTTTGTGATCATCAGAAATTGACAAATATTCAGTTCTCCACAGAAAAGATAAAGAACCCTCAGGTGTTATACATCAAACCCTCAGGTGTAATAATCAAATATAGATCCATCCATATTTTACAAGAAAGAAAATATAAAACACAAAGTTAAGATGACTTTGGCTTTCATGACCTCATATAACTATATAGTCTTCCATATTTAGAGTACTATTGTAGAGTTTAGAATTCTTCAGAAAGGGGGGAAAATCTCTTCAGTGGAAAAAAAGGAAAAGCATTGGAATTCCTACGGAGTCATCCTTTCTTCTAAAGACCTACATGAGCCATAAACTCTTAATATTCTTTGAAGGCAAGGTGTGGTTTTGTTTCTCCAGATTATAGGTTACTTTTTAAAAAAAATTCAATTAATTTATCTGTTTTTAGTTTTCAACAATCTCTTCCATAAGTTTAAAATTTTCTGCCCCTCCCTTCCTCCTCCTTCCCTGATATAGCATGTACTCTTACATGGGTTCTACACATGCATTCTTATTAAACACATTTTCACCTTAGTTGCCAGATTACAGCTTTGAACTTTGTTGTGTTTTATCTCTGGTCCTTGCTTGTTTCCACTTCTCCCTTGCTTGGTCAAGAAACTCCTTTGCTTCTCTCAGGGAAGCTTGAGGCTGGAATTCTTGGATTGTTCAGGAGTTCTTCTGCCACATTTCCACTACTGTTTCTGATTTGTGTTCATATGGCCTCTAGCTTGATGTAGGTCACCTGGGCCTTCACAGTCCCCTGATACACATGGTTTCCTAGAGAAAAGTCTATGTGACCCAATAGTCATGTGACCTTCCGGTTCTATAGGCCTTTCTGGAAATTGGTATCTCTAGACATCCATTCATTTTCACTCTGGCTGTCTAAGGTGTGATTCTTTTTATCACTGTTGTTTGCTCTCGCTTCTATAGGCCAGGTTTCAGGGCACAGATAAATTGTATGACTACTTATGATGTAATCAATCATTGCTGCATATGGAGATAACAGGAATATTTATACAGCATTTATTGAAACATTTTCAATATCAGAATAAAGACTTCATTCTTTAACCTTTTTAGTCAGGAAATAACTTTGACTAGGCTTCTTCTGGGCACACTATATAACATATATATATGTATATATATATATATATATAAAACATACATATAATTGGTTGTGTTTGTCTTATTCAGCTACTAGACTGTAAACTCTTTGAAGATGGGGACAGAAGCTAATCTAGACTTTCTATTTTACCTGGTACTTAGCATAATGTTCTACACTGGTAGATGTTTACTAATTATTTGCTGAATTGAATGCATCAGATATTAAAATACCACCTGTATTCCTAAAACTGGGTTTCTACTGAATATCCTCGAAGGAAGTTTTATTCTAATATCAAAAGTGGTAAGCAGCTGTGCTTTCTGTCCTCTGTGAATAGGAGAAGAAGAATAGTTGAATTGCCATGGGAGGGATTTAGGAAGACCTTTCTCATCATAAGGGTTTTGAGATCCTGGAAAAGATTCCATATAGAATAGGAAATATTTCCTATATTTCCATATAGGAAATAGAATCCTTTGGAAGCCATTTGGCTAGGGTTATGGGAAACAAAGAGAGGGCAAGCTATGTCTTGAAAGGAAGAGAGTTCATGGACTTAAAGAGAAAAAAAAACCAAAATGTCATGAAGCTGTGGATGAAGACTTTCTAAGGGAGTAGAAATTGTATACATTTACACATTTTTAAGTCAGGAAAGACTGGATTGAAAGGACAATAACACCTTCAATAAAAGGAGAAACAATGGAAATTTGAGTAGGTTATGTTTATAAGAGGGCAAATAGATTTATGGAACATTTTTAGGGATCGTTGATAATATGTAAGTAATTCTTAACTTGTTAAAATGTAAAGCGTGAATATATACTCATGACTATATGACTAAAACTCTGTGGATTTCCCTTTTCTAGAGATTTTTAAAGGAAATAACTCGTGACTATCATGTGTTTTGTTTAAGGTGTTGACTGGCTTACTGTTAGGCGAAGGGCCAAGGCAAGTTTTCTGGTCTCTAGAATACATAGTCCTGAATTATAGATGTACCATTTTTTTTTAACCATGTCTTTCTGAGTGATCAGACTTGGACTCTATGAACACCACTTCCCTTGATGGAGGCTGATCTTATGGGAACAAAACACATTTCAGAAAAAGAAAGAGTTAAATTTTCCCCAAAAGGGCACTTCCTGTTGGGGCCTTTCGTGCCCTACTGCTTATTCCAGACAGTATAAAGTTTGTACAGTTGACATTTTCTGACTCAACTCCTCCTATAATTGAAATTACTTTATTAAACAAGCTGGAATCATTTCATTTACTCGGTGGCCTGGAGCGCCGGTGGCATACGTGATGACTACATGCTGATTGAATTAGAGGTAGGGCACCCCAGAAAGATGCACGTACCAGAAAATGGCTTTCTATTTCTCCAATTCATATTCAGAGGATAGCTCCCTTTGGGTTGTCTATTAATATTCATAAGATAAACCATGTAGCTAAAGCAGAAGATTAAAGTCAAGTCTCTTAATAAAGCAGAAAGAGTAATGACCACAGTAAAATCTCCCAAAATGCCATTATCCCCCTGAAGAGCGAACACTGCTACTGTACATGTGTTGCTGCTAAGCAAGAGAACAATAAAAAATGAGTTACTGCAGCGATTTGGATTTTAAAATCCGCCAGAGAGGAATGAACAAACAAACACTAGACTTTCAAGAGACAGTAGCCAGGATGAAGCAGTCTTAGAGAGGAACAGACTGGGAGCAGAGTTGAAAAGAATGCCTTTTTACAAAGGGAGAGAGGGGGGTTATGGGAAGTAGCGCTAAAAACCGGCAACAAAACCTGGTGCCCATTAGAGCAGGCTTTTTGGATGTCTCTTGGATGAAACAAACCAACGAAGAAAAACCAGTGCATTGCACTTGTCATGGAGGTGCCCCTTTCCTTTTTTATATTTGTGATGATTTCTTCTAGATGTAGCCAGAATATTGCAGCCTCTCAGAGTTGGAAGGGACCGAGAGGTGATCTAGCTTAAAATGAACCTGCTCTGGAATTCCATTGGTGCAGTCATCTTTCATGAAAATAGAATCAAGAGCCTTCCTTTTACCCTAGTAATTGACCTTATTTTAGCATCCTAATTGATTTTCCCTTTACTCAAATAAACAAACAAGTTCAAGCCTATCACCTTAAAGAGTTCACCACTGTTCAATTTCTAATGTCCCTCCTGGTGCTAAATTTCAATGACTCTGACCCTCTTCTACGAGAATTTGCTGGGTACCTTGTCAGCATCTCAGCAGATCTTCTTACCTCTTAAAGCATCTAATGGCAAAAATCCAAGTGTAATTTTGTCAAATGAACCATATCTGTGTCAACTGTTTCTATGTGTGCCCTGCTGGATCAGTGAGATGGTTGTATTCTTGGAAGAGAAGAATGCTGAACTACCCAGATCTAAGGGGAGTTTCTGGAAAGAGAGGGATGTAAGTGCCCAGTATGTCCTCAGGGATCATTCTGGTCTGGAGTGAGGTCATGTATATGTGGTGGGAGGCAGTCATAAGGAGGAACAAATTCTTCCAACAGTCCCAAAGTGGGGCTTATTGAGAGAGCCTAAAAATAATACAGCTGTTGGCTTTGGTCATAGGAAAATAGATCTAGGGCTGGAAGGGAGTCAGAAGTCATCTAGTCCAACTCATTCATTTCACAGAGGAGGAAATTAAGCCCACATAGGTTAAGTCACTCACCTAAGGTCACACAGGCTATAAGTACATGAAGGAAATGAGGTTGATCCTAGGTTCTTCTGACTTTGAAACAAGTGCTTTTCCCAATGTTCCATATAGCACTTTACTGTTTATAAAACACTTCCACATACACTGTTTTATCTGAGCCTCAAAACAGTTAAGAAAGGTAGACATAGGATCTGAGACTTGGAGCTAGAAGGGACCTACCGTAGAGATCACATGAGTCAATCAAACCCATTTCACAGATGAGAAAACGGAGGCTGAAAGAAGGGAGGTGATTTGCCAAAGTCACCTAGGCAGTAAGCAATAGATCTGAGATTAAAACCCAGATACTCTGGTTATCAACTCTCTACTCTTTCCACTGTACTAGGCTGGCAATGCAAGTATTTGTTTGTGGTACCGACCTGTGATTTTACTGGTACAGGCTCCTTCAATGTGTGCAGATCAACAGCTTTTTTGACACTTACAATATTAGAAAGTTGCATGGGAGCAATGAGAGATTGAATGACTTGCCCAGAGTCACACAGTCACTGTGTTATCAGAGGCAGGATCTGAATTCAGACCTTTTAGACTCTAGCCAAGTCTTTATCTACTATACCAGACTGTCTCTCATATAAATGGTGTATCTTCATTTTATGGATGAGGGAGCTGTGGCCAGGAAAAAGGGCAGTGATGTTCTTTGCTTGTGATCATAGAGGTAGCAGTTACTAAAAGTGGGATCCAAACTTAGGTCTTCTGATTCCACATGTGGCAAACACTCCTTAGGTGTTCCCTTGATATATTCAGTTCAGAGCAGAATCATAGAATTTTGGAGAGAGGATCTTAGGAATAGTCTAGTTCCACATCATCATTTTGCAGATGAAAAAATCGAGGTAAAGGGAGGTAAAGTCACTTACCCAAGGTCATATGGTGCCAGAGCTGGATCTAGAACCCAGTTTCTAAGTTCTTATTCTGGAGCTCTTTCCACACGCTATGCTGTATCCTTGCAAAGTGACAACCAACAGCCATGCCGGGCAAAATTCAGAAAGCCGGAAAGACATCCCTGGCATTGCTGTTTGGAATCACACTGTTTTGAATTACATACCCGTCTAAAGAGATGGAAAATTTTTGGACTAAATGTTGACTCAACGGTAGGTAACCTCCCCTACTGTCTGTTAAAACCAGCTGCCTCTGATTTCTCCACAGTTTAGTGGATATAATGAAATGGCTTTCAATGCAGAACATGACTTCAGTCCAAAGCAGGGGGCTTTTTGGGGGGCTGTCTGAGAAGAGAAATACTTCATCAGACGCGTTTAACCTGGGTTCTGTTCCTTGTCCTTGCTCTCATACTAAGTAGCTGTGAGGCTGGGCCACACATTTAACCTTTTTGGCTGAAGTTCCTTTATCTTGAAAACGAGGGGTTTGGATTGACATGATCTCTAGCTATTGTTTCTTTCAACATGAACACTCTGTAATATGAATTTTCTGGCTTTAGAGTTCTAAATTTCTATGACAAATGGTCTTATTAAACCAATTCAGTTCATTTCAAAGCAACAGACATCATTTGAGTCCCTCATGTTCAAGGCATTGTGCTGACCCCTGGGGATACCAAGACAGAAATAAAACTGCCTCTAATCCCAGGGGCTTTCATTTTACCATAATTCTCTCTCCTCTCAGGTATATTGAAAATGGGTTCCTCAAATGGTGTTATTTTTAGCACAGCCCTCTTCTGTACATATGTCCTTGGTCTGATCCAGAACTTTTTTCTGGCTATTTTTTTGTTTTGTTTTCTGAGTGCTATTTCTACTTTATTTCAAATGCAGTTTGGTGACATGGTAGATCAAGTACTGAACTTAGATTCAGGAAGATCTGAGTTCTAATTCTGGTTCAGTCACTTCCTATTAGCTGTGTGATTTGGGACAAGTCACTTAACTGATCCTAGCAATAGTTTTTTCATCAGTAAAATGAGAATAATCAATTCGCCCACCTTACACGGTTCTTATAAGGATTAAGTAAGGTAATATATGTAAAGGGCCAGTTATTTGTTATTGTTATTATACTATTTCATAAGCAGTACTTATATATAGATGAGGTTCATAGCATTATAGATTAAAACTGGAAAGGAACTCAGAAGTGATCTAATCTAACCTCCTATTTTTCTTTAATGAGATTCACTTATTTTCAATCAATAAGTATTTTCTTTCTCCTCCTTATTCCACTACTGATAAAAAAGAAAAAAGTAAAGTAAAACTTTGGCAACAAATGTACATAGTCAGGCAAAACAAATTCTGACGTTGACCATTTCCAAAAATGTGTCTCATTCTGCATACTGAGCTCATTGCCTCTGTAGGCAGGTGGGTGGCTTGGATTATTTAATACTAGTCCTTTGGAATCACGTGTTGATCAAAGTTGTTGTTGATTTTTTTTACAGTGTTTTTGATAAAGTACATGTTGTCTTCTGCTATTTGAATGCAATGTAATGCTATTGGACCCCAAGTAATGATGGAATTGTTGGTTTCAGAGAAGCCTGGAAGCACTCGTATGAACTGCTGCAACTCTCTCATTTTACAGTTGAGGAACCCAAGACCCAGAAAGGCTATGACTTGCCTGTGGTCCCACAGGTGGCCAATGGGGTGGAGGATGGGAGGTGAGTGGGTAGGATACGAACCAAGGTCCTGCCTCCACATTCAACGTTAATTTCTCTGTGCCAGTCTGGCAGGACAATTGTTTGGTTGTTTTAAATTCAAACTTGTGATTTCACTGGTTCAGGCAATTTCCCTTACCTATACAGATCAGTAACTATTAAGCAGTCTAGAGTAGTCTTCCAGTCTGGAGTTACTGGGAATTCAAGTGAGGACTTTTTCAAGGTCACATAGGTAATAAATGGGAGAACTGGTGATCCAATCCAGGGCCTCTAATTGCTTGTGTTACACCTTGCCAAAATGGTATTTAGTTTACTTTGTGACAGGTTGTGTTTTCAGAAGCCATTTTATCAGCAGCAGCAGCAGCCACAACAGCAACAAAACAGCAAAGAAAAAAGATTCTTCCCTTTCCCAATCCCAACCCCAATCATGAATATTAGGGAACTGGAAGAAATCATCTTGGATTGGAATTGGAACTGAAGACTCTCAATAATCTTAACAAGAATAACTAGGTTTTCTATGGTGCTTTGAGGTTTGCAAAGCAGTTTACATGTTCTCATCTGGAAAGAATCAAGGCATTGACTTTATTCCCCAATGACCTCGTGGGCATTTCCTACCACTTCTTGTTCAGGGCTACTACCCCTTCTTTTCTTCCCCCAACCCTCAACGGTCTCTGTTGGAGACTCAGTTGCCATTTGTTTGTACTTGTCATCTGCACCTGTTATTATTTTGCATTATAGTTATCCTGTACTCTTCCCTATGGCCTCATTATAGTATGAAGGTGACTCGTGAAGGCTAAACCGTCTGACCAAAAGCATTGTGACTTACCACAGAGTGAGGCCTTGAATACAAGGCTGGTGACAGACTGTATGGCTTGTCTAGTGGCCAAACCAGCTCAGCTGTAGGGACTCATTGCCACATTGGCTGTAGGATGATACCATTTTTTCAACTGGAGGATTTCTCATTGAGGAATGAGGGGATACAATCTACATGGCTGAAGGAGGTATCTATACCAATTCAATAACAGAATTAATATGTATCAGTTAACTTATCATATCCCTCCTATTGGTCTAGAAGGCCCATGTCATTAGTCAGGGCATAGCACAATAAAATATACATATGATTTGTGGCCAGAAGATTTTGGTTTGGATTTTGACTCTGCTACTTACTACCATAAATAGTCAACGGATAAACATTTATTAAGCACCTATGTGTCACAAGAAGCAACATGATGTAGTGGATAGAGAGCTGACTTCAGAGTTAGGAAGACCTTGATTCAAGTCCCACTCATGGTATATTGGCTATGTGACCCTGACCAATTACTTTACCATCAATGCCCTAGACATCTCTCCAAGACTATAAGTAACAGAGGAAGTACTGACTTGAGAGTTCCCTATACCAATGAAAACAGGTCTATCCCTATATCTACTGTGTGCCAGGTACTGTCCTAGGTAGTGGTGATAAAAAGATGACAAGTCACTTGACCTCTGAGCCTCAGTTTTTTTAGTAGTAAAATGATGCTATTGCACTAAGAGATTTTAAAGCTCCTTTTCTATTCTATATCCTATAATTCCAGGAATGTAAGATTATATCTTATCTACATTTTATATTTCACTTAGTAACTAACAATCACAGATCCTCAAAATACATTGAGAATTATTTTTTATCATTTATATTATTTATGTTATCTGTTTTATCTCCACCCAACCTCCAGCACTATTCTGTAAGGTTCATGTAATTAGTTAGGCATATAGTTAATATGAATTGAATTAATATATTTAGTTTATAATTCTAAATGGTTATAATTCATTATTCAATAGGTAGAACTTCTAGTTATGTAGAATAAAAATAGGACAAATTCCCTTTTTCCTAATTTTTTTAATGGAAACATGCCCATTTACTGGATTTTGAACTGGAAGGAAACAACCAACAGCTAGTTCAGAAGGCACAGAGATTTTAAGAAGTGGATTTATTTGTTTGAGGTCCCATAGCTAGTAAACAGTGGAAGGAAAGAAATAAGCATTTAATAAGCTTCTACAATGTTCCAGGCACTGTGCTAAACATTTTAAAAATATTTTCTCACTTCATTCTCATTATTTTTCATTTAATCCTGGAAGGAAGGTGCTATCATCACCCCCATTTTATAGCTGAAGAAACAGAGAGAGAGAGAGAGAGAGAGAGAGAGAGAGAGAGAGAGAGAGAGAGAGAGAGAGAGAGGGAGAGAGAGAACTAAGTGTTAGAAGCTAGATTTGAGCTTCCTGCCTCTAGGCCTAGCCCTCTGTCCATTGTGCTACCTAACACACATAGAGCAAACCTTGATCTTTTGCCTATAGGATCAAGTCCATTAATACAGTATTTAACACTCTATGTCCTATGACCAGACACATTTCTTTCAATTACAATAAAGATCTTGTACCTAAATGTGATATGATTGGCATCTAGAGCAGAGTGGTGGACTTTTAAAGTAGAATACTCTGGCTTTGGAAGAGAGGCTAAGGCCCTTGTAAATATAGCAGTTATAATCACTACATTTAACCCTTGTGTTAAAAAAAGAACATAGTAAGTTTCCTTGATGCTTTATGAGAGGAAAGGGCTAAAGCTTTCTGTCTGCTAGCTATGGGCAATGATCAAGAGCTTTTAACTTCCTTTTTCTGCTGTCCAAAATAGTGTAATATGCCATCTGAAAATAGGCCTGCCATTCTCCTACTAATCTGAAAGTGCTGCTAAACAAGGGCACTTAACTGCTTCAAACACAGAAACTGTCAGCTGCTCCCTGTTGATATACAGCATTTGGGGTGAACAGACCAGCTTCATTCAGGCAGCTGCAGTGATCTCTGTATGAGTCTGCCAAGAGCATATGTGGGCAGAGGGGGGAAATGGCATACTTTCTAAAAAAGAGGGAGGAAGGTTTTATGAAATAATTACCCTCCTTAAAGACTATTACACTTATGCTTTCTGGGAGAAGATGTCTTGAAAATTGGAATTAAGCACTGAATATAGTTCAAGGCATATAAGTAGGGTCTTTGAATACAGTTGAAGAGTTCATATATGTGTGTGTATTCCATGTATATGTATATCTACTCATATACATATATATACACACACATACATACAGATATACACATATACATATATGTGCACACACACAGTTTTTGAGGCTCAAATTCTGGGATTTCAGTGGGTGTGAATTCTAAGCTGGTGCTTACTCCAGAATGACCTATTTGGCTCAACTTTCCACCCTGCTGAAACTTAGAATGAACACACAGTTCATAGGCCATCTCAAAGAGAGATCACTATCAATGGCAGTGCCTAGCCTTGCTCATGCAAGGCTAAGACCTGTGTAATGATATCCTGGTGACTTTGCTTCAAAGTGCATCTAAGCAAATGACATCAGTCCGAAGAAGGATAAGGGTACGTTTTAAAGTACAGTAGAAAATGTTTTCTATTACAGATTGAATTAAATTTGACTAATTTAATCGTCTTCCCAAATGTCATTTTTCAAAATTTTACTTCATAGGTAATTTTCAATTTTGCCTGCCATGTCCTCCTCTCCATTTTACATTTGTCCTTAATCTTTTAATACTTTCTTTTTTATCTTTGCTCATTTGTTCAGAATCCTTAATATTCCAAAATGCTCTTTTCAATCAGGTCCTGTACTTGTCAAAGAATAGTAAATAAGTGCAATATTGCAGATAAGATGAAAAAAGGTTATTAAAGTCACATCATTGCATGGCATAGGAATACTTGAGATACCAAAGGGCTTTTGTACTGATTGAACTCAGACGAATCTGAAATGTCTGAATCCCTGAAATGTAGGCTAGGGAAAAAGACATCACATTTTGACTTGTATACCCAAGTCACCAGCTTCAAACTCATCTATCTAGGGGCATGCTGAGGGATATTTGCACGTGGAGAAAAGATCCATCACACAGCTTCCATTTTAAGGAGTTCTCATCTATTTCCTTAGGCATTTGCCTGTATGGATTTATATTTTACCCTCTTCTTCTTTTCCCCCTTCTTGCTTTTTAAATCAGTTGGGATTTACTCACAGGCACCTGCAAACTATTTTTAAATAAGTCAGGACTCCAGCATTAAAAATGGCGAATCACAATAAATCCAGAAGAAATAGTGTGTCGGTAAGCCTGCAGATCTTTATGTGGTAGTTTAGGTCCCAAACACTCTCATTTCTTACAATATTTGAATATTTTTGGTTTACAAAATACTTCCACTTGTTTTTTAATGTTAGAAGTGTGTACGTTTTTATAACTCCTACTAAGGCGTCTTATGTTCATTACTGTCTCCATAAAAACTAGTGATTTGGTGGAAGCGGTACACTTTATGAGCTGTCATGGGATATGCTCCATATTATGTTAAGACTTGCAGGAAGAAGATGGCAAACAAATCATAAAGTTTTTCATTTTCCTAGATGATTTTTACATTGGGTTTCTTCTTTTCAAAAAGTTTTAAATGATGTATATGTTTGACAAAATAATGTATTTTGCGCGTTTCCCCCCTTTCTTTCCTATATAATGACACCAAAGAACTGTACTCTTACTAGAAGAACACCTCGACAATTTTGGGGATTTTTCATCCCAGCAGGCTTCCCTCACTTAAATCCAATCCACTTATGAGTCTTGGTGTCACCTTCCTGCTGAAGGAAAACAACAAAAACAACAGAAAAATAAGAAACCGAGATTTCAAGAGTGGGCCACTACACCATCCACACTAGCTATGTGAAAACCAAGTGAGTTAATCTCTCTGAATCTCAATTCACCATTTGTCCAGTGGGGATAGTAATGCTATAGTTAGTTATCAAGAGATTATGGGAAAAATTTCAGATGAATCCTTAGATTAAGGACAATTGCCGGTAGACACGTACCAGGAAAAGGACTTTAGAATTGGGAAGGATAGGACTTTAGGGTTGGGAAGTGCCATCCTCTAACTTGAAATTTGCTGGAATCCACAAATTAGGCAAGAAACGAAAGGTTCTTGAGGAGCCTTCACAGAAGTAATGCGTCATTGAAGGGTATGTATCAGTGGAATTTGGAGAGATGTCACTGAAAAAATTATGCTATGTATCACCAAGAATTGATATTCTAATGGTTCTCTGATCTTACTATTTGGGTGTTCCTTCTTGTAATATAGCTCTCTGCCTATTAGTGCCTATTCATTCTGTGTAGATTTTGCCCATGTCCTTCTGTAAATCATCCACCAATCTGCTAGGAATCTTTCTCTATTTTTTCTTGAAATTGTATAGCTATCAATGGCATGTGAAGGCTACATATCAAATTCTCACTCTTACCATGTGACCAGGGCACATTCTTTTCTGGTCATTCATAAATTATTTATCTGATGACATCCTTCTCATTACTTTGCCTGGGTAGTTCTTCATTGACAATTTGTGGCAATTTGCCTATACGTACCCAAATATAATCTGTCAATATGGGTCTTATGCCCCATTATAACAAAATTTTGTCGTGAAGAAAACATTATATTGACAACTAGAAATTGGCAACAGGTAAAGGGAGAGCACTGATTGAAACAGAGATGCTAGTGGTAGCAAAAATTCTATTTTGTAGCACATTAGATATCATTTATCCAGTTTTACCACAACCAAAATAAAGTATTCTTTGAGATCATTCAACTCCATTTGCTCCAATTTCATGCCCACTAAAGCAATTTTCTAGTTAGTACTTCAGTTTCCCAGATACCTCAATATCAGGATAGGAGATATTAGAATATTTCAATTACCAAAAAGGTACCTCCCCTACTGTCAAAGTGATAATAGACCTTCTTCAAATATCTTTGATGTGGTCCCATACTTCTCTTAAAATGCCGTTCTGTTTCTACATCTATCACCTTCTGAACTTCTGTTCTCTATTGATGCTTTCTACATCCCAAAGTGCCAGTCTCTGCTTTACCACTGAGCTTCTACAAGTATCTACTGAGGCTATCATAGGTTGCTGTGGCTGCTTCTTCTTCCTGGGTAACCCTTCTTCCTGTCCATTTGTTCTTCCCATTTGTTGTGTAGCGTTGCACAAAAGAGACAGCTATCTAAGATTCAAGGTAATTTGCCAGTCTGCATCTCCTCAGACTGTATATAATTCATGAATCATCACCAATTTGTTTACCTTTCTACAGTCAACCAGAAGACATAGTTATCTTGGAGCAAAGGCATTTATTGAAACTACATAGTGAGAAAAATTAGCAACAAAGCATTTCCAATTAAATTTAGGGCACAGTACTCCACAAGTACACAACATCAATGAGAACAGAGGACACCCAAGGAGTTAATATTTCGGGTGTCCCAGAAGTCTTAGTGAAGTTTTAAGTCTTAAAAACTTAAAATAAGACTTTTGAGATCCTCTGTATAGAGAGGAACACATTGGTAGGTGCACGTTAAGAGCAATACATGCCTCAAATGCTACAGACCTAGGTATCTTTGTGCAATACTTGTTGGGCTTGGTTCCATGCTCGTTCCTGGACTTTGTCCTGCTAGTCTGATGCTCATTGCCAGATGCTGCTCTACTATCTAGTTTCTACCACCTCTAGTTGGTGGCTTGGATGAAATCTTCATCTGGGGCGTGGTTGTGCTCTCTTAGCTAGCTCTTTGAGAAAGAGCAGGTCCCTCAACCTAGGACCAGTTTACTGCTCCCTCAGGGTCTAATCTCTGAAGTCTATCATCTCCTGAGTAAGGGGTTCTCAGCTTCAGGCACCAAGATTTCTGGAACAAACAGCTAAAGACTTCAGCCTTTGCATTTTCTCAGTAAAGATCCTTCTTGGTTAGAGGAATGGGCCCTATTAGTCAGAGACCTCACTCTGGCTTATAGTGATGATCCAATACATTCCCACATTTGTGTCTCTATGGGCCAGGCCATAAAGGGAACAGTCATTTACACAATAACCACCAAACATTTCTAATGTTGAGTGTTTCTTCGTTTTAAGCCTATGTTTCTTCCATTGGCTCATGTAAATAGATGGGCAGAGAAAGGAAGCAGAAGCAATCTACTACCGGGTGATAAAGCCATTGTTTCTTTGAATAGCCTGGCCTTTTTTTTGATGCAAATGTGGCCACTCAGAGTCTGAAAGGACTTTTGGTTTCTCATTCTTATATTCTGAAAACGGTTATAGAAAGTAAGAAAAAGATGAAGTCTAAAAAAGAATTTTACCCCCTTATGCGTGGATAAGAATAATAGCTAACCATTTTTATAGTAACTTTTGAGTGTGTGAAGCACTTTATAAATTGTATCTCATTTTATCCTCACAACATCACCATTTTACAGATGAGGAAACTGAGGCAGACAGATTAAGTGATTTTCTTGGGATCACACAGCTAGTAAGTGTCTAAGGCTCTATTTGATTTTGGAACTATTTCTGTCCCTTTAATACTAAAAAATTGCCATTTTGTTTTGTACATTAGCTTCTTGGGAAATGGTGTGAAGCAATGTCACAGAGCCTGATCCTTTCTGGGGAAGTGATAAAATAAAATTTCTGATACTACAAAGCTGATGGACCATAGACCAATGAAATATCTACTGTTTTTTTCCCATTTAAAGTTCAAGAAAAGAAAGGCCATTTTCACCACAAGACCTCTAACCATTCACTTCTTTAGTTAAAACTGCACTGAGATAACCATAACCATTCATTCCAGTGATATCCATTTTCAGGGATAACTGTTTTTGGCTTATTTCTTTACTACAAGTATCTGTCCTATCATTTCCACGAAAAGTTTTTCTGAATTCCTCCAGTTAGTTTTGAGATTCTGTTATCTCTCCCCTTTTCTCTGTCTCCTGTTACTTTATAGTCACTGACTTGAATGGGTGCCCTCTCTCCCCAGCAGAAGTTAAAACCTTGAGGACAAGGACTGTCTCATTATTTTTCTACCCCCAGTGCCTAGCATAGAACTTAGGGAACAGTAGATACTTAATAAGGGCTTGTTGGATGAAATTGAATACTTACCATATTGGTTTCAAATATTTGATGTGTAAGTACCTTGAAAATTTAAAAGGATTGGTAACTAAGTGAACAATCAATCTGTAGACATCTATTAAGTACCTACTATGTGTCAGGTACTGTGCTGGGCAGTAGAGAGGCAAAGACAAAATTGAATCCTTCCTTGTTTCATTCCTCTCTCAAGTAGCTTAAGTTCTATCAGGGAAGATACTGTATATATGTATATGAACACATACACACATGTATGTATGAATATATATATATTTTAGAATAATACAAGAGGTTTAAGAATTTAAGAATCAATTGTGGAGGGAGGTAAGGATTGGGAAAGGTTTTATGTAGGTGGAACTCGAGTCAAATCTGGAAAGAAGTAAATCATTCTATAAGTACAAGTGAGGAGAAAATGAATTCTAGCAATGAAGGACAGTCAGTAAAAAGCACAGAGACTGGAGATGGGGTGTTGTGTATGAGAAGCAGCAAGAAGGCCAGTTTGGCTAGACTAGAGAGTGTGGGATGGGGAGTAATGTAGAAGGATGCTGAAAAGGTTTCATGACGGGTGGGGCAGGTGGTGAAGGATTTTGAAAGCTAATTGAGTTTATGTTCTTTAAAACTTTCGATAGAAAGTCACTAGAGTTTGAATAGGGCATTGACAGGACCAGACTTTGATTTTTGGAATATCTCTTTGACAGTTGTGTGGAGGATGGATTGGAAAAGAAAAATTAATGCTACTTATTGATGGGAGGTTTATCGGGGATTACCTTGCATTGTAGGATAAAATATTTGCTATCACTTTAAGCAGTCAGCATTAATGAGTTCTATTTTGTAATAGAAAAGACAAGGGTATGCTTTTGAAGAGGTTCAGTTTTCTAACACTCAGTTTTATCTGTTCATACATTTTTTTTGTTTTTTGGGGAGGCAGCCCTAAGTAATTTCTTATGTTCTTCCTTTGATGTATAATTTTTGAAATATTCATGGATATTATCTTGCTCCTTTGCCTATGAATTCAGGGAATTTCTCCACAGTTTCTCAATTATGTCAGTTTCTTTTCTTTCTTTCTTTTTTCTTTCTTTCCTTTTTAAAATGAATTTCTGTCAATTCAAGCTGGGGATCCTGGATCCTGGATGTGATAGAAGAATGTAACATATTTGGGCAAATAACTAAACATTAGTCAGAATGGTTCTTTCTTCCCACTTTCCTCCACATCCCCTAACCTGAGCTTTCCCTCAGTCTTCAGGGCTTCCACCTAGCCCAGCGTTGGACCTGATCTTACTTGTGGCACCTTAACCCTTCCTTTTCCCAGGCAGATTTATACTGTGATCACTTCTAGTTGATGAGAAGGGGCTGAACTTTCTTGAATAAAGGAAAGGGGATATTAAGTTAAAGTCCAATGGATGATTGATTACATTTGCAGTCACTTAGCCATAAAGGTGGGAGAGGGTTGTCTTGGAATATGTGCATATCAAAAGAGTAGACTAATAGTAGCCTGCTTCTGGTCACTATGGGTCAAATAGAGAGTTTCTGAGCTAACCCTTAAGCAATTCACACACTAGCTCAATCCTTAAGTGAAATCTGGCAAATTAAGTATCATCTAAGGGATACTACTGGAAGAAGGCATTTCAGTAATTCGGTGTAACAGATACAAAGGGAGATGTCAGACTAGATTTAGAGGTTCATGCTTCTCTGGGGAAAAGGAAGCTGTAAAAGTTCTTAACCTATGAAGGGTACACTGTTCATGTAGAGAAAACTCATAACCTTGTAGCAGAGTATATGTATCTTCATGTACTATTGTGCATTATTTCTATCAGTAGTCAAACACCCTTTGAATGGGCATTTTGTTTAATCAGGATGTCATGTGTGTATGTGTGTGTGTGTGTGTGTGTGTGTGTGTGTGTGTGTGTGTGTGTGTGGAGGGGGGGGGAGAGAGAGAGAGAGAGAGAGAGAGAGAGAGAGAGAGAGAGAGAGAGAGAAGAGAAGAGAAGAGAAGAGAAGAGAAGAGAAGAGAAGAGAAGAGAAGAGAAGAGAAGAGGAGAGAGATCATGAGTTTGTAATGAATCATGGAAACAACTCAGGCAATTGAAGGTTTCCAAGTCAATAGCTATATCTTAAAGGTTGATTGAAATTCCTTTTGAGATATTAGAGCTTTTGGTATATTGTTGCACGGGATACTGAATGTGGATGGAATTCAAGCTGGTTCACCCTTGCAATAAACTCACAATGGGAGCTATTCTGCTACTTATTCAACGTTTGTCAGGTACCCAGATGGCTGAGCAAGTCTCAGCAGGATATAGACAGGAGGACCTGGGTACGTTCTGAGATATTCATAACCACATAGCTCAGAATGTCACCCCTCCCCATGGGATGTATTTTTAACCATCTTATGAATCAATAAGCTAGGAACACAGCAGAGAGAATGTGTAATATTTCCTGGATGTTCCTTGGCTTGTTTATTTGTTCATTCGTTTCAACATTTATGAAGACTCTGTTGTTGCCACATACTGAGCTATGTCTTGTTAGAATAAAGGTCTGAGAATTGTGGTCCTATGATGAGATATTATGTTTAGGGAAAGAAAAAGGAGAAGTTAGTTGTTGGAACTAAAAATCTGTAATAGTTTCCAGCACCTATCCATACTGGATAGAAGAGAATCTCTTTCTGTTGCCCAATACATAGACACAACCAGTCTGCCTAGTAATGCCCATGGGCATGCCGAGCACCATTGCTACCAAAAGATAGCACCGTAAAGGGAAGAAGGATAGAAATAGGATGTCTGACTTTGGGCAATTCTGCCAATACAAGTTTGCAAATGCTTCTTAGCTCTTCAAGAGGATTAATGGGACCTAATGTCTGAGAAATTCAAAGGTTCCCATTATTGGGGGAAGAACTCACTATTTAGCAAAAACTGCTTGGAAAAATTGGAAAGTAATCTGCGGGAAATTAGGCATAGACCAACATCTCACATCATGTTTCAAAAAAAGCTCAAAATGGGTACATGATTTAGAAGATATCATAAACAAATGAGAAGATCAAGGACAGAGGCTACTGGTAATTTCTATAAATAGGGGAAGAGTTCATGACAAAACAAGAGATGGAGAAGATCACAGGAGGCAGAATGGAAAATGATGATTACCTTACATTGCCTTTTGGAATCTCAATTTCCTGATCTGTAAAATGGAGATAATACCTGTACCACATACCTCAAAGGGTCATTGGAAAGAAAGAACTTTAACTTTCAAGTGCTACACAAATGTGAGCTATCATTGTTTGGTTATAGATCTGAGGGCATGGGCAGATGAAATAAAGAGGCAAGATAGAATATGGTATACTTAGTGGGGAAAAAACTTGAGATCTATGGTCAGAAGATATGGATAGATCTTGGCTCTGCTCTTTATTAGCTGTGTGATCTAAAGATCATTAAATCTCAGTACTTTTTTAAAAAAATCTATAAAATGGAGATAATACTTATACTACCTACTACATAACTTTCTGTAGTGAAAATACACCACTCCAATCTCACTTTATAAATCTGAACTATTAATCTTACTATGAGATCTACATTCTCATCTTTTTCTCTTAACACAAGTACATAGAGCCTGACATCTCTGTCCCTCTACTTTCTTCCTTTCCTTCCTGCCTGCAGCAGTTCTGTCTTCTAGTTCTAAATCTATGATTCTTCTCTTTTTTATTTTCTCTCTCAATTAATTTCAATTAAGTCTAGCAATATTTATGAAGCACCTATTATGTGCAAGGAACTCTGTAAGGTGCTAGAGATACAAAGACAAAAAAATGGTCTCATCTAAGAATGCTCATGTTCTCATTTTCTGGATATTCTTTCCATTCTGGATTTTGGGACCCTCTTTCTCCTGGCTCTTCCCCTGCCTGTCTGACTGTTCATTCTTAGGTAGAATGTAAGCCTCCTTAAGGGCAAGGTCTGTTTCACTTAAATCTTTGTATGCTTAGTGCCTAGAAGAGTTCCTCACACATAGTAAATGGTACTTAAGTGTCCTTGTAATCTTAGTCTCACTTTCTGTACATAATCTACATCCTGTTTTTCATTCTGTTGTGTCTGACTCTGTGATCCCATGGGCTATAGTTTTGTGGGCTCTTCTACCTTCACTATTTCCCAAAGTCTGTCCAAGTTCATGTTCGTTGTTTCCATGACACTATCTATCCACCTCATCTTCTGTTGCTCCTTTCCCTTTTGTCTTCAATCTTTCCCAACATCAGGGTCTTTTCCAATGAGTCTCATATTTCTCGTTACATGACCAAAGTAATTTTCAGCCTTAGGATTTCAGTTTTCAGTGAATGGCCTGAATTAATTTCTTCACCCGTGTCCTACTCTTTGGTACCCCAAAACTCTATCCTGGGCCTATCTTTCTTCACTCTCTCCATTCTCTCTTAATGACTCCCTCAGTTCCCACAGGTTTAATTATCACCTCTATGCAGATCCATACATCCTCCCTCAGTCTCTTTCCTGAGCACCAGTTCCTCATCAAAAAATGACTATTAGAAATTTCAAAATGGATGTCCTGTAGATATTTCAAACTTGACACACCCAAAACAAAAACTCTATTGTCTCCTCGAAGCCTAAACTCATTCTTCCAAACTTCCTTATTTCTATTGAGGGTGTGATGGTTCTTATAATCTCCCAGTTTTGTAATCTTGGCATTCTCCTTGACAGCTCATTCCCCCCTCTCCTCATGTGTCTAATCAGTTGTCATATCTTGCCATTTGTACTTCCACAACACCTCTGGAATCCTTTGTCTTCTATTTACATAGCTACCGCCTTTACTTGGTACATTCTCTCACTTAGCTATTCCAATGTCCTCCTGATTGGTCTCCCCATCTCAAGCTTCTTCAGCTCCACTTCTTCATATAGCTGCCAAATCAGGTCACTATTACTCAATGAACTACAGTGGCTCCCTATTGCCTCTAGGATGCAATATCTATTCCTTTGCTTGACTTTTTAAGCCTTTCACAGAAACTGACCCTAACATAGTCTCATTATACATTATTCCCCTTCCCATAGTCTTCAATCCAGCCAAACTGGCTTCCTGTCTTTTCCTCACATGTAGCACTACATATCCTGTCTCCACACCTTTGTCCTGGAAGTCCCCTATCCTTGAAATTCACTGCCTTCTCTCCTCTACTTCCCAGAATTCCCACTTCCTTTCAAATTTCCTTCTTAACCCAGAGAACAATATTAGGAATGTTATAGTTTAAAAAGAACTATGGTTGATAATAAGAGCTAATGACCATGGAAAGGGGCTTCCCCTCTTTTTGATTGGGTGGGTAATAGGAAAATCAAAGAAAGGTTTGCTAGGAAGATGATATGAGAGTAGAGCAAAGACATAACAAATTCACCTTTTTGTTTTGTTTTTTTTTTTCTTGATGAGAATGATCTTTTGGCTAGAAAGGACAAAACTGAAATGATTAACAGGTAGGTGTATGTCTCAGATAGAAACCAGGAGGAACTCAGTGACCCGGGGTTCAGAGGGGCTGCATTAGGTTCTTCATAGTCCTTCCCCCATGCTCCTTCTGTTTTACCATACACTGTGCATGAGGTTATTGGAAACCAGTTTACCAGCATTATCCTTGCGTCCATATAACAGTGCATGTGAAAGAGAAAGAATATTTTTTTGTGTGTTATTGAATGGTAAGGAGAAATAAGGATAAATGTGATGAAATCTTAATAAAATCCTATAGAAATCTCAAAGAATAATCTAAAAGAGATATAGAGAAAATAAGTGACTTTTTTTTCTGGACTAAACCTGTGACTCAGTGTGAGGAATCTCCTTTTTGGGGCAGATGTTTGCCACATTCGTGGTGGTCAGTATTTGACAATTGTTTGGGGCACTGAGGGCAGTGATTTGCCTATGGTTACACCACTGCAGTAGGATTACGTATACTTCATCACTTACTTATCTCGTGTAAGCCTCAGAATATCCCTTTGAGGTGGGTAGTGCTGGTATTGCATTAGCTCTGTTTTACAAATGACAGAACCGAATCTCAGTGATGCTGAGTAATTTGTCCACTCTCACACAACTAGCAAGAATGAAAGGTAGCATTTGAACTCGGGTCTTCCTGACTCCAGGTTCAGCTTGCCCTCTAAACTACTAAGTTGCCTTTAATATAGAGAGGATGTCTGAGGTACCCGTGACAGCTAATCATAGTTTAATCTGAAAGCAAAATTTTGTTCTGGTCACCTCCTTTTTACCCTGGTCATAGCTTGCGATCCTCCAAAACTCCCTTGGGGTACCCTGGGGTCCTTTTGCTTGCCTGGATTCTCAGATTGAGGTGAGGCTAATTGAGCAAGCTTGTACCGAGTCCTGTCAGTCTCTGACATGAAGCCCCACCTTTAGGCTAATGCCCTCAGTCTATGGCATCTAGGACCGGGAATGAGACCACCCCCACCAAATGATCTATATCCACCTAGACCAGTGTCAATCCAGACTCACAAAATCTCCCCTTGGTTCCAATCTATATGGCTTGAGATCAGGGTTTTAGCTTACAAAACAGCAGACTTTCTCAACTAAGAGCAAAGCAAACCTTTTCAATGTTACTTTTTTAATTGCTTCCTTTCATGAGAGAAGGAATAAATTATAATTTTTTTATATCAGTACGTGCATTGGTAATTATTTCCCTAAAAAGAGTCCTAGAGACAACAAAGCATGCCCTGCAGGGTGCTCAGCAGTGTGTTGGCAATATTGATCTGAGGAGGGGAAGCTTGTTATCAGATGAGGAATTAAAAAGAGGCTCTTTGCTCGCTCATTCATACTCCATGTGAGCACATTGCATCTGTGCTTGGGGTTCCGTACTGGCTTTCCATCTGCTTCTGAATGCAATTCAAGGTGTTGGTTTTGATCTATGGGGCTCAACGTGATTGGATCCGGACTCCTTAAGCGACCATCTCTCTTTCTCTGCAGTGGCCTGTGACAGTTGAAACTAGCTAAAGTTCTCTTGGGAAGTATTTGAGATTGGGGCTGGCTCTTGAGGCAAGGTGCTCTCGGTGGAGGGCTCCCAGCTGGAGGCTGCATGCCCAATCAGCCCACTACAGCCTACGCTTGATGACCTTCATGGGTCACTGGCATCACTGTTTGCCTGAGTGTTTACTTAATTTGGCAGTGGATGAGAAATAACAGCGAGAAACAGGAGAATAGGGGGAGAAATCTTTAAAAAAGGAGTTTTAAGTATTGTTATGTTAGTTTAGTTTTTGTTTGGGAATATATGCCCAATCAACCCACCACAGCCTAAATTTGATGACCTTCATGGGTCACTGGCAGCGCTGTTTGCCTGAGTGTCTGTTTAATTTGGCAGTGGATAAGAAAGAACAGCACGAACTAGGAGAATAGGTGGAGAAATCTTCTTTGAAAAGGAGTTTTAAGTATTGCTAGTTTAGCTTTTGATTACATATTACCAAAAATTTACTTTTAATTTATTTTACAATTGCTAGCTCTTGATGGGTTATTCATCCCTTTTTCCAGAGTCTAGATTAATTTTCTTGTCTTACTCATTCAAATACAAGCTCATTTTATGGAGGGATTGTTCATTCTTTGTTTCTTTGATGTCTAGAATAGTGCTTGGTAGTAGATGCTTAATAAATACTTGCTTAGTGATTGGTGGGTAATTATAAAAGTGAAATTAGGAGAGAAATAGGTAAATTAGGTGAATTCTCCATTAAAACAGATGAGAACCCCACTCTACATTTTATTTTATGATCTTCTACAGTATATTTTTTGGAAAAGACTTTTTACCCTTTAGAACTCTCAGTGCCAACTCATAGTCTTAAAACATGGAGATGAAAAGATTCTCAAGGCAAGGAGCATTTTAAAGCATCCACTATGTGCCAGGTACTGTGCCAAGCACTAGGGATACCCAAAAAAAAGTAAATGCAAAAGGCCCTGCTTTCAAGAAGTTTGCATTCTAACAAGGGAAGCTAAAACATGAAAGGAAACTGAAAAGTGTGGAGCAGATGGTACCCATGTGGGGACATGGTGGGGAAGTTCTTAGATTTAAAAGCAGAGCCAAGAATTAAGCATAGGTTGCGTGGGCCCAATGCTAAAATGGAGATCTCAGGAGGAACTCCACAATGGTCTCCAGAAGGGAGTCAGAGGGATGTCAGAAGGAGAGGTCCTCAGCCAGAGAGAAGTGATTATTTGAGGCATGTTCTGAGGCAAGTTCCAAGCATCCAGAGCAGAACTGAGAAGGGAATTTTCTAATGGCGTTGTGTCCATTCTCATAGACAGACATTGAAAGAGATGATGTGATGCTATTTTGGAGTCCAAGGATGCCCCCTCCCACTATTTCTTATCTGTATGATCTAGAATAATTTACTAAAAACTTCACTTTCCTTATGTGTAAAATGAGGGGGTTGGATAAGATGCCTTCTCTGGTCTTTTCCAGCTCTAAAGCAATGATCATATGGTTTTGAGTGAGTATAGTCAAGAATCAATCCATTGGGGTGGCAGGGTTGGGGAATAATCCGGGTAGGTACTACTGCCTTTTATTTCTAAGTCCTTTAAAAATGCTGCTATGGTATGGACACTCTTACTTTAGACAGTCACAGTCTGCTTTAGATATGGAGGAAATGAAAATGGTAAGAATTGGAAAATTTCCCTTTGTTTCTTCCTACTCTAACCCCTATACTCTAAAAAATTCTATTATCAAATAAAGCCATAACTAGGGCAGGGCAACTGGAGCTTTGCACAGTGGGGTTCATATTTAGAAGGTACAAAATTTTATATGCTGCTTTAAAAATGGAATAATATTAAAAATTGCTATATTTTCTGCTATATCATACTGAGCCTTCATGGCTCAGAGTAAGACTCAGGTTTGAGGATTTATAGGAATTGGTATTTGGCAAGCTAATACAAACATGAACATTATTATTTTGTAGAACAGCAAAGCAGGCAAAAAAACCTAGCACACACAACACTATATGGTAAGATAGACAGATAAAGGTTTGACCCTACAGAGACAAAGAAACTTACCAGCTTAGGGTAGCAAAGATCATGGTGGGAATAGATATTCAGACTGGTGTCTGAACAGGAAGATTTATACCTTAAAAATGGATTTAGTTTAGAATATCATTGATGTCCAAAATAGAAAAGGGTGTTCCTAAATAGGCCCAGATGTAGAAGGGAGAAAGTTCTGAGTCAGAAATAATAGACTCAGGTGTGGAAAGTTTCCTTATCGGGATCAAAAATTGGGTCAGGGTTTGAGTTGGTAACTGGAGATCAAGAATAGATGTGGCTTGTAGATGTTGCAGTCTGCAAGCAGTCTCATTTAATCAGGAGCTGCAATTATTTAAAGCCTTGACACAGGGACAGGAAAATTACAATCTGTCTGTCATTGCTTATGTGTTTATGTTCAGTGAGATCACTTAGCCAAGTGACTCCATATTGGAGTCCTATCATTTATAACTTCAACATCAAAAATATATTTCAAAACACCACAGTTATCAATCAAGGTTACTTTTTGACAATATTTTCAGTGCTTCCACAGTGTGGAAACTAGTTAGCAAGAATAATTTATTAAACCAGGGCATTATCATATAGCACCTTTTTTCTAAGGTTTCAGCTTTCCTAGTTTCTTCCCCCAAAGATGATTAGAGGATGCACATAGCATTGCTTGCTCTGGGTACCATTACATATTACTTTCCCAGGCACCAAAATTGGCAGTTACATTTCAGGTGTAGAGTATTGCAATGAGTATTGGCCAAAGAAGACATATGATCTAAGTCAGTTGCACAACTCATAACCTTGAACAAAGAATTTAGCCTGAGTCTCAATATCCTCTCTTATGAAATGAGCACATGATTACCTGCCCTGCCCAATTTAAAAGGTTATGAAGATCCAATGAGATAATGAATTTCAAGATACTTAGTGAACTTCAGTAAAAAGGTTAGTTATTATCTTTTCTCTTAAAGGGATTCACAGAATCTCAAGACACGATAGCATGAATTACCATTTTAGACATCGAATACCAAACCTTTTTTTGATAATAAATGATGCTACATTCCATATGTAACATGAACTACACAATACGTAGCTTTAATTTTATCCAAAAATAAGTTGTAGATCTCACTAATTAATAAACTTTATTGGAACAATAAACTTTTTCTGAATTTTGCATTTCTGACAACATTTAGTCGAGAAAAGACAGCTGACGTTTGTGGTGATGAAGATTAAATGGACTGCATCTGAATTTAATTGAGTCTCTGTTTGAATAATATCCACAGTAGGTCCTGCTGCACTGTTTGGTGATTGATGGTGTGAACTGAACAACAGGAACATCTGGGCCCAAAGCTGTTCTTAGCTTTGAAGGGGTTGATTCCTTTGAGACCAAAAGTCCCTGTATCATTGTCCAAATAGTCATTAGCAGATAGACTGATTGGAATATGTTAATTAAAAATTTAAAATATAGAAAGAAGAGATCCTAAAAGATTTATTTTTATACCCAGATGTAAAATGTTTCATTACTTAAAGGAAAAATCAATTCCTACTTCTATGCGTATGAAAGGAGAGACAATGGAGTAGGAGAAATGAGTCCCTACTTTCTCACATACCAAAAGAGATACTACGGAGTAGGAGAAATGCTTACCCAGATACCAAAAGAGAGATGATGGAGTAGGAGAAATGCTTGCTTACTTACCTAGATACCAAAAGAGAGACGATGGAGTAGGAGAAATGAGTCTCCACTCCCTCAGATATAAAATGGCAACCATGGAGTAGGAGAAATGGGTTCCCACTTCTTTGGATATCAAAAGACTGACTGACTGTGCAGTAAGAGAAATGAGTCCCATCTTTCTGAGGTAACAAAGGGGAGACCATGCAATATTATTTATTATTATCTGAGTTTATTGAAAGAAAAAATGAGTTGTATCTAAATGGAATAACTAAAAACACTATGTTAATGCTACAAAGAGATATATTTTAACTTAATATAAAGAAAAATGTTTTAAAAATGGTATGGGATATTCCATGAAGGAGTGAGCTGCTCATCTTTTGAATGGTTCAAGCAGAGGCTAAATGATCATTTGCCAAGGACACTGTAAAGCAAACTTCTGCACTGGGTGGGAGGCTAGAAGATGTCCTATAAGGTCTTTTATAACTATTGGGTTTTGTGATTTTATGAGGGTATAGACTTTCACTTTTATCTTGATATTTCCAATACCTAGTATAGTGACTAATACATAGAAGGTGCCTGTTTGATTGGTTGGTTGAAAGGGTCTACAAACACCTAGCACAAGGCAAGTTTATACCATTATGAAGGAAACATTAATGTCACAAAAAGAACTAATTAGTGAGACAATAAAAACTCAGCATGAGATGAATTTACACCTTCTCTGGCACCTTATCAGCACTAGAACAAAAAGCATAATTAGTGGTATAACAAGGACCCTGGACAATTCTGAGGCATGTCTTTGATGTCAGTAAGAGAGACTCACAAGTTTATAAACATGGATCCTCAGAATTTTAGATCTGGAAGGGGAATTTATGGAGATAGCATTAAAAAAAACTAACAAGCATTTATTTTCTTTTGTCATCCCATCTGAAAAAGAAAAATGAAACATTTATAACAAATATGCATAGTCAAAAAAACCACTTTTCCACATTAGCCATGTCCTAAAGGCATTTCATATTTCTCTTAATTTTCATCCCTTAGTTAATCTCACTATAGTTATCTGGTCAAATCTTTTTACTCAAGAAAACAATAATGCTAACTTTATATACAGTGATCTCATTGTCTCTGTAACTTACATTTTCCTGCTAAATGCTGAGTATACTTGACTTGGTTATCTCTTTCCTTCCCCTTTTCTTTTTCCCCACAATAAGAGGAATCTGATTGATGCTACTTGTCTACTATTCTTCAAGTGATACTATTTGGGTATGAGTCTTGGAACATCAAGAATCAAAATTTTAGGAGACCCCAAAGGAAATAGAAAAGTCCAGGATAAGTAAGTTATTGCCCATTGCCCATGGTAACTTGAAGGTAAGGTGTGACACTAAAGACATCATCAAGGATATGTATGATCAGAAAAAGAGATGGGTAGGCTTTGTAGTGAGGGGGAGGCAGAGAAGATAAAGAAGTATTAAAAGAACTAGAGGATGACCTTTGGCATGCTGGATGGATCCTCTGGGGAGGATGTACAGAAAGACATGAACAAGAGTCATGTAAGATTAGAAGGTGCAGGTAAGGGTTGGAATATCAATAAGGCCACCGATATAATGGAATATCAAAGTTATAAAATATCAAAGTTATCAAAATATAATGGAATATCAAAGTTATATATAATATATATAAAAATATAATAATGGCTGGCATTAGTATATTTCTACCTATGTGCTATGTACGATGTTAAGTGCTTTACAAATATTATCTCATATAATCTTCACAATAATTGATGCTATCATTGTCCCCATGTTACACCTATGTTACAGAGTTGCCTAGGGTCACACAGCTACTACATGTCTAAAGCTGGATTTGAACTCAGGTCTTCCCGAGTCTACACCCTATGCTCTGTTCACTGAGCCACCTTGAATGAGACAGAAATTCATTTTTTTTAAAAATGGAAAGTCCATGGGAAAAATAGATGTCTGCGAAAAAATGAGCAGATTCCTTGAGAAAATGTACCCCACAGTTTTTTTAACTATAAAACCAATCTGAAAAAGTGAATATAAATGTGTGTATGTAAATGCATATGTACTCATACATACGTATGTGTACACACACACACACACACACACACACACACACACAGAGAGTGAGTTCTTTTTTGTCCACTCAACAGAATCACAGAGATTCATCCCTGAGGAGACACAAGGTCTATTAAAATGATAAAACAATAAACAGAAGCAGACTGGGGCATGAAGAAGTTGTGCTTATCTGAAGGAAACCATAAACTTTAGAAGGTTCATTTTAGAACATAAATTGATGTCCTTAGCCAAAGCAAAGATAGCCGTAAGGGGAAAAAATCAACAAGTAATGGTGGTAATAAGGGCTTTTTTGTCTTAGTCGTCATCCAGTAATGGTTTCACATCTGCTTCGTTTAACCATGTTGGCAAGCAAAATTTTTGTTTTAGAATGTGTTTGTGTCACCCAAATTACAAGAACAGGATTTTAAGCTTTTTTGATAACACTAGTGATTTGTAGGGTATGGAGCCAGTGTGTCTGCTGTAATGTGTGAAATCTGTGTCAAAACAATCATGTTGTGTATTCATTTCTACTTTGCCCTTGCTATGTTGGGAAGTACACATATATTCTGCCCAAGAAGAAAGCTCTTAGTTGACACGTTGGCAAAAAAATCTATCTTTTTGTCAAGTAAAAGCAAGTATATGAAGAAAAAAGAACCTTTATTTTGGAGAATATCAAAATAGCTTTAATCACTAAGTTTATTTGAGATCTGGTGAACAAAAGCTTGTGATGCTCTTGCAGTGAAATCTCTAATTCTACTCACTATTTCAATTATTTATATGAAGGGAGAAGAGGAGCTGAATGGATAATTCATTGGGCATTTATTAAACTTGACGCTACGAAGCTCTGGTGATATGACAAAAATAATACAGCTCTCTTATCAAGAAACTCACTATTGGATCCTAAGAGCATCTGATTAAAATTTATATTTGATTTTATGACATATTGTAGTGCTAATATACGTATTTAGAGGCAACATGATGTAGGAAATAGAGAGCCAGGACTCAGTTCTAGCAAGTTCTGGATTTAAGTCTTACCCTTCATACATTATGTAATCTTGGGCAAGTCATTTAACCTTTTAGTACTCTAAAGTAGATGTGTCACACTCAGGACTAGAAAGCCACTTGGGCCTAACAAAACTTGTGTGGCCTCAACCAGATTAAAATGCATTGGGAATTGTTTAACAAAGTACAGTACAACATAGGATATGTCAATTTGTGGTTTTCTAAGTCAGATCCATTTCTTCTTGAGTTTGATACCACTGCTCCTGACAAATCTCTAAGACCCTCATTAGCAGAGAAGGTGACATGCATTGGTAGAGGGAGTTTCTTCAAGATATTAATTTCTTCACTAGTGACCTCTGTAGGTTTTGTCCATCTCCCGTGCTGAAAAATGGATTTTTCTGATTGGTATTCACAGCTTTTCACAGCTAATAATGGAATCACCTATCAAGGAAAGTCATCTCTGGAATGAGGGAATGAGGGTATTCTGATTAGCAACTCTTTACATCAAGAAAGAAGGATAACATTAAATAAAAATTTTAGAGTTATTTGTGTTTTAACCTTGTTATTCTAGGAAAAACACACATACCTTACCCAATAAGAAAGTGTTTGATTAGCATATTGGCAAAGACATCTTCTTTTCTTAAGTAGAAATAATCATGTGATGATGAAAATAGAGTATCTGTTTTAGACAATATCAACCTAGGTTAAAAAAATATTTAAAGACTGATTCATAGAGACTGCCTATGTTAAATCACTCATTTTCTCTTCTCTGCCCCTCTCTCCTATTTGTCTCTCAACTGAATGTTTATCTAGCTCTCATTTAATTTGGTGGCAGGACAAGAGGATTGAGTATGTGACAGATAGTTAAAATTCCTTACATTCTAACTCATATTGAAAATATTATTGTAAAAAATGTAAAAGTAAATAAAATTGCCTAGTGATAATATAAAAATCAACCAAAAATTTAGGTAATGCAATATACAAAGTAGAAAACAAAATATAAGTAGCTGAAATCTTTGTTGGGAATTAATCAGATTACTATCTATTGCTATTTGTATCATTATGGGCACCTCTGTTTTTATGGAAATAACCTGCAAAATGTGGTCATATAAGGAAATATAAATGAAATCAAAAAGTATATAGACACATTTATGAATGACATAGCCATTTCTATCCATGAGAAATGTACAGAATTTTTAAGATTGCCCTCAAGGACACAGATCTATACTACACTTGAGTATCTTTTGTGGTCATTGGTTGCAACAAAATACTTTACCAAATGTAATATTTTCATGACCCAGTATGATAATTTCTTTTTTTCTTATGTTCTTTTGAACCTCCTCATGTGGTCTAAGCTATTCATTGCTGACATTGAAAAGTTAGTGGAGCTGTTAAACTTTATTCTCTAACTTATTTTGTCACTAGACTATTTCCGGAGTTTTTTAGTTGGTTTCTTTGCCTTTCTTTGCCTCTTCCTATGCCCATTCATCCTCCACTGAGCTGCCAAAGTGATTTTCCTAAATCTTAGGGCTGCTCATGTCACCTACCCTTCAATGACTCAATAAACTTCAGCATCTTTATTTTTCTCCAGCTTCTCTTTTTTTGATCTCTTTGGGATATACACCTAGTAGTAGTATCACCAGATCAAAAGATACACACAGTTTATCACTTTTTGGGTATAGTTCCAAATTGCATTCTAGAATGTCTGCACCAATTCAAAGCTACAGCTACCTACAGTTCATTAATGTGTCTGTTTTCCCTTTACCTTTGGACATTTGTCATTTTCCCTTTTTTGTCAACTTTGTCAATATGAAATGGAACCTAAGAACTCTCTCCTTCATTTTACAGATGAGGAAATTCAGTCATCAAGAAGTTAAGTGACTCTCCAGTTATAACAAAGCTAGTAAATGTCAGAGGCAGAAGTTAAACTCAAGCTTTTCTTACTCCAAGTCTTGAACTCTACCCATTATGACCAAGCTGAAGAAGTTTTTTGAAATACTTACCATTTAGAATCATAGAAAGTTAGAGCTGAGAAAGAACTTGAAGACCATCTAGTCCAATAGTCTCATTTTTATAGGGGAGAAAACCAAGAGCCATATGGTGACCATGAATTGACCAGGATTACATAGTTATTTATTGGCCACATAGGGGCTAACACTTGATTCTCTCTCTCTCTCTCTCTCATTCTCTCATTTGTGTCTGTTTTTGTAGATGAAGAGCCACAACATAGTACCCTTTTAACAATAATATATTCCTCATAGACATTTCCTTTTTTTCTGCGATGTCTTAAGAAAATGTTTGATCCTTAGTTGGATTTTATTTAATTGACTAAAGTTAACAAGGACAACTTTAACTTGGTATTTTTCATAGAGTGTTAAATTTTCTGGGGTAGCTTCAAAGTCCACCCTGGGTTAGAAGATCAAAAATTTCCAATGGAGGAGATGAGAAAAGCCCATGTTGTAGAATTCTTGGTGGCAAAGTGTCAGATAAACAGTTTCTATTGTACTGGGAGAATTGTGTCTTGACAACTTCAGAGGAATAACACATGCTTGAACCTGCCTTGAATTAAGAATGACCACAACCTGCCTGTTTCCTTGCTTACCTGTTTAGGATTACCATCTATCAACAATGCCTAAGAGGTTGAAAAATTTTAAATAGTGCTTTGAAGTCATCACACTGAATTATCATATCTAATCACAGTCACACAATCACACAGTCACACCTATATGAAGACAGAATAGGCAAGTGTGTTTGAAAGGATGTGGAAGAAACTGAAAAGTTCATCTGCCCAAAGTCCCCCATTTAAAGGCCATGGTGTTCAACATTCCAATTGTAGACTGATGTCTTTGGATTAAGGTATTATCTCCATAAACCTCCTTTAAAAATGGAAATATTTTTGGTAAAGGTAGTATATTAGTCAATTAGTTCTTTAAGTTGAATAATCATGTGACAACTATGAAGGGTTGGCGGATAGGTTTCAGGAGTAGATATAATTTAATTTAGAGGTTGATATAGATATGGGTTGGAATACTGGCAGGGCCATAGCTGCATTAGAGTGACTAGAGATTTTGCCACAGAGTACAGTAATTGATTAGGCACAGATAGCATTTATAGTCCATCAGCCAGTAGAAAAGATTAAGTTTGCCATCTATTTGGCAAGGACAGTTAGTCAAAATAAGAAGTTACCAGATTTATGGGTTTCATCCTTCAATAGTAGTCCCCTCATCTGAAGTCTTAGTATGCTGGGGTCTCTGTCCACACTATCTGTGTCTTTCTTTCCATGAAGATGCAACTGAATTTATGTTATGCTTGCCCTGGACACATTGTGTGGTGCTTTTCTCAGACACCAAAACTGCCAGGTGTGACTCTGAGTATGTAGATTGGCTCTAAGAGAAGCTCCCAGTTTGTCATTTGGGTGAAGAGCTTTGAGCATCAAAAGAAAGTTTAAGTCCATTAGACCTTCATGAGGGTAGTGGTGGTGTATAAGAGGGTAAGAGAGGAAGAAAAAAATGCAGATGACATATTTTCCTTTTCACAATTCCTCCCAAGTAATAGCTTCTGTCCCTTGGAGAAGAAGTAACATTTTCATTCATCTGCAAAAATAATGTGTACAACTTGCTCATCAGTTGGGCAAAATTGCCTTTTCCCCTTCTTCTCTACACTGCCTCTGCCCTCCTGTCCTCTGATTCCAAATGCATACACATAAATACTGAATATCTTCTGCCCTCAGAGACTGTGGAGACTTCCAGTGGTTCATCAATGAAATTCTTACAAACATTTAATGGCACAGTTCAAAAAGCTTCTGTTGACTAGGAATGACTCGGACCATTGTCAGTTTGGGTCACATTTGAGCTGGTGGATACCTTTTTATCACAGTCATTCACCAGCATGTGTTCCAGTTTAATGGAATTCTGTAATGAGCAGGTTCACAAGCTTTTCCTTAGCAAAACTAACAAGAGTTACTTTTAGGAACTTGAGAGCAGATTTGGTAGAATGTTAAGCCATGCATGTAAGTAAATATGAATTGAGTCATCTTCAAATTTGGGCTAATCTCTAAAGAGAGTGTGGCTGCCTTTGAGAATCCAAGAAAAATAAAAAGGCAGATTAAATTATTTGCATACAGTTAAACTAAACACCAAATATGCCCTTAGGATAAAATCTTTATATTGCTTCTTAGCATGTCAGAAAACAAACAATCTCGTCTACAGCTAAGAGGATTAAGTGTTCACATACCTACATTTTCAGGAACACTACTGTTCTTACCTGTCCTTGATGAGGGCACAGAGCTTATGCATTTAAAGCAAAGGAAATGTTATGAATAGCATCTGCTCAAGTCTTCTTTCAGCTCTGTTGGTTCTGTAGTCAAAATCAAACTTCTCCGGATGATTTGCTTTTGCCTAAAAGACAAATTTAGAGAAAATTGGAGAGCTGCCATAGCAACTTTTGCATAGCTATTTCCCTTTATGCCTTTTAGTCCAAAGACATGAAAACAGTTGATGAATCTTGTGTGTCTTGCATAATGTTTGGCAGACAGTAAGTGCTTAATAAATGCTTGTCAGTTGTTTGGTAGAACACCATGGCAAAATAGAAAAATCACTGTAGGTGGGATATTTGAAGATTATAATATCTTCAGTGTTTTTTATGGTATGATCTTTATACACTCTGAGAATTCTCTCCTTTATCTTTCTTTAATTTTCTTTTAAAAATTGCCGATAGAGGGAATAGAGGGATCATAGAGAGAGAGTTGGCAGAAATCTTAGGGATCATTTTTATAGATGAGAAAAGTGAAGCCCAGAAATGACTTGCCTAACTCACACTGGAGTAGCAGACTTGGGATTTGAATTCAGGTCCTTTGATCCCAAAGGCAACACTCATTCCACTACATAACTCAATGTCAAAGTAACTCATTCTGTCCTAATGCATTAAGTTAGAATATATTTTTAAATATTTTTAATTTAAGAAAATATTTTTAAAAAGGAATTTTGAGGGACAACAAAGCATGCAGCTTGGTACAATAGAAAGAGCAGCGCTTCTGGAGTCAAAGATCTCTTCTGTGATCTTGGATACCTTAACATTTCTCAACCTCAGTTTCCTCATCAGTGTGAGGACAGGGTTAGGCCAGATGACTTCTGAGGTCTCTTCCAGCTATGATCCCATGACCCCTCTAACTACAGTCAAATTTAGTGTTCTTTTTGGGTCATTATTTATTCAAGACTATGACATGAGCTCCCACCAATATATCTACACCAGACCCTACCAAATGACACAAAAGTTCAAAAGCTAAAGGCAATCAATTAAAACCAGCAAGGTAAATAATGATGCATTGAATCAGGTAGTAAATGGTCTCTGTATCCATAGAGAAATAGTTGCCATCTCTTTTAAGTTCAGGGGAGAACCAACTAACTTTTCACTTAATCTTTCTGTCACCAACAGAGTAGGAAAGGGATGGTCAAACTCACAACATTGATGCTAGACTTAGAGTCTGAAGACCAAGTAATTTCTCCTTTAACCTTGGTTTTGCAAACTAGAAATTCCTGACTTGTTGGAACTGGATGAAACTTCAAGCCTCATATCTTAAATCTCATGGTCATCTTTGTGATTTATATACATCCTGGAGCTCAGGATGCCATGCCCAGGTCTGTGCTACTTATTCTCACCACCTGTCACTCTTTGTGTCTTCTCCCATCTTTGCCATCACTTGTGCCTCTGCTGCTCATGTATGATAGACTCTCTTTATGAGGGTCTTTATTTTCTAAACCTTCAATGCAGAATTTCTTCACTCAACCAACATCCATATTGGGTGCATCCTGCTGCAGGTTCATGCACAATTCTTTGGGCAATGTAGTCTAACAAATTTCCCCTATGAGTAAAATGGGGGCAATGCTTGACTGTAAGCATTGTGATAAATGGAGTCCATAGACATGTCCTCTACACATACAAGAAACTTCTATTTTGATGGAATTGTCTCCATGTGTACATCTCAAGCAGTGCCTTCCTGGGTGAATATTATTTGTCTTGAGATTAAGACAGCATTACTTGGGCTTGTTGTAACCCTATGAAATAGTCCCTTTCCCCATCCAGCTCTTACCTCAATAACTTTTTGGTATAAAACAATACAAGATAGATTTGACAATACTTACACTCTTTGGAGTGAAAGGAAGTGAAATTAGGTGTGTGTTTGTGGTGGGAGGTGGAATGGAACAGTATACCTGAGCCTCCATTATGAGAGCAGATGTCACACTAAGTGTCCATTTTTCTGATAGAACATAAAAATAAGTCCTAGTTTTTACTTTCTCTGGGGAGATAGTGTGATGAGGTACATTGCATTTTCCACTTGAAATCAGAAATATTTGGTTTCATTCTGGTCCCACCATTTAATGGGTATATGACTTTGGAAAAATTGCTTAACCTATCTGAGGCTGTTTCCTTATCTGTAAAATGGGCATCATAACACAGGGACATGAACAGAACAGGTGTGAAAATCAACTGAGATCATACATATTAAGTGCTTGGTAAACTTTAAAGCCCTGTATCAGTATTGGTTATGGTTATCTAGATCTTCCTTGCCTACATTCTCCTTTCTAGATAATTAAAATACGATTCATTTTTTATTAATTTATTTGTTTTCAGTTTGATACAATCACTTCTGTTAAGTCTTAGATTTTCTCCCCCTTTTTCCCCTCTTCCTCCCTGAGACAGTGAGCAATTTTATATGAGTTCTACATATACATTCTTATTAAATACATTTTCACATTGATCATGTTGCATAGAAGAATTAAAATTAATGGGAGAAATCATGAGGAAAAAATAACAGAAGAGGCTTCATTCATTGACTAATGTGTCTTCAAAATATGATTCTTAAAAATGTAATATACTTTGGGTACATCAGTCACTTCCCAATTATACCTACCTTAATACCTTCACACACTTTAATAATTTGGAGCCAGCCTTGTCCACTGTATTTGATCTGAGCATATTTTTAGCAATTCTAGACAATTTTAGCATTGCCTAAATTTACATAGTTGTAGTCATTGGAGTCTATTTTCTTGGAACTGGAATTGATCTGAGAAGTCATCAAGTCCAGCCCTACTCATTTGTAAAATAACTTTTAGTTTTCAACATCCACTTTTATAGTATTTTTAATTCTAAAATTTCCCTCCTTTTTTCTCCCCCCCCCAACCCAAGATGGCATGCAGTCTGATATGGGCTATACATAGATAAGACTATTAAACAAGTTACCACATTAGTTATGTGATGAAAGAAGAATCAGAACAAAGGGAAAAACCAGGAGAAAGAAAAAAACAAGCAAAAAAGAAAAAAACGGTATGCTTCAATCTGCATTGAAACTCCATAGTTCTGTCTCTGGATGTGTAAAGCATTTTTCATAATGAGTATTTTATAGTTACCTTAGATCATTGTATTACTGAGAAGAGCTAAATCTATCAAAGTTGGTCATCACACAGTGTTGCTGTTGCTGTGTAAAATGTTCTCCTGGTTCTGCTCCTTCACTCAACATCAGTTCTTGTAAGTCTTTCCAGGTTTTTTCTGAAGACTGCCTGCTCATTAGTTCATATGGAGCAATAGTATTCCATTACATTCATATGCCACAACTTGTTTAGTCATTCCCCAATTGATGGGCATCCCTTCAATTTCCAATTCTTTGGCACAACAAAAAGCTGCTATAAATATTTTTGTACATGTGGGTCCTTTTCCCTCTTCTATAATCTCTTTGGGATACAGACCTAGTAGTAGTATTGCTGTATCAAAGGGCGATTTCATAGCCCTTGGGGCATAGTTCCAAATTGCTCTCCAGAATGCTTGAATCAATACATAACTCCACCAACAATGTATTAGTATTCCAATTTTCCTACATCTTTTCCAACATTTATCATTTTCCTGTTTTGTTATGTCAACCAGTCTGGTGTGATGTGGCACCTCAGAGTTGCTTTGATTTATATTTCTCCAATCAATAGTGATTTAGAGCATTTTTTTCATATGACTGTAGAAAACTTTAATTACTTCATCTGAAAACTGCCTGTTCATATCCTTTGACCATTTATCATTTGGACAGTGACTTGTATTCTTATAAATTTGACTTAGTTCCCCATATGGGTTAGAAATGAGGCCTTTGTCAGAGACACTGGCTCTAAACATTGTTTCCCAGTTTTCTGCTTCCTTCCTAATCTTGGTTGCATTGGCTTTGTTTGTGCAAACCCTTTTCAATTTAGTGTAATCAAAATTATCCATTTTCCATTTTATAATGTTCTGTATCTCTTGTTTGGTCATAAATTCCTCCTTTCTCCAGAGATTTAAGAGGTAATCTATTCTTTGCTCTCCTGCTTTGCTTAAAGTATCACCGTGTATGTCTAAATCGTACACATTTGGACCTTTTCTTGGTATGCTGGGTAAGGTGCTGGTCTACGTCTACTTTCTGCCACATTATTTTCCAGTTTTCCCAGTAGTTTTTGTCAAATAGTGAGTTCTTGTCCCTCTATCCCTTTTAAAAATAAGAAAACTGAGACTCAATGATGAAGTCACTTGACTTACACAGCTCCAGAACCTCAGATGGAATTTGAACCCATAGACTAATTCCAAGTCAGTCTATATGCTCTGTCCACTGTGCTGTGTGGCCTTTCAAATTCATGTAACTCTTTCCTTGTTCCTTTGAATTCTTCATATGTGTTTCTTAAGGTGTAACAATATTCTAGTAAATATATACAACACAATTTGTTCATTCATTCTCTAATCTTTGGCGCCTTAATTTGTTTCTAGCTTTTGCTTATTGAAAACAGTAATTCAGGGACTACCTAGGTATAAATAGGATCTTTATTCTCTTTGGTGGGGTACAAGATTTGGAAGTGCATTTCTGGTGCTTTTTCACTGAAATTACTGTTATTCAAGTGCACTGGCCTCCATAAATCAGCCTGTATCCACCTCCCTGAACTTGAACTACTTCGATTAACCAGAATGGAAACATCTGGATCATAGTGTAACAGTGTATCATAGCATAGTGTAATAATGTATCACTTAATTGACACTTTGGATAAGGAAGTATTCCATATAAGTGAATTTCTCTTTTATTCAGATAATTGAAGCTTTCTCTTTAAAATATCAAAACCTTATTTTTTATTTTAGCTGTCGTTAGTGGAAATAGTTATAAAATATACGACATGCTTCCTTGTCTGCCTTCTTAATAAAAACTGACCACAATTTAACTCAAGGCCATCATTAGAATCATAGAATTTTAGAGCTGAAAGGGACCTTGGAGAGCACTCTGTTCACTTCCCCTCATTTTCAATGAAGGAAATGAGGCCCAGAGAGGTTAATTGAATTCTATGAGGTCACCTAGTTAGTGGTGGAGCTGGGCTAGAACCTAGCTCTTGAATCCTAGTTCATTGATTTTTTTTTCCACAGCATCACACATTTTGAAGGTGCTTTAATTTAGCCACACCTTTAGGGACTATTGTATTTTATATTTACCCCTTCACTAAACAGCCAAGAAATGCCATGCTTTTTGATTTCTCATGGCTGCTTTTGGAATCTTTGCTGTTTTCTCATTGTCAGACTGTTGCTCATTACAAACTTTCTTGCTGCTACCAACATCACTGTTTTATAATATGTTGCAGTTGTTTAAGGGCAGGAATTATGTCTTTATATTTCTTTGTGTTGGAACATGATGCCTTGTACAGTGTGTTGTATATGGTAGACATTCAATAAATATTTCTTGATTGATTGTAATCTGTTGTGACTTGAGAAAGATCATCATGAACCCTGCTTGTTAGAACTGCGTATAAACTAAGAGTAATTAGGCCCAGAGGAAGGGCCTGAAGGGTTATTTTATAAGCTTTAGTATATGTGTTGTTGTTGAGTCATTTTCCAGTCATGTCCAACTCTTTGTGACCCCATTTGAGATTTTCTTGATGAGGATACTGGAGTGGTTTGCTATTTCCTCTTCTAACTCATTTTACAGATGAAGAAACTGAAGCAAACAGGGTTAAGTGACTTGCTCAGAGTCACCTCAGAGGCAAATTTGAACTCAGGATGAAGAGTCTTCCTGATTCCAGGCCCAGTGCTCTATCCACCATGCTATCTAGCTGCCCCATAGTGAATGTACTATGTGACTTGTTTTTAATTCTTCAGAGATTTTGTTTACTTCTGAACTTTACTCTATTCCAAATAATTGAGGCCACTGGTTAAGTGACCTCTGGGATAAGTGGAGGTTGCTGTACTCCTATAAAAATTCTTACGTGTGCATACGGTTTTATAATTTTCACCTTAAACTTGTAAAATAGCTAGGGTAGGTATTTGTAGTAGAGCAACCCAAGTCACTTATCTTTTAATCGAAAGCTTTTCAACTACTTTGTGGGGTTGCCTGTATTTGGGTTGAATTTCATCTATTATCTGATCTCTGTAGATTAGTGAAAGGGAAAGAGTAGGATTTATAGCTTTCTAAAAAACCCAATAATAAGGTATTTTAAATTACTTCTCTATCCACATCCTAAACACAGATTTGCCTAGGTTTAGTTTTAATATCATCTATTATATGTTCTCTCCAGATGATCAGCTAAGGGAAGGGGCAGAATTATTTTACTTTATTTTTACCCTGAGCAGTTACAATTTATGTGCATGGAGTAAATATCCTCCCTGAGGCAACCACAATCTTTTGAAGTATTGCATTGTTGTGAATAGTATTTTATGCTTCTTATAAATTGTGTATGATAAATATGTGCATGTCCCTTTACTTTGGCAGAATCTGTTCCCCCAAGGGAGCCCTACTGAGGAACTAGAATACAACAAGGTCACTCATGGACATTTCATATACCAAGCAATCATGTTGCTAACAGGCCTGGTATCATAAAAATATGTCATAGGACTCTTCCTGGCCCACTGGTCAGACATTATTTGACCAAACAAGGGGGCAAAATCTTCAGAAGATCCCCGCAGTAAACGATCATAGTGTAAGCATAGCTTCTGAGTATGAGGTGCCCCCAAAATCTTAATCCAGTTTTAAGCAATTAAGGTTTAAAACTGAATTAAGATGGTGATACCCTGTATAAATGTAGAAGTCTTTCATTTTCCATTTAAGGTCAATAAAAGGTCTCCCCCACCCCCCTACCACTCCATCAGTAATCTTAAAGTTTTGTTTTGAAAACAAGATGCAAGATTAAAAATGGGAGGGATCAGACAATCCTTTCTAGCTTTTTAATTTTATCCCACTTCCTGCCTAAATAAAGGCCTTAACCCATTGGTTTTCAGGTCATGTCAAAAACATATATTTTCTAGGTTGACTTTAAGAGAAAATTGTGGCAATTGTTGACAGTTTTATATATCATTCATTTATTCAGTTAATTAACAGTAAGCAATAAGTACAGTGTTGTATTGTAGAAGGAGGCTGAATCTGGAACCTCTGACTTCTACATGGATCGTGTGATCTTGAACAAGTCATGTTCTCTCATGGGGCCTCATTTTTTTAATCTGTAAAATAAGAGGGTTGGACTACATGACTTTCAGTTTCCCTTCTTGCTCTCAATGCTATCATCCTATTTATTTATAAAAAATTCATGTATTCATCTTTGTACATGACTTCAGGGAGTTCTAACATAAATAAAAAATATATGCTCTGTGATCAACCTTCTATACGATACCCACTACTGTCACACAAGTTGGAAAAAACATCAGAAATTGCCTCCAAAATACTTCAAACACATACATGCATTGCTCAAATTAAAATGATCTTCAAAAAGTTTTACTATACATCATGGGCTTTACTCATGTACCAAAGGATGACTGGCCACATCTAGGGGATTATAGACAACTACAGATTGGGTTCTAATGAGGTAGAAGGCTACAGGCCATGCAAAAATGCAACAATGAAATGGAAAATTCCTCCAGCTTGTTAAAGACATAGCAATGACACAAGGGGCAGTCAATCAGCTAGCTCTGATTATTTGTAGCATCCCAAAGACACTTAAAAATGTAATTTGATCATAGATATTGAAGAGAAAAAAAGTCTGATCTCTATGTTTGTACTGAAATGTGCTCACGTAAGATTAGTTGGGAACAAGTATCATTTTCCTGATGTTAACAACTATTGGAACCCCTAAATATTTTCATCCTCTGAAATGTTCTCTAGAAGCAAATAAATAGTTAATTTTCATTTTGGAGAATGAACTAATACCTCTTCCTTCAATATACCCAGTGACTGGCTGGACAGGACAAAAAACAATGTCCTCAGGAATTTCCAAACTATGTAATGGCATTGTATTTGATGAATACTAAACTCCACAGGAAAAGATGGATTTTGATTGAAACTATAAACTCAGCTCAGGTCTGCTTCCATAACTTATTTTCTGCAGCATCTAAATGTAAATTGTAAGGGTGAAGAGCAGTTTTATGTGATGTCCAAAATTGCCTTTTAAAGAACCGTGATCCCATGTCAGCATTTCAGTCCAGCCACTGATTCAGGCAATTGACAGTGGGTATCTACCACACTCTAGAGTGTTTGGTGGGTAATTCATATTCTCCTTGTGCCTTTCAATTACAGCTAGGAAAATGAATAACTAATCAACTTAGATCAAAGATACCTGATTTGTGCGCTCTCTTTCTTTTTCACCTCTGTCTTCTTCCTGTTCACTTTCCCTTTCCCGGGCACTCATAAACCAGAATCACTTAAGGATAATAGCTCCTTCAAAAATGCAACTCCACAGGATTTAATTAAACTTCAAGTCCCAGGTTGGCCTGGGGATGCTGAAGTGGCACGAGATGTATCTTTGTTCAGAATGAGCTTGGGAGTTGAGTTGCTTCAAGGTGTCAGAGACCAAGTACATTAAAAGAAAGATTTGACTTCTCTCTGGCTGCTATAATAGCAGCATGGTTCAGTGAATTAAATGGTGGACTAGATAGAGGGCAGTCCTCTGACTTAACCCAGAGTGACCTTTGTGACCTTTGGTGAGCCTATATCTCTTTCCTTTATTTTATCTACCTTTTCTGCCATCTGATTCAGTCCTCTCATTGAAAAGATGGGAAAATGGAGGCCCAAAGAATGTTAATGAGCTTGCTGATGTCAAACCTAATGTCAAAAGTATCAGTCAGAATTCTAATGCGTATCATCAAACTCCAAATCCAGCCTTAGTCTAATAGACCATTTCTTCCTCTAATCCAGGGGGTCTTAACCTGGGGTCCATAACTTGGATAAAAAAGATGGTGTCTTTATTTTTTTTAGATTTCTAACTGAAATTTAGCATTTTCTTCAACTATTTCCAAACATTATTCTGAGAAAGGATTCATAGGCTTCAGTAGATTGTCAAAGGGGTCCATGACGCAGAAAGAGTTAAGAACCCCTGCTGCGATCTCTTGGTTTCTTTCCTCCCCCAAGGAAAACTGGGACATTCTATATATGGTGCTGTTGTTGAGATCTCTTCCCCAAATTTTTAGATGAAAATTTTAATTAGATTATTGTTGTTGTGTTCATCCTTTGTTGCCGAAGGAGACCATGCCATCAGAGAAATGATATGACTTGCACTTGACTTTGTTTTGAGGGAGGGAGGGCTGTGCAGGTCTCCAGCCTCACTTCTCCTCCAGAGCCACCTGAATCCAGTGACCAGACATTCCTCAGGATGACTGGAGATGACCCACGATGCAGTGGGAGACCTGAACCCCTTAGGCCAGGACCTATTTAGGTATTCACTTAGGGTGAAGTAATGTCCATTCAGTGAGTAGGCCTGTTTAAGATGTCATCAGGTGAATGGCCCCTTTTATGAGCCAAAGACAAAATAACTAAATCAAATTGAGAGGGAAACAGCAACAGTTAGAAGATGGAGAAAAAGAGAAGCCCTTGGAGGAGCAGACCATAAACAATGTGGTCTAGTAGAGAGAGAGCTAAGACCTAGGGTCAGAAAAGTCAGAAAAGTCTGGGTTCAAGTTTCTCCTTTGCTATATATTGGTTGTGTGACTCTGAGTAAGTCACTTAACCTCTCAATAGTCTAGGTCAGAGGAGTCAAGCATGAGATCTGCAAGACTCCTGAGCGTGGCCTGAACCAGATTAAAATATAATTGCGAAATATTTAACAAAATAAGAAAAAATGAAATAAAACAGATAACATTACTTGGAAAAACTAAGTAAAAATGCAGCATTCAGTGATTCTTAGGTACACTTAGTAGCCTCTGTTTCTATTTATTTGAAGTCACTCCTGTAGGCAGCTCCATAAGTCCATAAGGTGAAGAGAAGTTGCCAATCTGCACTGGTAGTTTACTTGCTTGGGAATTCTATATACTAAGGAAATCTCATTTTTAGTACCTCCCTTCATCTCACAGAATCACAGCTTTGTGGGGTAAGTATGGATCCAAGAGGTCATGTAGTTGGACTCAGACTTGAACAAGAATCCTAAGAAATGGTCATATCTCCTTCTTTTCTTGATGGTTTTTTTTTTACTGAAGTGGAATCCATGACCTCTGAAGGCAGCCCATATCTCTTTTTGGATAAATCTATTCTCAGGACATTTTTTCCTTACATATAGCTGAAATCTTCCTTTCTTTAACTAATACTCAGTGTTCTTAGTCCTACTCTCTGGAGCTAAGCCAAAAAAGACTCATTCCTTTTCCACATGACAGCCCTTGAAGACAGCTGTAATGTTCTTCCCCTATACAAACCCCCCAGGGCTCATCTCCAGGCTAAGTCTTTTCAGGTCTTTCAATTTATCATTGTCTGGCATGATCGCAATATGACTTAGCCATCCCAGTTGGTTTCTTCCTAACTCTCCATAATAACAATGTCTTTGCAGGGAAGATTACATTATGTAGTGGACAGAGAGATGGACTTAAGTCGGGAGCATCAGGGTATAAAGCCCTGCCTTTAACATGGTACAGTTAAGTGACCATGGGTGGGCAAGACACAACTTCTCTTTTGTAAAACTGGTATAAAAAGGCCTGTAATAATGAGGTAACATATCTAAAGAGATCTGTAGACTTTAAAGTACTCTATATGTTTGTTCTTATTCCCAATATATGGCACCCATAATTAAACATATGCTCTAGCTGTAGCAAGACCACAATAGAGTACAGCAGAACTGAAAGTTCTCCTTTGTTCTGGAAACTGCCTCTCTTAATATTATCTAAGATTGCATTGGGCAAGTAGGTAGCACCATAGTGCATAGAGCACTGGACCGGAAGTTAGAGACTCCTCTATCTGAGCCCAAATCTGGCTGCAGACACTTGCTATCTATGTGGGGCAAGTCACGTAACCTTGTTTACCTCAATTTCATTATCTGTAAAATGAGCTGGAGAAGGAAACGGCAAACCATTCCAGTATCTTCGCCAAGAAAACCTCAAATGGGGTCACCAAGAGTCAAACATGACAGAAATAACTGGACAGCAAAGACTGCATTGACTTTATTATTTTTTAAACTGATGCCTTTAAAGTGATGTTTTTACATTGCATTCATTTATGAATATTTTCCTTCCCTACTCTCCAATTCAGTGAATCATTTGTTGTAACAATGGTTAAAAAAGAAAAGGAAAATATAAAAGTTCAACATAACTACCCAACACATCTACCATGTCTGATAGCATATGCAATATTCCACACTCATAGTCCCTTATCACTGGCATGCAGAAATGTAAGTACATTTTTACAATTCTTCTCTAAGGCCAAGTTTGGCCATTGTAATTACAGTTTCATTTTGTTGGTTTTAAAAAATCTGTTGTAGTAATTATGCCTATTGTTTTCTTAGTTCTACTTCATTCGCTCCGCATCAGGTCATATAAATGTCATGTTTCTTAAAATTCTTCATATTGATTGTTTCTTTTGACTGTAATATTTCATTACAATTATATGCCATAATTACTTTAGCCATTTCCTCATTGAGGAGTGACTACTTTGTTTCCAGTTATTCTTGAATACATAAAACAGTTATGATGAATATGCAGGGCTTTATTTTTGTCTTTTAAAATTGTTTTTATTTTATTTTAATTTTTTAAAGATCATACTGTGTTTATTTCCTCTGAACATCTGTTTCTTTGAAGGTGGATAGGAAGTCTTTTCTAAAAAATTTTTATTAATTAATTTATTTTTAGTTTTCAATTTATTTCTGTCTTTGACCTCCTTGGGGTCATCTTGCCTAATGGTTGGATCTGGGATTCAAAGACCTTTTAGTTGCTTTTTCTAAAGCATCATTCCAAACTGGTTTCCTTAATGGGGGCACCAATTCACAGCTCCACCCAATGGTATATGATCTCTTTCTTCCTCTATGTTAGTCCTTCAACATTGACTCTTCCTGATTTTTGGTCATCTTTGTTACCTTTAGGAGGTGCAAAGTGAGATCTTGAAATTGTTCTGATTTTTATTTTCTTATTATTAATATTTTGAAGCAGTCTTTCATGTGGTTACTAAAATTTGACAATTCTTTTTTAGCTCTTCATATCCTTTAACCCATATCTATTGAGTAGTGTCTATTAGTCATGTATATTTCTATCTTTCTATATATTTATATGTATATGTATATGTATGTATTCCTGTTAATTCCCTATATATCTTGGATATCAATTTTCACCTACAAATTGACTCCATTATCATTGTCTCCCTTCTCTAATCTTCTTTCATCTAATGGTTCTTTCCTAGATTCTATGAAAGTTTTTTGGGAAAAAATACCTTAATTAGACTCAAACTATTGTTTTTTTATCTCTCCTCCCTTTCATAGCCAAACTCAGAAAATAGCTATCTATAATCCTATCTTCTCCTCTCAGCTCCTCAACCCTTTTACTCTGGTTTCTGATCTCATCACTCAACTAAGGATACCCTCTCCAAAGCTACCAGTGATCTCTTGAATGCTGAAGGCAATGACCTTTTCTTAATTCTTGTCCTTTTAACTTCTCATCTCTTTTGACTACCATCTTTTGATTTTTTTCTTTTCTCTGAGTTTTTATGACACTTCTCTCTTGGTTCTCTTTCTATTTTTTTGAACATTCCTTCTCAGTCTTTTTTGTTGACTTATCATCCATCATGTCTCCTAACTGTGGGTATTCATCTGGTTTCTGTAATGAGACTTCTGTTCTCCTAACTCTCTCATTCAGTGACCTCCTCAACTCCCAAGGGTTTAATTATCATCTTTATGGAAATAGTTCCAGATTTTATGTCCAGTGCTAGTTTTTTTCCTGAGCTACAATCTCCTAAATATCTCTGTTTACTGTAAAGTTACTACTGTGTCCCCCTGCATCCCCCCAAAGGCTTCTTGCCTCCTACCTATGAAGAAAGAGCTGACCTTTGAATGAAGTTATCAAAAATAATTAGTTTAAATAGGAAACTACCAGATACCCCTTGAGAGGCAGGGGGTAGGAGATAATCTCCCTAGTGGCAGCAGTCATTTGGTATCCTGTAGTCTTAGGGTCAGAGAATCATGAATTTACAAAAAGGTACCTTAAAATTCACTTCTTTCATCTTACAGATGAGGAAGGTACCTTAGAATTCACTTCTTTCATTTTACAGATGAGGAAACTGAGGCACTGAGAGGTTACATGACTTGTCCAAGGCCACACAGCTCTTGTTGAGGTTCAGTTTGAACATGTCTTCCAGATTTCAAGCTTATTACTCATTCCATTATAACACTGCCTCCCCCAAATCAACTGAGGTATGTTTTTTGCCCTGATTGCCATGGGTGTGGTTTGCAGTGCTTGTCCCAAGTGCAAAAATTCTAGCTTTGTTGTATCTCTGAGGTACTTGGGTCTACACAGTTTATCAGGCAAGGCTAGTAGTATCTCGACTTCTTCGATATTTTAGCAGTTTCCCCTGTGAAATGAGGGCAAAATCCTCTAGGGGCCTCTTTATCTTCCTATTCCCCTTTCCTGAATCTGTTTGTTTCTTTTCTTGCTTTCCGGTGTCTATCAGTTATTAGCCCCACCTATTTCATGCCAGGCTTTCAAGCAGACACCATTTATTCTTCCTTGTCACACAAAGAGGGAGAGAGGAAGAAGTGGAAAGATCCCAAAAGCCTCTGCACTTAATTATCAGATCCCATGCGAACAGAAGATGCCTTCAGCAGGGGTCAGAGGAGAAGAGGTTTTAGGCAGATAACAAATTTCAATTGTGAATCAATTAAAATTTTAAAAATAATATGGAATTATATACCAATTAGTTATAAAACTATTCATATCCGTTGTCTTAGTGATATCGGTCTTTATATTAAGGTTGTTATTGAAAGGGAAAAATTCTATTCAAAAGTATTTTTAATAGTATTATTTGTCATAGCAAAAAAAAAATGAAAACAAACCAAATGCCGACAGATTGTAGGATGATTGGATTTTGGCTTATGAGTATAATGCTGAGAATGAGAAACGTGAAGAATATAAAGATATATGAAAAGACCTATAAAATAATTCAGAGTAAAGGAAGGACAATCCAAAGAACACCACACTTGCTGATTACATGAGCATAAATAATCATAAAGTTAAGACAACAATCTGAGAAAGATTTAGAAAAGGGGGGAAGTCAATGAAGAGGAAGAGCTTGATATGGCTTTGCTAATTTGCATATTTTTGTTTAACTGTACATGATGATAGTTAATGGAAGTTCACTTGTTGGGGATTGTCAAGTTTATAATGAAAACATTTTTCATTTTCCAAAAAACAAAATCCAGCTTCTGGCCGTGCTTACCTTTTCCTTTCTCTGTTTTCTCTTCCCTGCTGATCAGACTTCAGTTGCCTTTTCCTGTTTTGTCTAGCTTTGCTCCCTCAGGAGCGTGTCTTATCCCTCAGTATTTTTAGGTAATATTATCACTTGTCTTTGGGTATCTAGTTTGTCAAAGGGAGAGAAGGAAGCAGATACGACTTTCAAAGTGTCCTCTTCATTGGTCTTTCTACTCAGTCCTGTTGTTTGGTTGTTTCAGTCACATCTGACTCTTTGTGGCCCCATTTTAGATTTTCTTAGCAAAGATTATGAAGTGGTCTACCATTTCCTTCTCCAGTTCATTTTACAGGGGAGATAACTGAGGCAAACTGGGTTAAATGACTTGCTTGGCGTCACTCAGCTAGTAAGTCTCTGAGGCCAGATATGAACTCATGAAGATGAGTCTCCCTGACTCCAAAGTCAATATTCTGTCCACCATGCCACCTAGCTGCCCTCTATTCAACCATATATACTGAGTATTTACTTATCTAAATCTCACTCACAGTGGGGCACAGATTAAATGATGGCATCTACCAATTATTGTATTTATTGGTCTGTATCTATCCATTCACTGAGGGTAGAAATGGTGAAGAAATTCCCTCTGACAATGCAGATGGGCTCTAGCTTGTTCAGAGAGTTGTCTGAGGCACTGGAATGTTTGAGGACTTGCTGAGGGTCATCTAGCTAGTAGATATCGAAAGTGGGACTTGAACTCAATTCTTCCCAACTACAAGGCTGGTTCTCTATCCAGTGCTTCATGTCTGCTCTCATGAAAGTTTTTATTCCATGGAGCTTGATATTACTTTGGTTTCATATCTCTTGAATACTCCAATGCTCAGGGATACTGTAATCAGTAGAGATTTGGGGCTGGCTTTCTGGTTGTATATTAAGGGCCTCTGCCAAGTTGGGCAAGTAGTACAGAAGTGGTTCTTGGGCCCACAACTCAATGGATGACTTGTGACATAATGTTCTGTGTTTAAATTGCCTCTTTTGCTAGATGGGGGTTGTGATTCTTATCTTTTCACAGGGATACTCTATGAATTAATGGGATGATGGGACAGTATCTTGTATTCCTTACAGCAGGCAGGAAAGAATTAAACTCTCACAAAATGAGGCCATGCTTTTTATTCATAGTGATGCTGTTTGGTTCTACCTTAAATTTTCAGCAGCACTATTGACAATTAAGGAAATTCCCCAATACTCTGACTCATACCATATGCTCTCTTAGCTACATAAGTATTCAAAAAATGGAGACGCTTTGATTAAACACAAACCCCCCCCCCCCCACTGACGTCCTCCCCACCAAATCAACATCTTGCTTCCAGAGGGACTTTTGATAGCAGTTTTATTAATTTATCAAAACAGAAACTGATTCATCAGTGACAAGGTCACAAATTTTAGCAATCTGTTCTATATGTGGAATGTGAGGAAGAAAGCCCCATGCAGAAAAATGTTGTGTGAGACATGTCAAATAACATGTAAAGGGCATTCAAGGTAGGGCCACAGAAAGCATCAATATTATTGAGTTTTATCCCACCAAAATCCCTTAGTTAAAAAAAATCCCAATAATCTACTTTGGAAAATGCTTCTTACATATATTATGCATGACATTTCCAGGCTGCCAGATTTCTGATTGAACTGGTGATTAGGAGACAGACAATGCAGCAGCATCTCCTGCTTTCTTTTTCTCCTTTCTCGAAAGTGTTACCTCAGCTCTCCTTCAGCTGAATGCTTTATGAAAGTCAGAGACAGGAAGAGAGAAAGACAGAGGAGGGAGTCCTGCAGCAGAGTTAATTTGTTTAAAGAGACATAGAGATAGAAAAAGAGAGAAGTTTGGGGAAGAGAGCTGAAAAAAGAAGGAAAAAGGGGGAAGATAAAGACAGAGTCAGAGAGACAGAGAGAGAAAGAGAGACAGAAAGAGAGAGACAACTGATTTTAGCTATAACGGAGGAGGTCAGAAAGGTGTTAGACACAAACAGCTCCATGTTAATTGTCCTTGACACGTAATGAAATAAAGTTTGGCAGGATTTGTAGGCCTCTCTGGAGAAGAGCAGCTCATTTCCACGCGCATGTTTGTATCATGTTCTCTAATTGGATTGGTGAGGCCCCACGGCTGCTGGGGGGCAACACAGGGGAAGGTGAGGGTGTGCTTGTGTTTTGAGCTAGAGTAAAAAGTGGTCATTTATTATGATTGCCTGCCATACTCTCCATAATAGACTACTTCTGAGCAATCGGGGGAGCTCCTGTGGGACTTCGGGGTGGTACAGGTAGGCATTATTGAATCCATCTGTGTGAGAATGAGGAACACAGGGAGATAAAGTGGGTATTAATCAGAGCACCAGGAGCTTGGGGGACGGCAGCCTGTGAATCAATCCAAGTGAACTTCTGGGAAATCAACCCCCTGCTTTCAGCTGGCTGACAAGTTTGATTCCAGTGGGGGATAGATGGGAGGGAATGAGTAGCCTTCTCCCCTCCCCTTTCCTAGTTTGGCTCTTTCCTAAATTCATAAGCCAGGAGGAATTTGCTTAGATCGGAATTTCATTCGTCTCTTAATAGTGATGCCTAGCTTGTTTGAGTGGGGACATTACCCAATACCACGAGGCCCTTTGGAGTCTAATCCAGGCAGTAGCAAGATTTCTTGAGTTCTGAGTCATAGAGCATACCTGACCAGATGAAAGATCTCATGGAAGGACATAAATCAGTTATAATCCTGCTTCCACCAGCCCAATCCTTCCCTTGTCCAGTCTAACAATCTCCAGTTCCTACAATTGATCATTGTTTCTGTGATTTCAGTACCTTTCACCATTCTGTTGCTTTGCTCTGAAGACCTGACACCTTATCAATTTCCCTACTAAAAGGACCAATTGTAAATTTTCAGCCAGAATCTCCTATGGGCTTTCTGTGTGAGACATGGGACAGATTACGAAATACTTCCTCTTCAATTTTGTCAGCTATAAAATGCAGCTCATAATTCTTACCATCATTAAAAGGTTAGTTAAAGGGGAAGGGAAATGTAGAAATGTTTTGGTTTTTTTTTAGAATAATTAGTGTTGATTTTAAGTTCTTAGTAGAAGGGAAGCCCCTTAAGGGCAGGACTATTATGTTTTGGCTTTGTATTCTCAGTGTTTAGCAAAATAACAGATTTAGATTCAGAACCTTAGAGATCAGCTAATGCAACACCCTCATTTTACAGATGAGGGACCTGAGGTTCAGAGAGATTAACCGACATCACATAGTAGGCATTTCTTATCTGTGGACTGAAATAAAGTGAACTGAAAAGTAAAAGTAATGGTTTTCTTTATGATCAGATTTTACAATGGAATTCCACTGAGGGAGATCCTGGGTGAGGAGAGGGATTACTTGTGGGATTCATCATGCAGCACACATTGACTCTTTCAAGCCAATGAAACACAGCTGAGGGAGTCCAGTGCCCCACATCCTGCCTGCTTTTCTCTTCCACCACGTCCAGAGAAGTTGCATTCCGTAGGACATATTACCTAGGAAGGAGTTAATTCACAGTTGCTCTAGATCAAGGACACTGTTCTATGATTGCATTGGACTCTAATGAACTATCAAATCAATCTCTTTTTCTTCCAGAATTAAAAATCAAAACTACTGAAACATGATTTTCTGTTAAGCACTCCAAAGGCAGGGAATGTACATCTTCACATGAAAGTAAAGCAGTGCTAATAAAGGTGAAAATAGTGTTAATGGGGATATTAATCATTTTGTAGTTCTGAAACCAAGTCTTTAATCTCAGGATCTCTAAGCACTTGGATAGGTAGATAAAACCTCCTTTTTTCTTGTGGGTTAGGCTTTTTTTGACATGCGTATTATTTATCCAATAGCCCACCAAGGCTTCTGTGGGAATGACTAAACTCCAGTAAGTTTATATTTTGTAGGTGTGATAATTCCCCAAACCCACATAATTTACCTGATAGACCATTTCATATCTTTGTTAAAATCCATCTTGGCTCACATAATATTGACTCAATGGACTGCTGTGGCTTTTTATGAGTCTCTATGCACTATTGAATTAATCTTCCTCCTGTGTAAAACAACCTTTAAACTCCATCCTGGGCAGGGGAAGGAAAAATGGAAAGGAGCTAGAGATGAAATGCCAAGTTCTCCTTTTCTAGAAATGTAAGCAGTCAAGCCGTTGGAAATATTAGACACTGCTCCTTCAAATAACATGATTTCTGGGTTCTGTTGTGGGGAAGTTAAAGTAAGAGAAATAAATAGGTGTCTCATATTGACTTCATAAGCCAGCTAGCTTCAGTCTCCTCTCTCAAGAGACTATCATTCTTTAACATACATGGAGGGCCAATCCCACTCTGAGACCTGTGTCAGAGAGGGATTAGTCACATTTTTATGCCCAACAGGCTCCTAATCTAAATTAGGCAGACAAGATACAGACACAGGGAGAGGATAGAGAGAACACTTGGGGGAAAGATGGGCAGCAGCAGGAAGGAGAGGTCTTGTTTAACGTCCTGCAGTGCTCACTTAAAACCTGTTTGACCAAAATAAAGCATGAACCTTAAAGCTGATTTTCCTCATTTCGATGTTTTATTTTTTCCTTAGTTACTTTTACCTGTAAAGCACAAATTTGTCAATTTCTTCTTGGAGTTCGTTCCCATTTCTGCTTATTTTTGTATGTGCGTTCAGGTCCACAAGTTCATTTTCCTGTGAGTGTTTTTATATAACAAGTCACATATTACATATTACTGGTAAATGAATAAAGATAATTATTAATACCAGTAAGAAAAATTCCTCTATCCCCTGAAGTATGATGGAAATACTGTTGGTCATGGAGTCAGAAGATTCTGTTTTGAATCTCTGCTTTAAATATCATTAGGTAACACAGAAGATAGAGCACCAGACCTTGAGTCAGGAAGATGTGAGTTTGAATCCAGTCTCAGACATTTATTAGTTATGTGACCCTGGGCTGCTCACTTAACTCTTTGCTTTAGTTTCCTCAGTTGTAAAATGTGAATAATAATAGCAGCTTCCTCTTGGGGTTGTTGTGATGATCCAATGAGATGATTTGTAAAAGCATTTAGCACAGTGCCTGGCGCTTAGTAGGCACTTACTCCTTACCCTCCTTTCTGGCTTGACTGTAGAGAAGCTGCTTAACCTTACTTTGAGTCTAAGTTTTATTACCTGAAAAAGGATTTGACAATTTTTGTACTGCCAAACTCTCCGGAGTGTGTGTGTGTGTGTGTGTGTGTGTGTGTGTGTGTGTCTGTGTGTGTGTCTGTGTGTGTGTGTGTGTGTGTGTGTGTGTGTGTGTAACATATTACTGTAGTTGCTATTTCCATGTTTCAGAGGTGGTAGTTCAGTGATATATACTAATGTTCTATTTCTTTCTCTCTTCTCTCCATACTCTCTTTTATGGTGAATCTCAGTCTCTCTCATGACTTCAACAGCTGATTCCACTCAGGTAACATTTCCTACTCTACATATCTTACCTCTCACCAACCTGTCTCCTGAACTCTAGTTCCACAATGTGCTTCTTTTACTTCAAACTTAGCACACATAGAAATGAGTTATTTATCTTTTCCCTTTCTCCTCACCCCTGCCTCAAACCTGCCCTTCTTTCTAGCTTCTCCATTCTCTTTATTTCCTGACCTCCTTCCTAGTCACTTGAAAGGAAATCTTGGAGTTTCCATAATATTGGATGTGGGTAGTGAAGTAGAGGGAAGAGTCAATCAATTGCCAAGTCCTATTGAAGCTATTTCCTCTATATCTCTTCTCTCCCCTTCACCTCCTTTTCACTCCTATTTTAGTCTAACTTTGACCATGTCACTGTTCTTCTTACCCAACCTCTAATAGACTCCAATGGCTCCCTTTACCTCCACAGTGACTTACAAAGCCCTCTGTTTGGCATTTAAAACTCTGCTTAACCTGGCTGCCTCCTACCTTTCTAGTCTTTTTTTTTACCTTCTACTTCCCTCCACACCCTCTTCTGATCCAGCTACATGGGTCTAACTTACTGCTATTCTCCCATAACAGTTTCCCATCTCTGTGTTTTCTCAGTGGCTGTCCCTCTAATACCTGGAGTGTTCTTCCCCCTCATCTCTGCCTTTCAGTTTCCCCAACTTGCTTCAAAACTCAGCTCAAATCCTTTTGCAGGTAACCCTTTTTGGTGCATTCAGATGGAGGTGCCTCCCTCCCAATTTGAGATCACTGTCTCTTTATTCTGGGTGTATCTCAGATGTACCTAGTTATTTCTGTGATGTCTCCCTCATTGGAAGGTGAGCTTCTTAAGGAAGTTTGTTTTTGCCTTTATTTGTGTGTCTGAAGCTTAGTATAACACCTGGGAAAGACATACTTGACTAACTAGTTCATTCAGCCCCTCATTACCTCTTGTCTGACTCATATGATAACTTTCTAGGTGGGTTCCCTCCCAATATCTCTTCTCTAAGCCACTCTACTTGCAGGGGTGTCTTCCAAAGGCACTTCTCTCATAAAAGATTCACAGAATTTTAAAGTTGGCAGTGACCTCCGAGGCCATGTCATCCAATCAATACCTATTTCTTCTACAGCCGTTCTGATAAGTAGTCCCACAGCCTAAAATATCCTGGAGACAAATGGGGGCAGGAGAGAATCCAAGAGGTGCTAAGTTCACCTCTTTATACTTAGTATCTAACCCTCTTGTCTCTATCTTGTCCATAAGGGTAGCATGAAAGACTGAATCAACAACATCTTTTCTGAAATCCAGTTCTATAATATTCTTTCAAGTTGCCAGTCTAATTACTCTACCAAAAAAGAAAGTTCTCTGGAATGATTCATTTTTAATCAATGAATAAATCAACAAGCACGCATTTATGAAGTACCTATCATGCCCTAGGTGATGGGAATATAATGACACAAATAAAATGGCTCTTGCCCTCATTGAACTTACAATGTATAGGCAACACATGCATAAATATAGGCATATACAAGAAAGATACAAAATAATTTCAGAGATAAGCCTGAGTAGCGCCTGGGGGATGCAGATCAGGAAATGAAGCCAACGGACGACCCTTTCTTTTCTTAAATATACCTTCTACCACTAAAAATACCTTCTACCGCTTTGCATAGAATCCAAGTTAAGATTATTACTCTGTGGTTTACAGACCAAACTCTTGACATCATTGTCATTGGCTTCATAATCATATTTACCAGTTCTTTTAGTACCTTAGGATATAGTTCACCAAGACCTAGAGAGACTTTAATTTGCAGTTAAAAAATCTTTAATGGCTCCTTATTGGTTCCTAAAAAAGTATGAATTTCTTATCTTGGCATTCAAAATTCTCCACAGTTTGATACCAACATGTATTTCCAGCCAGAGCACATGCTGTTTTCTTTGTGTATTTCATGTTCTGACCCTATTGGACCCAGTAGCTGATCCATGACCCTATCTTGTAGGAAAGGAGCAACCCAATTGTCAAAGTAATGCATCTCTCTTCCAGTTTTTCATGGAACTTTGTCTAGAATTCCTTTTTGATATATATATATATATATTATATATATGTATATACACACACATACACACACATACACATATACACATATATATTGCTTCATATAACAGATATATTCTTGCTTTTCCCATTAGATTACAAGCTCCTTGAGGTCAGAGTCTGTATCTGATCCCATATGTGTAGCTTTCACACCAGACATGGTGCCTTTTATGTATTTATTTGCTGATGTGAATGATATCAAAATCTCCCATTATCACGAACTTGACTTTAATTTAAATATTATGTACTATCATCGTTTGTGGGGTATTATGGAAATAGACCTTCCATATGTGTTGTCAATGTCCAAACACTTTGTGAATCATCCCAATAAAATAGGCTGACTTTCACTGATGTCAAACAAATAATTGAGGCTTTCCAACAATTGTTGGCGTATACTTGAAGGTCGCAACCTCTCTGTTACTTGGCAAATATATCTTAGGGTGTCTCAGGGGGCTTAAGTGCCTTCCATGCTCACACAACTAAAAGTATCAAAATAATATCATAGAATTAGAATTGGAATAGACCTTCAAGGCCATTTGGTCCAAACCCCCTCATTTTACAAATGAGGAGCCTGAGGTCAAGGGAATCAAAGTGACTAGCCCATGGTCATACAGCTCACAATACCTGAGTTGGGATCTGAACCCAGGTGTGTCTAATTTTAAGTTTAACACTTTATCTACTATGTGCCAAGGTTTTTCAACTTTAATACTAGTCCAAGAAAAATATTTCAGGAAGGTCATAAGATCATGAAATATAGAGTTAGATTGGACCTTAGAGATTATCTTAAATGTTGTAAAACAGTTAATGCATTGCAAACTATGTACAACTGACTCAGGAATTATTTAATATTATAGCTTATTTATATCCCTGATGCCCTGTGTTAGTACTGAAAATCATATGAAGGGAATAGTATGATCAAAAGAATATATTTAAAAAAAGAAATTTTTCATGTTTTAACATATTCTTTCCTTGATGATATAAAAGGGAACTGGCATATGGTTAAGTACCTATTATGCAATTTTTGCTACCTATAACAAAGTATGCGTGGTGATGAACATGTTGATGTAGATAACTGTTGTGTCTAGAGACACCTGAATATTCAATTATTGCCCTCATGTATTCCCAGTGCATTACTCTAATTCAGTGTATCAGTTCTATTAATTATCTTTGGAAAATGACTCAAAGTGAAGAGCTAGTAAGTAGTTGCCCCAAATACTGAAATTAGGCATCACTTGGTGAATATCATTAAATCTCTTGAAACGAGAGGTGCCAAGGTGTGTCTACAGCAGTGGAGAGTGTCTACAGGAGTGGACCAACATATCCTTTGTGCCATGATTTCATAGGGGAATAATCAGAAGGAGGGAACCCGTTGATTGACAACTCCTCCACTTGGGAGCACCAAGTGAGTCACTTGCAGGCCCTTTGACATACTCAAGGTCAGACGTCATCTATAGCCAGTTGGCTGCTTGTGAGGTGTGATTGAAAGCGTGCTGAAAGGTCAGCCCACCCTGAAATGCCTCTCCTGTTGGATCCCTGGGGCAAGTGTGAGACAGCATAGTGAAAGTCTCTTAGGACCTTCCTCTTAATATGCTAGTCCAGATTGATTTGCCCAGGCAGGGAACCATTGCCTCGAAGCCTCTAGGTCCTCAGTGCAGCCCTTTGACTGAATCCAAACTTCACAGCACAAATCCCCTTAATAAAAGAATTTGTTCTGTAAAACTTGGACCTCAGTCAAAAGGCAGCACCCAAGGACCTAGAGGGTCACAGGTGACCTCAGGGCTGCAGGTTCCCCACCCTAGTTTATGTGGTCATTTAGTTGATGCTTTGGACCCCAGAGAGATGGAGTGAATGATGGATTTGAAGTTAGAAGCCCTGGGTCACTAACTGTATCTTTGAGCTAGTAATTTAATGTCTGTAGGCCTCAGTTTCTTCATTGGTAAAATGAAGTGATTGGAAGATATGGCCTCTGAAGTTCCTTCTAGCTCTAAATATATCATCTTATGACCCTATGGCTTGGCAAGGAGATTTATGTTGTAAGAGAGCCTGGGTCAGAGTGATGGAAGGAGAGGAGTGAGCAAGCTTGGTGACAAGGGAGGAAAATGGAAAAGAACTGAAGGGAGTTTTGATGACTATGGATTCTCCAAGTCATGGTTAGAAGATCATTTCATCTCACCTGGAATGGAATAAGAATTCCTCCTACAACATCTGGCAGCTGTTTTATTTTGCTTCCCTAAGAGCAGCCTCTTTTAAGTTTTCCATTTCTAAGGGGTGGCAATGAATTAGTGCTTTTATTAACATTTCCATTAGCCCTTCCCTACTAGAGACTGGCATTTAATTAGTTTTGTGGCTTCTCAAAAAGCAATGAAAGGTAAAAACCTTATCTAAAACACTTCACATGAATAAAAGTTGAATTAAACATGCATACACACACACACACACACACACACACACACACTCCATAGCTAATGGAGAGTGGTTTCCAAAGAGAGCCAGTTTCATTACTGACATTATTGAGTCTTTGAATATTATGGGGATGGGATGCAGGAGGAGCAGCTAATACTAGATTCATTTTATTGATGAAAAAATCAAGATACTAATAAGTCAAGTGATAAAGAACCCAAGGACATAAATTTAGAATGGAAACTGGGAATGTTTTCATCTGTGTCAAAAAATAGTTGAAGGGTAGTGGTTGAGTGGGCACCTGGCAGCATGGACAACAGTTTGAATTTACAGATGGTGAGAGACTATTCCAAGACACATTTTGCTTGCACTAGTATTAAAGTTGGAAGACCATGTGTTCTAATGGATAAGGTGCTGAATAGATAGTCAGAGAGACCTGGACTCAAATCTTGCCTCAGAATTCCATCGGAGGAAGGGATGGTCCAATGCTCACTGCAGTGTTTGGAAATAGACTCCTCAAGAAAAGTAGGATTGCGGTGATAAGATTCTTGGGGTAGCAGTGGCCCAAGCTGTGAGACAAGGTATAAGGAATGGCAGGCAGTACAAAGAAGAAACGTACTTCTCCAAGGAAGAAGTATATTCTCTCTGCACATCCCTCTAGATATTTGTGACCTGGTACAAAGACCTCTGTGTCAGTTGTGGCTCCTCATGTTGTCTACTTTTATTTCTCCCAGAATATCAATTACATTTTCGTGGTGCTGAGCTCAGTGCGTGGCACAAAGTAAGTGTTTAATAAATGCTTGTGAATTCAGTAGGTGCTCACTAGAATGCCTGGAGACAGGAAGATCTGAGTTCAAAACTGTCTTCAGATACTTACTAGCTGTTTGACCTTGGGAAAGTTACTTACAAAACCTGTTTGCCTCAGTTTCTTCATCTGCAAAATGGGAATAATATGTACTTCCCAAAGCTGTTATGAGAATCAAATGAGATAATTATAAAGCATTTAGCACAGTGCCTGCAAATAGTAAATGCTAAATAAATGTTAGCTGTTATTGTTATTAATTATTCACATTCATTTAGCATGGTATAGTGGAAAGAGCACTAGAGTTGGGAACCTGACGACCTGGATCTGAATTGAGAATCTGCCATTTTCTAGCTTAAAGCAAGCTTGTCACTTAACATCTCTGAGTTTCAGATTCTTTGTCTATAAAATGGGAATAATTGCACCTGTAATAACTAATTCACATGCCTATTGTGAAGATCAATGCATGTAAAGCATTTTGTAAACCCAAAAACATCATACAAATACCATCTGTCATTGTCGTCTCCCTCACTGGACTGTTGTGAGGAAAATGCTTCATAAACCTGAGAGAGTTATATAAATGGGGGTAATTATTATGTTTACTCAGGAAATTTGCAGCAGAGTAGGGGATTGAACTTAGTTTCCATGACTCATTTAAATTGCTCAACTATACAAATTTTCAGATGATGTAGCTCAGTATAGCTTCTCTCCATATGACATTCCACCTCTGACCTTCAAATCTTAGCATGTGTTAAGATAGATTTGCACTTTGACTAGACTTAAGAACGTAATGGAGAAAACGTTAATAATTCAAGTTAAACTCGAAAGTGTGTGGGTATCCTTATATGTATGAATACATATATGTACATAAATATTTCTATGTATGTGTATATGTACGCATATACGCATATATGCTTACATATACAATGTGTGTGTACATATATATATATATATATATATATATATATATATATATATATATATATATATATTTGGTATTAATTCTCTTATTTACAAACTATTGCTTCCTAAAAGGATGTAAGTGTTTTTTAGGGCAGGGCTCATCTTATTTTTTCTTTTGGACTCCTATCGCCTAGTAAAGTACCTAGGACAAAGTAGATGTTTAACAAATGGTTATGGAATTTGGATAAACTAAACTCCATGATTTAGTTCTATCCAGTAGACTACAGTATTTTTTTAATGAAAAAAAAAACAACAAATAAGAATTCTCCTGAATAATGACTAAAGAAAACAAAGTTGCAAGATATCCACATGAGACTCCCCATGAACATTAGAGGAATTTGAACTGAGTGACCCAAAGGTTTGTGAAAATTTCTGTTTTTAAATAAAAAGTGGATCTGTGCTGCTGGATTTAATCCTAAAGGATTTTGAGTATCCAAAAGAGTCTCAGAAATGTAACATTCAACTGTGTGAAAGCTTTTCCAGAATGTAGAACATCTTCTCAAGTGGCACCAGGGCCATTGCGACTTTTCTACCTTCTGTATTCTTCTCTATGACTGAAGGTCAGTGTTATGATGCCATAATGAGGTGGAAAATCACCACACAATTTTTCTTTATAAGCCAAGTCTTTTACAAATTTAATCCTAAAAAAATTAGCAATAAATTGAATCAGAAGAAGTCACATTTGGCAAACTGTGGCATATATTCACTAAACATTTTATAATTGTTAGGAAGCAATAACCTATATCAGAACTGATCAGATTTGGCAAACTTCATGAGCTGTATTCACATGACATTCTATGAGTGTTACTATCCCTGAAAATGGACAGGAAACTCTATTTTTTAGTATAATAATCATGGATCAGAAATTTTTTTGTGTGATAAAGACAGTGGATTCCTTGACATGATCCCCAAAATATCCAAGTCACTTTGGCCAATTCAGTGGGAAAAAAAACCACTCAAACTGATTTGATATTGTGTCAGCTAAATAGTTTGCTGATTGAAAGCAATTTTCTTTTGGTTAGTTTGGTGTTTTGTAGATGCATTCTAAGAAAGGCTACTAGATGGCACAGTGCATAGAGTACTGGACTGAGTGAGGAAGGCCCCAGTTCAAATCCTACTTCCATTAATGATCTGTCACATGTGTGATGTTCTATATTGAGCTAAGTTATAATTACCCCCTGAAAGAACGTGGATTGTTGACTGACAGTCATATCTATGAAAATAGTAAAGTTCAGTTAACCAGTCCCAAATATTTTCCTTTTCCCCTCCAACCAACATTCCCATTCTCAAACAATTATTTCAATATTCTAGATGAATGGTTCAGAAAACTGTCTCCATGTTGAAATAACAATGGGTGCTCTGAAATCTTACTGCCAGGGCCAGATGTAAATTCCTGAATAACTTACATAACTTTTAAAAAGATCTTTCTTCTGGCAAATGAAAACAACTTACCCGCTCCTCATTTATGAGTGCCCTTTAGGGTCTAAGAAGAGAAAAGTTGCCTCTCAATGAGGACAATTGAAAACAAGTCAAACGAATCCCAGAATTGCATATTTTATTTGAAAAACACACATTATGCACTTTTCCATGTAACCTGCACAGAAAAATGTAAATGAAGCATAAAGCTCTTATGAATTGGGCCCTAAGCATTTTTCTTTTTAGCATATAAACTGGTACTAAGGATGTGATAGGAATGCATTCTCCACTATTTTTCAAACTGTAATTATGTTTCTCCAGTAAAACTCAAATGCTTGATATGGTCCTGTTGCAACTGTACTAGACAGGTAATAATTGGAAAATTTAACTCAAAGCTTTATCTTTTAAATAGTAAAAGGTAGGGCTACCCATAGCACACAGAGGAGTTGACATTAAATATGAAAACTGTGAACCTGGTGAATCTCTGTGACGTTAATTTCCCATTGGGAAATGTGGCTTAAAGCAATATTAAACTGCAGCACCTCTTTTAGAAATGAAAGAATACAAGACAAGTAATCTCTAGTTTGAAATGCATTTTCTTCCCCTAAAATGGCCTATAATCTTCCTCTGACATTCAATGGTTCTAGTTTTTTGCATCTACTGCATTTCAGGTTGGAAGATGATGCATTCAGTCACACACAAGTAAATAAACTTATTTAACGAGCAAGATCAGAAAATGGAAGCACAAGGGGAAAGGCTGTGGAGAGCTCTGTTCAGTCATATATTCAGATAGTGTCGGAGAAGGGCACACAATTAAACTCAATTCATCATACAGGGAATTAACAGATTTCAGCAATGATTTTCCCATTTATCACTAGGGAAGCTTTGTTAGCCAACATTTTTAATATAATCCCTCTTATTCAGACTTGGTTCTTGAATATATCTTAAATTAAAGATGGGTTAACCTGCACAGATTTAATAAAAAGTCTCTTAAAATCTTCCACTCAAACTGGAGATTACCTTTGTGGGACAATATTGCTTAAATAATTTTCACAGAGGCACACCATTTGCAGTTTCTATGAACCATGATTAGATTGGGTGGGGGAGGGGACTGAACCTGTTGTTATCTATCTGACTTAAGACACTTAGACTAGCCAGGGCTTTGAAATGTTTAAGGACTAATGAGATCTTTTATGAAAATTTGTATGATGCTGAACCATTTATGACTGTGAAAACTTTAACTTTTGTCTTCATTAAATTCCATCTCCTTTGAAAATTATTCATATATACATATGTGTGTAAGCACATATATATGATAATATTTTGTGTAAAAGCCCAGGACAGATGAATTTTGTTTTCATATTGTCTTTGTTATTTTGAAATATCTGTGATTTCTGGTCATCACACTATTCCAAATCACCATCCAACTCTTCTACCATCTCTGGTATGTATTATTTCCTACTAATCTCTGCTTTTTAACATGGCTTCAAGGCTCAGGTTAGGTTAGATGCCACTTTCTCTGGGAAGTCTTCCCTGATTCTTGTTTTCTTCCCCTTTTATCCTGTTCAGAAAGTATTTACTTCCTGATTTAAAGGTGCTTTGCCCTGTTGCTTCCTTTCCTTTCATCTCCACTTACCTCACCATTATACTTATTTATTTATATGTCATAGGACAGCTAGGTAGCACAGTGGATGGAATGTTGGACCTGGAGTCAGGAAGACTCATATTCCTGAGTTCAAATCTGACCTGAAACACTTATTAGCTGCCAGATCCTGGGCAAGTCACTTAACCTTATTTGCCTTGGTTCCTCATCTGTGAAATGAGTTGGAGAAGAAAACTCTAGTATCCTTGCTAAGAAAACTCCAAATGGCATCATGAAGTTGAACACCACTGAAAAAAAATGACTGAACAACAACTGAATGTATATGTCATGTCACTCCTCTTCCTCAAGAGAATATCAACTCCTTGAAAGCAGGGGTCTGTCATAAATACACACACACACACACACACAAACACACACACATACACATACAACTTTGTATTCCTAATACCTGGCAGAAAGCATGCTACTTAAAAATATTTGTTGAAGTTTGAATGTAAGATTTATATGGCATCTGGATTGTATTTTAAAATGCTATTCTGAACCATTCCAACACTCTCATACCTATTCCGTTATGATATGTCAACTAGGTTGACTTCTAGAGTCCATATTAACAGTGGAAGAAGTACAAGGTGTTCAACAAGTTAAATAAAAATTTCTTAAGCATTTATTGTGTTGGGGAGTCAGGGAGGACTTCCTGGTGGAGTTAGAATGTGAGTTATGGTAGTGGTGATAGAGAAGAGGGTACGTGGATATGAGAGAGACACAGTGGTAGAACTGGCAGGACTTGGGAAATGAATTTAGGTTTATTCAATTTAGGGCAAGAAGGAAATTTGGTATCATTTAGTTCAATCATTTTATTTTATAAAAAAGGAAACTGAGTTCAATGAAGCTAAACGGTGTGCAAAAAGTTAGGGTCCAGGCCTAAACTGTCTTACTCCAAGGCCTATACTCATTCATTTGCACAGTGATGATTTTCATCATTGTTGTACCCATTATCTGACTTTACAAGCTTTCCTTATTGCATTAATGTTCTCATTTCAACCCAATCAGAATGTTTTATACAAGGAAAAAATCAAAGAAAAGACACATTTCATTGTTGTCAAAGGATATGTATGTCTAAGCAGTGGATACATGAGCTTTGTCAATATAAGCTCCAACATATCTTGCCAACCAAATAAAAAATTCAATAAATTTAGCTAAATAAAATTAAACCATTACATAGTATTATATAGACAAGACACTCAGTCAATAGAAATTTTCACTTTTCTCAGAATATCTTGGTGTGGTGACAACAAAGCTATTAGCACAGACCACTGAAAGCATAGCAGTAGCCAAGGTTTGGGCAAAAAAGGTTCAGAAGTGGAGTTTGAAAGCTCAATTTATGACCAGAGTTACTTATATATCACTGATGAGTAATAAAGTTTCCTATACACATTGGTGGTAGGAATCCATATGTAACACAATGACTGGAACAGAAGCTATTGTAAGAACAGAAAGTCATCTTTCCTGAAATGCGGTAAAATACCAAAACCAAACCAAAACAAAACCTGTTTACATAGATGGTAGCAGTGATAAGCATTAGCTCAGTTCTCAAGCTAGAATTTCTTTTAGCCATTTCCTTTCCGACCATGCAGCTCTTCTATTTTCTTGCAAATCAGAATGACATCACGGTGAGTACTGTTGTCATTTCTAGTGACAGGCCGGTAACTAGAGCAAGATGAATTGCCAACCACACGTTGGTCCTACGAGTCACATTGGTTCCTGTGGAGAATAACACCATCCACAGTGAAGATAGAAACATCTAAGTGTCATCAATGTGAGATGTAAGGTGCAAAATGGTCAGTGTGATCTGTGAGGAATATAGTAATTTAAGTGAGAAAAGAGGGTTTTATAAGAAGAGGAGATAGTATGGCATGCTGCCATATATTGCTCATTTCCAGTTCTTTCTGCAATAGATGAGGGGGAAAAAGCAAGATTTTGGAGAGCTAGAACAAAATGCAGTTTATTTTCTTTCAGTCTCTACTTTGCTTTGGTGATTCTGCTGTCCAAGGTACCTCTTATAAGGTGAACTCTGCATAGGCTTGTTAACGTGGAATTGTGTGCATGTGTCAGATTATACAGGGATAGTTAACCTACTATACTTAACCTTTCCAACTCCTCTTTCATGGCGATATAGAGGTATCCAGATTATCTCAATTTTCATAGGATTACAGACTCATAGCTTTAAAGCTGAAAGGGACCTTAGAAACCCTTGATTCCATCTCTTCATTTTACAGATGAGCAAGATTAAGTGCCTTCTGTTTATATTAGAGACATAGGTCCCCTTCTCAAGGAACTTGCTGTCTAGGGTTTGGTGTAGGAAATATATGTAAATAATTATTGAAAAGTTAGAAAATCATAAAGTTCATAACTTAGAATGAATGAAATGAAATAATGGAAGATAAGGCCAGAAAGGTAAGTTGGAGGCCGATTGTGGAGGACTCTAAATGCCAATATGAGGAATTTGTATTTTATTCTATAGGAAATTGGTAAGTTTTTTGAGTCGAGTGACTTAATCATATCCTTGCATTAGGAAGATTATTTTGGCAGCTACATAAAGAATGGAATGCAAAGGGGAGAGAATCAAAGTGAGGAGAGCAGTTAGGAGGCTATTACTATAGTCAAGGTAAAAATTAATGAAAACATGAAACAAGTAGTTCCTGTGAAAGAGGAAATAGCCAGGAGGAGTCAAATATGAGAGATGTTTTGGAAGTAAAATCAATAGAATGTGCCAATTCATTGGATATGCGGTTTAGGGAAGAGAAAAAATCCACCAAGGACTTCAGGTTTCTCAACTAGTAGAGAGGTAAACTATATAAGCAAACTGTCTTCAAGAGAAGAATTGCAAACTTTTGTCAACTATTGCTCCAGATAAAATTGGTAAAAAAACAGTTGATATAGGAGGTAGTTAGAGGTCAGAGCTGTAACAGCTAAAATATTCTAGAAAACAATTTAGGATTATGCAAAAAACCCCAAACAAACAAAACACCCTAAACTTTTCAAAGCCTTTGAGTCCCATTACTAGAAAAGAAGATTGATTCCAGAAGGAAAAGTTTGATACATAAACCAAAATATTCATAACAAAGGTGTTTATAGTAAAAAACTAGGAATAAAACAGATGCCCATCAGTTAGGTAACAGATGAACTAATTGTGGTATATGAATTTAATGATAGCATAAGAACTGTAAGAAATTATGATTATGAAGAATTAAGGAAAACATGGGAAAACTTGTACAAAGTGATGCAAAGTGAAGGAAACAGAACCTATAAAAATGTACATAATTGTCACTATAATATAAAAAATAAATAGTCAAAAGTGAGTAGGAGTTCTGGACTTGAAGTTAGGAAGACCTAAGTTTGAATCCTGTTTCAGATACTTTTGAGTCCTATAACCCTCAGTTATAGTTTAGAGCTGGCATTCTCAGCCTCAGTTTCCTTATCTGCAAACTAAAGATATTTGTAATACCAACCTTCTAGGATGATTGTGAGATTCAGGTATGATGTAAAACATTTTTTCAAACTCTAAAACTTTTTATTTTAAAGATAGGCAATATTAAAAAGCAATTATGCTGGTGAATTTTAATGATCAATTTGAATTTATTTGTTCTCTGATTGAACACTTTCAGGGAGCTGGCATGCACAGCCTTCCAAAGCAACCTCTTCCATTTTGTGTGGCCTCCAATTTGGATAAAAGTCTTCCTGGTGAGGCAGCATGTGGTATAGTGATAAGTAAGTATGTTTTTCCCTTCAGTGGAAAGATGGAGACTATATATGTGGACTATGTTATGCCCCTTCACACTTGTCACTGTGTCAGTTGGCTTTGCCTAAGTAATTTTCTTTGTTACAAAATAGAGTTCAATATGGATGGGGAGGGTTGTAGGAAAATGACTATAATATAAAAACAAAAGGTAACAAGTTAAAAAAGAATGTAGTCTCTTGGTGATTAAGAAAATGTTGATATCATCAATAGAAATTGAGGATATTAGGAAGAGAGATGAGTTCAGGAGGCAAGATATGATTTCATCATTAGACATATTTAGTTTGACGTATCACTGACATATTTAAGTGCAAATATCTAAAAATATTTGGTGATGAAACTGGAAGCTAAGGAAGAGAGCACTACCAAAAATACTGATTTGGGGATCATAGACATGTAGTTATAATTGAAGCCAGGGGAGTGATGAAATCTACAAAGTGGAGAATGTAGAGTGAAAAGAGAAGAAGATTGAGGATGGGGAAAACACATTCTTGTTGAGAGTGGAAGGAAAAAGATCAAGAATCCAAGATTCAAGAAGGATCAGTCATATTAGAAGAACCACTGACAACAATTTCATAAAAGCCAAGGGAGAAACTGAGGAGAAAAAAGGATGGTCATTGGCATCAAGTTCTGCACCAACATCAAACAAGTTGAGAATTGGAAATAGACATGCATTTGCCTGTGAGGAATTTATTTGTGATGTTGGGAAGAATAATTTTATTGGAGTTATGAGAAAGGACTCACCTTTCAGGATGCTGAGAAATGAACAGATTGAAAAGCAAAAGTGGAGGGCTGATCACTCATTTTAATGGAAAAGAGAAAGAAAGATGGTTATTGGAGGAACTACCTTCAAGAGAAGGTCTTATTTTTTCCATAATAGGGTAAACCTATGTCTATTTATAGGTAGAAGGGAAGGACTTGTTTTAAAATTTTTGATAGTAGTAGTTTCTTTTGTAATCCAAAGTTATTTCATGTATTTAAAATATTATTATAAGGGTTCCTTTGGTTTTGCAAGATTGCCAAAGGAGTCCATGAAATAAAAAGGTTTTGAACCCTTATATTAGAGACTAGAGGGAAGGAGAGAGGGAGAAGGAGAGGAAAAGAGGAGAGGGGAGGATGAAATAAGACCTAGGAGAAGACAGAATGGGATGTCAGCAGGTGAATGGAGAACTGGGTATGGAGTCAGGAAGACCAGATTTCAAATCTTGCCTAAGACTAGCTATGTGACTCTGGGCAAGTCAGTTAATCTCAGTGGCTCAGTTTTGTCATCAATAAAGGAGAGGATTGGAATCAATAAATGCCAGCTCTAAGTCTATAATCTGATGTGTTCAAGGGAACATATAAAAGGGTTAACTTCATCAACAAGAAGGGATACTTCATTCTGTGAAACTGGAGGGAAGAAAGAGATATTAGGAGAATGAAAATGGAGAGACTGTCATGTGTGAAATAATAGAGTTAAGGTTGCTCACACTGGTTAAGTTTAATTTTATTAATGAAGCAGGAGGTAAAAACTTGTCCTGAGAGCAGGTTGGGAGCTTGAGGAAAGAGGAAAAGCTTATAAGCAATCACTGTGGGGAATGTGATAAAGACTAAACAAACAATTAACAAAAGAATTTCTAGGTTGTATTGAAGACTTTATTGAAGTTAGGTTGCATACATTTGTTGGGGACCTGGTCACTATGGTTCCATGACATTTTTATCTTGAATCCTCTGTTCCAAATAGTAGCAGAGAAGAGAGATGGTGGGAATTATCCAGGATTGGAGGATGGCAGTATGGTAAAGCAAGAGGTTAGTAGAGTGAGAGGTACAAAAGTGGAGGCTTTCAGTAGGATCAAAACTATGAAAAATAAAAAAATGAAGCCATCCATAATGGAAAATAGTGGACTTGAGGGAGCAGAGGTCATGAAGAGTAGGGTTAGGAAGCGAAGGAGCATGGGAGAGAGACAAGGATAGCGATTGTCAATAGATGGGTAGACTTCAGAGTTTCAAATCATAACTTTGAGTGATGGTGAACTCTACAATGTGATTAGCCTTGTGGGCTTCACTACTGTAATGGAGATGGAGTTTTATAAATGTTGAAGATAATGAGGAGGTAAGAGGCTAGGAGCTTGAATTATACTTTCTCTTCTTCCTCTTACTAGTATTAGTGGAAAAATTCCCTTTAGGACCTCCACTATCAATAGATACAAGAAGAACAACTGTTTCACATCACTATCAGTATGTAATAAAGTAATGGAAATGGCATAAAATAACTGAACTGGCAATATTTATTTTTTTCCCCTAATGTGACATATTACCTAGGGAAATAATGAAGATGCAGTTTAACAAGGGAATAACAAAGCATTTTTTCATAAAATTAAAACTTTCAAAATGCTTGAGGCTGGAAAATTGTATTAAATTCATTAAAAAACAATTGGCAAATGATCAGTATATATGCTAGAAGGTAAAGTTTATTGTAACTACTATGATGTGCATTAATTGGTTAAAATTAGCAAAGAAAATGTTGACTATGTTTGTTAGACATTGCTGTGCAGATAAATGATGATAAGGTAGAAGAAATTTTAGTTTTAAAATGGGAAGGAAGTAAATATGAATAAATGACTTCTAACTCTTCTGAATTTGAGAGTCCAGGGCTTAGGTCCTCAGGGTAATGAAGTGGACCCCCGTTTACATGTGTTCATTATGACCACAGGTACCCCTATAGATTTTGGACATGGGAAATTACATTTAATTCTGTAAAAATTCAGAGGACTGAGATATTTCTGAAGGCAGGATTGTGTAAAGAGGCCTGGATTTTCTTAGTGACTTAAGTGATTCGAAACTATTTTGGAATTCATGAATTAAGTGCCTTGAGCTCTTGGAAAGAAGAGTCCTATTCTTATGATGAGCTCTTTCCTTCAGTATGCCTTTCCTGATACCCACAGTTTTTGGTGCCACCCCCTCCCATTACTTTGATTTTTGCACACAAATATGTATGTATTTATCTGTATATATATTTACTTATTTGTGTACAAACATCCTCGAGTAGGATTTTAACTCCTTGAAGGCAGGGAGTCTTTCACTTTTGTATTTGTATGCCCAGCACATTACTTCTTACTTAATAAACTCTTGTTGATTGATGATTGGTGAAAGAAACACTTTCATGGAAGTTAATCTGTTTTAGCACTTAGCATATGTTATTTATTATATGGTATGAAGAGAATCAGTTTCTCTCTTATTCTAATGTAGGCATCTTGAAGTAGGGGCTGGTTTTGCTTTTTTTTTTTTTTTCAGTTTAGCACAGTACCTGACAGAGTAAACACTGCATACATACTTGTTTGTTGATTGATTAAGGGATGGTAGTTAGAGTACTGGACCTGGAGTCAAGAAAGCCTTGGTTCAAATCCAGCCTCAGATACTTACCAGCTGTGTGATCTTGGACAAGTCACTGAACTTTCATCTGTTTCAGCTTCTTCATCTGTAAAATGGAGAAAATAATAGTACAGGCATGCCTCATTGTATGGTGATTTGCTTTATTGCATGTTACAGATACTGAAGGTTTTTGTCTTGTTTTTGTTTTCTTACAAATTAAAGGGTTTGCAGCAACCCTGCATTCAGTAAGTCTATCAGAGGCATTTTTAGCAGCAATGGGCTCACATTGTATTTCTGCATTGCATTTTGGTCATTCTCAGAATATTTCAAACTTTTTCATTATTACATCTGTTATATTGATGTTCAATGTTGTAATTAATTATAATTTGGTTATAATTTGATAGTAATTACTGGGGGTATCAAGAAGCATGCCCAAATAAGGCTGTGAACTTAATTGATAAATGTTCTGTGTGTTCTGACTGCTCCAGTAATCGGCTTTCCACCCCAACTCCCATCTCCTTCTTTTTCATCCTCCCTATTTCTTGAGACACAATATCAAAAAATATTGTGTGTTTGTCTTTTGTTGTGGAAGAAGACCATGCCATTAGACATGACTTACACTTGACTTTGTTTTGAGTGAGGGAGGGCTGTGCAGGTCACCAGCCTCACTTCTCCTCCAGAGCCACCTGAATCTAGTGACGAGACATTCATCAGGATAACTGGAGATGACCCAGGATGAGGCAACTGGAGTTAAGTGACTTGCCCAAGGTCACACAGCTAGTAAGTGTCAAGTGTCTGAGATGAGATTTGAATTCAGGTCCTTCTGACTCCTGCACTGGTGCTTTATCCACTGCACCACCTAGCTGCCCTAATAAAAAAAAATAATAAAAATATTACATAAACTTGGTTGATAAAGTAGCATCAAGGTCTGAGAGGACTAACTCCAATTTTGAAAGGAGTTCTACTGTGGGTATGCTATCAAAGAGCATCACATGCTACAGAGAAATCTTTCATGAAAGGAAGAATCAGTCCAAGAAACTGCTACAGCCACCCCAACCTTCAGCAGCCACCCCAACCTTCAGCAACCACCACTCTGATCAGTCAGCACCCATCAACATCGAGGCAAGACCCTCCACCAGCAAAAAAGATCACAACTCAATGAAGGCTTGGACAATGGTTAGCATTTTATTTTTAGCAATAAAGCATTTAAAAAATTAAGGTATGTACCTTTTGGACATAATATTATTGCATACTTAACAGACTATAATAGTGTAAATATAACTTTTATGTGCACTGGGAAACTAAAAAATTCATGTGACTCACTTTATTTTGATAATCTGGAACCAAGCCTGCAGTATCTCTGAGGCATGCTTGTATTTTTCTCCCAGGGCTGTCATAAGGATAAAATGAGATGATATTCGTATAAATGCTTAGCAAATCTTAAAGTGCTATCGAAATGCTACTATTATTGATTGAAATGAGAAATGGATTTGAAGATAGCAAATAGATTTATATAATTGTAGATAATCCTATTTGCCAATGGGAAGGAACTTTGTATGTCTTCAGTCGGATCTTCTAATTTTACAGAAAACTGAGACTCCAGCAGAAGGTGAAATGATTTTCTCAAGGTCACATAGGCAGTAATTGGTGGAGTTAGAATTGGGTAGAGACCAATTCCTCCTAGAAATCCAGCACTCTTTCCTTTGCACTCTGCTATTACTTGGCTGTGTGACTGGTTATTTAACCTCTGCATCTGTTTCCACTAAAATGAATGGGTTGTTCTAGATGATTTCTCAGGTCCATTGCAGCTTTAGAAGTCTAGGAAAGAAACCTGCATTCATTACAAGTAAGTGTTCGTGCACCTCCTAAGGAGTTATTTTAATGTGCAAGATGATTATTAAATAGGAAATATAATTAGATGTACTGCATTATTAGATATTATTATTAGATATATAATTAGATTATTAGATATAATTAGATGTACCGCAGTGAAAGGATGAGATATTTAAAGTGAGATCTCTGTGTTCTTAAGAATTTGCTTTTAAATAGGTAAGATCTCCTGACCTCAGTGTTTTTTTCTTAGAAAAAATAAAATTTTTGAAATTTTCAAATGTAGATCTTCCTCTCCCTCTTACTTCTTTCCAGGTACCCCACACAGCCCACTGCAGAATCAAGAAAAACATACCTCTGTTACAAACATATGTAGTCAGGCAAAATAAATTCCCAGCATTTGGCCTTAAGTTTAATAATGTTAGGTTCCAGGATGACACAAAGCAGAAAAATATAGACAGAAAAAAAGGTAAATCTATTAGAGGGAGAATGCTGAGTTTCTATAGAGAGCATCACTAAATCTTTTAGCCACAAAGACGCTTGGAACACATCTTTTCACAGTAGGAGCAAACTAGCTGTCAGCCCTGCTTTGGGTTGAGTCCCTCATTACATGTGTGCTACCTGTAGAAAGCCAAAAAATAAAAAATAAAAAAATATAAAATAAAAAAGCACGCAGATGAAAATCCATACCTCTGTGCTGACCACAAGATGGTGCACCACTCTAGCTATTGCAGAGAACAAAAGTGATCCTTCTCAACCTTCTCTCTATTCAGATAAACACAGGGCCCAAGACGTTTTGCCCGTCAAGTACACATCACTAGCTGTTTGTGATTGTCTTGGAAATAATGAAAAGCTGAAGTCTCACCAGCTTTTCTCCCTCTGGCGCTCATTCCTGACCTGAGCCTTAGTCAATGAAGGACAGCTCCCATTTTGTGCTAGAGTTAAGAATGGTCTTTCCCGTTCTGAAGGATGGCAGGGGAGTGAACAGGTGAATGAAGAATTAGATCATTTAATATACAGCTTTCTTATTTAATAGATGAGGAAACTGAAGCCTGCCAAGCTTAAGGAACTTGCCCAAGGTCAGGCAGAAAGTTATGGGGAGACTTGGGTCTATAACCTTGACTTTCTGTGATTCTCCCTCCAATGAAGCCTTTTTAAAAGACTACCCTGCCTTCACTTTTGTGGATTCATGGATCTCTGCACCAGTGGATATAAGACTGAGTATAAAACCCTATGACTTGAATTTGAGTCTTGGGGCTGCTGTTTCCTAGGCTGTGTGGCCTAGAAGGACATCTAATCTGACCTCCTCACTTTATAGAAGGGGAAACTGAGGCCAAGGGACGTTAAGTGACATGCCCCAAAAGCCAAGTAATAAGCATCAGAAGTAGAATTTGAACTCAGGTCTTCTGGCTCCAGAAACAGTTTTTTCCACTATACTACATTGCCTTTCAAAGTACTTTGTCATCACAAAGGCCCATGAAGACATAAGCTGTCACTGTTATTATTTGTGCAAACAAAAATCAGAGAGCTTGAAAAATACATTTTATTTATAGATCTTTCATGTAGAAAAAAGCACAAAAAAAAGAAGTTCAATATTTTGAAATTAACAATAAGGGTATATATGGGATTGCTTGGGATTGTTTCATAAGCGTAGGCCTCTGATGGTGTAACACCTTTATTTTACAGATTGGAAAACTGAGGTCAAAAAAATTAAATGAGAACTAGAAAGGATGGTGGAGGATATCTTCTTCTTATGACAGAGGAGAAAACAGGTTGAATGAAAGTAAGTCACTTGTCTTGGCTCATATAGCTAGTAAATGCCTGAGACAGATTTGAACTAGACCCTTAATTGCCCTTAGGTGATTGTATTCTATCTGTAACATGTCATATTTTGCCCTCTACAAGTGTGTCTGTTTGTATGTGTGTCTATTTGTCTTTTTCCTTTGACTAAAATGTGATCAGTTTGAGGGCAGGACAAGGGTTTTTCTCCCCCTGGGTGCCCAGCACCCAGCCCTGTGCAGTGGGCGGGTAAATTGGAATGTTTGTTGAGTCTTAAGTTAGAATTAGTCACCAACAATTTAGCCTCAAGTTATCCTGCCCCTCCCAGCTTCTCCAGTCAAGTAGTTAATGATCTGTAAACTAATGCTTTAATATCTATGGGAGCTGCTATTTAAACTCTGAATGAATAATTTCCTAGGAAGATTTTTTTTTTCTATACAAATCATCCCCCTTCCCCTCCTCAGCTATTTGAAAACGTTTGATGCTAAGGAATCTGTGGTGTGAATACTCCCTCCCGTGATGCAGGTGACATTCCCTGCATACCCAAACCTGCCCCTCAATTCTCCACAGGGGTTTAGAATCACTGCATAAGCAATAGGGACTCATACAGGACTGAGGTCATTTTATATTTTGTTTTCAAGGTTGCTATGACTGAAGAATTCATCACTGAACTTAATGGCAGTACATTTTTCTTTACTTAGCTAGGATGGTCCTAGGAAAGCACTGAACTCAATGCTGTTTTATCATGGCAGAACCTGCTTGATCTTGCATTTTTTGGGTCTAGCCATGGACATCCCAAGGTCTAATTTTAGGATTTTCTTGAAGAGGTATCACTTGCGCTCATGTCCTAAACACACACACACACACACACACACACACACACACACACACACACTGGAGCCAGCTCTAACAATTCTAAAAATTGGGGCTTGGTTATTTTCTTGATTGTCTAGATTTAAGGAAGCATTACTACTCTAGAATTAACTTAAAAATGCATGTGCATATATTCTTCTCCCCACTGCCTTCCAAGGCTGGTTGTTAAATGTTTACTAACACACCCCTGGATTGCTTTATAAACATTTCCTGAGCTCAGCGAGAGTATAGTAGAAGGTTCAGGAAATGAAAATCATCATTAGACTGGAGGCCTCGTGACTGCAGGCTAAAATTGATAACTGGCATCTCTCTATCACTTTAAGGTCTTGCAAAGTGCTTTTCCATTCTTTAACACATCTGAGCCTCAGAACACCTTGCTATAGCTATATGGGCTGTGTGAATCTGGGCAAGTCATTTATCCTCCAAGTGCCCCAGGCAGCTCTGTCAGATCATAAATCGCAGAGAAAAGTACTGACTTATGTTGCTAGAGGGAATTTCCTCCTTTGCAAGCTCCCTATGGCAGTGAAACCACAAGCAAGCCTCTATTCCTATGCTGTCCATGTAGTAGGGGTAATGACCTTTGCCACTTCCATAGCTCATAATATTTTTATTACTATTTACAGTTCAGAACATCCTTACAAAGTAGGTGGTGCAATTATTAGAACCATTTTACAGATTAAAGAATGGAGACTCAGAGAGGTAAATAACTCAGATCATGTCAAAAAGTTAATTAACTATCTGTCAGGTCTCAGACCCAGGCCTTTTCCAAGTTCCTTTTCCCCAATCTGACTCGAGGCTTAGCTCTCTTTCCACTCTACTATTCAACTTCCACTGTGAAGATCAACATTAATTGATAGTGAAAGGTGAAACTGAAAACCCTCCTGCTTTCTGGAAGCTTGTAGGCCTTGTCTTGTGAGTCTTGCGTTGACCTTGTAGGTCGTCATGCTGCATGTATACCTTCTGTTGCCTCCTGGAAGAGCTTGGCTCTAGCCTTCTGGGACCTTCATGGACAAGCCTCTGAAAACAAGCTATGCCTTTCTTGTTACCATCCCATATAGCAAGTGCCAATCCAAGAAACTGGAGGACTTCATTCAGGAATTGTAGTTTTACTGTCAGACTTAAAGGTATTGATTTTACTCATATATATTTCTGGCTGAATTTCAAAATAAAAAAAATCATTTAGAAAAGTAAGAAACAAAATTAAGTGAATCTCATTCAATACACATTACATATACATATAGATCCAATATACACATTCTCTTTGCCTAAATTCCCTTGAAATACCAGGACAGAGATAGTATTTGGCTTTTTATATTGCTTATATCTATATGATTCCATCTACAGGAGATTTAATAGGTCATTAAGGCAATGCAATTAGAAAACTTGGCATTCTGCTAAGTTTTCTGTGCATTTCTCTCTTAGTTTCTTGAGGTTTATTCTACCTCCTTACCTCATTTTACATACCCCCCCCCACCTCCCCCGTAATCCTTCCCCCCAAACAATCTTTGGTTCCATTCAGTTTAGTTGAATTCAATTAAATTTAATTCAACAAAATTTATTAAGCACTTAAAACGACTTGTGTGTCCTTGGGAGATCACTGGGTGTCCTTGGACCTCACCTGTAAAATGAGGGGATTGGAGTAGATGACCTCTAAAGTCCCTTCCAGTCTTAAACCATGAACCTATGTGCCAATCACTCTGCTATGCATTAGGGATATAAAGATACATTTGTCCCCAGGATGCCCCTTGGGACTTCATCTTTGTTCCTAGGTACTCATCTTCCTGCAAGATTCCAGCAAATCTGAATCTCTTCCTTCCTCAGGCTTCTCTCTTCTTCTGATTGGAGAGAGTAGAGGGTGGACATCCCACATCCTCCATTTAAGGAGGGTGCCCAGGGCAGCCATCTCATCCTTTCCCACCTAACTACAGAACTTCATCATGCCCCATCCAGCGTACCTCCTCCCCCTCAGCTTCTATTCATGTGTTGTCTTTCCCATTAGATTAGGAGCTCTTTGAGACTGGGGACTGATTGACTGTCTTTTGCCTTCTTCATATCCCCATAGTGCTTAGTGCAATGTCTGGAATTCAGTAGGAAGTTAATAAATGTTTTTTGACTAATTGACCAGGTTAAAAAAAGTTTCTGTCCTCAAGGAAGGGGACAAAGGGACTATGGAAGGTAATAAGCATCTATTAAGTACCAGCTAAGTGCTGTGTTAAGTGTTTTACAAATACTATTTCACTTGATTCTCAAAACAACCCTATAAATTATTATGTCCATTTTCCAGATGAGGAGACTGAGATGCACTGAGATTAAGTGATATGTTCAGTGTCACACAGCTAGTAAGTATCTTAAGGCCAGATTTCAACTCAGGTTAAGAAAATCTACTGGGGGGAAACACCAATAAATAAATGCAAAGTATATACAAAATATATGATTTTTAGTTTTTTATACTACTTATATCTCTATAAAGCCATGAACAGGAAATTTAAGATGTCATTAAGAGAATGCAAGTATCCACAGCTGGGTTAGTGATCGGAGGGTCTCATGTAGGTGGCAGTGCCTGAATTGAACTTTCAAGGGAGCTAGGATACATGCTATCTCTAGCAAAGGTTGACCAGGGAGAACATTCAAGGCAGTCACATAAAAAAAAAAACTCAAACCTGTTTATTAAGCAGTTATTATATGTCCAGGAAAAGTGGCAAGAGCTGGGGAATAAAAAAAAAAAGGCAAAAATAGTCCCTACTCTCCAGGAGCTCACATTGTAATGGAGGAGTCAACATGCATATTTCTATGTATGTATGAGAGATCTATCTATCTATCTATCTATCTGTCTGTCTGTCTGTCTGTCTATCTATCTATCTACCTACCTGTCTATGTATGTATGTGTGTATGTATGTATGTATGTATGTATCTATCGTCTACCTATCTATCTACCTATCTATTTATCTATCTAATGTGTATATGTGTGTCTATACACAGGCATATTAATAAATATGCGTATAAACGCACACACACACACACACACACACACACACACCACACTACTTGCCCCTAATTTCATCTTCTGCAGTAAGCCTTTCCCAGACTCCCCTGCTGCCAATCACTTTCCTCTGGGATTACTTTCCATTTCTGGCTGAGAAGAAAAGAGGAGAAATAGTATACCTAGATACTAGAAATAGATACCTAGTATACATAGTTAGATCAAATGAGGTTTTTTTTTTAAGATGGCTGTGACCATAGAAAGGTGAGAAGGAGTTAATAGAGCAGAAAAGACTGAAAATTAATGAGAGGGTCAGGAGGGAATAGGGTCAAGGTCTAAGTAGAGGGTGAATTGTCAAGGAAATAGATCACTTCTGCATGTGAGTTAGGAATGGAGGAGATAGTAATGGAAGATGTTTGAGTGATGTCAGATGGAGTGGCTAATAAAGTGCTCTGAGTTAATGGTTTCAGTTTTTTTTTTTTGAGGCTAAGTATAAAGTGAGGGACCTTAGTTGAGAGTGTAGGGTAAAAGGGGTACTATGCTAGGGTGGAGGAGGGTTGAAAAGGTTTGGAATAGCTAGTGTGGTGAGTGAGATAGTGAATCCATTGAGGGAGACTGGAGGAAATCACCTTCCTGTCATGATGAGATTAGGTAATATAAATTTGTGGTAGACCCAATCAAATGAGATAACATATGTACAGCACTTTGTACTGTTTAAATGTTAGATGTTAATTGACAGAGTTTTGTTATTTTTCTCCAGCTTGGTCAATAGTAGCAGTAAACACATAGGTGTGAAGGGAGTGGATGGAAGAAGTAATCCAGTATTCGGGTTTTTCAATACATAATCAGTGATAGAATATGGAAGCAAAATATTTGCGTTTAGAGACCTGGAGAAAGGAGGTAGAATGTAGAGTATGTGGAATAAATAGGATTATAGTAAAATATTTATGGAAATAGAAGCTAGACTCAGATTGTGAATGGCTTTCACTTCCAGAGTAGCTTACTATTCTAGAGGCAATAGGTAGCCACTCAAGTTCCCGGAGCAGGGGAATCTTCATCTCTCTTTGTCTCATAAGCTTTCCCATCCTGCACTATGTGAAATCTTGAAATAATTGGCATTTCTTAACTCTACTTATTCTAAATCTTCCACTACATACTTCAAGTTCTTACCCATCTGCTTTGATGTGGCATCCCTTTGTGGTTCTGGTAACACAGCATCATAGACCCTTGAAAAAGACCTTTGAGGTCATCTGGTGCATCATCTCACCTATTCTAGGAATTGCCTCCTTGCTATTGCAGATAATAGACATCATAGACTTGCACACTGGATTCATGCCCTGGCCAAATGATTGATGCACCAGGGAGTGCCTTGCAAAAAATGTTCCCTGGTTATAGAAAGAGAAAGGATATTTTCTTGCTATTTTCTGGGTAGAATATAGCTGTTTGCTGTTGATTGATTGATTGTGTGATGATGATCCAACCGCAGAGACCGTCATCTTGACATGTTTCATATCACATGGGGTCCTTTGAGGGCCAGCTTGATTTTGATAAACACTTAGATGAAGGAAAAAATCTACCTCTTAATAGTGTAATCATATAGATTTATCAAAACAAGGGAGCAGCTGGTCCTTTTAGGCTGGGAATCAGGAGAGCTGTAGTCTATTCTTATATAGTCTAGTTTTTTCAGAGCTTTTTTTCAATTCCAATATGTCATGGAGCTCGGAGGCTGACACATTCCAGTAGTACCTCTTGGTGTCTTTTCACTGGATGGCACAAAAATGACTTTTGTTCCTATAGTCTTTATGGTTTGGGGTCATTATATAAATGACTTTGTGCTCTCAGAAAATTTCTCCACCATTTCTAAGTAGAAATGTTTCCTATTAGAGGTATAAAAATGGGTAACTTCCACATCATTAAATGCTAATCATCAGGGAAAAGGACATCTTAAGGAAGCAGCACAGAAATGACCAAATGGATACTTGATGAAAGAATTTGCCTCTTGCTTGTGGCCAATGGTAGCCAGAATCTCTCTTTAGCGTCTTGACTCATAAACAGTGATTACAGTAGGCTACTGTTACGAAGCAAGGCTGTGGCAGTGATTGAGTAGGAGGTCTGCCAATTACTTCATGATATGGTTTCCTGAAATGTCTATTTAGCCTCTTGTTTGCCCTAACTTCCATCTTTTCTGGAACACTCATCCTTGCTCTGTTTCATGAAAGTCATCCAATATAGTCCTCAACCTCTCATTTTCATGTGGCACTCTTATTCTTTTAGCAATCCCAGGGCAAGATCTTCCCAAAAAATGATGCAATAAAACCTCTGCTGTTGTAATGAAGTGAAAAGGATTCCAGTACAGGATAGATAATTCTCAGCCTCATCCTGTGCTGTGACTTGTGTGCCTGGAAGTCATTCTGTCCTTTCCTTATAAATCTGTTTGCTCCTAACATCCAAAGGGTCTTAGGGGATGTGTATTAATTTACTGAAAACTCTATGTGTTCTCTCTTTAGATGAGAAGGCAAAGCATTAGTGTCATTAATGACTTTTAGAAGAGAACATGGCTCTTACTCAATTTTGCTTCTATGTGACTACATTTGGAAGAAATGATTCCTGGGGAGCGGTCAGGATAAAACATTTTCTGATTTGGGATCCATGACTAATGATATCAGAAGAATGGAGAACTGAATAAAAGCCAACATTAAAAAGTATATATTGCATCTCCAAAGTACAGCAGATATATTTCCTTATGAAAGCAAAAGCCTTGAATTGTTTCCATGGACAATGGCCTCTTGGGAGCCAGTATAGTCCCAGTAGAAAGAAAATAGTTAGAAACCATCCACCCTGGATTTTAATTGCCATGCCAAGTCTTAGAGATTTTAAAGATTATTCCACTGGTCACATGGAGAGAAGAAAAACTCTTCAAGTTACAGGGACTGGGGCTAGATAAACAATGTTAGTAGTGTGTTTACAGGTATGCAAATAAGCATGCAAATTAGTCTCCTGTAGGCTTCATTTAGAATGTAATTTAAAATTAATTAAAAATTAAGAGGTAAATTAGAAGCTAACATTCAACACCATATGGGAAAATATACATATTTGTCAGAATAGCATATACGTATGGAGATAATTGCGATGTGTGCAAGACTCCCTGGGTTTGATACTAAATACATCCATTGTTGATAAATCAAAAATATCTCAAGGATTATTTTAAAAATATTTCAAGACTTAAATTTCATTCTAATTTAAGGATATAGAACCCTCTTTCAAATATATAATAACCTTTCTAATCTTATATGAGGTCAGGTAATTTTATTATAAATTTAATATGATACAGTTTATATCAATAAGCTATAAAATATTTGTGGAATTTTTTTCCCCAAATGAGGTCTTTAGTTCACTCACCCTGGAAGGTTATTTGCATATCATTAATATGCAATCTATACTTGGAAGGCATTGACATTTTTCTCAATTGAACATTATTACTAGGGCTATTAATGAATTAATGAATATATCCAGACAATGCCAAAACAATGAATTGAAAAGTGAAAAATTAATCTCATATTAATTTGATTTTCCCCCTTCCCTTCTGAAGGCCTAAACGCTCCACCAACCCTCAACTTGGCTCATTGTAAGTGTTTAATCAATACTTGTTGATTGATCAATTGAATCAATATCAAAATGGTGAAAATAGATCAACAAAAATTTATAATTTAAGTATGAGTTCTCTGGTAACAGTCCTATGACCTGGGTAGATTTTTTCTTTTTTTAAATTTATTTTAAACAGTCTGATTTAGAGGTTAGAAGGTTGTTTTTTTTTAAAAAAAGAGCTAATTTTGTAACAGTTTTAGAATATAAATTTATGAAAAACCACACACACAAACATACACATATTTAAATGTATGTGTGTGTAGGTTTGTTTGTACGTTTGTTTAGATATAAGATCTCCTCTCTCTCTCTCTCTCTCTCTCTCTCTCTCCCCCCCCTCTCCTCCCCCATACCAACCACAGCTTGATTGTTTTACACATTTTCATTAATTTAAATACTTTTGTTTTTGTTTCGGACTGGTCCTGTGACTTCATCTGTGTAGAGAATTGCAGGCGAAGAACCTCCCTATACCAATGCAAAGCAAGAATTATTCTGCATTTAAGAGTGTTAGTTGCCTAGAGAACTGAGAATTTGATGGACTTGCCCAAGGTCACAGAACCAAAACCCAGTTCTTTCTGGTTCTGAGACCAGCACTCTATCCACCCTGGATTTGACCTCTTTTTATTTTATATAAGCTAATACATTACAAACCTCCACTTAAGTCTTAACTGTGATGCCTGATTTGCATACCAATGCCCTTGGTTTCTTGAAAGTTTTGCTGTAGGCCCTACCAAACTGGAAAGGCTTGGAGAATGTTATTTATAATGAATTTGGTATCTGAGTTCAAATCCCCACTCTGCTATTTAGCTATCAAAGCTGGTGGTCTTCTGTTTCTTCATTTGTAAAATGTCCAGACTCTGGAGTGGATCTGCCCAAGTGGAGGGATTATCAATATCCTCTCTGTATCTATGAGATTACAGATTTCCTTGGGTATGGAAGAAGTAATGAATTAATAGAAAGGTACATTCTCATTTGTTGATTCTATGGGCAGAACCTGCAAACTTTCTTAGTGAGTTTCAGGCTTCTGATTCCTGTTCTGCTGCCTTGAAAAGTGACTAGGTGTAACAGAATCTGAAATCTAGAAGAATGAAGTCCCCAGTGGTAGCCACAGGTTGGAAAGGAAGTGAAATTAAAACAAAGCCTGAAAGTTTAAGAAGATAGCACAGGTAAGAATGATCCAATGAAGCTTGTGGAGCCCTGGGAGTCAGGATGGATAGTACTGAATTTGGGAAACAAAACTATAAAATTTGGGGAATAGAGCTGGACCATTTGAACTCTTTAAAAAGGCTTTTGCTTGAAGTTATTAGAATTATTCATTTTCACTTTGAGGGGTGGCAGGGAGCATTATAAAGCATGAGATGTAAGTTCCTTGTGGACTGAGTAGTCCTTGCCTCTTTTTGTATCTCCAGTATTTAGAATAGTGCCTGGCACCTAATAAGTACGTAATACAGTTGATTGATATCTTTCAAAATGCTGTGGAGTCAAAATTGCTACTAGACAAGAAAATGAACCACCCATTACTAGCTTTGTGCATAGACTATGGTTAAACTTTAGATTAAACTGCAGAAATTAGAAATTGGGAACTTTGTATAGCATGATTCTATAGCTTGGGTACCAATAACAGTTGGACCTCTTGAAGACTTGTGCTTTTTTCAGTTTCAACATTTTGTTACAGGCAGGGTCCTTGCTTATTTCATTCTTTTTTAGAACACAGGAATAGACCACGCTCTGCCCTATACTGGGAGAAACTCTTTTCCGTTTGTCTTCTCTTCTGTCTCTCTCTCCCTCTCCATGTCTCTCATCTGGAATTCTTCAGTTCCCATTTGTGCTTCTTGAGAGAAACGCCACATTTCCTCTTTTTCTTTAGCTTTTTAGATTATGGATGGGGCAGAACTTCCATTATCACAGGAGCATTGTTGTTCAGTCATTTAAGTCCTGTCTGACTCTTTGTGACCCCATTTGGGGCTTTCTTGGCAAAACTATTGAAGTGGTTTGCCATTTCCTTCTCCATTCACCCATGTAAAACATTTCCATATTCGTCATTTTGTATATGAAGACTCAAATGAAAGAAAAAGAATGAAAGTGAAAATAGCACTCTTCAGTCATATTCAAACAATATCAAAGGATTGTAACACTGCATACTTTTTGATTCAGCAATACTACTGCTAGGTCTATATCCCAAAGATATAAAAAGAGAAGAATGGAAAGGACCTATATGCACAAAAATATTTATAGCAGCTCTTTTTGTGATGTCTAAGAATTGGAAATCAAAGGGATGTCCATCAGTTGGGGAATCACTAAACAAGCTGTGGTATATGATGGTATGTGTATGTTATCATGCTATAAGAAATGATAGTCAAGATGATGTCAGAAAATCCTGAAAAGACTTACATGAACTGATGCAAGGTGGAGTGAATACAGCCAAGGAACATTGTACACAGTAACAGCAATGTTGTTTGATGAAGAACTGTGAATGACTTAGCTATTCTCAGCAATGAAAAGATCCAGGAAAATCCCAAAGGACCAAGGATGGATCACACTAACCACCTTCAGAAAAAGGTTATTTTTAACATATGAGGAGCTGAGGCAACCAGGGAAGTGTCTGGTGACAGATTTGAACTCAGGAAGATGAGTCTTCCTAACTTCAGGCCCAGCACTCTATCCACTGTACCACCTAACTGCCTGCTTTTTATAATTGCCCCCTGGTTCTATTACCTGGTAGTATGTCTTATTTTGCATTATAACCATTTACGTATATTTCATATCTCTTGGTAGCCTCTATGTTCCATTAGATCAAGGGCCATGACCGAGTTAAACCTCATCTGTCTCCTAGTGTCCAGCATGTTGGTCCAACAGGAGATGCTTAAAAAATGTTGATTGAATTTTTTGAAAGTTGGATGAGATTTGAAAAGGTGGATGTGACTGAGGATTCCAGGTATAGGCTAGAGCGTGTGTAGAATCATGGAGAGAAGAAAGCACTGGGTAGTTAATAGTGAGTAGTCTCCTTTGGTTAAAGCATAACATATGTGATAAGGAGTAGGGTGAAAAAGAAAGTTGAAAAGTAATAAAGACCTTCCCTGCCAGGCTAGGGGGAGTTGGACTTTATTTGTTAGGGAAAAGGAGGCATTAAATGAAAAGGGTTTGATCAGAAGGTTAACACAATCATATTTATGCATTGGGAAAATTAGTTTCACATCAATGTGATAGATGAAAAACAAGTTCAGTTAGGAAGCTGTTAGAATAGTTCTAATCAATGTCTATAAGAGGAAATGGGAGTGAGAATGGAAAGGAGAGCATGTGTTTTTGGATAATCACAAAGGCAGAATCAACAATATGTGGTAACTCATCAGATGAGAGAGGTGAAAGGACAATAAGAACCACAGAGAAGGTTCTGAGCATCGGTGACTGGCTGTAACATGGATGATCTGACATTAAATTGCATTTTATTTTTCCTGTGTGAAGTGTTTGGAGAGAGACTGGACTTGGACTTTCATTGTGTATAATGAGTTTCCAGATGAGGAAACTTGCTGTACCAAGTAAGATCCATACCTTGTTTGCAACTCAAATTCTTATAGTGTTTTCTAGAGTGTGGAGAGAGGTACAGTGACTTGCCTAGGATCATTCAACTAGAAGGTGTGAGAAGAGACTTGAACCCAGCTTCTCCTTGTTTCCAGACCAGTGCTTTATCAATTATACCAGATAGAGTAGGGACAAACCAGATTAAAATGTATTTGGGAAATATTTAATAAAATTAATAAAAATATAATAAAATATAGATAATGCTAATATGTGGTTTTCCAAGTCAATATATATCTGCAGGGACAATTTAATGCCCCAGTTTCTATTTGAATTGGATGCTACTGCACTGGTCATAAATTGTAGTAGAGTTTTGGAGCCTGAAGGGGTTCTAAAAGTCATCCTGGGGAAACTGAGGTACAGAAAGGTTGTGTGCCTGGCCCAAGTCACAAACCGGGCATCTTTGGTTCCAAGGCAGAATTCACATCTCTTCATTCCCTATGCAGTGTCTTTTTGTAGTATGCCAAACCACAGCCTCCTCTTTTAGTTTAGGATGAAGATAGTCTTATCGTTCCTAAAATTCATACTGCTGCTGGCATGACTTTGCATATAGCTTGTGAGTTTGGAGGTTCGAGATTTCTTGCCCCTAGAATTCAGTTTGTTTCAATTTATGCTTGTATATTTATTGAGAGGCTGCTGATTAAATCAGAAAAAAGTCATGGACTGTTGTCATCTTATTGTTTTCTCTGACAGAGTTTCAGGCTTTATGTTCTTGAAGGGAATGTGATTTTGTAATTCTGTCCCTCAATCTGGAGCCTTGATTTTATTTTTAAAAGGCAATGCTAGGGTGACCTACTATGTGCTGATGTAGCTATAAGGTGTCTCTCTTGGACTTTCCCAGAGTGGCTGAAGAGGGCAGCCTTTATCCTACCTTGCTTCTACATTTTTTAAAAAGGCCTGGCCTTTACCTAGAAGGAATAAGCTTGTTTGTCACTTAAATGCAAATGTCACTTTAGTTCTTCACTGGTCACAACACCTTTTTGACCTTTATGAGAAATGACATATCCCTGTGTTCTTAGTCTCTAACATATGTTGTGGTAGGCTCAGGGAAAGTTATCATACTTTAAAAGGTTGCAGAGAAAATTCAGAGTCCTGTAAGCCGAATTCTGGGGAGCGCAGAGGACACAAATTAGGTATAATGCTAGTTCGGTCTTCTGATGACAGGAGTTCTCAGGAGAAAGCCACTGGGGGTTTTGCCCCCCTTCTGCCATCAGTAAGCTTTCTACACTCATTGATCTACCCTGAATCAGACTGATATTAAGACAAGATTGACACCTTACTGTCCAAATGGGTTTATTTCTTCCTCCTGTCTTTCACACGCTCCTCAATCTTTTCCATTTCCTCTGCCCTTCTTTCAGCCCCTGGCTAGGTGCCTCTAACATTCAGGTCGTCTTTATTAGTCCTTTGAGCAATATCTGGCAGCGGCAGCAGCAGCGAAGAGATGCTACTGCAGGCAGGCCCATTAGCTGGCAGTGCAAAGTGCCAGGGATACATCGATCCAGCAACATATGACAGCTTAGGGAAAGGGGGGGGGGTTTAGAACAATTTTATGGCCTATTATACCACTACTTTCTCAAAAGGCTAGAGCTCTGACAAGTGGCCATCTCCCGCTTGGCTCTTCAAGACACCAAAACTTGTTTTTAATGACAGTAATTACAGTTCCCAGACAGGCATAGCTCACCATGGTCTGAGATGCAGGCATAATGCTCTAGCTGGATAGGACTCATGGACTGAGATTTAGGTTGAAAGTTCCTTGTGGGGAGAGATTGTTTCATTTGTTGTATTGATATCCCCTGGGCCTAACAGAGAGTGCCTGGCACATACTAGGTGCTTAATAAATCTCGGTTAATTGATTCAATCTATTGGCCTTCCCTCCCTGATTTTACCCTATAAGGACTTTGTCTTAATACCATACCTCAGAGCACAGCACGGTGTCTGGCAAATAGTAGGCATTTGATAAATTCTTGTTGTCTTACTGACCTCATGAAATGTTCAGTATGTACTCCCAAAGGTTTACTTTGGGCATTTTACAGCATGAGATCTTAGATTTTGAACTAAAAAGAAGCTTTGTCCATCCTTCTCATTTTGCAGATGAGGAAATGGTATCCAAGAGTATCTAAATGATTTGCCCAAGGTCATGCAGTTATATGGCAGAGCTGGGATACAAACATATATCTGTCTACTAAATTCAGTGCTGATTGCATTTTATGGTACTGCCTCCCATTTGTTAAATGCCTGGTACATGTTATGATATTACAAAGAAAGGCATTCATGTTATCTATTTGTCCCTTTATAGGATTGCTATAGTAAGTTCCTGTCTAGGAAATCTAAGGGAATTCTGCATCTTAAGGGGCAAGACCCTGAAAGGATCTTTGGCATGTTAACCTGACTACCAGCCATGTAATATGGTTTGTATTTCCCTTTATATATGAAGGACAGGCCACTTTTGCTCAATTTACATTTTTCCATTCCCTTAATGCTTTTTATCCAGCTGTACTACCTACCAGTCCTCCTTTCATCTTTTTCCCAACAAACATTTATTAAAAACTTGTTATAAGCAAGGAGCTATACTAAGTGCTAAAGATGTAAAGAAAGGCAGAAATAGTTCTAATTCTAATGGGAAAAGAGGTATAGTTCTAATGGGGAAGACAACATTTAAAAAAAGAACAACAAAAACAAGGTTCGTAAAAGATATATGCAGAATACACAGAAGAAGATCTCAGAATAGAAGGTATCAGTAGCTAAGGGGACCTCCTGTAGAAGGGGGAATGTTGAGTTGGAAGTAAGGAGGATGGGCATTCTGGGAATTGGGGACAGTGGTAGAAAGGCACAGAGAGGAGGGATAGAATGTCATACGTAATGGACAGTAGGTTGGCCAACGTAGTTGGATCATAGAGTGTGTGGATGGGGATGCCATTCCTTGTCTCCACTTTCATTATTCCCTTTGGAACTCCTATTCCATCACTGATAAAATTCTTTTTATCCTCAGTGTTTCCTGTTAGAAACCTCTTTAACTACTTTGAATTTCTCAAATCTTGATTTCCCCTTAAGAGTTCCAGAAGCCATCTTGAATGTTGATCACTCCTTTGCCTGTTGACTCATAGATCCTAGGTAGAATCGACATATCCCTTGCTCTCTACTTCCATGTCCTAGCCCCGCCAAGCTTTCTTTGGAAATTGATGCCATTGATTTTAACTTCACAGTCTCTCTCATATCCATAACTACTCAGCTTGAATTGCCCTACCATCTCTCAAGAAATAGCTCACGTTACCACCTGTGTGAACTATTGAAATAATATTCCAATGCTCCTTCTCAACTCCCAATCTAAGCTTTATGCTACTGCCAGACCAATCATTTTAGGTGCCTATCTAGTCACTTGTCAGTTCTGGAATTTCTGTTGCTGAGCAAAGTGGTGTTTACATGCTTGTGTGACTTACAAGGCCCTGCAGTAATCTGGCATCACTCTTCTTTCCAGCCTTTTCTCATACTATTCCTCTCTATGGTCTCTGTACTCTTGTCATTTGAAATTATTCTCTACCTAGGATTTCTCACTTTCATGCCTTTGCCACACTGTTCCATGTACCTAGAAAACAACTCCTCTTCATCTGTTGAGTTTCTAAATGTTTCTGTGAGTTTCTTTTTAGAGCTCAACTCAAATGCTGCTGTCTATATACCACTTCATTTGTTACTTACATTTTTCTCCTTATCCCTTGAAGAATACTTTATTTCGCATCTGACACACTCATGACTTCTACTCGCATAGAAATGTTACTTCTATAAGTGTTATACATTTCAACCAGATTATTTGTTCTAGGAGTATAGGGATATTATTTTATTTGAGAGGCAGTATGGTATTTGTAATATATAATTAGGAAACATGTTGAACTTGGAGTAAGCAGGGACCTGCTTTCAAATCATGCCTCTGAAACAAACCAGCTGTGTGACATTGAGCAAAACCTCTTAACTTCTCTGGCTCTCAGTTTCTTCATCTGTAAAGTAGGGATAATGCTTATATTATTTTCTTCTGAGATGTGAGTATAGAATTAGATAATGTATATAAAATATTTTGCAATCATTAAGTGCTTTATAAATGTCAGTTATCTAAAATTTTTATCAACCTCAGTGCTTGGAGTATAATTTTGTGCACAGTTAATGTTTAGTAAATCAGTATACTATTGAACTGAATGCCATTTGACTATGGCAACCTCTTCTGATACTTATTACCTTTAATTACTTGGCCATGGCCTCTTCAATTTTTATTCTGTGAGTTTGGCACCTGACTTCTTTACCTTTTTCCTGCCAATATTTTTGGTGACTTTGATGTATGTGTTGATGGCCTATCTAACTCTGTCCTTGCAGTTTTGTATTTCCTCAACTTAATGTGACATCCTTCTCTATTATACTTCACCTGTCTGATGGTGATGTCTGAGACAGAATCACAAAAAAACCCTTCTAAAGTTCAAGATCCTGATCTCTGAAATTTCTGTCCTCTGTTCATGCCTTTTAACTTTTTCTGTTCCTATACCTTTTCTTTACTGTCATCTCAACCATTAGTTTCTTAATTGATTTCTGTTCTCCCAGTCATATAAATCCTGTTCTGTCCTCATTTTCATTCCACTAGCTGATGGGGAAGCAAGTCAATTTTATAAAATATAAGATGCCAAGTGATTCAGAGAATTGGAACCCTGTACTGGTCCACTCCTTCCCCTCCCCACTTGTCACCCATCTCCTCTCTCAAATAGGAGGGAGAGTGAATGCAAAGAAACTTAGAGATGGAAGTGAAAGAGGAAGAGAAGACAGAAGATATAGAGCAGCAAGAGGAAGATAAAATATAAGGAGGAATAAAAGGAAGAAGAGGATGGTTGACAGCTTGAGCAAAGATGTCTTCTTGGTAGCAAAGATAGGCAATGTCACGTAATTGGCTGAAAATGTCATAGCAAAATGGAAAGAAGAGGTAAAAAATGAGATCGACTTGATAAAGCCCATCAGGGAGATGTTCTGTACGTAGTAGCATGTCATGGCTGTTTTTCTCCCACTGTAGGCAATGGTTAATGATCTAATTTACTATTTCAATTTTCAGCTCCAAAACTGACAAAGTGACTCAGACCGCCAACTGTTTGGGTGGCAAGTCAGACATTCTTGGATTCTGTCTGATTAGGGCTCGTTGGAGCCTCCGTTTTCTGCCAACAAGCATGTCAAGTCAGTAATGGCTTCCTAGTTTCAGGCCAAATAGAGTCCATTGACAATATCTCGTGCATGAACCCTGTCAGAAATCCCAGGCTCAGTCTGGAAAGGGGAATGACACTACAAAATCACATGGGTTTTGCTGCTGAAAGGAGGCTAGACAGTAGAGCTTAGGCTCTAAGGACACTTCTGCTTAAATCTCTTCTATTCTGGATACTCTGTTAGGGAACTTGTGCTACAACAATTATCCCAGTAAAGAATATTGGAAGCCAAGGCCCATCATTTGCTACAGAAGAATGTGATTCTAAAGACAATCTTTTTGCTCCCCTGGGAGTACTCCAGCTCGATTCTTGAAGGGGAAAGACAGATTAGGAAGGGGAGGTAAAGGAAAGGTGCGGCAGCAGATGAGGATCTCTTCCTTTGAGCTCATAAAACAACAGGGGCCAGTTTGGGACTGTGCCCTTACCATAAGGCAGTGGAGGAGGGAAGGGAAAAATGTTTCAGAGAAGCAAAGCCCGAAGGAGAAAGGATCTTGCTAATTTTCTATGCCTAGTTGCATGTCTTTTTGGAATGCTGCAGTAGGTCTCTGGATTAGGTGACTGTGCTTTTTTGAGCATTCTCCAGTTGAAGAAGCATGCCTTGCTTATACACAGTTTGCATAATACCTTGTTCATTAAGATCCATAAATTAGCACTGTTTTAATGGATTCCCCAGAGGCACCACATAAAATGACACAAAGGAGAATGACACTAGATCAGTGTTTTCTTCACTTTTGCAACATTTTCCCCTTCCCTACTCCACTTCCTTATGTCAAGGGCAATATCCCAACCTGCCCCCTTTTACTTTTTGAGCTCAAAGGAAGAGAACCTCATTTCCTTCAGCATCTTTCTTTTCCATCTCCTGCCTCATTATAGGAAGAAGCAACTAGGTGGAGCAGTCAATAGGCCACTAGGCTTTAAGTCAGGAAAACCTGAGTTTAAATCCGACCTCAGATACTTACTAGCAGCTAGTAAGTGACTGGGTGAGTCATTTAACCATTTAATTCATAGGAGAAGAAAATGGCAAATCATTCTAGTATCTTTGTCTAGAAAACCCCATGGGATCACAAAGAGTCAGACACAACTGAACAACGACAAAAAAAACCGTACCATTATTAATCAGCTTTCCATTGTATTGTCTTTGATGCACCATGACCAGAATCACAGGTAATATTACATATTTCTTTTCATGGGATTGAGGAAGTAGAGCTGGAAAGGACTTCAGAAGATATCTAGAGAACTCTCTCAATTTACAGCTAAAGAAACTGAGGCACAGAGCAGTTAAGTGATTTGCCTAGGGTCACTTGGGTAGTAAGATAGAAAGGCAAGATTTGAATTCAGGTTATCTGACTGAAAAGCCACCGCCCTTCACTAAGCTTAGCTCTGATTGCTTTCACGTCTCCTTTTCCTAAGATCAGGTTAATTAGCACCCAAAAAACAAATCTATTAAGCCATCACCAAAAGCTGCTGTCCTAGGATCTTTCCCAATACCACATTCTCTGCCTTGAATCCCTGGTTCAACTAACCATGTTCCAGGCTCCTGTCACCATAGCTTACAGTCTTCTGCTCTAACCTGATACCCCAAGGTCTTATTGACTTTTTCTAGACCATACCTGCTGCAGGTACTGATGGAACATCATGGGAAGAGGAGGAGGATGAAGAGGAGGACGTAGAGACTGAAGACCAAGATCTGTAAACTCCCATCAACAAAGAATTCAAAGGCTTCCTTTTGTTAGAGAAGAGCCAAGAATAGCAAACAGTATAGTAGGGTTGCACCTAAAGTTATGGTGTCAGGAAAGATATGAAGAAAAGGAGAAGAGAAAGATTAAAAGAATCAAGAAAGATTATAAGAAAGAAAAGGACAGCATGGACTTAGAGAAAAGAATTGAGATAAGACAGAGAAGGGGAGACACAGAAAACTGAATGCTGAAAGAAAAGAGTAAGGGAAAATATGAGATTAAAGAAAGAACAAAAGAAAAAAAGGCAGAAAAGGAAATGGTTCTAAGAATGAAGCACCACATATGGTGGTGGTACAGCTATAGGAGAGTAAGTTAAAAGGCTGCATTTGGGACCTTAAGAATCTAGTTTATTATTACAGGTCATTCTCAGTGTTAGGACTGATTAGAGAATCGTAGTATTGCCCTATATTGATCCAGCAGTTAAAGGTCAGTGTTTAACTTTAATTAATCCATATAAGTACCTGACAAGGTAGAGAGAGAATAAGGCTAATTTTCCTTACCTTTAGGACAGAACTATTCACAGAGCAGGTAAGCAATGAATATTTCAGGGAAACCATCTGAACATTAACTTCCTTCGAGACTCAGCTGAAATTCTACCTTCTGCAAGAAGGCTTTCCCTGGCTTCCTTAATATTAATGCCTTCCTTATTTAAAAAAAGAAAGAAAGAAGGAAGGAAGGAAGGAAAAGGAAGAAATAAAGAAAAGAACACACAGTGAAGTCAGTATTCTTCTGTGACATACTTTTTGTCCAGGGGTCTGATGTTCTTTGGCATCTCAGCCTTCCTGGAGGTGAGAGAAGAGCAACCCTCTCAGTGGGATCCAACCATTCTGATTTCCTGAAATGTCCTTGATGCAAGTGTCCTTGACCTTGATCATGTAGAAAAGCCCACGATGGCCTCTTGTTGAATAACTTTAGAATCAGAAATGGATTTGCCCCACCTTGTCAGACTAGATCACGCTGCAGTCCATGTGGCAGATGTTAATTTAGAAAATTACATCTATCCAAAAATCATCCCCAAGAAACCAGGTTGAAAACCAACCCCTTCTTTTTGCTCTTGGTTTGTTTGTTTGTTTGATATCTCTCATAGCTAGAGCTATCATGTAGGGGGAAAGAGAAGCTGTATTTTCCCAACATGTTCTCATTTGTTTCCTGCCAAATTTCTGCAATATTGTGAACACATTTGTTGTGCATGTGTGTTTTTAAATTAAATCTGACTTTGTCAGGCTGACAGATCTCTCAGTATTGGAGAATACGGAAATACTACTGCGATGGGCTGTTTATCATCCTTACGAAGTTAAAGGATAAAGTAACATGATGGGGGAGGGATTATCAATTTAAAATCTTTTGCCCTTTTATGAAAAGTCTTGTTAATGATTATGCTAGTGCTGACCACAAGAAAGGAAGGAATTGTTCCAAAGGATGCTTTTAAAAGGCCTAAATACAGACCTCTTTAACCTAAATAAGTATAAATTGAAGGAATGACCCACAAGCATCATCTACATTATTCTGCAGCTAACAGCCGGAGCTTACCTCCCATTACGGTAACGAGCAAACCTTTGAACTTTGCATTGTACGCTGCAAAACATCAGCACTCGAGGCTTATGCAAACAACTCGTACGATTGCTTTAGGGAACTGATGGATAAAACCTCAGCTTGTATTCCTGAGTAGGTTTGATCTGGGCTCTCCAGGCTGTTTCCTTAAAGGAGAGACTGGGAAAGAATAAAACTGGATTAAAAAGTGAAGTAAAAGTTGTTTCAAGTGGAACCCGATTTTCTCCCCTGTGCCAGAATCATTTCTTAGTAGTGAGTTAGGCATTCGAGGAGGCAATTCATTCTTTTAAACCATGATGGGGTCATTTAGTGTATTACTTTAAGGGGCACTTGGAGATCATGCTTCAGAGAACTCAGTGTTAGTAGCTTGGGTAAGCAGCAGTCTAGGGCCAGAGGCCATCAATTATGGCCTCAGAAGTGAATGAGAACAGCGTATAAAAGGGGTCAGGTTTTATTAACCTTGGGGATTATCTTTACCAGCTGCATTGTTCTGGGAGAGTCAGGGAATTCAGCATCATTCAAGTGCATTTTGTAGATGGCAGACTAGACGAGGTTGATGACTTCAGGTGGAGTCTTCAAAGGGACCTTGTGACTGTGAAATCCTGTGATTCTGGGGCTGTTTTAGGGTCTTAATTCTTCATGAATACTTACATGATTCTGTGTGGCTTCCTGTGGTTCACTTCTGTGAGATCCAGATTACAGGAGGTTATTCATATCTGGATATCTTGAGGAGACATCCATTGGTCTCTGTCTGTGGGTAGTGAGAGTGAACTGGAAACAGAAATTGGGTCAATTATATATATCACAAGAGCAATGCCTTTGACAAGAACTGACCCCTAGCTTTGCTAGCTAAGCATCTTTATGGGTGTTTCATTTTCTACAAATTCGGGGGCATAGTAGCAGAGAGAGAACATGGTAAGCCGACATCTAGACTTTCTGTGTCTATGTGACACCGAATAACAAAATGAATCAGGTTGTATGTGCATGCACAAGTGGTTCAACTATCTTGAATGAATCTATGGGTAATTAAGCTGAGAAAATAGTTCAGCTAAAAATGTCAGTTTGGCTGATTATATAGCTGAACTATTTCTGAATTAATCGACAAAATTGGTAAAAAAACAAACAAATAAAAATAAACCCCAAAAATCCAAACAGGACAAAACACTAGATTATGTATAGAGGTATAGCATTAGAAAAAAAGTCATCAAATTGCTTTTTTGTCAAAAGGTAGGTCAAACAGCTGACTTTACTGAGTTTTTCATTTTTCAACAAGTAGTAATAGCTGTTTGTAGGCACATCCTTAGTGTGAAAGATCCCCTCCTTTCTTGAAAAAGCAGGTGAGTCAGAACCTTCAACTTACAGCTAAGGAAGTCACTTGGGCACAAAAGAGAATAAGGGCCAAGATATTAAGTATTATCTGATATTTTGATTTCTATCTCCTGAGCAGAGTAGCTTAGAAATAGCACAAATAGCAAAGTGAACGTGCCCCACGTATTACTACGAAACTCGAATTTCTATTGAGATTTCTGTAATTTATATGTTTAGCCAGCCAGTACCCACTGCACTGTCAAAGGCTAAGATACCTGGTTGGCTTCACAAAGAAACTAAGGCTCCTCTCAAGATAATGACAAGTAAAAAGAGGCAGAGGACAGAATTTAATAATCCAACAGTAGTTCTTTTCTCAGGTGGCTTCACTTGGTACAATATAAAAATGTGTTTTCAAGTTCATTGATATTATGTCATTTTGTGCCTGGAACTTGACTGTAATTTATAAGGCCTATGCTAACTCATCACTCATCTGAGTGAAAACTTCCCCTGTGATTGCTTCTCAGTTTTTTTTCCAGATGCAATGACTATTTGTAAAAATCAAAGTGTGGAATTTTGAGCTTTATATTTTTGGGAGAGATGGAAAAGGGGAGAGATAAAGATGAGGCAGATTTAGACCATCTTACAGATGATCTAGTACAGTTCCACCCTTTTATTTATGAGCATACAGGCCAAGAGGGATCAGATGACATTCAATATCAAATAGCTAAACCCACTAGATCTTAGTTTTCATCCCACTTTCTTTGACTCTGGATATAGTGCTTTTTTCATTACACTGTGCAGTATCTCATAGGAATGTCTGTTCATTACTTCTCCAGTTTAACATACTTTCCTCTAGCCCTGGTTCTCTAGATACTAAGCACACACTCAGAACTGAACAGCTGAATAAATACTTTTGAGCACCAGGGAAGAATATATGAAAAGGGTTATCTTAGTGTGAGGTAATGGTTTTGGAGTTAGGAGACTTGAATGAACTCGGTAAACCCCCCATTGTTTTCAGACCTCAGTGTCTTCATCTTTAAAATGAAAAAATAGGTTAGGTGATCTCCAAGGTATGAACCATCTCGAAGATTCTATGGCTTTAAGCCATCTGAGCAGCAATCTGGTAACTGGATGGTTTGTTTATAAATGTTAAAGATGTGTGGCGAGTTGGCTAGGTCAGACATTTATTTTGTAGGCCTTGGTGTTACTTCTTAGGGATATCTTAGACATCTATGCAGAGAGAATATCTATAGCATCCTGATTCGCTTTTAGTTGAAAGAAGGCTAAACAGCAACTGATTGGCAAAGGGGAGAATTTTGAGACTGAGTTCTAATAACACAAAGGAAAGTAGCATGAACATTTTATGCCATTTCTTTCAAGACACTTAAAAGCATTTGTAATTCAGGATATGTGCGGCCATTACCAATATCTCACTTTATTTTCTTTTTCAAAGTAGCCAATGATGTACTCTGGGAGAAAGGACACTCTTATTCTTCAAAATTCTGTATTCAAATGCATACATTTATCAGCTTCAGTGTCTTTCTTTGTCTTATGAGTGACTTGTCTTAACCAGTGTTTCATTCTTACTAAAAATATGGCAAAAGGTTGAGATTTCACATTTTTGAATAAAAGATTTCTTTTATTCCAGCAACATATCTGGGATCTGCTGTACAGACCAAACCCAAATGCCTTAATTTTTAAGTGGATGACTGAGGAATGAAATCTCTATATCATGTGAGAACTCATGAAGGTTAAATATCATAATGTCGTCTTAGAATCAGGTAGGTTTATATTCAGATTCTACTTTTGATACATCCTGGCTTTGTGAACCTGGACAAATAGGTCATTTAGCCTCTTAGTGTCCAAGGGAACTTTCTAAATCTGTAAGTTGCAGAGCAGATGCAATAATGAAATCATGGGTTCAGTCTCCCAGCAAGAAGAGCATGTACCTTCTACTTTAAGTTCTAATCAGATACCTTTTCTGGTCAATGAAATGGTACTGGGTTCTCAAAGGTAATGAGGGACAATACAAAGTCTAGCAGGTTCTACCTATCTGAAAAGGTTTTGAGTAGAATCAAGGCCAGCCATGGACAGGGTCAGTCTTTCTAAGTGTGGAGAAGTTCATCAAGAGAATAACTTGTTCGTGTGTGTGTGTGTGTGTGTGTGTGTGTGTGTGTGTGTGTGTTTATAGAGAGAGAGTGGATGAGAGAGAGAGAGAGAGAGAGACAGAGAGACAGAGAGAGACAGAGAGAAAGTGAGAGCAATCCATAAAATCATCTACTAAGGAGTGGAGGGATTGTGATTTGAATCAGAGTATGTGCCAACACTAATCAAATCCCAGACTCTAGTATAAACAGAAAAATATAAAAATGCTCATGGAAAATGACTGGGTAGCACCTGAACTCAGTATGATTTTTATCCTCTTACTTTATGAGAAAATACAGGCTATCCATCATGAACTACTTCTTTTGTCTAGTTTTACAACTCATGACCTCTCTATATCATTTGTGTCCTCTTTCCTTCTTTGCTCTAGAGTCTGATGAAGAGGTGGCTCTTCTCTTTGTTAAGGTTAAGCTCTCTGCCTGTGCCCTCAACTCTATCACTTCCTGACTCCTTTAAAAGTTTACCTCTTTGATCAACTCCCCCTCCCCCCATCCATGATCTGTCCTCTTCAATTTCTTCTGATCTATTGGCTTCCTTCTTGGATGCCTACAAACATATCCAGCTCTTCTCCAGCTTTAAGCATCTTCCACTTTAACTAGAACCAGGAGAAAATTTGTACAATAACAACAATATTGTGAGAAAATCAACTCTGAAAGACTTAGGAACTCTGATCAATACAATGATTGACTACAGTTCCAAAGGATTCACCATAAAATGATATCCTCCTGTAGATAAAGCAAGGATACGCACAGTACAGATGAAAAGATGTATTCCTTTCTTCTTTTCTTCTTTAGATATGGTTAATATGGCAATTTATTTAGTATGAGTATTCATATTTATAATGGTCTTTGTTTTTCTTGACTTAATGAATGTAGGAGGGAGAGGGAGAAAATTTGGAACAAAACATTGAATTAAAAAACATACTTCCACTTACACTAAGTGCCTCAAGTCATTATTCTATATCTTTTCTTGTTTTCATAGCCAAATTTATAGAAAATAAGAAGTCTCTACTTTCTCATCTTTTACTCACTTTTCAGCCCTTTTATCTCCAACCATTGCCTAATTGGATAACCTTTTCTTAGTTCTTGTCTTTCTTGATCTCACTCCAAATTTTAACACTGTTGACCTCCTTTTGGATTCTTTCTTTTCTACTGGCTTTCATTAATTTTTTGTGTCCTAGAATTTTTCTCCCATGTATGACTACTCTTCTGTCTTCTTTTTTTACAATGATTATTTCCTTCTTAAGCATAAATATCACCCAAGATAGTATTCTCAGCTCTCTTCTCTTTCCGAACCCATGGGAGTTGATAAAATACCAAGACTGAGGGTGTAGTTGTCACCTCTAAGCAGCAGATGACTTTCAGTTCTTTCTTAGCTCAGTTCTTTCTTAGCTGTTTTAGTTCTACATCACTAACTACTTGCTGAAAACCTTTACATGGATGTTGCACAGGCATAGGAAACTTGACAAATCCAAAACAAATCTCGTTGGCTTCCCTTTTAAATATGTTCCTCCTACAGATGTTTCTATTTCTGTTGAGGACAATGCCTTTCTTCCAGTCATCCACACTCACAATTTCAGTCATCCTGAAGTTTATTCTCTCTCACCCAATTTGCTGCTAAATCTTGTTAATTCAACCTTTATAACATCACTCTTATCAGATCTTCCTACTCATATGGTCACTATCTTAGTTAGGCCTTTATTACTTTACCCTCTAGACTACTGTCCTAGCTTCCTACCTGATATCTCTACTTTCAGTTTCTTCCTTCTTCAATCTATCCTCCAGACATCTGCAAAATTAATATTCCTAAAGCACAGGTCTGATCATGCCATTTCCTTGCTTAAGAATTTTGTAAGGCTCCTTATAAGATCAAATACAAATTCTTTAGCTTAACGTTTAAAGCCTTTTAAAATTTAGATCCAAACTACCTTTACAGATTTATTTCAAATGACTTACTTTTCTGTATCCTATGTTCCAGCCAAAATGTCAAACTTGTTAATGTCTGAACTCAGCATTCCATATACCATCATCCATGCCTTTGGGAGGCTTTTGTCACAGCACTTGAATGCACTCTCTCTTCAAATCTGCCTTTTAAAATTCTTAATATCTTGAGCATCAAGACTCAACTCAGGTGCCACTTCCTGTGACCAAGCCTTCCCAATTTTCCCCACTTGTTGGTGTTGTTTTCTTATAAAATTGATTTCTCTGTCTTAGAATGAAAGAATAGCTGGATAGATCATGGTATGGTATGGATAGACCTGGTGGATAAAGAGCTGTCCCAGAAACCAGGAAGATTTGGTTTCAAGTCCTACCTTTGACTTGATATGCTAACTACCTGAGGCTTGGCAAATACCTTAACTTCTCTGTGCTGTAGGCTACTCTGAGACATTCAGAGAGATGCTGATATGCATTGTTATAGGGAGTCTCTATGGGGATCCACTATAAACCCTACTTGGTGAAATCCAAGTCCAGTCTTTATCCCTGTCTTATTGTTAAGTTATGGAATTCTTGTTAATGTTGTAGAATATTTCAGTGGTCTAATGGGAAGCACAATGGAAAGATAAAAGGGAAGCTTAAGAAGGCTACAATATGTTAAGAATGATGACTTATATGTGAGAAGCAGCATGAAGACATGAATGATCAGAGAAAGAGGAAAGCAAGTCATATCTCAAAGAATGGAAAACTGAGAGCCCCACTCTTACATTAACACAATGAAAATATGATGGAAGGAGCCTGAGGCAGGCTTCCAATGCATTGGGTGGGCATTCTAGGGTATGACTGTTGAAAAACCCAGGCTAAGAATGGTTCAGAATAAGGTATAGGGAGTTGTGCTATCTCTTGGCAAGGAGTACACACAGAAAAAACCAGGGATCCATCCAAGGAAAAGTTCTTATTTTGAAATTCTCTCTGCTGCCTGATCTAAAAGTACAAGTGAAGGATACTGAAGCTTCTGCTTTATCATCCTGAAAGTTATTTCCTGAGACTTGCTTTTTCTCAGAGTGGTGAGGCATTTTGATGTCAAAGTGGAGATTACTGTTTGTTATGCACCAGTCCCTAGAGACCTGTGATGAGCATGTTTTAAGCAACTGAGGGAGATGACAAGAACAGTGGGAAGTTATCAGTCAGCCCAGATGTTCAATTTTTTACTGTTAGTTTTACAATTATATGCACTACAAGTCATCAATCATCTTGCTATTAAAAAACAAAAAACAAACCTATGTGGTAATTAATTGCAGAATTAAATATTTTGAAAGTATGGACACATGGAACATTGATGTGTAATACTGAAAGACCATTAGTAACCCACTCATAGAAAACAAGTTTACAAGGATGGATTTCAGTGTATTCCATCTTCAAAATAGCATTTGCTAGATTCGTGTATTGATTAATCAGCTTTAACAGAAGTTAAGCTCTGTTTTCTAAATCCAGAGTTCTCAATCCAGTCAGTCATTTTGCATTGTTAAGTCCCTACTACGTTCCTGGAACTGTGCTAAGCTGTGAGAATACAAAGAAAGACAAAAGACAGCAGGCTTCCAAGGAGTCACAGTGGAAGGAAAGAGAAAATGTGCAAACAACCATGTAGAAACATGGCATATACAGGACAAATTGGAGGGTATTGGCAGAGAGAAGGCATTAGCAGTAAAACTGATTGGGAAAGACTTCTTAAAGAAGGCAAGATTTTAGCTGAGACTTGAAGGAAGCTGGAGGAACTAGGAGGTAGAAGTAAGGAGAGAGTTCTAGGCATGGGGCACAGCCCCTCTCCAAGTACAGGGGACAGTCAGCGAAAGCATTGGGTTAGGAGGTATTCTTCTGTGTCTGAGGACATTGGCAAGGAGATTGGCATCACTGGATCACAGAGTATATGGTGGAGTGCAAGGTGTAAGAAGACTGGAAAAGTGATAAGGGGCCAAGTAATGTATGGAGGGTTTCAAAAGCCAAACAGATGATCTTATATATGATCCTAAGTGGAGCTGAACAGTTTTTATAGTAAGTAACAAAGGTATCATCGTTATCTGTTGAAAATCAGTGAGATCTTTCTGATTAATCCTTTTAGATTTTTTCCCCCTCAGAAAATATAGCATGTAAAAGGCTAAGGTTTCTCAGGCAATTGAATAAGGATAAGGATGATTCTGGGGAAAAAAATAAAAGATACCACATAGCAAGTAGGAGAGGCTACACATGTAGTAGAATCAAGACAAGATGATGTAGTGGAAAAATACTGTTCTGAGAGTGAGATTTCAGATGGGTTGCTTAATAATACCAACATTTATATGTTTTAAAATTTACAGTGTTCTACACGCATGATCTTAACTGTAAATTTGGTTAATGAATGTTAACACTCTAAGTCACTTGCCCTTGCTGACCCAGCTTTAGAGATGAATTTTGAATTTGAATCTCTCTTGGTCACAGATGGAAAACTTACCATTACCCCACTGTCTCTTAATTTTTCTGACTCTGTTTCTTCCTAAGTCAGATTAGATCTTTTACTGCCTACTTTTAATTAAATTTTATATTTTTAATGAATAAACATTTATTTTTCCTCTTTTACTTGCTCAAACAAAAAAAGTGGAAAAACAAATTTGTGACAAATAAGTATTATCAAGCAAAACAAATTCCCCCGTCTCTTTTGAATTGTTTCAGTCATGTCTGATTCTCTGTGACCCCATTTGGGTTTTTCTTGGCAAAAATACTGGCTTGCCATTTCCTTTTCTAGTTCATTTTGTAGATGAGGAAACTGAGGCAGAATTTGTCCAGGATCACACAGCTAATGTCTAAGGCTGGATTTGAACTCCTGACTCCAGGGCTGGTGCTCTAACTGCTGTGCTACCTAGTTACTCTACTCCCACACTGATCATACTCTAAAATGTGGGTCTTATTCTACACATTTCATTTTTTGCCTCTCTGTCAGGAGTTTGTAGCATGCTTACTTACACACTAGATCTGAAAAGGTTCCTTTTAGCTCTAATATTCTTTGTATGATCCTATAAGTCTGGAAGAGATACTTTACTTTCTTTGTTGTAGCCATCCCTCAGGTGTTTCATTCATTCAGTGAATATTTAGTGTATGCTTCATTTGTATCTATGTCAAACAAATAAAAGGTATCATCCCTGTCTTTCAGGAACTTATAATTTAATTGAGAAGCAAATAAAGTACAATGTGTTGCATTTTAAATAAAAACAAAAACATTAAACAAATTGAAAAAGTGCTGATTTATAGAATAATATAAATATTTATAAATTTCTTAACCGTATGTAAGGCCATGAAAGAATAGGGTTAGTGTGTTTCAGAGAAGGACAAACTCTCAGCTTGTGGAAGGGGCATGGAGTGGAGGTGGGTAGGGTAAGGCTCTCTCACATGTCATCCTGCCACAGCAACATGTGGCTTTTTGGCAGTGACTTTCCTCTAGAGTATGAGTTGTATCCTTGAAATTCTCCTTGCTTGTTTCTGTCCATTCATTTCCTATGTGACCGCTTTTTAAAATTTCTCTATTTGCCATGCAATTTAAATACTTGAAACAGTTGTGTAAATTCATCATGTTTCTGTATATGTGCCTCCCCTTCCCAACTATTCTATTACTGTGCCAGTGATACTTCCATTTGCTATCTCCTTAGAAATCTGCAAGTCATTTCCGATTTTTCCTGGCATTTTACACATTAGAAAAACTGCCAAAACTCCCTATTATGTCTTCCTTCAAAGTGTCTTCCAAGTTCACCATGTTCTTTGCATTTCTACTGATAATTTCTTAGTTCGACTTTTAATCATCTCATACCTGGATGCTTACAAGAGTCTCAAAACTTGTCTTCCTAATTCTAGACTGTCTTCATTCAAATCCTTCCTGTCCTGTTGCTTGATGAATCTTTCAAGTATATTGCTTTCATAATATCATTCTCCTATGTAATAACCTATAATGGCTTCCTCTTACTTCTCAGATTAAATCTAGAATTCCCATCTTGGCTTCTAGGGTCTTCTATACCCTGACCCACTTTCCCTATCTCTGTGCGGTGCATGTGCTTAATTATACAAATATATGTGTATATCCACATATCTATACATACAACCATGTTTATAGATATACATACACATAAAAACAATAAATATCTAATCCACACCTATCTCTGTGTATCTGTATATGCATATATATATGAAAACACACACACACACATAGATAGGTATACTCATATAGACACACATACATATATACACACAGATAGGTAGAGTGGGCCATATGTACATATATATGTATATGTGTGTATGTATGTATGCATGTGTCTGTATACACAGAGAAACGTGTATGTATGTGTATTATATATGTGTGTATACGTATCTAAAAATATCTATATCTATATCTATCTATCTATTCTAATGTAGGGAACCTCTTTTCCATTCAGGCGAGGTTTCTCACTTTCTCTCAAACAAATCACACTACTGATTCCCACTTCATGGAAGCCAGAGGCAGGATCAGAATCAAGACATTTTGTGTCACGTAACTAGGAATCTTTCATTGAATAAGGAGCTCCAAGAAGCGGAGGTCTCTCTACATTTTGAGTCAGAGACTATTAACTCATAAAGATTCAGAAGTAAGAGCCAAAGACCTTTTTGTTCTCCCCTTTTCAAGGACTAGCTGGAGTCTTCATTGAATTTCCACTTTCCCCCAACACTTTTCCTTTCTCCTAACATTCTTCTTTCTGTTAATGGTCTAGTCACCCAGCCTCATTACCTCTTCCTTTTCCCTCACCCATATGTGTCTAATCAGTTGCAAAATACTTCCACAATATATTTTTTTTCTCTGTGTCTATCTTTTCACTCAGGATACCATACTTCTAGTTCAGGGCCTTATTACTTCTCAATGACCTATTGTGATTATCTACTAATTGATGTCCTGCATCAGTCTTTCACCTTTAATCCTTCCTTCACATAACTGTCAAAATGATTCTCCTAATATGTGGCATTTCATATGCTAAAAACCTTCCTTGACTCTCATTACATGAGAATAAAACACAGACTCCTTAGGCTGACATTGTTTGACCTTCCCTATAAACTAACTGTGAGAGGAAGCTTCATAAAGTATTGACTGTGTGACCCTGACCAGGTCACTTAATTGTTAATTTCCCAGGCAATTATCTAATACAATAAACAGCAAAACAGTTGCTGATCCACATTAATAGAAGCAATTTCTTCACTGAGAGTTTCCTATACTGATGAAATTCATCAATAAACATTTATTAAGCGTCTACTATGTGCCTGGCATATAGTAGGCATTTAATACATTTGCTATCATTGTTGGGCAAAGATGACTCCAGTGCTAAGTATTGGGATTAAAGAAAGATTACAAGTCCCCCCCCTCCACCAGATGTCTTAATTTCAAAAGTGTACTTATATTGTAATTTGTATTATAGTTATTTCTATGCCTGCCTTATTTCCTTTTCCTATATTGGAAGTTCTTCAAAGACTGGCACTGTATCATTTTTTCATCATTGTCTCCTGAGTTGAAAATAGTGCCTGGTATATAATGATAACTTAATAAATGTAGAGAGAATTCAATCTTCATTAATACAAGTGTTCTGTGAACAGTAGTGAATTGCAAAGATGTTTCCTTTTCATTTCCAATAGTATTCTATGAACATGTGAATTGATAAAAAGTTTTATTCTGAGAGGAACATGATGTACTTAGAAAATTTTTAGTTATTTATATAAGCTAGTATTTTCAAATGGATTATAAGTGCTTCGAGAACAAAATCTTTACCCATTCTTTGTTGATTCCTTCAGGTGCTAGTCTCACTGAAGGGTGACTTCAAGTTGAAGAATTAATAAAATTTCACATTTTTCAAAAGAGTAGCAGGATGCTGCAGCAAACAGAAGAGGGCGTGAATGAGAGTATTTCCAAATAGTTACTCCAAGTAAAGCTGTTTTGGGAAGTGAGGAGGTAGAAGGTGAGTGGGGGTGTCTAAAATAATCTACATGACACCAAAGCATGAAATTGAAAAGTGAAAAATTCATTCAATCCACTAACTGTTTAATTAACAAAATGCTGCATAACTGAATTTTATTGTTTTTGTTCATTAAGCTTGTTTGGCATCATGTAGACCCAGGCTGAAAGGATGTTGCCCTCTGGGAGGAGAGCTCTGAATTTTTGTAGCTTGGAGACTGCTCCTCTTTGTGTGAAGAGTAAAGGAACTGTCCCCCTGATGTGTTTTTTAGCTGTAACTAAATGACTTGAGAGGGAGAAGGACCAAGGAAAATATCTTCACTTAGACACACAGAGCTACATCATGCAGAAGGAAGCTGATTGGTACCTTTCGTCCCTAGTGGGCCATTCAGCCACGGAGGTATGGAGCTTGCTCAATATTCTGCACATTTTCTTGACAGAGATGTGTCTTTGGTATCTGAGCTAGTAAATTTCAGGACTGCTGTCCATGCTTATTCCCTAAATCCCTTCTGTCTAGCACTAAGAGGAAAGATCCTTTAACCTTTTTTTGTTTTATTTAAAGCATGATACAAACATCACTACTTAAAAAAAAATTAAATTCTTTGTTGTTCTTATAAAGAGACCTTAAGTAAAAAAGTGCATTAGTGTTTTTAACCCCCTAATGCATTTGTTTAAATAGCACAGAAAACATTGCCAAAGGCTCCAAATCCATCAGGAAGAAAATAACTTTGCTTCATAGCTGCAAGTAGTTCTGATGATGACCAATTATAGTTGATCTCTGTGTTTGATTAGAATATTGATTGGTCTTCATTCTTCTGAGCTTGATGGGAAATTTGTCAGGTTCCAAACCTTACTGAACCTTAATGCAGACCTGTACAACTTGGCCATAGGTAGGTAGGGACCAAAATTAAAATAGGCCAAAAATCTTTGGGCTGAAGATAGGTTATTAGGGGTTCACTTTCCAAGTTAAGGTATAATGATGGTTGGTTGCTGCAGGTCACATGATGAACAGGAGAGAGTGTGCAATGACAACCCATCCCCCAAGTTATATGAGGGGCACGATACTGACTAGTGGAAGGTGAGTTAAGCGGGCCATAGACAAAGCACTCATTACATCTTTGCTTTCTTTTATAGCCTGTACATTTTTTTTTTGTGGGCTGCCAGAAATCCTTTGGAGAGCTGAAAGCATAGGTTGTGCAGGTCTGCCTTAATGATCCCTTGCAAAGGTGACAAGGTGACCACTGTCTCATAGGCAAATAAGTCATTACCTATCCATCAGAAAAACCAGGTCATACAATGCCAACTTCAGTTAGTATTCCTGAGATAACAGAACCTTGATTATTTTTTTTAAATTTACATATCATTCAATATAGGATGGTTTACTGTGTATTCCACTCCCCATTCCCAAAAGTCTTGCATTATAAATATGATGTAAAAAATTTTTAAAGCTATTGATAGCCCTACTACCTTCTTCCTCTGTGGAGTAATAATATGATATCTGTTATTTGCTTTAAGATTTTCAAAGCACCTTATGTGTGGTCATATGACCCTCAAAACAACTTTGTAAAGTGATGAAGCTATTATTTCTAGGAAACTGTGGCACAGAGAGGTTAGTGTTTTGCCCACATACACACAGACAGTAAGTGTCTGAGGTATTATTTGAACTTGGGTCTTCCTTATTCCAAGTCCTTGATTGGATCCATCATGCCATTCTGCTACCAAAAAATCAGTGATGTTACCCCAGGTATAGTGGATAGGAAGCTGATCTTGGGATCAGGAGGACCTTGTTCAAGTCCTGCATTGGGTGAATACTGGTTACATGAACCTGGGGCAAGTTCCTTAACCTCTGTTTTCTAGATAATTCTCTAAGACTTCAAGTTGCAGGAGAGATGTTCACCTGCATTAGTAGATAGAACTTCCTTACTGGGAAGGTATCTCTACCAAAAAATTTTTATCCCTATTCTGTATTTTGTAAAGAAAATTATCTAATCAGTATTCTGAGGTTAGTTACATGTGGGGAATTCGTCAAACAGCCAAGTGCTGCCTCACAAGTGAGGATCATCCTCTCTCTCCTCTCCCAAAGTTTCCAAATAGTTGGGAAACTTTAGATAATGTGGTTCTCACAATATTTGGTAAGTCATGCATTTGTTAAGTCATAAACATGGAACTGCACCCACACAGATTGACTCTATTTTCTGATACACTGAGACAGTCTTACAGAGCAATAAGGATTGCATTTAAGGAGCATGTGTTCTGTGCCCAGCACTATGCTTGGTCCTTTGGAGGATAAAGTAATATAAGATATGTTCCCTGTCCTTCAAATCCAGCTGAAAGAGACAAAATCAAGACTCAGGAACAATTTAGTGCTGATTTTTGTGATTGAGACTATGAATGCAATAGAGTTTAGACAAGAGAGAGATCAAGGAGGTCTGGAGTAGTCTGGTAAGGTTTCATGAATTCAATTTGTTTGAATTCAATTCAACAAATGCTTATTTAGCCACTGCTGTGTGTTAGGCACTGTTTTAGGTGTTAAAAAAAAAATTATATTTTATCCTGTAGGCATTGGGGAGCCACTGAAGGCATTTGAACAGAATAGTGATGTAATTAGATCTTTGCCCTAGGGAAATTGCTTTGACAGTTTCTCCCTATTGTGAAAACTGTATGGGAGAGGAGAGATTGCCAGGAGGGGGAACGATATCAAGGTGAAGAGAGACTGAACTGTGTAGGAAGCAATATGAATGGAGAAAGTAGAATGTATTAAAAAGGTTTTGTGGAGGCAGCATCCACAGGACCAGGCAAATGATGAATGTGAAGGGTGAGAGAGTGGAAAGAATCAGGGGTGACTTGATAGTTTTGAGCCTGGAGCATTTGGAAAAAATCTCATCAACAGAAATGAGAACTTTGGAAGGAGGGACAGATTTTTTGAGAGATGAGCTCAGTTTTGGATTGTCAAAGTATGAAGTGTTGCCAGAACATTAAGGTGGAAATATCAAACAAGTAATTGGAAATCTCTGTGGAGAAAATTATGCTAGAGATTTTGGGGAGTGATCTGCATGGAGACATTAATTTGAAATTTGAGGGGTGAATGATGTTTAAGTTAAATACATTGGAAAAACCTCCCTCATCTCCCTTTATGATTCACTGTAAACCTTTTCTCTCATTTTCCTTTGGAATTCAAAGAATAGCAACTTTACTAATTTTTTCCTATTATTTTCCCTCCTGTTAGAATTATCCCAGAGTATTTATTAACCCTCTTATACTGAGTTCTGTAAAATAGAATGAAAACAAACTCAGTTCCTTCTTAGTCTGGGTGGGTCATTACTTATGGGAGTTTCAGACTTTTCCCAAGGCTCTGTCCTTGGTGCTTTTCTTTTATCTCTTTTTCTCATTTGAGGAGAGAATATAGGGAAGAAAACCTGTACCACAGATCCAACTATCTTTTTATGCTCACTGCTTAACTCTTCTGGCTTTGATTTCATCTCTCTGGACTTTTCCTCTATGCCCTAGCTGCTTTCTCTCTGCGAAAGATGCCTCTCTGCCTCTCTGACCTTCTCCTCCCAGAAGAACCTCTCCTGCAGCCCTGTTCTCTGATCAGTAATTTCCTTCTAGAACCACCATTTTAAAGGAAGTTCCACAGACAACCTAATTCTCCTTCAGTCATTCCTCTCTGGCCTCTTCTCCTGACTGTTTGGACTTCACTACACCCCTATAAAAATCTGTAAACGTATTTTCCCTTCCTTGATTTTTCAGCTGCCTTTGATGTGCTATCTTCTCTCAGAATATAAACTCCCTGAGGGCAGGGATTGTTTTTCTTTTTGCTTGTATTTATGATCCCAGAATTTAGCACAATGCCTAGGATATAGTATGCACTTAATAAATGATTTTGTAGTTGTTATTATGTATTAATGATTCTATCTCAAGCCTCTTTCTTTCTGAAGCTTTAGAACTAAATTTCCAAGGGAGTATTGTATATATTTTCTTAAATATATCACTGGTTCCTAAAACTCAGCTTTTATCATTTTGTTGATTCTTTCTCCATGATGTCATTTGTTTGCTTGTTTGTTTGTTTTTTTGGTATGTACTCCGTTTTTTCCATTCATGAAGGAAAAATTCTGAGCTCGGGACTTCACTGCTTCCTGCTTGGCTTCTTTCCTTCCATTCTCTTCCTCACTCTAATCTATATTCCACATAGTTGCCAAAATTTTCCTAACACATTGATTGGACTACATAATTCATTGTATAGAGACTTTCAGTGTATCTCTATTGCCTCTAGTTTAAAATGCAAGCTCCTTAGTCTGATGTTTAAAGTCTTTCCATAATCTGATTCCAATCTGTAATTTCTGCCTTATTTCACATAGCTTTTCTTCACAAACATCTGGGCAGAAGCCAAACTGATCAAATAACTGTTCTCCAGATTTGCTATTCCACTTGCCTCACTACTGGAATACATTCTTTCTTTATCTTCTCTCAAGGCTTAGTTTTATGAGGTCCTTTGTGAAGACTTTCCAGATGCCTCCAGTTACTTTCCCAACTTGAATTACCTTGTGCTTACTTAGTTGTGTAAGTATTATCCCTCTGAGATGAATGTGGCCTGCTTGAGTACAAGATCACTTTAATTTTTTTTTTGGCTTTGTGCTCCCTATGTCCAGGGCAGCTAGGCACAGTGGGTAGAGCACTGGACTTTGAATGAGGAAGACTCATCTTCCTGAGTTCAAATACAGTCTCAGACACTTACTGTGTAACTCTGGGCAAAGTCACTTAACCATATTTGCCTCAGTTTCCTCATCTATAAAATGAACTGGAGAAGGAAATGGCAAACCATTCTAGTATCTCTGCCAAGAAAACCCCAAAAGGTGCCACAAAGAGTCAGAGATGACAAAAAAATGACTAAACAATAGCCCCCAAGTCTAACACAATTCCTTGTATTCAGACATTTATTGAATTGGAGCTGAATGTACTCAACCCTTTAACAATCTTTTCTCCTTTGGTTTTTTTATTTCTGTTAGTGGCACTATCATTTTTCTAGTCATCCAGGCTTGAAACCCCAGTCATCTCTTTATCTCCCTTCTCCTTCACACTTTACATCCAATCAATCACTAAGCTCTTTTAGTATCTGTCAAATCAATTCTCTTTTTTACATTCATACCACGACCATATTAATTCAGGACCTCTATCAGGAAGTCTATCAGGATGATGGCAATAGCTTATTTCTTCTGTCTCTAGTTTTTAACGACTCCAGTTTATTCTATATTTCATGGCAGTATTAATCATTTTAATGCAAAACCTTGATCACAACACTCTGTTGCTCAACAATCTTCATTGACTTAGCCTGGCATTCTAGGCTCCCCACAACTACATACAACTAACCTACCTTTTTAGTCTTATGATGCATCATTACTTCTCTCTCTATGCTTCATTAAAGTTGAGTTAATTGTGTTTTTATAAGCACAGTCAATGTTCCCAGCTTCTGTGCCTTTGTCAATGTTCCTGATATTGGCCCTTACTAGCCATGCTTTTGCCCCTGCCAATCATTGAAATTCTATCCAGCTTCAAAATCCTCCATTAAATGTCCCTGGTTCTCCAAACTGTAAACAATCTTCCCCCCTTCTTCATTCACAAAACATTTCTCTTACACATTTGGTATTCCCTGTCTTATAATGTAATTATTTGTGCATATGTATTACATTCCACACTAGAGTATAAGCGGCTTGCCGACTAGAACTTTCTTATTTGTCATAATATTCTATCCTATGCCTAGTACAATATTTGTATATAGCAGTTATTAAATTTGTAATTGTTGAATGAATGACAATTGGTTCTTATTCCTGGTTTTTCAATGTCCTAGAGAATTGTCAATGACCTGAAAGAGTGTTATGACCTTATCAAAATAAAATGAATACTAATTCACTTGAAATCATAGAGAAATCATATTTTGTCTAGAAGTACTACTTTTTTCCAAGATCATATGGGTGGTTTTGTATTATGATAAAATAGGCAGTACTAATTCTAAAAGTATTGGGAATCATGCTTTCAGGGACATGAAATCTTAGATGATATGTGACAGGACAAAGATATATAGAAATGCATATCAATCTTGAAAAAGACCCATATATGAGTCTTGAGGTAATTTGAATGTCCCATTGCTATTCTTGTCTTACCAAATCTCTTTTTGGAATACTCTCACAATCTGCTACTTTGTTCTGAATGGAGCTAATGAAAGTTCCACAACCATACTGCTGCCTGTGTACATTGCAGACTTCCGCTGTCTAACATTAGCTGGGCTTTCACTCCAGAAAAGTAGTCCTTTAGTTCCTACCAAACTGATTTCCTATCTCACTTCACATAGAAATTATTCCAAATATTTTTTCCCTCTTCAAGACACTCCACAATTCCCCTTCCCTATTCTTGCTGCTTAATTTACTTAAAAAAGTTGAGGCCATTCAAAATGACTTTTCTCCAATTCTATTTCAGAATCCATGGACAGTATCTCAAATTCTCTTTCTCTCCATCTCTGAGAAAGAATCAGGGCTTCCTCAGGCTAAGACAATCCCGCTGGTGCAGTGGATAGAGCACCAGTGCAGGAGTCAGGAGGACCAGAGTTCAAATCTCACCTCAGACACTTGACACTCACTGACTTGACCTTGGGCAAGTCACTTAACCCCAATTGTCTCATCCTGGGTCATCTCCAGCCATCCTGATGAATATCTGGTTACAGGATTCAGATGGCTCTGGAGGAAATTGAGGCTGCTAATCTGCACAGCCCTTCCTCACTCAAAACAAAGTCAAGTGTAAGTCATGTCATTATTTCTCTGATGGCCTGGTCTTCTTCGGCAATGAAGGACGAACACACATAGCTTCTCCAAAGAAGCTAGAATTTAATTAGCTCCCACAGGCTAATCTTTGCCTTCTCTTTATCATCAGATTCCTGCCATACTGTCTTCAAACATGCCCAAGTCTCTTTCATGAAAACAAACAAACAATGCTTGTGTCGTTATTCTGGATTCTTGCTCCTTTCTCAGCCAAACTCCTTAAAAAGTTGTCTATACTTGTTGCTTCTACTTTTTCTCCTTTTACAATTCCTGGGTAGTCTGACTTCTAACTTTGTAACAGTGAGGATTAGTTTCTTAATTGCCAGATCTGATAGTCTTTTCTCAGGAAAGACTTCAAGTAGAAGAAATCTGAGCTGCATTTTGAAGGAAGAGAGAGACCTGAGACCAAGATAAGGAGAGTTCATCTCAGGAATGGGGATGGGAAGGAAAAAAAAAGAATAGGGGAAGAAGAGGAAATCTCATGAGTAAGGAACAGAGAGAAAGCCAATTTGACTGGATTGTAGAGTGTGGGAGGGGGAGTAACAGACAATGAGACCAGAAAGATAGATTGGGTACAGGTTATATAAGGCTTTAATAGCTAAACAGAGGACTTTATACTTTATCTAAGAGCATTTGGAAGCATTGGAGAACACCTACAAAATGGAGAATTTATATAGTCAGGTCCGTGATGAAGGACAATTACTTTGGCAGCAATGTGTAGGTTGGACTGAAAAGGTGAGAGTTGAGGCAGGGAGCCCAAACAGGAGATTGTTATAATAACGTAAGTAAGAGGTGATGATGGTCTATTCTACTGTGGTAGTTTCGATGGTCTATTCTATTGTGGTTGCTTCAAGTTTAGATAAAGGGTAAATCAAATAGAGAGTTATTTATGATGGAAGAAATGATAGAATCTTAGCAGCTCATGGATAAGTGCAGTTAGGGAAAATGAGTTATCCAGGAAATGGTGGTGGTGAACATGAGACAATGAAGCAGAGCCCCATAGCTCCTTCTAAGCATGGGATCTCTGGTAATCCTTCCCTTTCTTTCTTAGTTTCTTCCTTTTAGTGATAGACTGTTTCCGTTCTGGTAGGAATATCTACTTTCTCCTACTTTCCTTCCAACAAATCTGTTCTCAGGAAAAGTTCTAATATGTTCATTAAAACTGAATTGTCAGCAAACAAGGTTCCTCTTTGGTTTTAGGAGGATGAGCAGAGGTGCCTGAATTATGCAATAAGGTTTCTTCACTTTCCTGAATTATAGAATAATGCAATAATCATTTACTAAGTGCCAAAACTTAATTAATAATTAATTTGGTTTAATAAATTAATGAGAAAAACTTATTGCCCTTCTTTCAGAGGATACAGAGCATTTCCCAATGTGCCAAGATCTACTTTGATAACACTTTTACGTATGGTTCCTCCCAAAGGTATTTCAATTTAAATAGAAAACAGCATAATTAACCAAAGGAACAAATAAAAGTTATGAAATTTCATGCATAAGGTATCTGTTGGGAGAAAAACAGGGAAAGCCACTCCCTTCTCTCTGCCCCACTGAACATAAACCCTATAATTTCATTCCTCTTGAACTATAAAATTTGGCTATAAGGCTATTGGACTATAAGATTTGGAGAGCAGTGTATATTTACCTGTATATTATCAGATACTCTTTTAAGTTAGTAAGTCTTGAAACAGTTTTAAGGCTTTTGGGATGCCATATTTATGTGAAGGGACAAGTAAGTGGTGGAGTGAATAAAGCCCTAGGTGTAGAGTCAGGAAGACCAGAATTCAAATCTGGCCTCAGAAGTCACTCAACCCTGTTTGCCTCAGTTTCCTCATCTGTAAAATGAGCTGGAGAAGGAAATGGCAAACCACTCCAGTTTCTTTTCCAGGAAAACCCTGAATGAGGTCACGAGGAGTTAGACATGACTGAAACAACTGGACAAAAATATTTATGTGTATATATTTTGTATATTTATGTATATGTTTCTCAGCATAGAAGCTCTTAGAGACAGATACTGTCACCTTATATCTTTGTTTGTCCACTGTTTGGCATAGTGCCTGGCACACAGCCAGTAGTTAATATGTGCTTGTTTGTAGAGAAAGGAGAGAAGGCACTCTTCATAAGACTCTGGCTGGTTGAAATGTCATTTAAAAAAGAAAAATTAGGTAAAAATTATAGATTGCCTTAGTTTGATTTTCATATCTCAAAAACTAGCGCTAGAATAAATCATCTCAAAATTCAAGTGCAAACTAGGAGACCACAGAGTATAGTGTGAAAACATTGTCTTCAGCCTCACTGTTTCAAAGATCTCTGATTTAATTAGTAATTACTCCTTCCATTGATATAGATCAACAGTGAGAATACCTCTATGCCTTCATGAGCTGTCATGTCCAAAATAATTCATCATGTTCTAGTCAGCTTCAAGTGAGGAGGTCCCCAATCTTAGCTTGCCTTGTCTTCCAAAGAGAAAACAAAAGGAAATGACTGGATCTCTACTTGGAGCCTGTCCAGCTTGAGAGGACCTTCCAGAGTTTGTGTTGTACTAGCATGGAGATTGATGGCCTCAAGCTAGCTCTATATCACATTGATATCGAAGTAGGAATTTCAAGGCAGGTTCCATATAATTAATATTGTTAGGGATGAGCCTGATGAAACCCTCTATTATTTCAATTTCCATTTAGGGACAAAAATGAGACTTCTCAGTTACTGAAGAGTTAAAATGTAAAAAGGTTTTCTTAGACCCAATCCAGCAAGGATATGCAACATGCTCAGCATTTAGCTTTTAGAGCCCTCTCCATGCTTTCCTCCACTACTACACCCCCTAAAGGAAAAGTGTCTGGTCAGCAAGGCAAGGTATAGTGTCTCCTGTGATCTTCAGATGTCTACCAAGTTGGATCATAGAGGGACTTTTTTTCTTTCCTAAAAAGTTAATTCTTTATTATTATGTATTTATTTTCAGTGTTCCACAATCACTACCATACAACCTAGATTTTTTCTTTCTCTCCCTCCCCACTCCCCCCCTCCCTCCCTGAGATGGCGTACAATTTTATATAGGTTCTACACATACATTCCTATTAAATACATTTTCACCAAAGGCATGTTGTATAGAAGAGTGAAAATGAATGGGAGAAATCATATAGCAAACCAAAATGTAATACAAAAGAAAATGATCTGCTACAATCTGCGTTTGAATTCCATAGTTCTTTCGCTGGATATGGAAGGCATTTTGCCTTAAAAGATCATTGGGAATTTTTTAAGTCCTTGCATTGCAATGAAGTTCTAAGTCTACCAGAAAAAGTTCTTGCATACTGTGGTTGTTGCTGTGCACAAAGTTCTCCTGGTTCTGCTCCTTTCACTCAGCATCAGATCATACAAGTCTTTCCAGGCTTCTCTGAAGTCTTCATGTTCATCATTTCTTCTAGTGCAATGGTATTTCATTACATTCATATACCAAAATTTATTCAGCCATTTCCCAATTGATGGGCATTCCCTTGATTTCCAGTTTTTGGCCACCACAAAGAATGCTGCTACAAATATTTTTGTATATGTGGGACCTTTTCCCATTTTTGTGATCTCTTGGGGATACAGTCCTAGAAGTGGTATTGCTGGGTCAAAGGGTATGCACATTTTTGAGGCCCTTTGGGCACAGTTCCAATTGCTCTCCAGAACAGTTGGATCAGCTCACAGCTCCACCAACAATGAATTAGTGTTTCAGCTCTCCCACATCTTCTCCAACATTTATCATCTTCCTCTTCTCTCATGTTTGCCAATCTGATAGGTGTGGTGTGGTACCTCAGAGTTATTTTGATTTGCATCTCTCTGATCAATAGTGATTTAGAGCATCTTTTCATATGACTATAGATATCTTTAATTTCTTCCTCTGAAAACTGCCTGTTCATACCCTTTGACCATTTATCAATTGGGGAACATAGAGGGACTTTTTATGCCTTTATATGACTAGAAAACTCTCTTAAAGGAGGTAGGGGCCAATCAGGTCCTGGGGACAGCTTTGTTGCCATAGAGGCAAAATTAATCCCTGCTGAAGGAGGGGCAATTCTACTAGATATTGGTCCTGTCACAAGTGTCAAACATAATTTACTTTGGATAAATTCAGAATGATTGGGCTTACATTGTAGCAAGTGAGATTTAGACGCGAGCAAAGATAGCAAAATAGCATCATTTTAACCCGCAGATTTACTGTTCTTCATTCCTTTTTGTTAAAATAGAGCATGGTATTAAAAGACTTGAAGCTGGCTTTTTTCTTAAAACTCTGTTGCACTATCAATATGAAAAGCTTTTCTTCAGGGCAATAGGAAAATTTTAAATTTATAATTTATTTATTGGAACATTGTTTTATTAAAGCACAGTTGTCTTATCTTCTCTCCGCATTCTTTCTTTCTGACATTGATTATTTATTCCCTTCTTTTATCATAATTTATGCATATATGTACATTTATGCAATAAAAATGATGAAATTAAGTCGTGTTTTCAGGCCAAGAGAAATGATATTATTGTTGTGTGTTCATGTGTCATAAGAAGCAACCTCTCCAAAGCCTTTGTGGCTCACAATTTTAGATTGGAGAAATAAAGAATGGAAAAATAAGATAGTTTTTCCCCCTGCCTATTGCCCCAAACAGGGATCTCATCCAAGTCACATTTGGAAGATAGCTATTATAAAAGAGAGAATGAAACTCACAGATTTCCGGATTAATTGAATGATTCAGTCTAACATTAACCTGATGAAGCTTTGTGTGCCCTGTTGGGAATGAACGTCTAATGTATGCATGGGTTCCATATACTCTTCTTATCACTTGGGCCCGATTAAGTTACTGGGATCATTACATTCATGTGGAAACAATGAAAATTTAAACAAACTGACTATTTGTTATAAAAGGAAATGGAACCACAGGCATAACATTTTTTTTAATGAAAAATGGCTTTTCCTCCAAGCTGAGTAGAGCAGCAGAAGGACTTAGGAACGTAAACAGACTCAATCTGTCTATTCCAGGGGATAAAGACTGTTTCTTAAATATAAAGGAACAAAATATCTAAGCAGCAAGTGGGTAGGAAGTATTTGCATAATGGATTTTATTTGCATAAATTATATTGCTTATACCACTTGTCTGATAGGACTTGGCAAAGGTGGAAGACAACAGTTTAAATGGAGTGTAAAGAGATGAGTAAAACATCTTTTTAGTATTCCTTCAATTCTCCCCGTTTTCTGTAACCTGTATTTATTTAGGGGCACGTATGTGCATTTATGTCCTACTGCCTCCTCCAAATGTACATAGTCTCAAGGGCTCAGAATAAGACTTGGCCATTCATGAACTCTTCATACTTCCTATCTTGTTTCATCTTCTTTTATTGAAGGGAAAAATGAGTGCATCTGTCAACTGCTGGGGCATGTTAACTCCTGTATGTTGGGATTTGACAGCCACTGGCTGTGAATTTTCTCACCATAACAACCAGATGAAAATGTCAGCAATGAATCCTTCTGCTAAGTGCCAGATTTCTTCTTTCTTATATGCACCATTTCCTTTTGACCAAGTAGAAAACTTTACTTGTTGTAAAAAAGCCCAGAACAAAGAATTTCTTCATAATCGTGAATGATGTGACAGCAAAGACTTGCTCTTTTCTCCAAGGATGCTCAACAATGGTCACTGTTAGGTGGTGTTTTTGTCTTCTAACTTATTTTTGGGGTACATTAAGACCTTCTTTGACAGTTTGGTCAAGCCTTTTCAGAACAATATTTTAAATGTATAAAATACAATTCATAGGATTACAAAGGAAACCAATACTATTAAAATGCAATGACTAAGATTAAAAAAAAGTCTCCGTTAGGTTTCATCTGAGTTGGTATATCTTAGTATTAAGTTCTATAATGACTATATGGCGTCACAGTCATCCATAGGATATAGAATGTCTCCCAATATGCACAAGGATCTCTTACCACATACCATAGAGAGAAGATTAGTAAAAATCATAGTAGAGCAGAGGTGTCAAATACTTGGATTGCAGCAAGCCACTCTTGTACAGCCTAAACCAGATTAAAATATAATGGAGAAGTATTTTACAATAGACCACAGGTAATGTTAATATATGGTTTTCTAAGTCAATATGGGTGCTTCAGAGATCCTTGTGTATGATTTAATGGCCTCCATTTCTATTTAAGTTTGACACCTCTGCAGTGGAGCATACTGTCTCCTTAGTAGGGAACATTGATTTATGCCTAACAAGCAAAGGCAGATTTTCCTATGGATAAAGTGGTTTAAGTCCATTCTTATGGGATGACCAGAGCCCTCAAAGAGGAGGAGGAATCAACTTTTATTCAGCCCTGGCACCATGAGATCACTGTACTCTATGACTAGATTTTTTTTCTTCTGCTCTACAAATCTCAGGTCTTGACTGACTGGTGTCTCCCACGGTTTTCTCACTTTTGCTTCCTCATCTCTCTGGTAGGGACCTCTATCACCAAGCTTAAGTTGTGGGATACAGATTTACCCTTTTTTCCTTTGCTCTGCTCCTTAAAAAAAATTCCCTCAATACTTCTTTAGGTTTGTGGGCTTTATAGTGAGCATTTCCTGCTATACAGGATAGGATGGTGGTAGCGAGTATAGCAACTAATTTAGGGGTAAGTTAGATTATGAATATTTTGTTTTTTATTCCTGGTCCTATATGCAAAGAGAGGAAAGGGAATGTAAGTGGATAGAGAACTGGCCTTGAAGTCAGGAAGCTCTGAGTTCAAGTTTTGCCTCATACATTTTAACTTTCTGATCCTGAACAAGTCACTGAATTTCTCAGTGTCCCAGGAAACTCTCTAAGACTATAAATTGCAGAGAAGGGCCAACTTGAATAGGTAGAAGGAGGTTCCCCAGGTAAGAAGTGTTTATACCAGTGAAATCATAGGTCCAATGCTATCTTTAGCCTCTACATGCAAACCACAAGGCATTGGGCCTTTATCTTTCTTAGGAATCAGAGTACCCACTTTGTGGGTACTATCAATTCTAGCCCTCTAATGGGTGAATTCTGTTTAGTAAATTTACTTGTCATCTCAAACTTTATAGAATCTATTTTCTGAACCCAAATCTGTGGCAAGTACTGCCTTATTTCACATATCCTCAACCCCCCTGAGTCCGTTTCCCTCCATTTTAAATACAGATTTTATGACTTCTTTCGCCCTAGACTCTCTGGTTTGTAGCTCTTTCTGGCCTGTAGATAGACTCTTTGCCCTTGACTTTCTGGGTGTGAGCACTTGAGCGCCTAAGCTTTTTCCCATTCAGTTTCAGGTATTCTGTACTTACTCATGGATATCTTAATATTCTGACTCCTGGAAACTCTCTGTTACTCTTGACCCACCCTGCTGTTTTGCCAGAAATGCATCCTCTGACTCCAGAATAAAAGCTGATTCTGCCTTTGGTGGTGAAATTGCCTCCTGCACAATTCACACTATACAAATATATAGGCCATCTCTTTATAGAGATCAGGCTTCACCGAGATAAGACCAAGCCTCTATGATCTTTCTCTAATCCATGAGTAGCTCTCATTTGATTCTCCACACAAGTTAACAAATGATGATGATGATATAACAGTTAACATTTATACAGCATTTGAAGGTTTGCAAAGTATCTTACAGATATTATCTCTTTTGATACTCACAGTAACCCTGTGAGGTAGGAGCTGTTACTATCCTTGCTTCACAGATGAGAAAGTTGAGGCAGGTTAAATGACTTGCCTGGGGTTACATAACAAATCCTGAGGCAGGATTTGAACTAAGTTCTTCCTGATTCTAAGGCCAGCACTTACTCTATCCATGGTACCATCTCTCTGCAGTTCTACAACCAAATCAAACTTTGGGATATGTGGTCCTGGGTACAGGTCATTAATTCCCCTATAATCTAGGACATGAGTCTTAGAGAGATATCTGAGACTCAGAGAAGTTGACTTTTTCATCTTCATGCAGCTGAGTTTCTGTTTCCTAATTCAGCTTTCTATCCTCCACGTCAAGCTGCTTCACAGGTAGTGTATTACAAATAATCCTTTACTTGGTGGGAAGTTTGTGCCTCTTGGTTGACCTCTCTGTTCCAAAGGATTTCATGTGACTCTAGAAATACTTAGTTCTAATATGAACCTAAGTCAGTTAATAGGGATAGAGTTAGGGAACTGGACCTGTGATTTCACTGGTACAAACGTATCTTAGGTGAGGAAACTGTATCAGTGCAGGTTGGTGCTTCTCTTGCATTCTCAAAAAACTGGCTAGAACATTAATAATTTAAATGATTTTTCCAGGGTCACCCAGCCTGTATACGTCAGAGGCAATACTTGCCTTCCTTACTTTGAGGGTAGCTTTCTCTCTAACACATTGCCCTGGTTGTTTGGTAAATAAATAACTTAGAAATTTTAAACTGCTGTCAACTTGGCCAGTTAGGAGATTCAACATTAAGAGAACAAATGGTCATCAGTAAAGTGCTTGGAGATGTCTGCAGATAGATAACTCATGATATTCGACTAATTTTCTGAGTATTTACATTCCGTACTACGGTATGCTAATGCTAGGAAAAAAGCCATTTTTTTTTTTATCCCCGAAGAGCAATGCTTACTGCAAGATCATGTGAGCTAATGCTTGGCTAAAGTCACCGGGCAGATGCAACATGGCAATCCACTATTCTGTGCAAGGCCTCTTCAACCTTTTCTGCAAAGACAAGGCAATGCATCTTGCAGAGAAGGGACAAACACTTGGAGCTCATCACTGGCATGGAGCTAGCAGCAGCTAAGGGAAGGTAGCTGGCAGGCTTCCCAGATCCAGAGCTGGGCCACAGGTTAGGCTGAGGAATGCTTGCCATCTCATTATTTCATTGTAGTGTGGCTGCTCAGCACACATCCTGACATGCAGAATCAAAGTAAAAATTACCACTGTCAGGAAGAGATAGTAATGGCAGTGGCTCGACTCAGTCCTTCAGTGTCCTTTGGGGCCAGTCACCTCAGTTTAGCAGACCTATTTGTGACAGCATTAACCCCCTGTGGCTCCTGCTGGAATATGCCTCCAATATTGGCGACACCAGGTGATTTGTTTTAATAATGGCTGTGGGGCTTGATGAATTAGTCACTGTCACTTGAAGGAGTAGGAGAGGATATTCAAAAGCTTCAAATGTATTATCCTAGCAGAAAGAAAATGAAAACTCAAAGCCAAAAGTGCTGAACACCACCTCCTTTTGAAAAGGCAAATCATAGAAAGAAAGACACTCAGGTTGCATCTATAGAATAGTGACACTTTCTAAAAAGCTAAAAAAAATAATCTACAGATCATCAATATATTTGTCTACAGGGTGCCAGTCTTCATATATTTGGAAACTGGTGCTGAATAGACAGTTCCTCTCTCCTCTAAGTTTCTCTCCCATATCTCTCTGTGGGAGCTTTCCACATTTCCTTTTCTATTTCTTTCCATTAGGAACATAGATTGTTGAGGGACAATATAATTTCTCCAGGCTATAGTAACTAGGTAACAAAGCTGATGATCTTTTCCTTGTTGCTAAGTCAGGCAATAAAACATTTATTAAGCAACTACTATGTACCAGACATTGTGCTAAGGGCTGGGGATACAAAGAAAGGAAAAGGACAGTTCTTGCTATCAAAAAACTCACAATGTAACAGAAATGATAATATGCAAACAACTATATATAAAAATGGTATATACAGGATAAATTGGAAATAATCAGAAGAAAGAAGGCACTAGCATTGTGGGGGCTCAGGAAAGGCTTCCTGAAGAAGGCTGGATTTCAGATGTGATGGGACTTGAAGGCAGCCAGGTGTTCTGAACATCATAGACACTGTAAATTTTGGTTGAATGAAGAAATGGTGTATGAAACCACTGCAAGTTAGGGTTTCTACACAGCTGGGACTTGAGTAGGTCAGCCAATATTTTATTATAGAAGGGCCAGTAATATTTATGATTAGATAGGAGCAAGGTGGTATTTGAGTTATGCCATCCTTTCCAGTAAACAATTTACCAAATTAGATGGGGATTTAGGGGATGATAACTCTGAGGAAGACAAATTCTTTACTTGATGAAACGTCTGGTGGCTTGTTTTTCTTTGTTGTCATTTTGGTGATCAATGTGTTACCAAAAGGAGGCAGCTAGATGGCTCAGGGAATAGTGCCGGAGTGGGCCTCAGGAAAACCTGCGTTCCAGTCTGCCTCAGAGCCTTACTTTCTATGTGATGAAGAACAAGTCATTTAATCTTGGTGAACCTCAGCTTTTTCATCTGTAGTAGAGGAACAATAATAATGCCTACCTCCCAAGCTTTTTGTGAACCCCAAATGTGATAACATAGGCAATGCATTAGGCAAGCTTAAAATGGCTACATAAATATATTGTTATACTATTATCATTATACCTACTACTATTAATAAATTATATCTATTATCTTAATAAATTATATTTATATATATCTTATATATATTTATATATATATCTTAATAAATTATATTTATTATATATAATATATAATATATATAATTGTATATATATTATATATAAGATATATATTATATATAAGATATATATTTATATATATCTTAATAAATTATATTTATTATATCATGCAAGTCAAGAGAAATAGCATAGTGCAATTGGTAGAGCAGGCTTGGGAGTAAGGAAGACCTGGGCTTATGGTCAACTTCTGTCACATCTAGTTTGTGTGATTCTGGGTAAGTTATTTCATCTCTCACGTCCCCATGTCAATTGTCCCAGGGATTCTTAGCTGGGGGTCCTTAAATTTTTAAATAAATATTTTGATAACTGTATTGTAATAGAATTTGTTCACTTTATTATTTGAAATATTTTATACATTTAAAACAATATTTAATCTCTACATTTGATATAATCTGTAGGATTCACTAGACTGGTAAATGGGTCCATAATACAAAAAAGATTAAGAATCCCTGGTAAGTCTTGGTTACACATAAGTTGATAATCTGCATTAGATTAGAAATGTAGAAAGAATTTCCACACCAGTAGTTCCCTATATGGAAGAATTACAGATTGAGACCCTCTTTGCCTTTCTGAATAAAAAGTGAAAATAAAACATAGATGTTGTAGAAGTGCTATTTCCATCACTGATTTCAGCAGTCTTCACATCCCCAGCACAATAAATGTTAAATAAGAATACCATGAGCAAGTATTAACACATGTAGCAAATGAAAACTCCAAGAGGCAGAGTTTCTGGATGATTAATAATTAATTTATTATTTAGGCGTACTAATGATAAATAAATTAATAATCAATAATTTCTCTCAATAACCAAAGAGGGAAAACATGAAGAAGTTGGAAGCCTTAATATACTTTAAGAAAAGGGGGTATCCAAAAGAGATTAAAAAGGAAAAGGACCTATATGTTCAAAAAATATTTATAACAGCTCTTTTCTGGGGGCATAGAATTAAAAATTGAGGGGATGCTTATCAACTGAGGAATGACTGAACGTGATTATGATGAAGTAGCATTGTACTATAGGAAATGATGAGCAGGATGCTCTCAGAGAAACCTGGAAAGACTTACATGAGCTGATGCAAAGAGGTGTACTGTGTACAAAGTAACAGCAATATTGTAGGATCATCAACTGTGAATGACTTAGATCTCAGCAATACAATGACCCAAGATAACTCTGAAGGACTTAAGATGAAAAATGCTACCCATCCCCAGACAAAACCTATGGTGTCTGAAAGCAGATTGAAGGAGCATGCTTACTTTTTATTTTTCCTGAGTTTTTTTGTCTATTCTCTTTCACAACGTGACTATTATGAAAGTGTTTTGCATGACTACACATGTATTATCTATATTGAATTGCTTCCTTTCTCGATGAAGAGGGAAGGAGAAAGTGGGAAAGGAGAATTTGGAACTCAAAATTTTAAAAAAATGAATGTTAAAAATTATTTTTACTTGTAACTGGAAGAAAATAAAATACTGAAGAAGTTTTTAAAAAAATCAAAAAGTTATAGATCTGACATTGCCATGTTGTGCTCCTGGAAAAAAAAGAAAAGGGGTACCCCTAATAGGTAAAAATCAATCCTGATTGGTGAAAAGTTAATGAGGGGGTGAATATTTAAATAAAGAGATGGGCTAAAAGTCTTTAGCTCCTCCTGCTAAAAATATGACTTTATTCAATGGAGGGGTGCAAGCACATAAGATAATGCTTTGGGTTTGGAATTCATTTAGATTAGATTAGATTACTCTGAAGAGAAGTAAGGTCTCCTTGATGGGATTGCAGTGCATGTTCCTGGAGAATTTTTGGCAATTTCATCTATCCAGTAATGTTCTTTAGAGACTGACTGACTGACCTACAGGGTCTGGTCCCTGAATGAGGAAATAAGAAAAAAAGCCTGTATCCCAATTTAATAATTGGTGATTAATATAATAGAAAAATAATCACGTCTCTCACACAAAAATCTATTTGTGTCCTATATATGTAAATGGAGTCACATCAAGGCAATGAAAGAGAGTAATTCTTAGTGATTTCAGGTGAAAGTCTAAACTTTTAATGAGGTACGTAGCATTTTTTTAAAAACAATATTGTCAACTCGGCATGTCTGAGAATAATTCTTGGATGGCTTTCACGCTTGGATGAGTGGAGTGAGCTCCGAAGGATGGAAAAGATTGTCTGCTTTGGTATTCAGTGAACCTGTAGACACATCATGTCAAGTCAGGATGGTGCCCACATACGAATGCAGATGTGAATTTATGTGACGTTTGATGCAACTGAAGCATACATCACATGGTCACTATGAACCTTTGGCAATTCGCTTAATTTGTCTGAGCTTTACTTCACTCAATTATAAAATGGAGGAGAGGGCAATTGGGTGTTACAGTGGATAAAACACTGGGCTTGGAGTCAGGCAGACTCATTTTCATGAATTCAAGTCTGGCTGCTGACACTTGCTACCTGTGGGACCTTGGGCAAATCACTTAATCCTGTTTACTTCAGTTTCCTCATCTGTCAAATGAGCAGGAGATTGAAATGGCGAATCACTTCAGTATATTTGCCAAGAAAACCCCAAATGGGGTCACACAGAATTGGACATGACTGAAATAACTCAACCACCACAACCAGAAGGGGGATAATAGTATGGAAGGTGAATAATGCTTGCATTGCCTTTCTCATGGTGCTATTTTGAAGAAGTCCTTTCATAAACTCTAAAGGAGTCTGTAAGAATAGAGACATAGAATCTTAGAATTGGAAGAGAGAGAGGTCAGACAGAATCTGACCTGTGAATGACTGAGGATCCCTCCTATGGTACACCCAACAAGTGGTCATGGATCTTTGATCGAAAACTTCTATTGGTGGGGATGCCCTCCCAAGGCGCTCAATGCCACCTTTAGATATCACTATTAGGAAGTTTTGCTTTAGGTCATCAAACTGCTTCTATGATTTCTACTCTTTAATTCTCATTCAACTTCTGGTCTTATTCAGAAAAAAAGTCTAATCCATCTTTCATGTTTCATTTTTCAAATACTTAAAGTCGACCTTTATGAGTTTCCTTCAAATCTTTTCTCTAGATTGAATATCTTCAGTTTCCTCCATTTACCCATATACGGCAATGACCCCAAGGCCTTTACTACCTTTGTTATTTTCAGATATGATCTAGCTTATCAATGTCTGCCTTAAAATATTGCACCAGGATGGAATCATATCTCAGATGTGGTTTGTCTAAGCAGAGCATGGTTGAACACTCATCTCTCTTGTTCTGGACACCATTCTTAATGCAGTATAAAATTGTATTGAATTTCCTGGCACTGCTGACCTACATTGAGCTTGTAGTTTTTTTTTCCCAATGAACTACTACCTAGCCATAGCTTGCTAATCTTTTCTCTTTGAAGTATATTTTTAAAACCAAAATATCTAGTCTGAAAGGCAGCATGATACCGTAGGTGCTTATAAATGTCGATTCAAATAAAAAATCATGGATGAACGCTAACATTGGGAATATCAGGAAAACCCTGTTTAAGAAGTGACCACTGAGCTGAATTTTGAAAGAACATAAGAACTCTGAGTTAGAAGCAGGCAGGAGGAAGTACATTACAGATATAGGAGACAGTCTGTGCAAAGAGACCCAGAGGGAGGGTTGTTAAGGATATTGGAATCTCAGATTTATTCTCCATTTGACTTGCAGTAGTTAGATTGTTTTGGACAAGGAGAGGAAAAAATAACCCCAATTGTCTATGGAAGTATCCCCATTCAGTGGAGTCATGTACCCTAGAGCTCTCAGGCTGGGAAATATACAATTAGAAAATGTGCCCAGGATCTCCTTCAGGTACTTTATGGCATAGTAATGCTTCTTGAAGACTGTTGGCTAGTCAAGTCCAAAGGCACTGCCATATTTGGGAGGCCATCTTTATTCAGTTTGGTGATGACTAGTACAGGTGGTTTTAGGAGGGAAAACTAGCTGCATGAGACCCTGCTACTCACTTCCTATCCCTTAAGACATGAGCATATTTCTTCCCCCCACAATGCATGTTTATTGGGTTTTTTTTTTGTTTCTTATCACCTATACTCAGGATTGCTGTTGTTGAATTATGTCTAACTTTTCATAACCCCATTTGGGTGTTTCTTTTGGCAAGGATACTGGAGTGGTTTGCCTTTTCCTTCTCCAGCTCATTTTAAAGATGAAGTAAAGACTAAGGCAAATGGGGTTTGTCCAGGGTTATACATCTTGTGAGTATCTGAGCTTGGATTTGAACTCAGGACTTCCTAACGTCATGCCTGGTGCATTATCTACTATACCATTTGGCTGCCTCTATTCCCAGTATATCTCTTTCCATCTTGTAAACCTTTCTTTTGTAAAATGCAATAAAAAGTTAGAGGAAAATGGTTCAACAAAAGTCACAAAGGAATTAAAAAAATCCTCAATAGACATTTTCCACACCCATAGTTCTCCACTTCTGAACAGAAATTAGGGGGAGAGATGAATTCTCAGGCCTCTTTTGGGGGCTAGCCTTGGCCATTATAATTTCATAGCATTCATTTGGAGGATTGGAGTTTGCTATAAAGAAAAGCTATTGAATTTTGTGAGTTTATTTTGTAACCTTCTACGTTACCCACAAAAATGAAAGTGTTTTCTTTTTTTAATAATAATACTAAAATCCAAGAGGGCATAATAGAAAGAGAATTCACATTCAAAATAATCAAAAAATGCATAAAATACCCAGGAGTCAATCTACTGAGGCATTCTCCATACCTGTTTAGATAGAATCACAAAGTACTTCTTAAAAAAATACAGAACAACTTAAATATTTGGGGAGCTATTCAGTGCTCAGAGCTAAGCTGTACCAATGTAGTAAAAATGACAATATCAATGAAATTAATTTACAGATTTAGTACCATCCAATGAACCACCAAAGGGATCCTTTACAGGGCTAGACAAAATAATAACACAAGTCATTTAGGAGCAACAAGATCTAGAATATTAAGGGAAATGAGGGAAAGAAATAGAAAAGAAGGGGCAATACTTTTAGGCCTCAAAATCTATTACAAAGCAGTAATATCAAAAATTATTTGGTAGTAGTTACAAAATAGAAAAGTAGATCAGTGACTAGACAAAGCAGAATCTGAAATACAGGTGAACAATGAAGAGTATCACTTTGGCCATAAACTAAGAAACATCAGTGTTGGCACACTACTGCCTTGCTTTTGGAAAAAGGAAATACAAACACAGGTAAAGTCTTTAGTAATAGTAGCTAACATTTACAGAGTACTTACTCTATGCCAGCACTGTATGAAGGATGCTTACAACTGTTATATGTGATTAATAGAAATGATAACCAACAGTGGTTAGCATTTATTGTGTGCCAGCCCTGTGCCAGCATTACAATTTTTCTCTCTTTTGGTTCTCACAATAGCCCTGGGAGATGGGTGCTTTCAATACTCGGATTTTAAAGATGAGGAAACTGAAGCAAACAGAGGTTAAGTGACTTGCCCAGGGTCACACTACTAGTAAGTGTTTGAGACCAGATTTGAGTTTAGCTATTCCTGACCCCAGGCTCAGTGTTCTACCCACTGTACCATCTAGCTGCCCCCTGCTAAAAGCCTTTAACAATTGTTTTTGGCCATCTCTGTAGGATGAATAAGCTTGGAGTATGATATGCAGTACAATGGGAAAAGTAACATTGTGGTTCTCAGTGCAAAGAGTGTTGGATGGAGTCATAGGGCCTGCATTTAATACTTAATTCTATCATTTGTTACCTAGGTCAAGTCAGTTGGATATGTGATCCTGGACAAGTCATTTTAACTCAGTCTCAATTTCCTCAACTGTAAAATGTGGGTAACAATTCCTACTTTTATAGAATTGTTTCAGGGACCAAATGAGATAATATTTGTAAAGCATTTTGCAAACCTTAAAGCATTATACATCTTGCTAGCTATTATTGTGATAATTAATACACCTACGGTCCTATAGACCCAGCGAGAGGACCTGGGTTTAAATCTTGACTTCCCCACTTTCTGTGTGACTTTAGACAATTCACTTAACATCTAAGACCCAGATTCTTTATTTGTAAAGTAATAGAGTTGGTCTAGAAATCATCTCTCAATTTCCTTTTGGCTCTAAATCTGGTCTTTGAAAGCATCCATGTATGTCTTTTAAGGATTATTCATCATTTTGTGGCCTTTGGTCATCCCATTTCAGGTTGCTGGATACTTTTCACATGATGACAACATGTTTAGGACTTTTTTCTCAGGTGATGTTATACACCAGAACTGTTCTTATTCTTATCACTTACCAAGATTTCTCCTTTTCTTTAGACATACAGTTTTTGAAATTTAAACTACTATATGAAATCTTCTCTAATTATAATTAGCAAGTTTCTTCAGGCCCTAGCACATCTAAAGAACAGTAACCAATTAATTCAGCCCAGTGTCTCTTCTCTGACTCTGTAGAAGAAAACAAAGCTTTAAAAAAATGTACTTAATGGGAAAGGAATGAGTAGAAAGATACCTGAACCTAATCTCTGTTTCCCCTGTGTGGTGTGAGCAATATTCTAACCCTTTGAAAGTTAAACTCCTTTTCCTTAAAAGGTATTCAGATTTGATTAGCTGAGGTGTCCAAAGGCTTAGGTTGTTGATATCACTTTCTGCTGTTTTCTGAAAAGAGATCAATCATGAAGGTACCTATCTTCTCCCTGGAGCTTGACTCCGAGACCACCATGGTAAAAGAGCTGAATCAACACATTGTCTTTGAAGCCTGTCCTTGTAGAGTGTCCTTCCCTTGCTATGGTTAAGTAATCCTCCCTTTGCTAATTATTGAATGAGCCATGAATGTCTAATTTCATTTAAATATTGAACCTAAACTACCAAGGAGCTGTCCTGAGTCAGACCTGGCCTAGAACACCCTACTCCTTAAATTATGAAATTTTCCCTAATGTCATTTGCAATAAGAATCACTTTCATGATTTTTCTCTTGCTTGATATTCTTCAATACACTCTTTTTGAACAGGATATTAATATTTTATTTATTTTTCTATTTAATATTTATGGTCGATATATTCTTTACAACAGACCATGTTTTTCAAAGAAAGCTTTGTCTTTCTCAGCATGCAAACTCAAGGTTTCATGTAAGAGAGTAGGTAGTCAAGAAGGGTTGGACATGACTGAAATGATTGAACAGCAGCAACAAAGACGTTTCTCTTATGTATCCTGAATCTAAAGCATCATTGTATAGTGAATCAAAATCTAGCTGGTGCCAGAGTTAGAAAGATCTGGACTCAAGCATTGCCTCTGACATGTCAAGTTGTATGATTTTGACAAGATTATAAATTCTCTTGTTGTTTGGTCATTTAAATCATGTCTGACTCTGTGACCTCATTTAGAATTTTCTTGACAAAGATACTAGAGTGGTTTGCCATTTCCTTCTCTAGCTTATTTGACATATGAGGAAACAGAAACCAGGGTTAAGTGACTTGCCAAGCGTCACATAGCTAGTAAATTTCTAAGGCCAAATTTGAACTCATGTTTTCCTGACTCCAGACTTTGTGCTTTATTTACTGTATCAACTAGTTGCCCAATGATCAATCAATTATTGACCCGCATTAATAGAAGAAGTTTTCTTATGAAATTTTAGTTTTGAACTTGTCTGAGCCTTCCCTTCCTCACTGTCAAAAATTCTTAATTAGAAAAAAATCTTCAAAACTCAAAAAGCAACTATAATGAGTAATAGGACTGAGATAATTATTTTACAATAGATTGAATATTTACTTGATATTTGAACCAAGCTACATCTATGTATAGATAAAGGGCATCCCACTTCTTAAGTTATGAAATTTTAATTCATTTGTAGCACATCATGGGTGTGGTCTATCCTCCACTGAAGTCTTTTTTGAATTAGTGATATATGTTATGGGTAGAAGTGACCCTGGGGTTCTTAAAGGTTATACTAGTGATACCTAAGCTGTGGCTGCTCCTGGGAATAAGGACTAAGTACAAGGATAGCCTAGAAGTGTATTAGATGTCTTTTAGGATCATCCTGACTCATCCTCAGTAATTTCAGTAAGCAATGATTTTTTTTTTGACCACAGCAACTCATGAAACTTTTTTCTAAACATTGCTATCTGTGATGGTGAAGGGAATATGCCAGGGATATGTTGGTAAATGTTTAACAATTGACTCTTCAAGACACACTTTTAAACTAATCTTTACTAATGTTTTCTCCATTACTTTCTTAAGTGTAAATAACCAAGAAAATAGAATCAAGCTCTGATTTGTAGAGAAAATTGAACAAGAGCTCCAGCTCTTGTATTCCCCTGGAATACTTATACTAACAAAATTACAAAAAGCTGTGAGTCAGATGTGCCAGCAAGAGCAGCCTAAGCAAGCTATTGATGTAGTTATTGATATAACCAATATTGATACCAAGCTATTGATAGAGCCTGGTTCCATGGCTTCTGATTAGAAATCATGGTCTTGAGGTCTTAACCTTTTTATCTCTTGCATCCTTGTCCTCAGGTCCCACGGTCATTATTGTAGTATAGGTGTGGCTAACATTTGCATAGGTTTTAAAGATCACTGATCTCTTCACTTAGATTATCTCCACTGGTTGGTGACTATGTTTACTTAGTCTGTTATTTCAGAATAGAATTCTACTTCACTTCTTTCTCCCTCAGAGACAGTCACCTACTTCCTGTTTTCACCTCCCTCACACCTATACTTTCCAGATTTGAGATCATGGTCAAGTCAACTCTTTCATTGTTTATGGGAAGAGGCCCTTTTCTCTTCCCCTATGGCCCTATTCACAACATATGAAACTTTCCGGATTAAAATGCTGATGTATGTTACTTCCTCCATGACAACATAATTGTGTCTTTGTATCTCTAGCACTTGGCAAAATGCTTTGTACATTGTAAGGACTTACTAGCTCCTTTTTTTTTTCATTGATTCATTCATTTACTGAAAATAACAGAATTGGAATTACTATTTATATTTGCATTTCAGTTTCAATACAAAACTTTTCTGTTAAGAAATGTGATTCTGATTCTTCTCATACCACCCAAGAACTGCTATAGTCAATTACATTATTTCATGTTTAGGGAGAAGAAAATTACTTTGGAGAAAATGGAAAATGTAACTCCCCCTTCCAATTCTGGAAGGTTTTTGATTTCAATTCCTCTACATCCACTACATCTTCTGATTTCATTGAAGCCTAAGTGATACTGAAAAATAATCCAATTTTTGTAGGTCAAATTATGTCTAATATTCTATTACCTTCCCTAAACTGTTTATGTTTATGAGTTAGCATACTATGATTGAGGTCCAATCATCAGGCATATTTTTATTTCAAGAGTGTAGTTGATGGACTCTTACAAGCCGTAAGAAGGTGAATAGCAGGAGACTTCTGTATTTAACGATGTAACTATAGAGAATCACACTGGACAAAATGGGAAATTGGCTGTATTTTCTCATCTTACAGAACAGATGGACAGAAGTCATGGAACAAGGACAACAGGTAATAACACTTAAATAGCTTCAGTTATCTGTTGCCATGGCAACTTCTGAAATCTGTATTTATCATAGTTTTCCTCTTGACCATATAGTGATTTGAATGTAGATTTCTTAAAATTACAAACTTAGTCTTTTCCTCTTCAAATTCTTCACTGTTAAACAAGTAATCTCATCCATTATACAGGTGCTATATAAGGAACTTACATTTTCAAGACATAATTTTGTGTTTTCTTACTCATTATTGCTATGGTTTTGAAGTATGGATGTTCTCAAACCTATAACTCTCCTTTTCGCTGACTCCTAAAGAAAAATGATATCATTCACTAATCTTTGATTCCATTAACTAAAACTTTAGACGCCTGTCCAGAAGGGTCAAAGTGCTGTTTAATTTTGGATAGGCTTCTTTTCACCATCTTCACAAACAGTGTCGGCAGCTGCACTCTCTTCTCTGAGTTACATATAGGTCAAGCCTATTTTGATGTATAAAGCATGATTTCAAAACTGTTTTTAATGGATTCTCTGCTTAACTCTTGTGCTAATCAATTTAATCAATCATAAACAACTTCCAAAAGGTCAATACCTGGAAAAATTGATTTAGTTAATTTCTAGAGGAACAGACACAAAATTACTAATTTATTTGTGCTACAAATCAAAACCAGTAGCTCTTCCTTCCCTAATATACTGCTTCCTCTTCTCTCATTAAATTCAGAATCCAAGCATAAGGAAAGTAACAATTTGTGTAGAGATACAGGAATGCAGAAGGTCGCTGTTGTACCTTGCCCCTCCATTAATGCTAAGCAAGTTTCCAGGGTAAGCTGTATGATTCTAGTGCTCACTGCTAGGAGAGTGCTAGGAGCTGTGATGAAGTTCAAAAGACACATTTGACTAGAGTGATCTTTGTGGTGCTAACAGTTTGAGGTCTAATTCACAGAGGAGTAGAAGCCCTGTGTTTGAAGGGGAAAGCATCAAGAAATTGTAGTTCACTGGGAAAGCAGCTTTTGTGGTTGAACTCAAGTCCAGTTGGGATTACAGTCCTGGAAATGTGAATCCTTTGGGCTATGAGTGTTCCTTCTCCTCACTTTGGCATAGGCATTCTTAGGAGAGCATAGTTAGGGTAAGAGGAGACTTCTTCCTTGTTAATTAGCCTGTGATTTTGTTTCATTAAATGCCTTTTATTAATGAGTTCATATGTCAAATATAGTTTGATCTGTGTGAGAATAAACTGAATTTAGGCTCAAGTCAGACTTTGAATAGATGTTGCCTCTAAGGTTACCTTGAACCTTGGCATAGTTTTCAAGGGACCATATTGAGGAGGGTATCTTGGCAATGCCACGAATGAGACCATTGGTATGTCTGAACAAGCAGTGGGGTTTCTTCAGTGTTCAAATCCAATATCTGATGCTTTATGTGACCTGGGAGAAATAATTTAATCTCTGCCTTTCAGTGTTCCCATCTATAAAATGAAGGGTTAGGACAAATACATTATAAGGTACACTCTAGTTTCATGTCTATGAATCTTTTAAAATGATTAGGTAATTAATGTCTGGCCAAAGACCTCTTCTTCCAGAGACAAGTTTTGACATTCAGAAAGATCTACACAGGTTGAGGGCGGAGCCAAGATGGTGGAGTAGAAAGACTCACATTTGCTAGCTCCAAACCCACAGCCCATAGATTTCCTGTAAAAAGAACTCCTGACAAATTCTGGAACAGTGGAAGCCGCGCAGAAACACAGTGAAGGAGATTTCCGTTGCACAGAGCCCTGAAAAACCGACCTCAGGGGTCCATCGAGTCCCAGACGGGAGTGGAGCCCTCCCCTCCCCCTGCCCTGGCCACACCGCACTGAGAGGAGCGAGCAGACCCAAGCAGGCTTCAGGAACCTGAATCTCCAGCAGCTGTGAAGGTCCCTCCACCCGTAGATGCACAGGTCAGTGAGAGAGACGGGCTGAGAGGGGAGCGGGGTATCTCCGGGACTTGGACCCCCTCGGGAGGCAGTGGCCACGGCAGAGGCAGAAGCAGCTCAGCCAGAGACTCCCAGAGCAGGCAGGAGCTCCACAGCAGCTCCATGACAAAAGATCTCTGCATAAACCTCCTGAGGGAACTGAGCCTGAGAGGCGGCCCTGCCCCCACCTGAGAACCAGCAGATAAGCTCCCATTGAAGAGCAGTCAGGCCTGCCACCAAAAGCCCTGAGGATGGGGAGCAGCATTTGAATCTCAGACCCCAAGCACTAGCTGGGCGGACCTAGGCTGGGGTGGAGAGGACTCTCAGAAGTCAAGTAACTGTCTGGGAGCATTTGAATCTCAGATCCCAAGCACTAGCTGGGTGGATCTAGGTCAGGGGGTGGAGAGGACTCTCAGAAGTCAAGTAACTGGCTGGGAAAATGCCCAGAAAAGGGAAAAAAACTAAGACCAGAGATGGTTATTTTCTTGAGAAGATGATTGCGCCATTCCTCTCTGACGACGACGAAGAGATCTGCTTACCATCAGGTAAAGACATAGGAG
>CM053772.1:184383280-184421649 GCA_028658325.1 Potorous gilbertii | reverse complement strand
CAAAACTACACAGATATGGCCTACATTCAATTGCCTGCCTTCCCAAAGGGAATGGGTGGGGAGGGAGGGATGGAGAGAAACTGGAACTTAAAGTTTTAGGACCAACTCTTGAGTATTGTTCTTGCTACTAGGAAATAAGAAATACAGGTAATGGGGAATAGAAAGTTATCTGGCCCTACAGGACTAAAGAGAAGATGGGGTAAGGGAAGAGAGGGATGATAGAAGAGAGGGCAGATTGGTGATATGGGTAATTAGAATGTCCAGTGTATTGGGGAGGGGGGAGGGGACAAATGGGGAGAAAATTTTGGAACCCAAAATCTTGTGAAAATGAATGTAAAAAATTAAATAAATTTATTTAAAAAATAAAAAAAATAAAAAAATAAAAATAAAAAATAAAATAAAATAAAAGTAAATGCATCAGTGCAGGCTCATGAGCTATGGTTTTAAGTTGATGCTGACCCAACAAATGTCTAACATTTGAGGTAGCTTTCTGGGGACCTACATCCTAAATTATCATTGATTCCAGGAAAACATTAATTATAGTAACCACAACAGCTAGCATTTATATAACACTTTATAGAGGGCAAAATGCTTTACAAATATTATTAATCCTCACAGTAACCCAGGCAGATGGGGGGAGGTGCTTTTGTTACCTCTGTTTTACAGGTGAGGAAACTAAGGAAAACAAGAGTTGCCTAGGGTCACACAGGTAGTTAGTGGCTGAGGCTGGAATTGAACTTGGGTCTTCCTGAATCCACATCTAAAACTCTATTAACTGTTGGTACTTTGTGAGGGAGTTGGGGAGGGCAGGAAGGGGACAGATATGACCAGGGGAGTGGGGGGAGGTTTGGGGAACAAGAAGACATTAGTAAAGGTTGAAGAGAGCTGCGTGAGGGATGAAATGGGACCAGGAGTTTCTGGGTCTCTGGCTCCAGGGCGTGGTTAAGAGGTTGAAATGGCCCTACACATTCATTTAGCATTTACTGTGTGCCAAACTCTGCGAGACACAGGCAATGGAGGGTTATTTGACCAGGGCTCTTCAGATATAGAGGCAGGGTAGCTGGAACAGTCTTGGAGAGAAGGGTGGGGGAATGGGGTGACCTAAGACAGGGTGAAGGATTGAACAGGAAAAAGTCCTTGAGGAGATTATATATAGCAGGGAACAGCGTTATGCTGTGATGGTGTCTTCATAATGGGCTGACACTAAGTTACAGCCAAATTTCATTCCAAGTAGATTTTGGTTTTAAACTTTATACAAAAGGCAACATTTTATTATATTCAACCCACTATTTCCTTAAACAATATGTACAAGCTCTAAAAATACTAATAAAATAATTATAATATGACAAAAAAAAAAAGATCTACACAGGTTGACCTGTTCATTGGTGACATTGGAAGGGTTCATCTGGTCCACAGTTGGTCATGAAAATCATAATGATAAATTTTGCATAGCATTTTAAGGTTTATAAATCATTTCATACATGTAAACTTTGTCAGAAAGAATGCCCAGGAAGCTGAGTTAAAAAACTCCCCAAATACCAGATACTGATTTGCGATGCTTCTCAGTTATGAAAAAGCATTTAGATTATCCTCCAATTTCCCTTTACTTAGGAACACATTGGAGTCAATTTTGTTATTTTATTTGAGGAAAATACACAAAATTTCTTAATGGTGCCTCAAATATTTGTTGTTCAGTCATATTTGACTCTTCGTTGTTTCATGTGGTTTTCTTGGCTAAAACGTTGGAGTGGTTTGTCATTTCTTTCTCCAGTTTTAGGCAAGCATTAAATGAGTTGCCCAGGGTCACATAGCTAGCAAGTATCTGAGGTCAGATTTGAACTCTGGTCTTTCAGATCTTTCTGACCCCAGGCCCAGTGCTCCATCCACTCTGCCACTTAGATACCTCTTCCTCAAATATAACATTCCCCAAATTGAACTGGTCATCTTGCTTTCAAAGCCTGATCTTTTCTTCTTGACCATCCAATCTCTGCCAATGGGCCATACACACATTTTCTTATTCACCGAGTTTGAGCCTGTCTTCATTCTCATTCCTGACTTCTTCCTATCTCTATCCATGTAATCCCATCAAATGATAAGTCTCGCTGGGCCTGCTTTCAAAATATCTCTCAAATAGTCTTTACATTTTCTAATTTTGGTTTTTATTATGGCTTACTTAGACCATTGTATAGACTTCAATTGAGAAACGGAGGAAATGATGGAACAAATCAGAATTAGAAAGTGGCTGAGATAGGATAAGCAAGAAGAGGAGGAAAGAAAAGGTAGGATAAAAGTGGCAGGAAGTTGTGTTCCTATGTCTTGAGAAGATCTTGTAAGACTTAAATTATAGTTGAGTGTCCCTTCAATTTATGTATATTTTTGGTATTAATCATCTCATTTTGTTTCAAATACTTCTGGACAAACAATCAAGTAATCTCATATGTGAGAAATGTCAAGGAATGCCCAAGAAAGCTTCTTGTACTTAAGGTTTTGATCTGGAGTTCCGAGCACAGAAAATGATCAGTTTACTGCAGTAGTTAGTAGCAAAAATTAGTCCAAATAGCTAGCAGCATGAAAAACAGAGAACTGAAGGTTTTTCAGTAACAGTAAATATAAAGTCCAAGAGGAGCTTTCTAGTGAGTGGTAAAGAATCTACTCTATTGGCGTTTCTGATAGTGATAAGAAATAACTACCTTTGCACAAAAATTAAGGTTGATTACAGTACTTGAAAAGAGCTTGGAAGGACATGAAGAATGACTCTCTACTCTAGAATAGTCTAGAATTTTCTTCAGAAGAGAGAATTAAAGAAAGGGAATCTTTGTGAAAGAATGAAAGAGGTGCCAAAAAAAAAAGGAAAACAAAGAGAAAATATAATCTGATGGCAATAAGTGGAATCTTACTCTGTGTCAGCAGGTTGGAGGATGAGAAAACTGAAAAAGAAGGTCAGAAGACCTGAAGTTAGAATACAATGAATTTACTTGACTTAAAATCCTAAATCTATCATTTATTACCTATTCAGTCTTGGGTAAGGCACAACCTTTCCTTTCTATTACATGTAAAAGAGAAGATGGGTAGCTAGGTAGATAATATAACAGCAGTTAAATGATCAGATCTGGAGTTTGGAAGACTCTTCTTCAAATCTTTCAAATCTGGCCTCAAACACTTACTAGCTGAGTGACTCTGGTAAAATCATTTAACCCTGTTTACCTCGGTTTCTTCATCTGTAAAATGAGCGAAATGGTAAACTACTCCAGTATCTTTGCCATGAAAACCACAAAAGGGGCCATGAAGAGTTGGATATGACTGAAAATGACCAAGCAACAATGAATTAAATCACTTGCTAAGTCCCTTCCAATTCTGTAACTATGATATTATCATAATTTGTATCTACATTTATATAAATCCTATGTATATTTTACTAGGTTAGTTCCCTAAATTTTACATGTTTTTTAGTTATTTTGAATTAATTTTCTCTCATTTTTCTTTGTTATCTATTTATCTAACAATTTATTATCTGTTCTTCCACTGCTTCTGCCCCAACTAAATAACCATCTAAACAAACAAACAAGTAAACCCTTCTAACAAATATGTGTAGTTTGGTAAAACAAATTCCCACATTGACCATGTCCAAAAATATATGTCTCATTCTGCATTTCAAGTCCATCACCTCTCTGGTAATATATGGGAGATGTGATTAATCTTCAGTTCTCTAGGCTTGGAGTTTATTATGGCATTAATCAGGTCTTTCAAAGTTTTTTTCCCCTCTATAATGTCACTGTATAATTTATTCTTCTTGTTCTCAATTCATCCTGTAGGAGTTTATTGTGGTCTTCTAAGTTTCTTCTCAAATTGTTCATTTTATCATTTTTTAAATGGCACAAATAATACTCATTAAATTTGTGTGTCATGATTTGTTTAACCATTTCCCGATAGATAAGTACCCTCTTAATTCCCAGTTTTTGGCAACCAGGAAAAAGACTACTATAAATATTTTTGTACATATAGGTTATTTCCCTCTTTCTTTGGTCTTGATGAGAATACAGGGCTAGTATTGGTATAGATAGGTAAAAAAGTAAAGACAATTTGGAAATCTAGTTTCAATTTGCTTTTTAGAATGGCTGGACCATGAATAACTTCACCAATAGAGTGTTAGTATACTTGTTTTCCTATAACTGCTACAGCGTTTGTCATGGTTGTTTTTATTTAACTTTGCCAATTGAATGGATTTCAGGTGGAATCTGAGATTTGCTTTAATTTCATTATATAGTATAGTTATTTGGAACATTTTCAAATGATTATTGATACTTTGGGTTTCTTTCTTTGAAAACTTTTTTATCGTTTATCAATTGAGGAATGACTCTGATTCTTATAAATTTGTTGGTTCCTTATGTATCTTAGAAATGAGACTTTTGTTAGAGGAACTTGCTATAATATTTTTCCTTTAGTTAACTGTTTTTCTCTAAGTTTAGTTGCATTTATTTTATTTGTGCAAAAAAATGGTTTAATGTTGTGTAATCAAAATTATCCATGTTATTTTCTGTGATACTTTCTCTCTCTTTTAAACTGTTTTTTCCGTGTCACAGTTTGATACATTTTGAGGTGATAGCAGGTGCTTAATAAACTGTTGTTCATCAGTTGACAAAAGGAAGACTTAGACTTAGACTCCTCATGTCCAGCAATACGTCCTCATATTGTTGAATGTTTCTTCATTTTGACTTCCAAAATGTAACTCTAGGAATTTTTACTCAAATTACGAATACCAAGTAGTTGAGTTTTAAGAATAGTATTTTGAAGTTCATTTACTCATGCGAAATTTTTGTGACAACAGACAAATGAATTGTACATTAAATACAAAGTATTCTGGGCCTTTGTGAAATTATCTTTTTAGATGGTATGAAGGAGAGGACTTACGGGGAGATGAAATGTTATAAGGAGGCAAATATATTAAACTTGTGAGATTTACTCACTACTATTTTATGTTTTAAATTGCTGAATTAAACATTTGTAACTCCTGAAACTTTTGAAACTTCAAATTTACATAATGTTTACTTGGAAACTAATGGAAAAATGTAAGGCCACTGAATGATCTTTGCAGGTTAATAAGATTTCAGAAAGAAATCTAGAATGAGCCTTTTCAAGGCAGAAATTACTTAGCATAATGAATTTTTTCTTTAACACAAACCAAGCTAATTTCTGGAAGCAAAACTAAAAACAATTTTTTCAAGCTGAATTCTATTTTTTTTTCAAACTAAATTACCCTAGTTCCAAAACCAAGGAATCATTCACTTTCTTCTTTTCTTTCTTCCTTCCTTCCCTCTCTTCTTCTCTATGTTCTCTTTTCCTCTTCTCCCTTTCTCCTTTCCCTCTCTTTCTCTACCTTCTTCCCTTTCTTCCTCTCCTGCTTTTCTTCTTCCCTCTTTTTTCTATCCCTTCCCTTCTATTTTTCTCCTTCCTTCCCTACCTCCTCTTCCTTCCACATTCCCTTGTGTGGGTGAAATGGGAAACTGAGAGCAATGACATAGAACAAGAACCTTTGAATTTCTACTTATATCCCAAAGCAGGCAGAAGGTCCTCACTGTCAGTAATTAGCATTCATACTGAGAAAGAAATTATATATTAACATACTGTGCGCTCTTCCATTGGGGGACTAATTTATTTATAGTGACATGCCTCTGGATGTCGATGTAATTCTTCAGAGAGATTGAAAAGATTGAGACTATATGCATATCCCTACTATTAATCACAAGTCCAAGCAAACAAAATTCCATCATGGATTTTTGTATTCAAGAGCTCTGGAAGGAGAAATGGGTTTTCCAGCATAGTAAAGCAATTTAATACTCTCTTACCAGGCTAAATGTATTGAATTTTCTAGCATATTTGATAGTATATTTGACCTCATTTCATTCTTATTGTTTTAAAAAATGAGATGAAAGCAAAATAAATAATTTCTATTTGTTTCCTTTTCATTAGGTTTGCAACTTTAGAGTAATGGTTAACGCCACTTGGTTTATTTGCAGGTTTATTGCTAATAAATGATATAAAAGATAGGATCAACCAAAATGTCAATAAGAACCAGGAAATAATTCTAAGGATTTACTGAAATTTAATCAGGCTTTGAAAATAATTTTTATACCAGTTCATCTTCTTCCCTTCTTTGTATGTGTATATATATGTATGTATGTGTATGTATAAAAATATAAACATATTTGTTTATATACGTGTGTGTTTAATAATGCTTGGTTATGTGGGAGAACCAGAAATCACTTGGCTTCTAATATTATAATTATGTTAAAATAGAAGCCTATGATGTAATAATAGCATTGTGTATAAGGCTAATCACCTTACAAGTACCATATTGCATTTTCAGGGAAGTATTAGATTGTGAGACTCTCTCTAGTTTATCCTCAAAAGATGCTAGTCTGGGAAATAGAACTTAAAGCCCTTTTTTGTGAGCCTACATAGCAGCACAGTTTCAAATGACATGATGTGAGGCATGGACTGCATTCATACATGAAAATGAAATCTGACTGCATTCCACTAATGGAAGGCAAAAGTCAATTGTCATTTGGGTCACCATGTGAGGGTAGAAAATCATTTTAATGAAGCTAACTCTGTTCAAAACTGTTTGGATTTCAAGATAGAAGAGAATATGAGTACCAAAACAGGATTTGACTGGGGGCAAACACTATCAGCTAAACAACTCAAGTGTACAGTAAAGTCTCCCACAAGCAAAAAAGTTGAATAATCTTGAATCAACGGAATAGATGATTTTAAGTATTACATTCTCTTCTTTTGAAGCAGTGTCCAACTGTCTGCACTATGTGAACTTTGGGACAAATTTACACAGTTTGCAGTGTCTTAAAGCATTCAAAAAACTACTTTTGGTTTATTAAAATTGTCCTTAAATAATAAATAATGGGACCCAAAGAGGCCCCCAGAACATATTTTTAGAGAAAAATATTGATGTTGATTATTTATTTCATTGACCAGATTACCTATCTCTACTTTCTCTTCCACCATTCAAGTGTACCTCTTCTTCCCTCTCGTCCCCCGCCAATTCCAAAATTGCCAACCAATCTTCAAAGAAATGACAGCCTGGACAAAACTTGCAGTAAAAGCCCTAGTTTTTTTTTTTTAAAGGTATTCTTTATGGAAGATTAAATGGTAATAGGGACCCCTATGTTCCTACATTTACAACCACTTTCAAAAGACAGCAAATTTGGCCATAGAGCTCAGAATGTCTAGGGTTTAGTGCAATCTGCATTTATTCAAGGCTTTGCTGTATGCCCCTGGGCAATCAGAGAGAACTGCAAATGTGTGCCCTGAGTGTCATGTCATTGAATAGGTTGCTGCTATCAGTCTCCTCTCACCCAGGAGTGCTGTGGGAGAAGATTACTTCTCCAGGGAAATCAAATCAAGTTGGTTCTGCTTTCATTTGCAAGAGATTGGGGCAAGAGATGATGGGAATTGGGGATGTAAAGGCCCTTTATAATTTTTAATTTCACACAAGGGGTGAACTAAATCAGCTGTAGTGAGATTGACTAAAGGATGAAAAGAAAGAAAAAAATGATAAGCCTATAACTATTCTCTCCAGCCTCAAAATGCTATGATTCTGTGCCTGTGTGTCTTTGCCAGGATTCTGAAAGACTTCCTTATAGGAAAGGTGCATGAATATTTGTATTTGTCCATGGATACACAGGAATTTTATTCAAATCCTAGTCATATACAAAAGAGCTAATAATTGAGGGCAAGTATCCTTGCTAGGTTCTACTCCCATGCAGTCTTTGGTTCCAAATATCTAGGTATTTGATATGATAGAGACCAAATACACTATAACTGGATTTTTAGTTCTCAACCAGATATTTTGGTGCTATTACCAACTCTTCTTAAAAACAAGGAATCAAAACTTAAACTATACTTTGATTATTTGGGGGAAATTTTTATTCAAAAACAGTTACATAAATGCAATGCAATATATGCTGAGTTCTTGAAATTCCCCAGGCAAATGGGTCTGTCCCTGATACAAGAAGGGTTTGTGGCCAATTTCTGCCTGTAGGTATTTTTGTCAAACTCCTGTGCCCTGGGAATTTGGCTCATTGAGCTATAAGAAAACATGAGGATGAGAGCTATTAATGAGCTTTTTTCCAAGAAACATATGCTTCACTTATGCAAATTCCAAGAGTGTCATTGAGATCTTCTGACCTTGGCAGCCTGGGCAGGTTGTATCAATCAATCAACATGCATTTATTAAGTGCTTACTATGTACCAGGGACTGTACTCCAAGGACTTATACGTATTTAGACTTTTCTTTGAAAATGTGAGAACATGTTATATATGAAAACATGAGAGTATGTTAATTATGCATACAGAATTTAAAAATATGCTAAATTTGGTAGAAATATTAGTTCAAAAACAAATACATTTATTGATCATCATAAACAGGATATTACTTTAACCAATCAGTTAAGCTCCTGCAACGTGCTAGCCACTGTGCTTGACTCTAAGGATGCAAATAAAAAGAATTAAATGGCTTCTACTCGATTTACACAAGGCACTGCTTTGATAAATCCTAAAAGTAACTCATCCTATCATGGGAACAAAAGAACATGTACCTAAAAGTGGACTGGCTTAGGGTTTAAAAGAGGAAGGCAATGCCAGTATACACCAGAAAGCTGGCATAGATGTGGGAGAAAATGACCTCTAAGAAGGTAGGAAAGGATTCCATAGGTTTCTAGGGCTGATCAGATATGTTGAATCTCCAGATTAGCTTGGAGAGATTATTTGAATTTTCAAGTTTCTCAGAAAGATTTAAATGAGAGAGGAGGGGGAAGGAGAAAGTTCCTTCTAGACCCACTAGCCTCATCTCGTCTCTCTGACTTTATTTTTTATTTCTCTAAACTACAAGAGTTCATTACATATATTATTGGCCCTCCTGCTTCCTATAGCAAAGATGTTATACAAACATACATACATATATATATATATATATGCACATATGTATATATATGTGTGTGTGTATATGTACATATGTGTATACACCCCCCCATTATTCTTTATTCTCTCCCTTATTCTTCTTTGATCATTCTTCCAAACATTTGTTTCTTTTCCTGCAAAAGAAAACTAGCTGACTGAACGAAACATCATTTTTGAATATAATGTAGAAGGCAGAGAGGGAAACCCTCCAGAAACTTTATTCTTTCAGACCCTGGCCTGTAAAATAGTCTGATCCAATAAATTTTGCTGGCCCTGATTTTGTCTAAACCTTCTTGGCTCATAGGTAGTTTTGTGCTGAATTGCCAACCAAGAGCTTGCCTCGATACTTATATGGCCTAATCAGCTGCATTTTACTCTTTTTCCTTTGAAAGGTCACTTTTTAGTCAAGTTGATGGTTGCAAAATTGCATATGCCCATTTCTCCCCACTCCTCCTCCAAGAGAGAACACCAGTGGGTTTCTTAGAGAAGTTCTGTCATGATATTTTCTTGTCCACTTCTTTAATCATGGTGTCTTAGAGGTTAGAGTCAGAAAGAACTTAGAAGCCATTTGAAACTAAAATCCTAAGAGGTTAGGTCATAGCAGAAGTAAGATTCACAGAATCTCAGAAAGGAGAACAAGTCCGGAATAAAGCAATCTCTTTCAACCCATACCTGAAAAAGAATCCTCCCTACAACCTGACCAGTGAGTGATCATCTAGCCTTTGTTTGAAAATATCCCGTGGCGAAGAAAACCACTAGTTCTCCAGTCTGTTCATTTTGACTTTTGGATAGCTCTAATTTTTAGGAAGTTTTCCATTATGTCAAGAAAAAATTTGTCTTCTTGCAGCTTTTACCCATCTCTGTTAGATCATATCCCACCAGATAGAAGAAAGATAACTACCAATTCCTGTTTCCCTAGCAATTCACTTTTCCCTCCTCTCCCCTCTCCTCCCCTCCCCTCCTCTTCTCTCCTCTCCTCTCCTCTCCTCCCTTCCCCTCCCTTCCTCTCCTCTCTTGTCCTCTCCCCTCCTCTCTGCTCCCCTCCCCTTTTCGCCTCCCTTCCTCTCCTCTCCTCCTCTCCTCTTCTTTGTGCAAGCATGCCTCACTTAAATCCAAGTCACATACAAGTCAAGACATCACCTGTGATGTCACTGGTCCTCTTTGAAAATGAGGGGTTAACAAGATATTGAACTGGGACCAATCATGGAGGCAAGCTCTTCAGAGTTTTGATTATGGCTTCATTATGCTCCAGCAAGGTAAAGGTAAACATCAGCAATTTGGGACTTTCTAAGACAAGGTAAAACCCAAACACACAGATTAGTGCAGTGGGTATCATAGGGTCACTCGTCACTCTTCACAACCTATTCTTTGGTTCCTTTTGGCCATTACAGGTAGAATTTTTAGCAATGAGTCATACCACCCAACCATTCCTCTATTCTCTTTCTTCATCCTTGTGTTTTTCCACCCTCTGTAGACACACTGTGGTTCTCTTTCTTCCCACTGTTCCCCCTCACCAAGAAATGCTATAGGGGAAAAATTATACAAATAATTACTAAAAGAAAAAAGTAATCAGAATAAATCAAAAGTATCTGGGGAAAAGCCAAATGGACTTGCTGTATCCTTTTCCCTTTTTGTTCTAGTGTCTTCTTTATGCTGATTTCCTCCAGTTTCTCCTGCATGTAGCTTGTTTGTACCAAGCCGTTTTCATGTTGTCTCTCCCATTAGACCGCAAGGGCCTTAAGAGCAGGTATTATTTTTTCCTTCTTTGTACCTCTAGCACTTAACACAGTGTCTGGCACATAGACAGTATTTAGTAAATGCTTCTTAACTTGGCTTACTCCTTCACACAGATTTTTTTCTCACTTTTCAGCTGGTTTGTGTCAAAGAGTCTCAGTCTTATCATTTACTATACAGTATTTGCTTTTATATATTGTTTACTATGTATTCTAATGTGTTTATGTTTAGATTTTTCAATATTTGGAAACTACAGGTAGTGCAGATTAAGCATTAATTCTGGATAATTTTAAATAGCTATTGAATTATGACTTTTGAAGTGCAGTCCCTAATTTAGGAACAGTTTGTATTCCACAAGCTTACAAGTCAGTTGCCTGAAATTCAGAAATGAATTTCTTATAGAAATAATCTAATAGAGAATAGGTAAAATTCTAACTGCCCCATAGAAGTTCTAGCTATCTTAATTGTAATGTGATATCTTTCATTGGTTCTGAAAACATACAAGGTCCAGCAACTATCTAGAGGTACTGAGTTCCTTAGGAAGAGTATTATAAATAGGAGCATACGAAAGCTGTTGCTTAGAGATTTAGTACATTGGGATGAAAGAGGTTGGGGAAGGGAGAGAAGTGCTTGGTCAGATTCACTGATTATCTAACTTATGTCTCATGTGGTCAGTCGAATGACATTACAGTAGGATTTCCTTTTGCTGTATCAATGATGTTAATGCAAAACTAGGGTTTGGGGCAGTATTATAGCCAAGATGCCTTTTTCTCACTGTGAAGATAAGGGAGGAGAAAAGGAAGGGACAGATTTTTTTCTTCTTTTTCACTGTCTTGACTGGAAGAAAAATGATTCTTTTTCTCTTTCTCTCTATTGTCACAGGCAAGATGAGGAGAAATGTCTCTTCCTATTTGTGGCCCCACTAGAAGGATAGAAAGTGAAGAGTCCCCAGCTATGGTATCCTCCATATGCAAAGGAAATTTCTAAGTTTAGTTAGTGTGTGCATGCCAGTATTTTAAAATTTCTTCATGAATTTTCTTTAATAGATTGTAAGCTCCTTGAGGGCAAGGTGTGTCTTTTAACATCTTTTTTGTTTTTAAAAACTTGCATTTATATCCCTAGTACTTAGCACAGTACATGACACATGCTAGGTGCTTAGTAAGTATTTATTGACTAAATGATTTTAGGATATATTAAATAATTTGAAGGAATTTCCCTATCCTTGAACTTGTCTTTGCTGCATAGAAGGAATAGGGATAATGCAAATTGAAGAAGTACTTTTATATATAATGTAGCTTATTTACTGTGAACAAGTTAATTTTTAAGTTTGTCTTATTTGTAATTTTCTGGGTTGTTTGTACTGAACATGAGGAAACTGCGTCAATAACATCATATTTATAAGTTCTCTTGTGCACTTAAAGGCAATGGACCCTTCTGTTAATGGAAAGATCCTCTTTGATGTGCAACACTGATCCCCTTTCCTTCTTTCACTCTCTCATCTTACCTTACCTTTATCCATGCATATCACTATATGCTGTATACTCCACATGTGCTCTTTTCCTTTTCTTTGATAGAAATTCTGACTCTAGAAGGTATCTGAGATCTTTGGAAGAGGATCTTTGACTAGAGGATCTGAATTTTAGAAATATTTTCATTGTTTGCTTTAAAATTAGTACGTTGATTAATAAATACCTTTCATTTGTAAAATACCTCTCAGTCACTCAATATTGATTTACCTATATTTACCTGGACATAATTGGTACCTACTAAATATTTGCTGAAGAAATTTGAGTTCATTCACAAGATATCATGATAAAACAATCAACTGGCATTGCCCACATTTTGTTGTTATCTGGAGGGAATTAATTTTGCCATGGTCATGTAAAACTGGGGGCACAGATAGAAATACCATAGTTCCTTGATGCTACTTGAATGCCCTTTCTCATTACAAAGTCATGCTGCCTCTCCAATCTTTAGCCCTGAATGACCATCCAAATTCAAATTCTTCTATTATGGTCACTATATTAGTGATATAGAACTAGATAGGAAATCAGCAAAATCCAGGGTAAGTCCTATAAGAACAATTGTTTGAAAGCACATCATTGGAAGGATTTGGGAGTGGAGGAAGACTTTGGGACAATAGAATTGTTAGAAAAAATGATGCAGCACATGAAAAAGCAAAATAATCTGTGAAGTCAAGGTGACCCTATTATCTTTGCTATTTTTGAATTCACATATAGAGTTCTCAACATTTTCTAGTAGAATCATGTGACAGGATATACTAATATCTTTAAACACATTTTTATGGCTTTGGGGGAAAGTCAATTCTAGATCTAAGTAAAAATAGTAGCTTTTGGATTCTTCAGCATGTTATGAAGAATTCTGGGTAATAGAGGACCAAGTGCAACTTGTGTCATAAGGTAGCGTTCCTTTAATGGAAGAACTCATTGCTATGTCAATGACATAAAGGAAGGCAAAGCAGCAGAGAGATGACACAGTCAACAGGACTGTGCTGTGTTTGCACAACCTTTATTAAATGAAGCCATGGGTGACCACCTGTGGTTCCTAGTGGGAGCTCCCCCTGAGCATAGATCTGATCTTCCAGTTAATTAGGTGCACCTTGGCTGGAAGCCCACAGATCAAGCATACATATTTCAAAGCTTAAACTGTGTTCCTCCCAAGATGAAGGCAGAATGTTTCAAAGTGCAGCATAAATTCAAATATCTTCTTGGAGAATGAATGACTTTAACAACATTAATTTATTGATAAAATTTTTTAAACAATAAGGAAATGTTGCACTTCTGCTTTTATTTCTAATTTTTATTTTTATGACAAGTTTTTTTATTGGAATAAATTGGCAGTGATCTTTTTTGAGCATATCTTTAATTAGAACAACTTAATCCCATCCCTTCAGCATTAAGAAGACAAGAAAATTGGACTCCCAAAGACATTGTCTCTAGAATGTTTAACAGACTATACACATTCTTTCAGAGATAGAGAAAATGTAGTGCTTTTAAAAAATTAAATTCTCTCCCTGAAATGATTTAATATTCTGTGTGACAACTAACATTTTTTAATTTAATTAATATTCTATCTCTGAGCCAAATCACAGTGCTCCTCAGTTATGGTGTTCCAACTGTCTAAGGCTGTCTATTTATTCCTCTTCCTCTGACTTTTTTCCAAATGTGTGTCTTTCATCTCGGCAGTAAGCCTTAGAACAGTAAGCTAAGATTGTCCCTGCCATCTTACCTCTTCTTTGTGCTAAGATGATCTCAGCGTGTTGTGCTTCCCTTCTCCACAGTGGCTAGAGTACTATCAGCATGGGAGACACCAACCAACTCATTTCCAATCTTCAGCCATGTAATTAACAGCAAAGATGAATAGATACAACAAGGAAATTCATTTGCACAGCACTGGTGGCTCTATTGGTGTGTTATCCAGGATGGATGTTCTATATTTTTATTTTACTCCTCATTTGATTACCTTAATTGGGTGACCCTGATAAATTTAAGGAAGCAAGCAAACAACATTTACTCATCAGCCCTGCAGGACAGATCATTCATATCTTAAACTAATCTAAGCAAGCATGCTCAAGTAAAGTGTTGAGAAGAATCCAGGAACAAGATATATACCCTTTCTCCTTCACCTGTTGTCACTTTCCTTTAACATGACACCAGTTAGACTTTAAAAATTTTTCATCACATAATGAATTAAGTTTCTTGATATTTAACATTGAGTTTATCTGTGCCACTTTCCTATTAATGGACATTAATATAATCATAGGCATGATAAATGATAAAAAACAATTTGCTGTTACCTTACTTAGCTCCAGTTAGAAATGCTCTGCTACCATAGTGGATACAAAAAAGCTTTACTTCTTTAGTTTCTTCTAACATAAGATATATTTATATTACCTTATAAAATAATGGTATGTTATTGTATGAAATAATACTAAATAATATTAACATCACCCAGGATACATTTTGAAAATTACCGTTCATTTGCTGATAGAACTTGTGACTTTTTTTAAATAGCCACCATCAATTTTTATAAGCCTGTTAACATCATAAAATGATATGGAGTCTGGTTATCAGACTGGAGTAATCAGTTCCTTCCTGAAGAACGCTGTCTGGGAGAGGATTCTGGGAAGATGGAGGAGCAGGTCAAAAAATTTCAAGCTCTCAAGATTTTCCTCCACAAAAGAGATAAAATAGTGCTTCTCAGTGAGCCTAGAGCCGTGAAAAGAAATAAGAATGGGGGTAGAACAGGGGTCCTCCTGGAATAATCAGAGAAGACCCAGGAGGTCTTCAATATTGAAGGGAAGCTGCTGGCTGTGGGTGCTCACTGGAAGTTAGAGGTCTTGGTTTGGGTTCAAAGTCAGAGGGAGAACTGAAGAGACACAGAGGCCAGAGGCACCACTCCTACCTACACCCCAGGACTACAGGTGATTATAAAAATTAAATAATCAGCAAAAAAAAATGCACAGGCAAAGGGGAAAGAATCCAACCATAGAGAGCTATTATGAGAATAGAGAAGGCTGAATTCATCTTCAGAGGAGGATACTGAAGCAAACAAACCCTCGTCTACTTCAAAGAGAAGTGTCAAATGGTTAACTTCCCCAAATGAATTCATTGGAGAACTTAAAAGACTTTCAAAATCAAATGAGAGAGATGGAGAAAAAATTAAAAAAGAAAAATAAGAACAATACCAGAAAAACAAGAAGATAATGACAAGAAAGTTAATGAATTAGAAAAGGATTCCTTGAAAATCAGAATTGCGCAAGGGGACACCAGCAAAGTTATAAGAGATGAAAATGTTAAAAACAACAACAAAATATAAAGAATGAAAAAATAACGGAGAATGTGAAAAATTTCATAAGAAAAATGATAGATCCATAGACCAGATCAAGAAGAGAAAGCATTAGAATAATTGGACTACCTGAAAGTTCTGATGTAAAAAACAATCTTGATACTATAATACAAGAAATAATTAAAGAAAATTGTCCTGAAGCATTAGAGCCGGGGGAGAGGGAGTGGGGAAGAAATAGAAAAAATCCACAGATCACTACTTGAAAGAGATTCTATGAGAAAAACTCACAGGAATATTATAGTGATATACTAAAATCCCCTGATCAAGGACAAAATATTATAAACAACCAGAAAAAAATTTACATTTGATGATACTACAATTAGAATCATTCAAGACCTAGTGTTGGTGACACTAAAAAATTGAAGGTCTTGAAACACTATATATTCAAAGAGCAAAGGAATTGGGCTTTTGGTTGACAATATCATACCCAACAAATCTAAATATTGTTCTGAATGAAAAAAATGGACATTGGATCCACTGTTAGATTTTTAGGACTCGGTTAAAAAAAAAAACTAACCTGAACTCAATAGAAGATTTGGCATACAAGAACCAATAGAAATATAAGGTACATATCAATGACCAATTATAAGGGATTAAATAAGGATAGAATGTTTACCTCTTATGTATGGAAAATCTAAAACCTGTGTCTAACGTTGTCCCTAGTAATTAGATAGCTTATAAGAAAGGTTGAAGTAGACTTGAGTATATGACTTTAAGAAGTAAAACCATTCAAAAACAGCTAAAAGAGTAATTATATAAGTGAGGTACAAGAGGAAGAAGCAATATTGAAGAATTAGATGGGGGAGGAAGGCTGTTAGATCTGGAAACCTACTTTCATCAAGAATGGGTATAAGAGGGGAAAATACATCTACATTTAGAAGAGTATAAAAGTCTTCTAAATTTAAAAAGCAATAAAACTGTAACAGAATAGGGAGGGGGGAGATGATAAAGGAGGAACGTTTAGAGGGGAGGGGGATGGAATAAGTCAAAGGAGTGTACAAAAGGGTGTTTAGATTTAGAGGAATGGGAGAATTAAGGGAGGGATTGCTGAAGCTGGGGTAGGTTAAGTAATTAGAGAACAAGATAGCACATAGAAGTAAAGTAGAGGAGTTAGGACAGATAGAAGAACAAAGATATGCACAAATATAAAAACAAGATTAGGAGTAGAATATCTTAGAGAAAATACATGTTTACATATGTATGTATGTATGTACGCATCTATACCTATATATAAATATATCCATGCTCAACTGTAGCCTCAGGGTGACTGGTAGAGGGGAGGAAGGAGGAAAAAAGAACAAAGCAAAAAGTGTGCAAAAGAGAACAAAAGAAAACCTACAAGGATGCAAAGATGTACAGCTTTCAATATAACACACAGTTTTTAATATATAGGCTTTCTTTAAATAAATTATTATTATATGTTTTGAATCCTCTCTTATGTTCTGCTGTGCACATGACATGTTTTTCCTTTTCTTATTTTATATTTAAGTTTAATATTTAAGTTTATAATATTTCTCTTATGTATTTAAGACTTAGTATTTTTCTAAAACAAAAAAAGTTTTAAACTGCCAAAAAACAGTTTATCCCATTGCTCAAAGTACTCATTTTGACATCTCCCTGCTTTTCTTAGGGACTTATTCTTTATACAGCACTTTATGAGATCTAGTCCATCTTTATTCAAATTTTTATTCAATTCATTTTGCTGTGGGAATATGCCTGTTTAATTGTGGTTTTTATTCTCCCTTTTTGATAGATATTTGATAGATATTTTCATCTACTCATTGAAGTATAAGTTGGATTCAACAAGTAAGATGTATTTTCATTTTTATAGGCATTATTTATCTATGATATACCAAATGGTGAGTGTCTCCCAACTGTGTCAGCCACAAATTTCATCGTGATAATTCTATCAAATGCCAGACAACAAAAAAAGCCTCTTCAGTAAAATTTGTAGTAAGATGAAAGAGCCCTTTTTTACTACCCATACTTGGGGAAAAAAAAGTAGATGAAAAACATGAAATTGGATAGGCAATTGATTGAATTATTCCAATAATAATGTGACTTTGGATGAGTGCTATAGATAGTGAGTTGTACCTAAAATTGAGCAGGAAGAGAAAATTAGGTGAGATCACATTTGGAAAACTATATCATGTTTTTCAATGTTGCCAAACATTTTTGCCATAACAAAAGCTCATTGTTTTAACAGAAATATTCTTCAGTGATGCTCTATGGCTCTGTATCATCAATACTCCGATTGCAAATGAATTACAATTGCAAAATTTCAAAGGGGAAATGAAAGACACATGGAAGTTATAGGAGGCTTCATAGTATTATAAATGAGGACTTCTACCAAAAACAAGCAAATGAAAGTCATTATCAGGTCTTTATCATTATAATATCATGTGACCTGAAAAAGAAGTGGCCTGGTTAGTCATGTAGCAAGAATGAGACAGCAGTTGCAAAGCTGTGTGTAAACACTAGAACCTAATGGATACTGAAAGAACATGAGGAAAATGTCCAGACACTGGATTAAAACTCTATGAAGAACTTATGAATTAAAAAAAGGCATCAGAATGATAGGTGAAAAGGTATAGAAGAGGGAAAATATCCACATTGACTAAAAACCGGAGGTCCATCTAGGTAATAAAGTGACATACATTTTATTGCATATCTTCCTCACTGCATCTGAATTTGCTTTATTCATCATCATTTGTACAATAGAAAGTTGGCAGCATTATTGAATATAATATTTATAAAGCATTTTAAGGTTTATAATGTGATTTACAGTTTTTTTGGTCTAATTTGTTCAATTTTGTTTTCATAAGAGCCCTAGGAAGTAAGTGCTATCATTATCTCCATTTTACAGATGAGGAATTTGAAGCAGGCAGAAGTTAAGTGCCTGATCATAGTCATACAATTAGTATTTCAGGCAGGATTTGCATTCAGATTTTCCTAACTTAAAGTCCAGCACTCTATCCACTGAGCAACCTAAGTATAAGTGTTTCTTAAATGAGATATTTTGGAGATAAGATTGAATTTCCTTCAGTTATTGACTGTCCTTCAGAGGTACAACCAATTGAAACTGTTAATAGGGCAAGTTCAGTTGGGGAGAAGAAGGGAATTTGAACTGGCTTGAAGTGGAAGTCTGGGGAGGATGAAGAAGGAGTACAGAAGACAGTCTGAGGAGTGGGATAGGAGGTACAGAGGACAGTAGGGGAGGAAGGCTGGTGTAGTGGGCAGAGGACAATACAAAGGACAGAGAAGTAAGGTCAAGAAGTTTCAGAACGCAACCTCTTCATGGGAAGCATTAGCCCTGAGAGGGGATGGTCTGTTACCCAGAAAGTCCCTGGTCAGTGGGAGAAGTAAGTTATCCCACCTTCATGTTAAGACCCTGAGGAAAAACCCCACTGGTTGCATTGCGAGTCACAGCTCTGTCCCTTCGTGGTTCACCTCTTGTCTCACCAGGATTACAAAACTCAGATCTAACAACAGACAAACAAACAAAAAGTCATAACTTGGCACACCAGTATGAAGCAGCCAGCTTTTATGATATAAGACTGGCCAACCTGATCATATGCTAGCAGGTCGATGACCCTAATCACTCCTCTGAGTTACTGTCCCTCTAGGACAAAAATTGATGTGCAAGTTCATAATTTGATCATGAGTTTTTCACCACTTTTGACTGTCCCTTTGAACTAGCTGAACTGTAGGCCTTGGTATCATACTATCAAATTCTTCACAGCTGTCACAGAGCAACCTCTTCTGTGGCAAATATATAGAAGCCTAGCCAGCTTCTCCCAAACTCTAAGAGAAAAGAGATTCTTTCCTACTATATGTATTTTTTAAAATAGAATTTTATTTTTCCAATTGCATGTAAAGACAATTTTCATATTCATTTTTATAAGATTTTGAGTTCCAAATTTTTCTCTTTCCCTCCCTCCCCTTTCCCGTCCTCAAGATGGCAAACAATCTGATACAGATTATACAAGTGCAATCATGTGAAACACTATATGTATTTTAGAAAGAGAAACCAGCATGAACTCTTTCCATATACTCAAGTTATGGAAAAGATTATAGATTTAGAGCTGGATAGGACCTAGGAGAGCATCTAGTTCAACCTTCTTATTTTAAAGGTGATGTCATGCAAGAAGGAATAAGGACCCAGATTCTGGATCCAAAACCAGCTCTTTCCAGTCTATCACTTTTCCTCCCTGAAGCTGACCCTGCTTTTGTTCATGGTTTGGCATCAGTCTCATGTTTGGGTGGCTATGAGTTCAAATACTTTAACAAGAGCTTATATTCTGCTATTTGAAGTTTATTTGTGCTTTGGTGAGGAAAAGTTCAATAGATATCTCTAAATGAGATGCTGGTGTCCTTCCTTCACTCTCTTGGATCAATCCTTTAGTCATTAATTCTGACCATCTTTGCACTTTCTGTAATGTAATGATATCCTCCTGGCAGTCAGCTGACCACGAGTAAATACATTTCCCATCAAGTCTCAATAAACTTGTGCAGACAGGGACTAATTCCCTTTGCTTCCTGCTGTATGAACTGCTCAAAATAAAATTTGCCTTAATCGCCCACCCCCATACCGTATTATTAGTTTTAATTTAAATATACCCGCCACTATCACTCATAAATTCAATTCTTTTTAGCAGAGTTGTTGCCATCTTCCTTCTCTCCACAGACCAGTGTCAATCAGACATTTTCCGGAAGAGCTTCAGATGTTTCTATTTTCCCCTTCCAATTATTTTCCTTTTTTCAAATTATTTTCCTTTTCGTTAAAGTCTCATTACATTTTTACCTACCTTAAATATTTGTTTTATCAATTCCTTGAAGACAGAGACTGTTTATAATTTTTTGTTTTGTTTTGTCTTATCTTGTTTTCTCTTTGTGTCTCCAACATATCCCACAGTGTCTGGCACCTAGTCGTCCATTAATTATTTCTTGTTGAGTTAAGGTGAATTTGTCCTTTGAACTTTAACACTGACAACATTGAAGTACAATTATGAACTTCAGGATTCACTTTGTTATCTTCCTGACTAACTATGTAATGAAAAAAGTACTGAATTTCAAAGCCCTGACTGTTCCTAACTTGCTATATAACCTTGGCAAATCACTTAATTTCTTTGGATCTCAGTATCCTCTTCTGTCAAATATAATACAATAAATGTAAATACACATACGGATAAATGCAGTATAAATAAATTATATAAATGTATTATATTATATTGTATTAATAATATAATGTGTACCTATGTCAAGTAGCTCTGTGGTATATCATATTCTTGAAGTATCATATGGCACAAATTTGTAGGATTTAAAAAATTTCTTTTGAAGCACATTAGCATTTAGAAAGGCAACAATCTTTAATACACTTATTTTTTAAAATACCAATAAATGCCAAATTTTTTTAAAAAAGGGTGATCACCATTGCAAATTTTAAGTTACCTCTGGTTTAGGATCATGAACTGAAATTGACCATAAAGATATTTAGGTCTAATTCTCAATAAAGAGATAAAAAGTTAAATATTTTGCTGCAGGTCATATAGGAGATAAAAAGCTGAGCCAGGATTCATGCTTAGGTCTCCTGCCTCCAATTTCATTTTATCTTTCTGCTACACAATGCGACTACTGGGATGTGTAGCATATACAAAACAATCTACTTGAGAGAAGGAACTCAAAATATCATGCTCAGTAATTTGGTTTTGATACCATAAGTGAATAGAAAAGCAACAGAACTTGTTTATTTTGATAGGTACCATCTTGACATTTGCCAATAAATCTATCATATTTTTTGTGTTAGTCTTTTCCTCTATTTTAGTTAATTTTTCTTGTCTTGGTAAAGATCAGTGTAATACTCTTTCTACTTCATTGCATTTACCTCATTTTCCAGACCTCTTTCACCATGATTGATTATCAGTGACTATGTCTTAGGATTTCCTTGTTGTCTGGACATGCTGATTTCTACTACAAGTTTTTATCAGATTTTTTTCTCTCTAACAGCATTTTGTGAATTTTCTAAAATTTTTAAATATACTTTTGCATATCTTTGAAATGTTTACAAAAGATATTAATAAGGTTTACTTAAAGATGAATAACATCTGGGAATTGCTTTTTTCCTTTCCTGCAGTAAGTTTGGAAGAGACCCCATTATTCCTTTAAACTGTCTTTGTTAGTGTCAGAACAGTTTTGCTCTTGACTCTCTTTACTTTTTCTTCCCAAGCAACATGATCTCTTCATTTTCAGTCCCAGCCCACCCCTTGCCAGGAGTCGTTTGAATTCAGCATGGTGCAGTGGAAATCATTCTGGCTTTGGAGTCAGAGGACCTGGATTTGAATTTTGATGTTACTACCTATCACCTCTGTAAATCTGAGCCTAGATCTAGACAATCTCCTTCAGAAATCTACATTAAAAGTTTCCCTTTCATCTTAGCATATCTATAGACTATGATTTTAGAACTTATGGATCTCTCTCAAAACCTCTCTTCTTCCACCTTTCATCTCTCTCCACTTTTCCCTTTCTCTCCTTCTCTTTTTCTTTCCTTTTTCTCTTCTTCCTCCTTTCCTCCTCTCAGTCCTCCTTTCCTTCCTCCCACTTGCCTCTTCCTCTTTTCCCCATTTCTCTTTCTCTCCCCTGCCAACAATTTTGTAGCTCCTGGAAACAGATTGAACAGATTGAATCATAGAGTGAGAGCTTCAAGGGATCTCAGGGGCCATGTAGTCCATATCCTTTATTTGACAGATGAGGAACCTGAAGTCCAAGGATGTTAGATAACTTGCCCTAGGTCACATAAGTAGTAAACAGGAACTGGCAAAAATGAAACACATCTACTCTGGCTATAATTTCTTTATGTCATTAAAGTTACTCGAAAAGAGGTCAGTTACAAGTTATTGATGTAACACTTTCCTTCTATTCTGGTGAAAAAATTCTAACTCTTGGTTTTCTTTCTCCAATTTCCTTTAAAAAACACAGATATTAGTTCAGAGTTTAGCATTTCCTTGAGGTTCTCATTCAGTCTTGGAAATACTGTTATCTTATTCATCCACTTCTTAATGCATCCTCTTCTCAAAGATGACATCCTGCTGAAGTATGGTTATAACCATCAAGATTAGTTACTTCCTGTAACACAGTCTTTGGGAGTCCAGAACTTTGCCTGCCATAAAAATGTGCTGCCATGAGAAGGTGGGTAATTAATATAATGGGAAGTAATGATGTTGGGGGTAAAGGTACAAGAGACTCATGGCAGGGAGAAATTTATGACAGCAGGAACTTTATAATGAGTGCAAAGTGTACATTAGTAAATTTATCAAAGGGTCAACATAGAAAATGGATGGAGTATGCAGTGTGCTCAGTGACTTCTTTCTTAGACCAATCAGTGCTGAAAGGCTCACCAACTCCTCAATCAGCTTATCCCTCCTTGACTTGGCACTTACCTAGAAGGATTTCTGTGAGTGATACTTATAATGAAGAAGAAGTGAAAGAGATAGAAACAGAATTAGGAGGGGGGGTGGAGATTGAGGCAACAGGTGAAAAAAAGAGCTGGCAGTTTAAAAAAGCTGTTTCAGGTAGAATTATATATTTTTAAAATTTGCTTTTCATTAAGGATTTTTCAACTTTTGAGAGATTATTGAGAAAATGAATAAGGAGTAAGACTGGAAGAAAGGGAATTGTTTGTCTACTTAAGAGAGCTTTTTAAAGCATTTTGAAGTGATGCCTAAGTATAGACTATTAATTATGATGTAAGCAATTGTCATTATATTCCAATTATATTATTTATGTCAAATGATGAAATATAATTACAATGGAAACAGAAATCAGCATTGGTAAAATTTGTACTTTAATGTGCTAGTAGTAAATTGCACATGATGACTATTTCAAGTTTGTACATAGTTGCCTTCATGGTGTTTCCGTCATTAGACTCCGAACACCTTGAGACCATGAACTTGCCTTTTTTTGTATACTTAGCCACTTAGGATTGTTATTGTCACATTGCAGGAGATTAAGAAATTTTCATTGATTGATTGATGTTAGATGATTTGTTTTTTGGTAAGCACCACTATTCCTCCGGAGAGGTAGTCTAGAACTGGCTTTGCTCTTGGATGACCTGACTTCAAATTCCAATTTCTTTATTATATATGTACGGACTTGTAAAAGCCTCTTACTCTCTTTGGGCCTCAGTTTCCTCTTCTGTAAAATGAGGGCATAGACATTATAGCCTCTAGGGTTCCTTCTAGCTCTATGATTCTAGTTGACTATATATAACTACAGGAATAAAACTGCAAAGATAATTTATTATCATTGTTTATTTTCGGTGAGATCTGAATTAGTGAAATTTTATTACAGCCATTATTTAGAGATATTCTCTTATTTGAGCACCATGCAAAGAGAAAATAACCCTTCCTGAGCGACAGGGTCAGTTTTCTAGAAATATTAAAAGAGTTATTGAATTGAAATTAAGGAGATGTAGTTCTAGTCCCAGCTTAGCCTGGAAACAAGTGAGTGATCTTGAAAAAAATCACTAATCTACTAGGTGTCTTTGTTTCCCTAGTGGTGAAGTGGAGTTGGCCTACATGATTCCTAAGGTTTCATTAAGTTCTATAATTTTCAAATACTCAAACGAACTGGTAATCTTAGAAATAGGCATCTTTCTGCCAATGATGCATATTATACTGTCATTCACCCCAACCTTCCCACCCTGTGCAATTTTTGTACATTTCCTCACATGAATTTGGTACCTGGAGGGTCACCCATTGTGCTGTTGGCTGTCTTGGTTTTTGCTGACATCAAGAGTATGCCAGTAGAGGTAGTCTTCATTCTAACCGTGTAGTCATCCATCTTCTTGAATAGTCTAGATTAATTTCAAGATTTTATAGTAGTCATTCTTGTACCTTTGCGTACTTATTCATATGGATAATGAATTTTTGATATGTTTCTCTAGTTTTCAGAATCCACTAGTTTAGAGCCCTAAAATAAAGTTTACAAATTACAGATGAGTTGCCAATCAACACTGGTGACATTCTGCATGCTCATTAAATCATAGTAGTGTTTATATTTATTGAAGAACTGTCAAAAATTTGCCAGAGTGGCAGGAAGGAAAACATTAGTTTCATCTGTGTGCAATATAACCGTAATAAAAAATTATGATATTAGAGCAATGATTTCTGAAAAAGATTGAATTAGCAATGTGAAATTTAGAGCCCTCTCATTTGTATAAAATCTGTGGAATGCTAGTACATGGCTGATTTGGGAAAAAGAAAAAAGAAAAAGATAGAAAGAAGATAAAGAAACAGAAATTCAGACAGATTCAAACAGCTAAGGCAAATTGTTCTCTGTTTCTATGTCCTTTTGAACTGCCAGTATAGTATGGATGCCCTGTCTTTTGATATTAAAATGCTGGCTCCCTGATGAATTCTATATCTGATAGGAATTACAGATCTGATAGTTAGTGAAATAAATCTGGTCTTTCCTATTAAATGATATTCAGCTTTTTAATTATGGGTATAACTAGTAGCATAATTTTAAATTCTTGGTCTGTGAGCAAAAATCTCAAATGGGTTTCCTTTATTCTATTAATGACAAAGGAGATCTCCAGCAGAAGTAGTTTCCTCCTTTTATGAAACTGTCTTCAGTTCAGGGGATCCATGGACAATAGTTATGCCATTTATTATAAAGACCATTGGTAAGGTCAAAATGCCACTTATGAACTGGTATAGTCTAGAACTGGACAGAAGTTAATTCATTTTCATAAACATTCATTAGCTATCTACTTAGCATGGTGATACTGGACTGGGTCCTGGGGATACAAAGCCAAAATGAGGATACATTCCTTGCCTTGGGGGAGCCTACATTCTGGTAGTGTCACCTGTCAACTTGTTCTCAAGAAACAGTTTATACAATGATTTTTGTTGGTGTTGTGTCCTTTTGTAGTTGTGTCTGATTCTTCATAAAACCTTTTGGGGTTTTCTTGGCAAAAATACTGATAAGAGAGATGATGGATTCATGAGGTAAAATGAGACATATGCCCTTCGATATGGCCAATGTATTATGCATCTTAGTGGCAAGAATTTTTTTCTTTTTTTCTTTTTCAAAAGAGAGGGGAAGGTGTTAGGGAGAGAAAATAAATGCTTATTAGTTGAAGGAAGTAAAATATAAAATAAAAAAAATTTTCTATAGTGAATTTTTTCAAATATTCAATGTTATATGGAATCTGGATTCTTAAATGTACTAAGTTCCTAATTTATTAAGGTTCAGGAATGTCAGAATGAGGAAAAGGACTCAGCTAGAGCTTGATGGGTGATTGGTAGCTATAATTTTCCACACAGACTTTTTTTTTTGCTCATATAAAAGCTACCTTCTGAACATGCAAAAGTTTAATGAAATCTAGGCACTACAGTGGTATTTCCTAGCTAACAAAGACTAAGTGTAGTTGGAAAACTTAGCATGTTGAGTTCTGCTTTCCAAAATCAACCACCTAAGGACCAAGGAATGAGACTCCAACTGGAGGATCCTGGTATATTATTTTTGAGTTATAAAACAGCTTTTATAGATAAGCCATGGGGCTCTGGTATAATTTAGTAATGTTTGTATTTGTTGGAGAACTGTAAAAAATTTGCCAAAGTGGCAGGATGCAAAACAGAGGCCTCATCTGTATGCAACATAGTCATAACATGAAATTATGAGCTCAGAGAGATGATTTCTGAAAAGATTGAATTAACAATGTGAAATTTAGAGCCCCTCATTTGCATAAAGCTATGGAATGCCAGTGCATAACAAAGGCAGGAATTTGTTTAAAATCATCAAAAACTGCATGTCAGAGTTCTGTCCCCATGTAGACGACCAGTTTTCTTTTTTGCAAAGGCCCTAGGAATTTGTATTTGTAGAGGGTTTTGTTTCCTGCTCAAACCTACATTAAATTAAAGACAATCAGGAATACTACTGGAAAATCATTAGTAAATTATTTCCATTATTTATGAGAATAATTTCTTTAGAATCCCCAAAGGAATTGGGAGTCCTATGTATCAGAAATACTTCTATGAAGGCAGCTTCACCATTTCAACTAGCCTGTCAGGATGTAGATAAATCCTATGAAACTGCCTATGACCCATAGAAATGAAATGATATCAACATGGTAAATTTCAGAGGTAAGATTTCAACTTATATTTTCCTGACTATAAACAAAGCATTCTATCATAATTCCAGGCTTCCTTGAAGCCTCAGTCTAGAGGAGTTAATTTTTAGATAAGATAGGATCTAAAATCTGGAGCTGTAAGGATGCTCAGAGACTATTTATACCAAACCCCTTATTTTACAGAAGGTGAAACCAAGATTCCTGAAAGTTAAATGACTCATCTAAGTCCACAAAAGTCACAATTTTAATTAGCCCTTCCATTGCCATCACTGCTATCTCATACCTGAATTCCTTGGCTACCTGAATCCAAAGAAAACAGGACCCTAGATGGAACCATGACTTTTATTTTGTGCCCAAGGATCCCTCTCATATTGCTCCGGATCTGGTTGACCATGTGATAATGTAATGTTTACAGATTCTTAAGAAAATGAAGTCATTGATTTATTAAAATATAAAAGCAGCTAAAAGACAACAACAAAGAATTGGATTTCTTAGTTCATACAGCTAAAAGGTACCAAATACTAAATTCATTCCACCTCCTTTTATGACTGCTTTTTTTTTGCTCTTAACTACCATTAATTTTCATTTTCAGCTACTTTTTTTTGAAGATTAATAAATACATAATTAGTCCTTTATACATATACGTATATATGTATATATATACACACACACACACACACATATATATATATATATATATATATATGTATACATATATATATTCTGCCCTGTAAAGAACAATAAATGAAATTGGAGAAGAAAGGAGATGTAAAGATGGAATCTGATTGGTCTATCTTGGACCACTACTTTGGGAAAGTTCAGCCTTGTCACCATGAAACCATAAACCATGGGACCATAAATCAACTCTACATCGTTCCTGAATTGAGTGTATCAATATACTCCAGCATTTCTCCTGAATAGCAAGGGATAATATAATAGACACAAGTAATAGTGTCTATTATAAGAAAACATGTAAATAACTAAAATTTGACCTTTCGTGAGATGGAATGTGTGATGGAGGAGCATGTGCTTGCCATCAATGTTGTTTTCACACTCATCTCATTGTCACTAAAACTGCAGGCAAATTGAAAGGAGATTATGGGAATTCTAAGACATGCTAATAGAAGGCTTCTTATAAAGCTGGGACAGAGGAAATATCAAAGAAGATGAGCTGAGTCATTCCAAACAACTTCAACACACAATGCTTCAGAACTTCCTGTTCTATACGTTAACAATTGCTGAGAGAAACTTTGATATGCTGTGACCTATATCATGTCTCTTGCTGAAGCCACTATTCACCTCTTCTTTTGAAAAGAGACCTATGAATTTGGCATCTGCTTCCTTGCAAGGCAATAACTTCATTTAGTTTTTATTCAGTTACAGAGATTAAACCTAGATAATATTAGAGAAACCAAAAATAAGTGAGGCTAAACCATAAATGGGAAATGGGAGATTGTCCATAATGTGATTTCAACTTATGTTTCTTCTAGAGCAAGGGCTTCTGATAATAGGAAAGAGATCAGGGCAAGGGGCCAGGGAGAATATCTAGCAGACCTTTTGGTGGAGATGGTGGTGAGAGGTGGGGAAGAGGGAGGAAGTTCTTCTCCCTGATCTCCCCAAACTCCAGTACCTTTCCTTACAGTGTCATTAATGATAGCAATGCACTCATAGGTCAGTGTCTTTTAATGCAAAAGACATTACTGTACTCTGTGGGAAGAGTGGTTCAAGGTAGGACAATATACAGACATAGTATTTAAAAAGTCCAATTTTAAGAGAGTTTGTGTTAATTCCCTAAATCAGGATATGTCTGGGGTCCAGCTTTTTCTTAGTCCTTACTCTTAGCAGTCTGTATTCTTTTGAGAAGCTGGTCATACCCAGGCACTTGAGAAACTGATCTTGTCATTAGTCTATTTTTTTTGAATGTGGAATTTTGTCTTTCTTAGCTTGATTAATAGTCCTCTCTCCAGTCGGAACGTATCCATTCCTCTTTCAACTCAGTCATTTAGTCTCTTCGGCAAGAGGTAAAGAAGTGGAATCATGGGATCATTCATTTAGGGCAGGAATTCTTAACCTGGGGTCCAGGACTTTTCAAAAACATTGTAACTATTTTTGATACAATTGATTTCATTTACAATCCTATTTATTTTATTTTATGCATTAGGAATTCATAGGCTTTCCTAGATTGCTGAAGTACTAGGTAGCCCTCATCAGATAGCCAAAGGGTCCATGAGACAAAAAAGATTAAGAAGCCAGATTCAGATAAACCTCAGAAATTATTTAGCTTAACTCTCTCTTTTTACAGATAAGAAAATAGAAGCTTGGGGAGTTTTGGAGTGAGTGAGTAAACTGTAAAAAAAAAAAACCAAACAGGGCAGGAACATATTTCATGCAAGGAATTTCAGTAAGTAAAAGTATGAAAGTGAGAAAGTACAGGATGACTTCCTTGAAGTGGGAAGATTAATTTAACTGTGTCAAGTACAAGAAAAGAGGTGGTGGCCAAGGAGGTTCATTTCATACTGTGGTTATAACTAAACCCATGCCACCAGCCCTGACCTCTCACAGGGGTTGGTATTGAAGCCTCCTCACCACATCGCCTTCTGAGCCACCATTATTGTGTGCAGAGGGGGTGTCTAGTCTTCCCTTTGTCATGGTGTGGGGTGATTACCATTCCTGAAATTAGCACCTGTATTTCTTTTTCCCCTCTCAATAATATCTCTGACTTTAGTAGTAGTTCATATTTAAAGAGTGTGTTAACACAAAATGCTTTCTTCACGAGAACATTGTGAAATGAAAAGTCTCTATATTATTATTCCATTTCTACTGATAGGGAAACTCAGGAGGTTTGGGGCTTGCCGGTCATTACAATTTACCCAATTTACCTATGGTCACATGCATAAGTGATAGAACTAGGATTCCAAAACAGCTCTTCTGACACCAAGTGCAGTTCTCTTTGGTGTATATTGTACTCACTCTCTGATTTGTCAAGATTGAATGTCAATTACATCCCTGGTCACTTGGCTGTTCTTCCTTCTGCATATATTTCCATTCAAAATGTAAAGGAAGGAGGAGACAAGGTATATCACACCTTTAATGAAAACTACTGCCAGCTTCCCTGGCAACCTGAATAGGAGTGATCCCTTCCTCTTCTGAAGGGTCATTTGAAGATTTCATTTTATTTTTTTAAGAGGTAGATAAAGGATTTTACTAGGCTGTAGAATCTGTGAGTGAAGCCAATTATGAACCAACAGTCAGCAGCACATATAATACTCTACAGTACTTAAATTTACAATGGGACGCATTGAACGCATTTTTTTCCTCCCACATGCAGGTCTATTTTGTGAACCTAGATTTATGGTGAAACAAGAAATGAGGTTACTTTAAAGCTCCCATGAGTACCTGTAGCTTCAATTATTTGTACCATATCATTTGATTTTTCCCTCACATGTAATAACAATTAGAGACATTATTGCCTTGTACCATTAGATAGCTTTTCATCTGCAAATGAGTTGTCTTCCCTAGTAGTCTGCATGTTTGGGGGCAATGATCTTGTCTTACATATCATATCTTTTTGCCCCCAAAGCAGGACCTTGTAAGAAGGAAGTGTTCAAAGAATGTTTGTTTAAAAACTGATTCTAAGCATTTTGCACATGTGTATAGTACAGCAGAGAGGTCTCTGGATTTGAAGTGAGAGGTTATCTGGGATTGAATATTGTTCTTGGTCAAATGACTTAATCTTTCTGGGCCTCAATTCTCTTAATTGTAAAGTGAAGGAGTTTAGACCAGAAAATATTAAATATCTCTTCCAACTCTAGACTTCCCTTGGAGGTCCCTTCATCATCAAATAATTTCCCAATAGTCTAAAAGGATATAAATAGGAAAGAGGAGCAAACAAGTATTTAGGAAACGTACATGCCAGACACTTGGCTAAGCATTTAGCGACGTTATTTCATTTTATCCTCACAATAACTTGGGAAGATAGGTGCTATTAACCTTATTTTACAGAAGAGGCAACAAAAATAGGTAGAGGTTAAGTGACTTGTATAGGGCCACATACTTTTAAGTGTCTGAGGCAAGATTTGAACTCCTGACTCGAAGTTTAGCCCTTTCTGTGCTCCTAGCTTGCCTCTAGAAGAACTGTTCTAGTCTAATCTCTGCCCCTAGTTAAAAATGTGTGACCGTAGACATCATAACATGTTTATGGCTCAGTTTCACTATACAGTAAATGAGATTAGGTTAAATGGCATTTAAAGTATTCTCTGTCTCAAATTTCTTTTTGTAATGTTGGAGGAAATTTCAATATTAATATTCCTTATTTTTCACACATTTTCCAGAAAACTATGAGTCCAGTTACCTCCACTCCTGAATATGATACAAAAGTATCTCTTTTATCCATAATTTTTTCCAGGTTAGAATTACTAATTCATTGTACTTCTCTTCATCCAATCTGAATTCCTGCCAAACTTGACATTCCCTGTAGTCGTAGAAACTATTGTAACTGGAATGTACTCACTCTCTATCTATGACTCGGAATCTGTATGTTTTTTTAAGACTCAGTTTAGATGCCACATTCCCTGTGAAGACTAACCTTGTTACTATTGTGAAACTAGATTTTAATGAACTGAATGTTAATTTTCTTGAATATAAGGAATGAATTTCATGGAATTCTTTGGGAGTATATAAAATTTTAAAATGTATTTTGGAATACAGTGAAATTATCAATATACTTAATATGTGTTCACTAAAAGAGCAAAATAGGAAGCAGGTATGTGTCTGCTTAATGGCTAATGTGTTGTAGTAGAGAGAGTACTCACCCAAAGACCAGGAGACCTTGGTTGAATGGCTGGCCCTGTCACTAATTCTTTGAACAAGTCATTTAGCTTCTTTTAAAAAAGTATTTAAAAAAATATTTAAAAAGAAAGATGTTATATTACATGTATTTAAGTTCCCCTCAAACTTTGATGATCACAAATGAGCAAGCATCTGAACTATTTTTTGAGTATGTGCCATTTAAATAAAATCAATATTTGCAATATACAAATATATGTGTGGGAGGAAAGAAGCAAAGATTTATCAAGTGCCTATGATGTGTTAGGCACTGTTTTAGTGCTTTACAAATGTTATCTCATTTGATTCTATAAAAACCATTTCAGATATCCCAGTTTACATTTGAAGGAACTGAGAAAGAGAAAGTATGTGACTTGCCCAGGGTCACCAGCTAGAAAGTGTCTGAGATTGGATTTGAATTTGGATTTTCCTGACTCCAGGACAAGCACTCTATCCACTGTGCCACTTAAATACCTAAAAGAATTATATCCTTCAAGGATCTACTATTTGATTAGAATAAATATTCCCACAACTGACACAGCTCACAACCCCATTGTTCCTTAGCAGATGATGTTCCTAAGATGAAAAAAAAAGCAGAAAAATAATCTAACATTTGGTGGCCACTACAGAATCTTTTTCACTTGGTTGAGTTGGGTCTGGAATGCCAGAAACCTTTCCAACTTGGGAGGTCTTCAAGTTCTGCTGGCATACCCTTTGACAATGATGAAGCTTTGCAGGATTTTCATGGACATTTGTCTTATGTGTTCATCAACACTCTGGAGCAGTTCTAGTGTCCTTTCTGGCAGTGTCAATGAAAGGCAGAACTAACCACAGACATTTCAGGAAAGTGGTAATGGTGGCAGTGATGGTAGTGGCAACTAGGGTTCAAGAAGGACTGAAATAAGCTCTTACATAAATATTTCCAACATTTATATTGCCATGACAATATTGGCTTAAATTTCAGAAACAAAAATTTTGAATCTTAGTTCCCAAGAGAGCAAATGGAGATTGATTTATGCTCAGAACTTCTCTAGCATCTTGTCAACACCATGATTGTTGCCAGAGCTCATCATACAAAGTGCTGACATTTTCTGGGAACCCACTTGTCTTTACACATAGTCTCTCCAAGAGATTATATTTGCACACTTGGTGTTTTTATTTTTAAGTACATGACACTGATTATTGATATTAGAATCATTCTAATGTCATTGTTCTGTGGTTGCTTAACAAGTGTTAACCCAGTTCATGCCAATACATAATTCCCAGGTGCCAATATAATGTTCCAGAAAAGCAACAGACTTCCTTTAATCTCCAATGCTGCTGACATTAAAGAAGCATTAAGAATGCAAAAGGTGCAAACCCACAGCTCATTCTCACTCTGCTAACAAGCTGCTAGACCCCATGGAATTCTCCAGGATTTATAGTCCATTTTAAGAAACATCATTTTTTTCCTTTGCCACAACTCTAGGTCCATAAAATTGTGAGTGTTTCTTCTTACATGTATATCTGAAAAAGGAAAAAAAATCATTGCAAAGCATTGCAAAGTCAAGTACCACAGAGGCATTGGAGCTGCTGCCTCTTGATTCATAATTGCCTATGCTAACAGATCCCACAGCTTAATAAAATCCTTTATATAAAATTGTAAAAAAAAAGAATCCCTCAAGAAATTGCTCTCCTTATAACTCTAAGAGCTACAAATCTCTTGATCAGTTGTAGCAAATGGGTAAACATATCAGCGCCATAATGAAGGGCCTCCATTTGATGATATCTGCCTAATAGTTATTCCAAAAAACTTTCATAGAACATCCAATTTGCAGATTTCCAGCACTTACTTTTCTTTTGAAAATGTATCACATTTCCATTTCTTCTTTACTCACAATGGTCAAGATGAGTGAGCAGTAAGTCAAACATTTGTGCTCACATTTTGAAAAAGAAAACCATTTTATTTTTTCTCTATTTTTAAACTATCTTTTTCTCTATTTTTTTTTCTGGCTCATTCTCTTTCTCTACTTTTTCCCTTTCCCATTTTCTTATAGGACAGAAGGGAAAGTTGCCACTGGAGTATTTTAATCTCTGTTATGCATTAGTCCTTAAATTAAAAACCTGTAACTGTTGAACTCTTCTTTATCTTGTTATAGGCTATCAAAGTATTAATTATAGAGCTAGAGGATTTTATTATCTGTACTCTGTATTCTTGAAAGGTTGTTTATAAATGGGTAAAAAGACTGAATCACTTTCCATCTATCAATTTGTGCTATTTTTCCAGCTCATGTGCAGCTCATTTCCTTTTTCAGTCTCCAATGTGGGACCAGCTCCCAATAAACTTCCTGACTGATTTTGATTTGACTTGCACTGAGCATCATTCAGTTCGTCAAATGCCAGTCAGATGCAGATGACTCAGTCAAGTGAAAGAAAAGGGCTGTTAGAGAATGGGATGCTATGGTATAAAGAAGGGCAGCCAGAGGAAAGTTCAGATTTAGTTTTGGGACTCTGGATTCCTTAGACCCTAAGTAAGAGGAAACTGTGGTTTTCCATCTAGAAAATCATGCAGGTTTAACTACTCTACTTCTGGCTTCGGAATTATCATCATTCACCATTTAAACTCTCATTTGTTGCCATGGGAAGATCTAATTTTAACTGTGGCCTCGATTATAGATTAATAAAGCCTGTGGATCCAGAGTGGAAACCAAGACATATTGATTGGATCACTTACAGTTTCCATGACTTGGACAAATCCACATGAGAATGATTTTTAGTAGGTTATTTCAGCATCCCTTTAAATCACACTTTTCTAGGTTGCCACATAATTTTTTTGTGAATTAAGCATCATGAACCTATTTGCCTTCTTTATATATGATTCTTATGATTTGCATCTTTGTATTTATTGATTACCCATCTCTGGCTCAAGAAACTTTAAAATCTTATGTTTGCCAAGTTATATACTATCAGACTCCAGTGGTAGCAAGTCATGGAATTCGACACATCAAGTGGTATTATTCTTTTTTCTAATCAATACATAGTTTAGAGCCTGGTTGATTGGTGAAAAATGATCTTCACTGTTGAAAGGAATTAAATGAATGTGATTATTGCTATGGTATGATAATTTTTTTAAAAAATAAATTTTAAATGTTTCTTGATACCTTTTTAAAAATAACATCTTAATTTCCAGATACCTCTCTCCTCCATAATTTCTTTTTAGCCACCTCCTGTAAAGAAGAATAAAAAAGGAAAAGAAAAAATATTCAGCAAAATATTCCATATATCAAGAGCATATTCCATAACCTCATATTTTGGCAAAGAAAGAAGGGAAGTACCTATTCCTATCCCTACTTTTAGATGAAATTTGGTTACAAGGGATTGTTTTATACTTTTATTTCCATTTCCACTGTGTTATTCATTGTGCATATTATTGTCTTCCTTCTGGTCACTTTGTTGCATCAGTCCACACAAGTCTTTCCATTCTTTCATTCTTCATGTTCATTGTTTCTTATAATCATTGATTATTTGTTATTTTCACATGACACAATTAGGTGAGCCATTGAAAACCATTGGATTCCTACTTGTTTTCAGTTTTTTTATATCACAAAAAGGAAAGATCTAAATTTTTGTGCTATATAGGACTTTTCTTTCAATATTTTGTCTTAGGGCATGTGTGTAGCAGTGGGATCTTGGGATGAAAGATCATAGGCATTTCAGTCACTTAAAAAAAAGAAGAATAATTCTAACATGATCAGAATAGTTGGAGCAATTCCCAACCCCATCAATAATGTTTCTGTAACTCTTTTATCATTGACTATTTCCATTTTTGTCATTTTGCTGGGGAGGGGATGGGAATGTTAAGGTTAAACTAATTATTTTGATTTATATTTTTCTCATTATTTAATTTTTACTGAATATTACTAGTGACTTGTAGCCATTTTTCATATGACTGATAATTTGTAATATTTCTTTTGTAATAATTTTTTCAGTGAGTGACAGGAAAAGGGGTATTCATACAAAGACAAATAGTATCTGGGGGACTTGGAGTGATTACTATTAGGATATAAGTTCCTGTGAGTCAATTGTTTCATTCACTGTGTGTGTATCCTCAGTGTCTGACACAGTGTCTTGTTAAGCACAAAAAGGTACCTAATCAATACTTGTGGGTAGCTTGTTATAGAAGCAAATAAAAATCTGGTGGCAACAAAAAACAAAACACAACAGCCACCACAGCAAAGAAAGAAATGCAGAAGCAGCTGGAACCATTCCATTTGGTAGAAAACCAAGAGAAAGTGATCGTGTTAGGGGATGGCTAGGGAAGGTAGAATAAAGCAGAAGGAAGAATGGTTGAGACTAATTATCTTAATTTTTCTCAAGGTCCTATTTGCTAAAATTGTCTCCTTTTGTCATTGAAGTAAAAACCTCTTTATTTTAGATTGCCATCAAAGCTAGAGTCGAGAGTAGTAAGATAAAGTAGAGAATAGCAGGTGACACGTCCTTAATATATGCCACGTCTGGTCAGCAGTCCTGTCATCCTTTTAAAAAGAACCCTTTCCTCATTTTTTTAGAATAAAAGAGGGCTGTGTTCCTAACACAAAAGGCTGATGCTAGATTTTCTTTGCTGATAAATTATGAATATCAATTAGATTGCTATTCTTTGAAAATTTCAAAGCTCAAAATCATACCTCCTAATTCTTTTTAGCATGCTCCATCTAACAACTGTGAATACCTGAATTCTTTCATTATCCTTTACTCTGCTAGTTGGTTTAGAAGAACTGTAGATGGCAATCCAACCACAAAAATGATAGGGTTGGCTAAACTTAGTTATAGATTTTTCTTTGCTAGAGGCACAACATTATGTTGATCTAGGAGGGCAGTGTATCAGGGAAAGCAATCATAAAAAAACAAAAGCAAGTCTCAAAGAAACGAAAAACATAAGATAATCTCTTACAAGCTTCCTTTCTAAATTCCACTACATGTAAACCTACAAAAAGCAATTCTGGGTTCATGAGTGTAATCAAGAAATACTGTGAAGACATTTCAAATTGTAGATGTAGTAGAAATTCTCAGTTTCCATGGGAACAGGGTATCACATATGAAAACAGACCATATCATATAGAAGATTTAATTACAATGAAGTGACTAATGAATCAAGGTAATTTCTTGGATTATTTGCGACTGATGTACATTAAAATTTAGTAGTCAAGGCAACTCGTTTATAAAAATAGTAAGGAGAGAAACTAGTGCAAAGTGGTAAGTGGCATTTCAAAAAGATTTTGAAAAGGCAGAAGCAGCTTCATCAATTACACACATGTCTAAATGTAAAAGAATCATAGGAGAATGTACTTAAGTTTTCTATGAGAACTGTGAACTATTCATAATTGAAACAATATCTGTATTTCCCAAGTACAATAAGGGTACTTTTCAAAATGGGCAGAAATCTACTGTTTTAGTTATTGGAAGAGAATTTAGGTGTTTTCATTTAGCAATGACTTTCTTTATATTTTAAGGAATTGAAACATTGTCCATAGACCTATTCTGGTCAAGATAGGAGATCTTTTTGGATTCTCCAAACAACATTCTATTAGTAGATTTGCTATTGATTTGTGTATGTGTGTGTGTAAATGGAACCATTATTTGATAGGTCTTTTTAATGGTTTTAAAAAATATGTGAATGTATTTACCATCTGGTAAAATATATAGGTGATTGGACATAAGTTAGAAAAGTCAGGAGAAGATCTCCAGTCACTTGTTTGATCACTGGGACAAGAGGGCTGAAAAAATGGAAGTTGCTCTTGGAGTGCATATAGGAAATATAGACTTGGAAGTAGAGCTGCCTTTCTGATTGGTTGTAAACTCTGTTTTATGGGGGCAGTCAGCCCTATACTTTTTGTTAGGGCATGAAATATATTGCATTCTCCTGAAATATACTTGCTGAATGGACTACCCAAACACATGAAACAGGTCAGTGTTATACATGACTTGAGAAACATGACTTACCAAATATAAGTATGTAGTAGCATGTAAGCTCCTTGAGTGTAGGAACTCTTACTTTTCTACTAGAATTTCCAGAACTGAGCACAGTACTCAACACATACTTGACACATTGATGCTTATTGGTTTATTAATACATGTTGAGAGCTGGAAGAGGCAGGACTGAGGCTTTTTAGCTACAGAGAATCTCTAATTGTGACACGTTTCCAATGGGGATGGAATCTCAATAGAAGCGAAATCTTAAGATGCTGATCCACCCAATGGAAAATCAGGATTTGTAGGTGGATTGGGGGTGGTTTTATGAGAAGGGAGATCCAGGAAGCATTATTGTGGAACTGGAGCCAAGAGGTCAGATGAAGAGATCGATTACATGGAGCAGTTATGGGACAACGATGGCCAGTCGGCAGAGTTTTGTGCTTAGTGTGACTCTTAGCTTGTTTTTGTGGGCTGATAGTTCTCTTGCTTTTCCTTGACCCTGTCAATTTCCTGCAATTGTGCCCATAAAGTGTCCAGAGAAAAAAAAAACAAAGTGACTGCTTAGTAACTTGCTGCTTTGAAAAAGGGAATGAGAAGAGGCAATTTTGCTGAACCTGTGGAATGAAAGGTACATTGGGAACTGTGGTCATATATTATTATAAGGCAGGAGGAACTCTTTATTTAACCATTTAAACAAATGACATAGAACTGAAAGCTGATAATAATTTTTATTTTGTTAAATAAATTTATTTAACTTTTTACATTCATTTTCACAAGATTTTGAGTTCCAAATTTTCTCCCCATTTGTCCCCTCCCCCCTCCCCAATACACTGAGCATTCTAATTTCCCCTACCACCAATCTGCCCTCTCTTCTTTCATCCCTCCCTTCCCT
>CM053772.1:184177220-184382780 GCA_028658325.1 Potorous gilbertii | reverse complement strand
ATTGGCTTTTTGAACCTCTTTTGCCAATTGAGTTAGCCTATTTTTCAAGGTGTTATTTTCTTAAGCATTTTTTTGGGCCTCCTTTTTCAAGGTATTGACCCGTTTTTCATGCTTTTCTTGCATCTCTCTCATTTCTCTTCCCGGTTTTTCGTCCACCTGTCTAACTTGATTTTCAAAATACTTTTTGAGCTCTTCCAAGGCCTGAGCCCATTGGATATCTATTTCAGATGTTTGGGATACAGAGGCCTTGACTCCTATGTCTTTCCCTGATGGTAAGCATTGTTCTTCCTCATCAAAAAGGAAAGGAGCTAACATCTGGTCACCAAGAAAGTAACCTTCTATGGTCTTATTTTTTTTCCCTTTTCTGGGCATTTTCTCAGCCAGTTACTTGACTTCTGAGATTCCTCTCTACCCAGCTATTGCTTGGGATCTAAGATTCAAATGCTGCTCCCCAGCCTCAGGGCTTTCATCAGAGGGTGGGGCTGCTATTCAGGGTAAGATTAAATCAGGTTCTCAGGTGGGGGCAGGGCCGCTGTCAGGTTCAGTTCCCTCAGGGGGTTTAGGCAGAGACCTTTCGTAATGGAGCTTCTGCCAAGCTCCTGCCAGCTCCAGGAGCCTCTGGCTGCCGGCTGCCTCTGCCACTGCCTCCCAAGGGGGCCTGAGTTATGGAGACATCCTGCTCCCCTCTTGGCCGGCCCAGAAGCCTCTCTCACTGACCTGCAGTGCCTGTGGGTGGAGGGTCCCCCATGGCCAACGGAGATTCCATCCCTGAAGCTTGCTCAGATCTGCTCCTCCTGGGGCTGCATGACCAAGGTAGGGCTGGGTTCTGCTCTGGTCCCATATGTGAGGGACCTTTGGTGAGTGTTTTTCAGGTCTTTCTGGAACAGAAATCTCCTCCACTCTGTTGTTCTGTGGCTTCCACTGCTCCAGAATTTGTTAGGAGTTCTTCTTTACAGATATTTTATAGGCTGTGTTTTTGGAGCTAGCATAAGTGTGTCTTTCTATTCCGCCAGCTTGGCTCCTCCCTGCTGCTAATAATTTTTACTGATAATCATTCAACCAATAGAATATATTAAGCTTTCACTATGTGCCCCACCCTTGAATCACTGGAGATACAAAAACAATGAATGAAGTAATTCCTACCTGCAATAAATTTAAATTATAAAAGCAGAGGCAACAGGTATGTGGATACATACATACAGAATAAATACAAGTAAACACAAAGTAATTAATTACAAGGTAATTTGTGAGGGAGGGAATTTGCAGTTCAGGGGATGTAGAGAACCTTGAGGGGTTTGAAAGAGCCCCTTATCAAGAGTTTCCCTCCTCCAAGGGAGAGTAGCTGACTTGAGAAGTTAAGTGATATATTGTTCTCAGGTGCACATCCTTGAATTCGGGTGTTGAAGTTCCAGGAATCAGAACCCCTGCTATACAGGGTAACATTCCGATAAAGAGGCCTTGAGGTCTCCCTTTCTACTTATCACAATTGTTCTGTTTCTTGCCTCAATTGCTACCCCTATGTTTTTTTTTTACTATTTAAGTACCCCAACCCCCTAATTTATTTGCTCAGTATGTCCAGAATAAACTCAGCTTGTTCAGACTTCTGTGTCCCACCTGTCTTTTCATCCTCTCTCTGTGAGCCCTGTAACCACCCCAGACCTGCTGGACTTTGCTGGCCCTCAGCAAGGGGATCAGTAGAGTTTTATGTAGAAGGTGGTACTTAATGGCTATTTGAAGTGACTAGAAAGGGATTCTATAAAGCAAGAAATGTTTTCCCAGCATAGGGAGTGGCCAGTACAAAGGCTCCAAGAAAAGAGATGGAATGCTATATATGAGAAATAGACTGAAGGTCAGTTTGGCTGGATTATAAAGTATGAGGTGGGGAGTAATGATGATATGACTTGAACTTTACTTTGTCTTGAGTGAGGGAGGGTCGTGCAGGTCACCAGCTTCACTTTCCTTCCAGAGTCATCAGAATTCAGTGATCAGATATTCATCAGGATGATTGGAGATGACCCAGGATGCAATGGGAAACCTTGACCCCTTTGGCTAAGGGCTATTCAGTTACTCACTTAGGGTGAGTTAACACCAGATCTATTTAAGAAGTAACCAGGGGATGGGCCCTTTAATGAGGCATAGAAAAAAAAAAGACATCAGTACAATGAAGCTGGAAGAGTAGGGTGGGGCCAGGTTGTAAATGATTTGAATCAGAGGTAATTTACTAGGGAACAGTACATTTACCTAAGGCCATTCACTGCCTAAGTGAAAATCTATCAGTCAGAAAGCCATATACTTTCAGTAGGTATGGCAGATAGAATGTTGAACCACCATGGCTACAAATTCTAGACCAAAGATGGTTTTTCAGAACATGGCTAGCACAGTCCTGGGACTATTATCGGAATCATCTTTGACAGGCATTTTGAGGCATCATCTTGAACCCAAGAAGTAGCATCATTCTTATGGCTAGATAAACTGGCTCAATAAGGGCATCAGAAGACTCGACTAGACAAATACAAATAAAAGAGAGAGAATAAAAATTCCATTTTAGATGAATTTTCTTTTGATATCAATTATTTCCAGAGTTACTTCCAATGAGAAAAAAAAACGTAGGATTTGAAACTCATGGCATGTATGTCTTTATGCTTTTGTTGTTTACAAAGAAAATAAGTTTTGACCCCAGTCATCTGGAATCTTCATTTGCATTATGGTAGGCACCATGTATACTATGTTTTTAGTCGTGCTTTGAGAAGGGAAATGCTTAAGAAACAACAGAAGCTCAACTTGAGAAGATGTCAAGCTGGGATTCTGAGAAATCAAAGCAGGAAACAGAAAAACTGGGTCCACAGCCTTTGAACAAAGTCTCCAATCACTCCTGGTATCTTAGCATCAGATGCAAACAGTGCTGGGCTGCTCCAGTAGCAACTGTAGCCACAAAAATAAAGAGCAAAATCTTGTTGTGTTGTAGAATGAAAAAAAACAAAATGAATCACATGGAGACCTGTGGACTCACAATTACAGTGAGGTTTCCTTTCTAGTAGTGCTACTCAATCAATCAATATATATTCATTAAACCTACTCTGAATGAGTCACTGTGCAAAGTACTTAGACCAAAGTGAACCAGTTCCTGCCCTCAAGGAGCTTTCCATTTACAGAGGGAGAAAAACATGTAACTTGGCCAAGGCACTGGCATGGTCTTCTTCGGCAACAAAAACCAAACATGTGAATTAGCTAAAGGACCCTGGCAAATCTCTTACCCTCCTATAACCTTGTTAAATAAAGACTAAAAGGTTATCAAGTTCGTTCGAGGTCTAAAATATATGATTTTGTGATCTTAAATGACATGTAGTAGTCTAGGACGTGCTCATATGAAAGTACTGGTTGGATGCTTTTCGTGCACTGAAACTGACTGATATTGAAAAGACTCTCACATATAGGACATGCCAGGGTAATCACTGCATCTTGCCTCAAGTATCTACCTTTCCTTGGAAAGCCAGTAAGAAGCCTTGGGCAAGAACCTAGAATGAATTTTAAGGGTCATGCCAGGAGAAAGTGCCTCTTGATTTTGGTTGACCTTTTCTCAAAATAGCTCAAAGCATTTAGTTTCATCACAAACTTCTCTGCCCATTATTTACAACACAGCCAGTGCCAAAAAGATTTTTTTTTTCTGATGATGGGGCTGGGTCTATTTCAGTTTGAGCTTATGGAATTTCTGGACAGAAATCTTATCTGCACTGTTACCTTCACATTTATGTCCTCAAGCTACCTCAAGGTCAAGCTGAAATGATGGCTTCGACTGCTAAGGATGCCCTGGAGTGGGTAGATTACTACTCATGACTTAGCACACCTTTCCACAGTCAACAATGAGATTTTCATGTGCCGGTTACTATTAGGGCAATATTACAATATTGGCCACAACTGTCCCTCTAGTGAGATTGTCCTTTTTTGGATGGAATCTATTATTCCATTAGTAAATTCCTGGTGAGGAAATTACTTCTACCAATGCACCTGCTCTGCAATTTGTAATCTTAGGGAGTTGCCAATAAGTATCTATTACAGGAAGGATTTCAACTCAGCTCTTTCTCTCCCGAATCAAGCTATCTATCCACTTAGCTATGTTGCCCTACTCAAACTTCAGCGATAAGTTTTCAGGGAATTAACATAATATTAATACGTACTGACATTTACTTAGCAATTTTATCAGAATAGTCTCAAGAAGTAGGAGGCATAAATAGTATCATCTCCGTTTTACAGATGAGAAAACAGTCCATGAGAGGGTTTAGTAACTTGTTCATGATAATACAATGAAGAAGGATCTGAGGTGGGATTAAAACTTTCCTGATTCAGATCCAATATCTTTTTCTTCCATATTCTGAATGTTGCTCAGTTAGCAGAATGGAGAGATGGATAAGATTTTTAGACTTGGCATCAGGAAAATCTGAGTTCAAATCCTGTCTCAGATACTTACCTGTTGTGTGACCCTGGACATGGAGGTGGTGTAGTGGATAGAACATTGGGCTTGGGATCAGGAAATCTGAGTTCAAATCTAGCCTCAGACACTTACTGGTAAGTGTTGGTAATCCTGGGCAAGTCACTTAACCTCTGTCTGCCTCTGCTTCTTCATTTGTAGAAGAGTAGCACTTACCTCACAGTGTCATTATAAGTATCAAATGCATTAATATTTGTTAAGTGCTTAACATAGTGTCTGTCACATAGAAGACTCTATATAAATATTTATTCCCTCCCCCCTTACTTCTCTCAGTTTAACATTGCTAATCCATAAAGTGGGTGAAATAGCACTTACTTCATGTAGTTGTCATGATGATTGAATGAAATAATATATTTCAAGAATTTTGCAAACTTTAAAAGCTAAGATTATCACCATCATCACAAGATAGCCTTTGCAAAGAATCATGTTACCTCAAATAAACTGGGTTCCTGAGAATGAAAAGCATTTTTGAATGATAGTACTATGCTGATCCATAATAGCTTACATTTATGCTTATTGCTTTCATGTGTCATTTCCTCACAACTTGGTCATGGTCGACTATTTCTATCCCCATTTCAGAGATATGCCAATTGAGGCTCAGAAAGTATATATCAGAGAGAATAAAAGTCAGAGCTGGAACTAGATAAAAAGAGCCAAGACTATTTCCACTTCATAATACTATTGGTTATCTACATCCTTTGAAAATGTCCCTCCCTGGGTGACTTGACCATTGCAGACCCATCAGAAGTATTTCCTATTGTGTCATCTAGAATGGATCTTTTGGTCACATCTACCGAGGTCTCACTGCAGCCACAAAGTGAAGGATGTGATCATTCTTTTGCAACTGCTGGAGAAGTCACCTGGTATTTTTGAACTCATTAATATAATATAGAGGCAGCCTAGCAAAGGGTACCCCTTGCTGCTTTAAATATGATGTTCGTGAAGGAGGAAGAGACATTAAATACATATGGCAAAGCAGTGGGATGAAGTGATTTTCCTCTTTTTGAGTGTATTTAACTTTCTGGTACCTTTTGAGTGAAAGTAATCGAGTTTTGCTTTGATTTCTAAAGTGGAGTTAGGCCAGAATATTTGCGCAATGGGAAAGAACTGTCATGTGAAATCCCAGTGATCTTATGTCTATTTAATGCTGTTCTAAAACAGAATAGAGCATCATATACTACCTGAGAGGGGGCCCATAGTGGGGCCACCTCTCTGAGAGTGAGAAAAAAACCCCAGCAAGTCCATAAAGGAGATATTAAAAGGGAGAATGGCAACATAGTGCCTTTTCTGTGTCATAGATCCTTTTTGCAGGCTTGTAAACCCTACAGACCCTTATAAAGAATAATATATTTAAATAGCTAAAGTAAATGCTAACTTCCAGTTAGAAATGAGTGAAAATAAGAGTGCAGTTTTTTCCCCCAAGCAAGTTCAAAGACCCCCTGAAATCATAAGTGAAATACTCCTGATCAAGGGGAAAGTACATTGTACTACCAACCAGTAGTCAGTTGTACAGAGTCCCTGAGTTCCAGGCTTGATTCTTGAGCATACTGGGTGGTTTACCATTGGCCAATTCCATTTTTAAAGTTAATACTATGTGTGTGATGCTTTTACCTTGCTTAAAAACTTACTCACATGTAACAATAAATGCTTGGAAATACAGCATTCAAACAAATAAACATCTTGAAAAACAGGAAGTTGCTTGTTTCCATTTTAGTCAGTCAACAAATATTTAACATTTATTATTAATATGCTTAGCACTGACAGCACAGTGCTAAGCCCCAGGGGTACAAAATCCCTGGTCGAAAAGAGCCCCTGCCCTTTAGACTGGAGAACATAATTCACGATTAGAATTCTTTGATAGAGATTGTTGGCAAAAATCAACACCCTGGCTTTTTGCTTTTTTGTTTTGTATCTTTATTTTTATAGCAAGATGTTGACAAAATTCATTGACAGGACAACAGTTTAATTGTTAAATGTTAAATGTTAATGTTAAAATTATCTTCCTTTTTTAAAAGAAAATGTTGACTTCGGTTTTTTCTTTTTCTTTTTTATATAATGTTTTATTTCCCCCCAGTTATATGTAAAAAGAATTTTAAACATTAATTTAAAAAAATGAGTTCCAAATTTTCTCTCTTCTTCTTTTACCTGCCCCCTCCTTAACATAGCAAATAAGATTTTTTTTTTACATAACAGAGGCTTAAATGGCTATCTATGTGATAACTATGGATCTCTGGTGAATACTCTGTCCTCTTTGATCATGGAGACAATTTTGGTATTCAGGCAATAGTGATATGAAGAGGCAATTTTCACGCAATCCAAATTTGATTTGCTATCCTTTATTTGAAAACTTTCAGTGGCTCCCTATTACTTCTAAGATAAAATAGAAAATGTTTATCATGGCATTTAATGTCCTTTATAATCTGCCTCTAAAATGTATTTCCAGTTTTGCTTCACAATACTGTTATTCATGCATGATGCATTTTAATTAAGCTGATTTTCCTGAATACCATCCTATATTCTCTAACTTCCATGAATTCATGCAGGCTCACTTCTCTTCTTGTTATTTTCCCTGTACATCTTCACCTGTTGAAATCCTTTTCTTCTCATGTCCCAGATCAGATATCATCTCATCCATGAAACCTGACTTGATTTAGCACCTCTCTGCCTTAAATCTTTTATACATGTGTGTCTGAGCTTATTTGGAATACTATGTTTGGTTCTGGCACCATAATTTAAGAAGCATATTGACAAGCTGGAGAATTGTCTAGAAGAGGAAAACTAGATGGGATGGACTGACTCTATGTCATATAAGAATCAACGAAGAGAACTGGCCATAAATATTCTGGAGATAAGTCTTAGTTGAGAGATGAGAGTTCTCTTCAAGCATTTGAAAGCCTTTTACGTGTAGGAAATATTAAACTTGTTCTGTTTGATTGGCAAGAGAAGAACCAGGAACAATGGGATGGATGTTGCAAAAATGCAAATTTATGTTTGGTATCACAAAGAACTTCTTAACAATTTGAACTGTCCAGAAGTGGAATGGGCAAGCTCAAGAGGGTTTGAGGTCATTGTCCTTTGCAGTCTTCATGCAGAGCACAGATGATTACTTGTATATATTATAGTGGGGTTTTCTTTCATATATGGGTTGGACGAGATTGTTGCTGATGTACTTCCGGTGTTCAAAGTCTGTGATTTTGTGCTTCTGGGTATATATGTTATATCTCCCTTATATTTCAAGGTCCTTGATGAGAAAGACTATATGGTTTTCACTGTTTGTACCGCACAGTGTTAGTCATGCAGTTGATACTTAAATGTTTATTGAATTAAGCATTCACCTTTACACAAAGTGGAACTTAGACAAAAAGCTTTTAGACACAAAATTTACCTACATTCCTTAGGCTCCATCCTTTACATTATTCCAAAATTATTAAATATCTTAATTTTGCCATGGAACTTTTTCTGAAGAAGTTGAAATGGGTGTGATGGTCTCCTCTCTACATGTGAACTCACAAGTCCTGTGATTGAATATCATGTAAACACTAGGTGGCCAATTAATGAATGGAAGCTAAAGTGTAAGTAGTGATCTAGAATGTGAGAGTGTCAAATGAAATCCACTAGTAGACAGGTTAACTCTAAACTCTTTAGGGTGGTGATATGTAATACTGATAGCAACAGAATGTAGGAGGCTCTCCTAAGATTGTGCTCATGGACTTATGGGCAGAAAAACAGAAGTTAAATGGACTTCAAGGTGGAAGAGTGCATTGTGATACATTTAAGGAAAAATAATTCAAAGTAGCTTCATTACTATGGATTCTAAAGTGTCAGAGAAAATTTTGGCAGACTTGAGAGCAGACGTGTCTATTTCTGTCTGTCTGTATGTGTGTATGTATGTGTATGGATATATATGTATATAAGCTTTGCCCCACCTCCACATCATAGAATCCCTTTCTTCCTTCAAGACACAGTTTAAGCACCACTGGTTTTATGAAATCCTTCCTGACTCCCTCAACCACTAGCACTCTCATTCATATTACCTTGTGCTAAATGGCTTTGCATTTATTCATATTTATTCTCTTTATATTTGTTCTCTATATACTTAGATGTATTCTTGTAATCTCTATTAGAATATAAGCCAATTGTGACTAGAGATTATTTAATTCATCATCATTGTTCCTCAAGTATGTAGTGCTGGTACATAGTAGGCACTTAATGAATGTGTTAATTTTTGCCCTCCAATGGCTACAGAAAATGAACTGGGATAAAGTGTGTGTTGGGTAAATGAACACTTTCATCTAGATCTGTAGCTAGCCAGGCTAGCATTTAGGTGATAGAAGGAGGACAGCTGATTTTTTTCTCAGTGAATCTGGTCAACACATGGTGATATGCGGTATGTAGCAAGAGTGTCTACTCAGAGTGCAAGTATAACTTCTCAGACAGGCTGGTCAGGAGGAGCTATGAAGTTCACCCCTGCGCTGCTGGAACAGTGTATTGTTTTATTCGCTTTATGTTATCATTGTGATTAACATGCAGTTTTGCTGAATATTTGTGTGGGCCCAGGATGATGTTCTTCTACCATTTCAGAGTCCATACATGACATACAGCAAGGATGAATGAAGAGAAAGCTATGTTCCCAATCTGTCATAGACATTTACCTTTTTTGATTATATGAGCTGAGTGTCCTCCTCTTCCATCATTACAAGTGAATGGTTCTTGCCAGTGTGCCTCAGGATGGTGACACTAAATTATTTCTTATGATCTAGGAAGGGTGTTTAAAAACCATCATGTAACAAGGACATTTGCTCAATGTACTATGGCCCAGAAGCTGTGCAAAATGCTGTGTACCATTAGGAAATTAGGAAGAAACCCAGACAACATTATGTCACTCATTAACAAAACAGTGATTCAAAACATACGGAGGCAGCCATATTATGATAATTAAATTAGTTAGGACTCTTCAGTATGAGAAGATGAGAACTGAGGGGGACTTTTATCAAAATTCCCAAAATCAGGACTGGTATGGATCATATGACTTCGACATGATCAATCACTAAGCATCTATTAAATGCTTCCTTTGTGCCAGACATTGTGTGTGATGCCAGGGACATAGATATAAAGAATGAAACTACTTTCAAGGAGTTTAGACTCTAACCTGAAATGGCAGAAATCCCTTAAAATTCAAAGCAGGAAATTCGAGTCAAATGATAGGCTATAGAATTTCAAATGACACCAAAAATCTGGATCTCATTGCCCTTCAGAAGAAGTAAGGCTACAACCTAGACTCATTCATGAAAGGGTTAAAAATTCATATTGGGTGACATGAATATTCTTGTATGTATACAGATTCATATATACATATTACACGGAGTATATACAAATATGTATGAGTAGGTGCTCCCAGAAAACATTCCTTGTTGCCCTTGATAGAATATAGGATGGATAAACCATGAGTTTTGTCCTGTGTGATACTCAGACATACTTAGGATTTTGCTTATTATTTCTTTATTTTTACATCCTCCAGATGTGGCAAAGGACAGGTATTAGAGTTATTTTGTCCAGTTTCTGGAATGGCACCAATGCAAAGAGATATTTAATACTTTTGGATACTTGTGAAACTGGGCCAAAGTTAACATTAGTATGATACTTTCTTTGCTGTAGGAAGTTGGCATCAATGACTGTCCATTCAGTACCTGGTTTCCAGCATGATGTTTCATTTACCATGAATCTGTGGTTATTATGTCTTCGATCTTCTTGAAAAAAATTATAGTGACAGATATGATTCACCATTCAATTCAATTCAGCAAACACTTATTAATTGGCTAGTATGTGTAAGGTACTGCTAGATAGTAGGTCAGCAAAGATAAAAAATAACATAGTCCTTTTGCTGAAGGTGCTTACATTCTATTAAGAGATGACAGATACAGATAAGGGTAATATAAAGTAGAAAGTGACCTGAGTAAGGGAGAGATCCAGACATCATGCTCTAGGAACAATTGGGGAGGGAGAGAACACTTTTACTTGGAAGACCATGAATGACCCTTCAGACTCAAAGGAAGTTGCATGAACTGTGTCTTAAAGTGACAGTGGTATTTTAAAAGGCAGAGATGCAAGAAAGAAAGCATTCCAGGCACAGGGACTGTGTGAATATATAAAGGTAGGAGATGTGACATCAAGTATGGCAAACAATTAGGAACCCAAACTTAGCCAGGAAAGCATGTCAGAAGTAAAACAATATCATATAATATGAAATGATAGACAATATTTAATAAAATCAAATAAAGCAATAAAATTTAATAAAAAATAACTATATATAATATGAAATGAGGTTGAAGAGTAGGTTGGAGTCATGTTATAGATGGAGTTGAATGACAGATTGAGAAGTCTATATTTTATCCAGAGTCAACAGGCAGTCAATGAAGAATTTTGAGGGGAGAAGTAACTTGGTCACACGTGAGCATTAGGAAAATGGCATGGAGGAAGGAGGAACAGCCTGGGTGGGTAGAGAGGAGGGAAACAGATGTAATATATGTTTTGAAATGAGAATATATGGGATTTGGTGAATACTGGAGGAGAAGGCTGAGGGAAAGTGGTGAGTTAAAAGATGACTCTTAAGGTTTTGAGTTTTGGAGACAGAAGATAGTGGTGCCACTAATAGAAATAGGGATGTTGGGAGGAGGAACAATTTTAGGGGAGAAAGGGTAGATTTAATTTTAGAGATGATGAATGTGAGATGTCAGTGGGACATCTAGGCGAAGATGTCCAGAAGCCAATTAGAGATGTGGAGCTCCAGTTCAGAAGAGTGATGAGAGATGCTTATTTAGTTTTGAAGCCCCTTGGGTAGAGCTGAAACTTGCACCTGTAATAGAGGAGTAGAGGACATAGGAAAGGACTTTGGGGCTGTATCCACACTTAGCAAGTGGGAGGACAAAGAAAAACAAATAAAGCAGGTTGAGAAATGGTCAGAAAGGTGGTAGATGGGAGAGAAAAATGTCACAGAAGAAGCCCAGGGAAGAGACTACTGAGGAACAGGTGGAGATCAATGCTGTAAAGATCTGAAGGGAGGTCAAGGAAGATGAAGAATAAGAAAAAGTTTTAGCAATCCAGGGATCATTTTTAAGAGAGTGTCTTCAGTAGAATGGTGGAGTCAGAAACCAGACTGCAAGGGTAGTGATAAATGGAGGTAGTAAGTGTAGACTACCCTTTCTGATAGCAAAAGGGATAAGACATTTATATGTTCTTAAGATACAAACAGGGTCCAAAGACAGTTTTATTATTTTAAAGAGTAGATAAGGCCTGAATATATTTTGAGTCAGTAAGAAAAAAGTCAGTAGTCAGGTAGGGACTGAAGATGAGAGAGACAGAGACAGAGGAAAGGATAGAGGAGACAACTTCCCAAGAGATAATAGAGGGAATGGGATTAAGGGAATAAATGCAGGGGTTAGCCTTGGCAAAGAGCAGGGCTACCTGTTGGAACAATTTGTTTCAGAGTTTCATGTGTTTTTGACTTCTAAGTCGTTTTTTGACTCCTTGCTTTTTCAATTCCAGTTCTGTGCTTGCCTGTCCTGCCCAATTTTGTTATTTCTATTGAGAGCTTGCCTTATTCAATCACTCAATCAGTCAACAGACATTTATTAAGTGCCTACCTACCATTCACCAGATGCTCTTCTTGGTACTGGGGCATGCAAAGACAAAAGTGAAAGTGCTTGTCTTGGAGGAGCTTAAATTATATTAGAGGAGAAAACATGTGTGTATACATGCATATAAAAATACCCAAAAGAAGTACAATTATTTTGGGGGGAAGGATTAATTTGAGGAACAGGATAGGTTCAACTGGGTTTGTGCTTGGTTTTTTCTCTGTCACTTCTGACTTCCTGTCCATTGGCTGGATTGCCTGGTGCTGATGTAGTTATTCTAGAGCCTCCTTCAGTCCTTGACCTTAGGCTGTGGCTGCTGACTGTCAAACTGCTTGTAATTTAGATGCTGTCCACAAGGCATACACCTACATTTTTTTTTATAGGAGTAGGATTGCAGATGGCACCTGCCACAATCTGGGACTGAGAGTTTTCTACGGTGCAGGGTAAATGTTCTCACATAGGGAAACAAGGAGAGGTTTCTCCAGGAAGGGAGGAAAGTGGCAGAAATGTCAAATTTGTTGTACAGAGTTGGTATCAGGAATGGGGGACAGTGATGAGTGAAAAGTATAAGGTAGTATTCAAAATGGAAGCAAGAATCAGTACTAGGACCGGAACAGGATTCAAAGAGCTAGAGAAGAGAGAGGTCAGACTAAAAGATTTTACATTGAGATAACACAAGGGATCTGAATTCAGAGAGTGTTCATACAACGAGTTGCTCACCAGTTGTTTTGTAGTTGTGTGCGTATCCTTTTGTCTGGCCGCATGAGTTCAACATCCTTTTCCATTACCCTGGACAGTTCCCACTGGTGGAGTAAGAAGAGCATTGATTTTGAATTAGTAGGACTTGAGTTCAAATTGCATCTTTGCTTCTCACTGTGAGGCCATGGGAAAGTTATTTAATTTCTGAAACTGTTTCCTTATCAGGGAAATAGTGGGTAGGATTAGAAAGCCTCTAAATTCCCTTCTGATTGAAACTTTGGTGCTATGATCTGAAACATTAATCTCTACATAGATTCAGATCTTCAGGGATATGACATGAGAGGCAGAGTAGTCACCCTGAGTCAGAGGTTCTGGGTTCAATTTTTTTCTTGGCAATTGACTTAGTCTTCCTGTGTCTCAATTTCTTTAAAATGAGGTGTTTGGACTAGATGAGCTCTGACTCTGATCCCAGATACACAGATAAATAAAAACAAGAAACTTTGAGGAGAGTACTAACAGTTGGAGGACACCGAAGTTTTACTAAGGAGGTGTCACCTTGCTAAGCCTTGAATAAAGCTAAGGATGCTTAGAGAAGAAGTGAGGATGAAGGAAATGCAATTTAAGGCTATCAAGCAGCCTTTTGGAAGGTAGAGAGTTGGGGATAAAAGGTGAGAGCTCTAGGCCAGTTTGGCTGGCATAGAGGATAATTGAAGGAGAACAGCATAAAGATAAGTCAAGGGTTTGTTTTATAGTACAGAGTCAAAAGGACTCTATGCTGGAGGTTTGGGGTAAGGGAGTGACATAGCTAGTCTCGTGCCTTTAGAAGGCTTATTTTGGCAGCTGTGTGCAGGACACATTAGAGAAGGGGACAGATTAGAAGCAGAGAGGTGAATAGGAGGTTATTATAATAGTCTAGATGAGAGGTGATAAGATCCAAAGTGCTGTAATAAATTTGAGAAGGGAGGAATTACTTTTAGTACAAGGCAAAAGGAAACAGTTCGTGGAGGGGATGGCAACTGAACCAGCCTTTGAAGGAAGACAAGGATTTCTGCAGGCAGAGATGTGAAGGAAAAGTCTCCAAGAGGAGGTAGCACGTGAGTTGTGCTTTGAAGGAAGCTGGGGAGAGGTGAGAAGGCTGAGGTCTCAGCATGAGAGGAAGCCTGTGTGAAGGCACAGAGATCAGAGGGTGTAGGGTAAGTTGGGAGAACAGCTAGTAGTTCATTTCGGCTGAATGTAGAGTCCCTGAATGGGACTCCTGTGAAATCTGGCTAGAAAGATAAAAAAAGATTGTAGTCAGATTCTGGAGTGGTTTAGGGTTAGAAATGGAAAAAGAAATAGTCCTATAAGCAGTTCAGAGTCACTGAATGTTTTCAAGCAGCACAGAGATGTAATTAGACCTGTGCATTAGGTAGATTGTTTTGGCAGCCATGCAAGGGTGTGCTGGAGCCAGCTCTAATGGGCTTGGGAGAACCATCAATAAATTTTCAGTATGAGCATCCTAACCTCAGATATTCATGAATTAAGACTTGATTTACTGTTTTGTTTATTGTCTATATTTAAGAATGTGTTAAAAAGAAAGTATTATTAATGCAGATTAAACTTATGTATGTGGCATACTGCAACTGCAGACTAATAACCATGACCAACAACCAATGACAAACAGCAATGACTGGCATTTTGAAGGTGCTTTAAGATTTGCATAGTGCTTTACAAGCACGATCTCATTTGAGCATCTATGTGCAGGTTGGATCCAAGAGGGGTGAGATTGAAGGAAGGGACATAATTTAGGAAGCTATTATGATATTCTAGGAGAAAGGTAATGAGAATATGGACTTGACTGGTGACTGGGAGAGGAGAGGAGAGTGCAGATATGAAAGTCATTGGCAATGTAAGATCAATAGGTTTTGGATATATTGGGAGAAAGAGAAGAGTCCAAGGGTGATTGACTTCAAGATTCTCATTCTCAAGGAGTTTATATTCTCTCCCTCAAGGGGGAAATGATATGTACAAAGAAATGGATATAGAAAACATGCCAAGGGCTTGTAGAAAGTAATTCCGTTGGAGAAGATGGTGCTGCTATTGACAGAAATAAGAAGTCTACCAGTTGTAGGGGCAAGGTAATGAAGCATTTTGGGGAATATCAAGTTTGAGGTGAAGGTGACACATTTAGGTGGAAGTGTCCACCTCAGAAGTGAGGTCAAGATGGATATGTAGATTTGGGTGTATCTGTGTCGGGGTAATAATTGAAGCCATCAAAATAAATGGAATTTTCTTTTTTTAATTTGGATCTGACTTTTTATATATATATAATTTATTTTTCAGTTCTCAACATTCACTTCCACAAGAATTTGAATTCAAAATTTTCTCCCCATCTCTCCCCATCCCCTACCCCAGGACAGCATATACCCCATCTATCCCTTCTTCCAGTTTGTCCTCCCCTTTATTACCCAGGCTACTTCTATCTTACTTCCCTTCCCTTTTCCTGTAGGGCAAAATAGATTTCTGTACTAAAATGGATGGAATTTTCAAGGGTGAATGAGGAGAGGAAAGTATAGAAAGAAATATTGAGCCTAGAAGGACAGTGATAAGGTGGATGATGCTAAAGACAATCCATCTCTGAATTGTGGGCTTTTACACAGTCAATGTCCACTGTCTGGCATGATCTCCTTTCCCACTTGAATCTTAAAGAATCTTTAGTTGTTTTCAAAGCACACCTTAGATACTACCTCTTATAAAAATCCACTTCCTGGTCCTCCCCCTAATTGTTAGTGATCTCTCCACTGGACTTGCTTGCACGACAAGTCCTTGGCATATTTTGTATATCCATACCTTTGTACATATTATTTCCCCCTTGAGGGAGAGAAGGTAAATTCTTGAGCATGGGAAAGGCTTGGTTTTTGGTCTGCATGTCTTACAGCCTAGCACAGCTCCTGGAACATAAAAGCTTGTGGAACTGAATTGTATGAACTAGCAAAGAATTCTAAGAAGGACTGGACAGATAGGTAGGAGGAAAACTGGAGTGGGCATTGTCAAAGTAGCTGAGACGTGTGGGAATCAAAAGAGGAAAGTGCAGTAGTGCCCAAAGCAGAGAAAACTCTAAGGAAATGGGACTATTTAAGTAAAAGTGGATGCACGTTCTCAGGTGAGTGAATTAGCCAGAGATTGGGATATAGACAGAACAAAGAATCAGAAGCAAATCAGGTGTTGGAATGAATGAGAACTTAGGAAAGTAGATCTGAAAGGGACTATGACTCCCACATACACATACGCATAACACTGAGCTTGCCACTGATAGGTTTCGAGCTGAGGCTTGATGTTACCGATCAGTGAATAATAATAAATATAGCCAGCATCTATGTTGCTATATATAATATAAATATTTAAAGTTATTCCCTTCCCCCTACCTTCCCTTTACCTACATTCCAGTGTTTTAGTGGTGACAAAATGAGATATTTTTAAAGTACTATGTAAACCGTAAGGCTATAATAACAAAATTAACAAAAATAATTACACATATATAATTATGTAAAGACATATATAGAATTAATTTATATAGTATATATAATGACTAAGATTTATAGCTATTATATATAAAACAGAAACTGAATATGTAAAACTATGTATGATGGTTGAATTACGAGTATATATAACAGATGTGCTATAATATATAATACAATTTTAGCATATAAAATATATGAGCCACAAACTAGAGCTATTATGGTACACACACACACACACACACACACACACACATACATACACACACACACACATACATACACACACACACACACAGCTACGTGGCATTTCTTCTCTCTCTCTCTTTCTCTCTCCCTCCCTCTCTTTATATCTAGATATCTATCTAGATATAGCTATAGCTACATGGCAATATATGATACATATAATTATGTATAACAGTAGCAATGGAAACATCTATAATAAGTTATAGATGTGATAAAAGTGATATGTACTATACATGTTAAAGTATAGCTATGGAGCATAGCTAAATTATAATATCTATACTATATCTCTATTGCCACAAAGCTATGTATATAACATACCTATATATGAGTTACATATATAATATGTTTGATATATTATATATCTTCAGTATTATACATTCATCTCCTATAGAGCTATATATCTGTTGCTATAGGTATATATACATACATATATATATATACGTATATATATACATATACACATGTATATGTATATATATGTATATGTGTGTGTATATATATATATATATATATATACATCTCACATCTATAGCTATGATGGTAGCTCAGGATGGCTATTATTACTAACGTTATATATCATTACATTTAAATGATAAATATAAATAATTATATGTGAGATTATTGTGACTGATTATAAGATGTCATAGCCTTAAGGTTTACAAAGTGCTTTATAAATACCTCCTTTTATCCTTACAACAACACAAGGATGTAGAGAAAAAGAGGGAGGAGGGGAGGAGAAGGGAATATGTATTTATATAGTATCAAACATGTTCCGTACACTGTGCTGAGGGTTTTTTTTTGCAAATGCTGTCTCTTTCGATCCTCACAACAACCATGGGAGTTACATGTTATCATGAGACCCATTTTAAAGTTGGGGAAACAGAGGCAAACAGAGGTTAAGTGAATTGTTCAGGATCATATGACTAGTTAAGTGTCTGAAGCCATATTGAGCTCAAACTTTCCTGATTCCAGATCTAGTGCTTTATTCATTGTTCCATGGGTGTTATTTTTATTCCCATTTTACAAATGAAGAAACTGAGGTACAATGACTCCTCCAGTTAGAATTGTTAAAATTAGGGATTTGATTGAATGGGAGATTGGAAAGAGAGGATACCAGGAGTTCAAACATGGGTCACGATGTGAGTTATTTTCCTTACAAACAAACAATATATACTGCTCCATCAAAGGTCAGCATGTGAGAGGTATTTGGAGTCACCAGATCCCTCCCCATCCACCTCGGAGCTTTACTCCATTTGGGACCCTACCCCATCTGAGCCCTGAGCCCAGCTAACAGAGGCAGTGAGGATCAACATTGAAGCAGACGATTTCCAAATGTACCTTTCTACCCCGAGGTGACTTGAACCAGGGGAGAAAAAGATAGACTTTTCTTCCCAGCAGAACTGTTTCAATTGAAAACGCCTTTAGGAGATCCTTGGGCTATTAAAGTCCTCTTTCTTTCCCAATCTGCAAAGGTCATCTCTGAGTAAAAGTCAGCAAGCAATGGCAGCAGGTGAAGGGAGCATTTAATTGATCATGAGGGGCTTTTTAAAAACTTTGGATGTCATTTCCTATCTCAGTTAGGGGGAGAATGAAGACCCATTTTGTGTGTGTGTGTGTGTGTGTGTGTGTGTGTGTGTGTGTGTGTGTGTGTGTGTTTTTGGACAAAAAGGCTACAGGTCAATGGCAGATTTCCTTGAAATGCTACAGTAAAAATGCCCTTACCAAACACCTTTAGGAAGTGTCTGCCATAATGCAGATGTGTGCCTTCCCAACTCCAGGTAAAACTGGAAAGGGGAAAAATTAGATAAATTAATCTGAATGATTCCAAACAGCTGATTAGACCGAAATTTTCCACCCAATTAGCTGATCATTTTGATACTACCTGTAATGTTCTAAAGATTTAGCTGTTACAATAACTTCACACTTCAATTAGGGCCCCCTTCCAACTCTCAGCTTCCATGACTCTTTGGATGGTAAACCTCCCCATGAAAGTTTTATGGCAGAGAATGGCATACTACTCTGAGGGGATCTTTTGGTGACAGGATTACCTCAGATCAATGCCTTATTTTCAATAATAAGGGATATATTTAAAGCCATGACTCAAATTCCCATATCTCCCTAACACCTTCTTGGAGGCCTCTGACTACTGGGGAGAGCTGTCATTGTTGCTTGTGGTCTTAGCTTATGAAAAAAAAAGGTCATTTAAACCCATTAACTTCCTTTTTGTTCTTTGACATCTGTTTTCTTGTTTTATTTTAGAGGGAGAGTGTAAGACAGATAAACACAGCACACTTGAGAGCTGCTAGTGCAGATTCACCCTTGTTTTGCTCGGACAGGAAAGACAATAAAAAGGGGTTAATAATCTTACTTTATTCTAATCTAGTTTTCTCAGAAGAGGATTGCAGCTAATGAGGGCACAAACTCTTACCAACATTCCCTAGCCACCCTTTTTGCAAGGGCTAGCGAGAAGGGACTGGGGCAACCATTCCCGTGTCTTTGATGGGGTCAATTGAGACAAGCACAACTTGTGCTTTCCCTAAATCCCCTCAAGCCTTGATGGGGGTGATCAAGGCACGCACAGCATTTGTGCATTCAACCCTAAGAGTTCCCCATTCACTACCTGTTTTATAGGTCAACAGATGAAGAAGGCATATTGCCAGCCAATAGTCTCTCAAGTTTACATCACCTCATCCCTGTATCTCACTGCCCAGCTGCAGCGGATGCTTATGTTATTTACCATTATATAATTGCACAAGCGTGGTGATGTTTTGAATAATAACTGTGGGAGTTCACATACTTGGGAACTGTTGATTGTTAGGGCTATTCACTTTACACGCACTAAAATCCACCTTACACTAAAATTCACCTTACATACGGAAGAGAATAAAGATATAGGAGAAACTGAGGAAAAGTCTAGAGTTCCTTCTCATCTATTTCTCTTTAAACCCTCATTTTCTGTCAATGCTAAGCTCAACCTTCCCTATACAAGATGATGGTTTGAGATCTGGAAGGGCCCCCCAAGTCCATCTTGTTCAAACCTTAATTTTATAAATGAGGAAACTAAGGCCCAGAAAGATTGACTTGTTCCCAGTCACACAGGCAGCAATAGCAAGGTTGAGATTTAAACAGGTTCTCCAACTTCAAATCCAGTGCTCTTTCTATATCTCCATTTTGCTTTTCTGTGCTCCTGTGCTCCTTAGCCTTGGGCTAAGATCTTAATCTTTCACTAATTTACTACCCAAGAATACTGGGTTCCCTGATCTGCTGAACCTTATATCTAAATAATTGCTCTAGGGCTGCTGAGTGTGGGTAGAAAAAAGTCTCAAAATTGATTAGATTTCATTCTTTAATTCAGGTTAAATAACCTCAGCTGGGCCCTCACTGCTGTTGTTGTCAGGAAAAGCCTTCTTCTCACTCTATTCTGATCTACTCCCTACTATTCCATAGCTGATTTTAAACCTTTTCTCCCTCCTTTTCCAATCATTCTCTGCTTCCTGCTCTTAAAGAGGATACTCTAACATGCTGCTTCTAGGAGACTGAGGTCAGCAAACATAAATTCCTTCAGTTTGCCTATTTGTGTATATTGTATACCCTTAACTCCAGGTGGAAATCATGGGCTTTTCGTTTTTTTAATTTAAATCCACAATATTCTGCACACTCTAGGCACTTAATATGTGTTTATAGAAATAAATGGAATAAGGATAGGAAGATGTACTCTCTTCTCAGTACTGATGCTCTGACTTCTTTCCCCTTCCCTAGATTTAAACCCTTTTTCCATTTATAGCCAGGAATAGTTAGGTTAATTCAACCAAGTTGAAGGATGAGACCTTTCTTGTGTGGAGAGCTTCCTAAACAAAGTGTGATTGCAACATCTCCTCTCACCACCCCCTACCCCAATTTAACCTGCTCCAGTAGCTGGAGTTCTGGACTTTGTGTTTCTAAATTTCTATAGCTTCAGAAATCTCTCAACTTCTTACCTGACTCAGAACACTAAGACAGTTCAAATCAGCTTGTGAGTAAGATGAGTGTTAAATTTTCAGTTTGAGTATTTATACTTTGGAATTGCAAGTGCTGCAAATCAGAGCCTGATTTATTGTTTTGTTGATTATACAGATTTAAGAAAGGAATGGAAAAATGTTAACAGTATAGATTAAACTTAGTGTTTTGCACACATATCTCTGAGAGCCAGTGTTTAAACATTTACCATCATACTAATGCACTAAAATTACTGTCTTAGAAATGAGCAAAAAATTAACAGATTTGAAAGGACCAATTTCTTGATGCTATATAGTTGATTTGTATTTTCCATGCTAATAGATGAGAATTGTAGTCTGGATAGTCCAAAAATCACATGTATTGGGTTTGGAATGATGTGCTCACACATTTTTGGTTTATGTGTCTCTAATTTTGTTTTGCTTTGGGCCAATATGAAAATTAACCCACTAGTCTGCATTCCCAGTTCACACATACTGACTGGGAAATGCACAAAAGTTGGCTGAGTGGTAGTAGTTGGCTGAGTTGATGATCATTAAAAATACACTTTGGTTAATTGACCAAGAGAACAATTTTACACACAAGTAAATGGATTATCATACTCCATATAAAGCCAAGATTGTCAAAAAACATAGCAGATACAATCTGTTATCTTATTTTAGTCTTAACCTTGTCATGTCATTTGTCATAGGGAGGAAGTTGATTTTCAGTATTACCCTGTTCTACTTACCAAGGATCATGATTGATAATATCTTTTGACCTCAGTTTATTAGACCTTAGATATTGACTCCTTATAAACAAAGCCTGGTCCTGTTGATATTCCATCTTGAGCATCAGAAAAGAGCTCCAACTTATAAAAGTCCACACTGAGGGATTGGTTTTTATACCACTAGCCCTTATCTGACCTCAACTTTCCCAGTATTTTAAAGTAAAATTGGATGCCATGCTTCTGGGCTTTGATGATGATGGTTACTAGAAGTAACGACAACTGCCCCTTTAATAAGATTTAAAACTGGCTTATTGAGCTGTTGGATTGTCAGTAGTAATGAGATTTCACTCTTATTTTCTCACATCTCTTTTAATTTACAGCGGGGTTGAAAAATATTTTGTTTTTAGGGAAATCTTAAAAAATAGATTCATGAATCTTGCTCTTGGATCTCTTACACTCATTACAAAGTTATGAAGATACATAATGCCTAGGATAAACTAAAGGGTCATAAAACATTTTAGTTTAGTTAAAATTGATTTGAAATGTGTATAGGAGAGTAAATTTTAGTTAGCCTTCAAATTAATTCCAGCCCCAAGACTGCACTGTACTGGACATGGTAGTTCTTTAAATTAAGGATAGCATAATTAAAAGTGCAATAAATTAAAAGAATTACAGTATTTTATATAATTTCTATGCAGCCTTGTCTCATTGTGTTATCCTACCTTAGCACTTCAATGAATGGGGATTACTGTGTTCTGGCTTTCAGCTATATTATTCTACACTGTAATCACCCTTTATTATAATACTTCTCTGTGAGGATACATCGATCAGGAAATGCCTATTTATTACATTCCTAATGGTCAGCTAGTGAGAGAATTATGCTAACCTGAATAGAAAATGTGCTCTTAATACCTTTGGGATAGCTGCTAGAGTAGGGCGAACATGGATGAACATTGAACTTGTGAACAAAGCTGTCTGCTTGTGGGTATGATGCTGCTGGGTTTTGACCTCTCATTTCCTGAGCAAAGTGGATACAAACAAACTTGAGCGTAGTATTTGACTGAAGATGTGGAGCATTTCCCTTGTGAAATGTGTCCTGGGAAAACTGATATCCAGCGGATAAGCCATTGCGCCAAAGAAGTTTCTAACCGACGTGGATCGATCATACTTCATGTTTTCAAATGTCTCATTTTGGAACCACATTTTACTTAGAACTCTGTGGCTTGACAAGTTGTTTATTTTTAGATCAGTAGATGGTAGATGTTTAGGTTAGTGGGCATCCATATAAGCACTTGCATTTTTAAAGTCAAACAAGTCAAAAGATTTATATGCTGTATTTTTCTTCCAATAGTTTCCGTGTGTTTTTCAATTTTTTTGCTGTTGTATTTAACAGCATATTAAAGTGTCCTCTTGTAAAAGAAACTCCACATGTCTAAAAATCTGTGTAATTTTACACTAGTGACATTTTATGTGTGAGGTTGGCTTGGAAAACTGTACCTAGTAGATAGTAGACATTCTTTCATTTGTGGAATAGAGATGTTTGTGAATACATTTTTTAAGATGAGATACTGAGATATACACCACATAAAGTAATAGGACTACCCATTTGGATTCCTTTCTTTGGTAAGAAAAGGATAATTTCCATATTATTTCCCTGGAGAAATGATAACACAAGATCATTTAAGTCTAGTTTCATGGGAAGACTATGAAAGTGGGGCCATTGATGCAGCTTGAAGTGGAGAAGGTAATGGAAAGAATGGGGGCAATTCCTAGTCCTTTTAAAAAGAAAAGGGGTAGATTCTGTCTTTACAAGAACCTAATTTTAGCACTGGGAATTTAGGCAGTTTATTTTGTGGGAGTAGGGGTGAAGTGATGATGGTGGTGGTGGTGTTGGTGATGGTTGTGGCAGGGGTGCGGGTCTGGGGAATTTCTACAATCTTGTCCCTCATCAGGATTCAAGCTATTCAAAACATTCTGCACTTATTAAGCACCAGTCTGCAACACAGACTCATTTGGTTAAGGAGATGAGTAGTTGAAATTAGACACCTGAGACAAGCTATATCATCCTCATGTCAGAACTATTGGTTATAGAAGGGAAACTTCAGCAATTAGATTCATTGTTTTCAACAATCCCTATATCTCATGCTTTTTAGATTGCCTTAAATGCCCACTTCATTTCTGGGACTAGAGAGACATAGCCTTTGTTTCCAATCAGTACCAAATGTAGGACAAAGCTAACCTTCAAAATAACCAGTTCTCAGAAATTAAAATAGTATTACACCTGGACATAGTGGTATATGCCTGTAATTGCTACTTCTGGAGAGGCTGAGGTTGGTGGATCTCTTGAATTCAGGAGTTCTAAACCTCAGGAAGTTTGGCATTATTACGGGCCTTTGGGAGTAATTACACCAGGTTTCCCAAGAAGAGGAAAACCAGTCCTGTTGGGAAAAGGGGGAAGCTGATGCTCCTGCGCTCAGCAGGAATGGGCCTGGGCCTGTTAGTAGCCTTTTCAATTTCAGCATGGGTGATTAGATAAAGAGACCTGGTCTTAAAAATATAATAATATTACAGTACTTCAAGATTTGATTATAGAGATGTACTTAATTAGGCACTAAAATGAAGTATTACTTAAAATTTGGAAGTGATTTTTATTATTTCCGTAATTCTCTTGCCAAATTAATTAGATATTGTCGACCAAACATTGTACCCTGAGAGTATAAAATTAATGTAAATGACATTTTGCATGTAAAAATTAAAGGGGAACCATTTCAGAGGTTTCTTGATTGAATTTGAAAGTCAAAATTGTTCTCTGTACCAAAATTAAAGCTGTTATTTAAAATTGATGTTAAAACTAAAGGACAAACATTACTTCAGATTAAATGTTAAAGGACAAAGATTAATGGTGAAAAATCTTTAATTAGTAAGAAGGAATTGAGTAGAAAATTATTAACTTGTCCCTTCATAAATCTTTAATGTTAATTGATTAGTCTGTTATACCTAAAAATATAATCAGCAGACCATAAATAAGATGTGTAGCTTCCTTAATATTGAAATAAAATATTCCATCACACAATTTGATGTGTCTCATCTCCGTTGTAAGAGGCACCTTATTTTTTAATAGCAGTAGTACTTTTCCTGATGAGAAACAAACCATGCTGGCCCAGTTTGAAAACTTTACTTCCTTGTATTGTATGGTTTCTCTATTTGGTACCTGGAATCATATTTTCAGATGGCATCTTGACGGCTTAACTGTTCTATGAACAGATCATATTATAATAGGCAAAGATTTTACAGATGAGGAAACTCATGTGCAAGGTCCAACAGATTGTAAAAAGGCAGAATGAGAATTTGAACCCTGGACCTCTAACATTTTTCGGAGATTTTGTTACTATAGAAGAACTGTTTACTAGAAAAATCTTGATATCAGATAAAGTATATCTTTAATAATGCTTTAATAAAGGAATATCCTTTGTCTGAAAATACTTTCCAATTTTTGGTAAATTTTGGAAAATATGATCACTATATATTCACATATAGTGAATAGCTAAGTGACTCAGTGGATAGACCAGTAGGCATGGAGTCAGGAAGACCTGAGTTGGTCTCAGTAACTTTCTAGTTAGTGTGACCCTGGGCAAGTCACTTAATCCTTTTTTGTTTCAGTTTTTTTAATCTGGAAAATGACTTGGAGAAGGAAATGGCAAACCACTCCACTCTATCTTTGGCAAGAAAATCCCAAATGGGATTACAAAGAGGGGTCACAACTGAAAACATCTCAACAAAAAGCATTTACATCACATGAGAAGCAGAGTGGCATAGGGGATAGAGAACTGGACACAGACTCAGAAAGGCCTAAATTCAAGTCCTAATTCTACAGTATACTGATGTGCTCCTGGGCAAATCATTTCACTTCTCAGTGCCCCAGGCAAATCTCCAATATTGCAAATTGGCAAGTGTTGTTCATGATCTGATGATGAGAACTTTCTTCCTTATCATACCAATAAAATGACAGGTCTGGCTAAAAAAAAAGTACATGCATATTCTTGTGTAACTAAAGGTTGATGACAGAGAAAGAGGGTAGGGCTAAGTTCTCAGGGAAGAACTCTGCCACTATCCAGGTGGATCGCCCCAGAGAGTCTTCAAAGTGACCAGGCTCAAAAACATGATTTTATCAGTCTACCCATAAGTACATCAGACTTCCAGTCAATTTCATATGAATCCAAGTCACAGGAGTAGAGTGTTGAGTTGTCAATTGCCAATAGGCAAGAGAATCTTTGTCAGTCAGTGGCACAAGGTACTCTCTTTTGGTAAGGACATACACCCAGAAATTCAGACCATAGATTAGAAGTTTCCCTGGTGAGCATAGAATCAAAGAAAGGTAATTGAATATTTCTATTAAACTTCAGTGCCATGATGGAGTTCTATCTCTTCATTTTAGGGATATTTTTGTCTAGGCAATGGATATTGGCAATTAGAGTCAGAAGACCCTTTCTCTTGATCATTGTTCAAGTTTTTGACAAAATTATATTCATTGATTCCCTTTTTTCTAGGCACTACACAGATGGATTTGTATATTTCTGTTATGACAACATTATAACAATGCAGATGTTATTACGCAGTGAGTAGATTTTTAAAAAATGATCAGTTTTATACTAGTCTGTGAAAGATACTCTAGTCTTCTGAAAAGAGCATTGAATTTGGAGTAAGGAGATACATATTTAAACCTATTTAAAAATACCATTCTGTTGAAAAATAGACTTTGATATTTATTTTTTAAATCCATAGCTATTAGTTTTCTCCTCCTTTAGAGCACTTATAAAAACGATAAAAATGCCCATACTTACCTGTCTAATATGTGAGTTGTCAGAAACTAAATTTTCTTTTTATAAATAGAATATAAACTAGATTTTATGACTACTCTTCAGTATTGATGAAGTCTGGATACCAAAGAGAAGAGAGAGGTATATTTTTACCAAGTTTAATACCGGGCTCAATATAGGGGTTCTTGACTTTTTTTGAATCATGGACCCTTTGGACATTCTGATGAAGCCAATGAATCCTTTCTCAGGATCATGTTATTAAATGCCAAAAGCAATATTCATAAGATTGAAAAGGAAATCCATACATTTATCAAAATTTTTTTAAATGTTTTGGGGTCCTCAAGTTTAGAATCTCTGATACGAGGGTTATATAGATATCTAATTTAGAACATTTTACTCATTGTTCCGTATTTTATTTAATATTGCAAGGGTCACAGATTTTATTAGCATTGGTATTTTCTTTGCCAATGCAATCGTCTTTCAGAGGTGATAAGACAACAATAAAAACAAAATTTATCACTTTTTTTTCCATCCTGGTGATGGGTATCTTAATACCTAGACTGGTTCTTGAACAGTAAACCTGCAATCAATAGACAGGACCGCATGAAAAACCTCTCCACCATGATAGTCTGCTCTTCCAAAGCTTGTCCTTTCTTGCCCTAGGCTTCAAGACTTCAGGTTAATGAAGCATTGGAACAGAACTTTAGTGGAGACATTTTCCTTCAGTGATACAAAATGGTAGTAGTTGATGGAAGATGCAGAAATTTTAAGAGACAGAAAACTCCTGGTATTTAAATGTAACATTAACTACAATTTGTGAAATTTAAAAGTTCCAAGGCACAATGTTTCTAACACCTTGTGCTCACTGAAGGAGGTTTGTAAGAGAACATTTATTTTAAAACCTTTTTTTTTAATTAGTATCTTTCGTTTTTCTATCACCTTCAACTCTAAATACATCTCTCTCCTCTCTGGTCTTCAGGGAGCCATTCCTTATAATAAAGAATTTTTAAAAAATGAGAAAAAGAATAAAGTTCAGCAAAACAAACCAATGCATAAAACAAGCCTGACAGCCTAATAATGATAAATAACAACACTGAAGGACTTTAAGCTTTGCAAAGCATTTTACATCTATCATCTCATTTGATCCTTATGAAGTAGGTGCTGGTATCACCCCCATCGAACAGATAAGGAATCTGAAGCTGAGAGGTTCAATGACTTGCCTAACATTCCCTAGCTCACAACTGTCCTTGGCACTATTTCAAATCAGATCTGGTTAACTCTTAGTCTAGCACTCTATAGACTATGTCCCTATACTGCTTCACTCTACATTTATAGTTTCCCCCTTCCCCAAACTCTTCAAAGAAGGAAGGGAGGAACATTTTCTCTTCTTTTCTTCAGGGCCAAATTTGATAATTATAGTTATACAGTGTGGTTCCATTTGGTGGTGTTGTTTTCTTGTATGTTGTTGCAGTCATTGTACATATTCATTTCCTGGTTCTGCTTATTTCACTTTTCATCAATTCATAAAAATCTTTCCATTCTTCTCTGAATCTTCATATTTATCATTTCTTAAATCATATCATTATGACCTTTCCCTTCCCTTCCCTTCCCTTCCCTCTTCCCCTTCCCTGTCCTTCCCTTCCCTGTCCTTCCCTTCCCTTCCCTTCTCTCCCCTTCCCTTCCCTTCTCTTCCCTGCCCTTTCCCAAAACCTTAAACCTACTGCACTCTGAAGTTCATAGACTGGACAACACTAGGTCCCTGACCAAGCTCCACTTAAGGGCTGTTTTCTGGACCTTCCTGGCTTAAGAGTGATTATCAATAGTAACTACTGCTGTTTCCCTCCCAGTCTGATGTAGTTATTTTTCTTTTCCTCATTAAAGGGGCTATCCTCCAACTACTTGTTAAACAGGCTGATTCACTGAATGGATGTTACCTCACCCTAAGTGAGGTAACCTAAAGGGGCCAAGGTCTCCCATTGCTTCCTGAGCCATCTCCAGTCATCTTGATGAAAATCTGGTCACTGGATTCAGACGGCTCCAGAGGAGAAGTGAGGCTGGTGACCTGCACAGACCTCCCTCACTCAAAACAAAATCAAGTGCAGTCATGTCATTATTTCTCTGATGGCATAGTCTTCTTCGGCAATAAAGGATGAACACAGCATTGTGCCACCACCCTGATGTACCATAATTTGTAAATTAAGAAATCAGTATATATCCATTTTGTTCACCATTTCTTTTTTTACTATTAAAACAGTTCTGCTATAGATATTTTGTTTTCTGCCTTTCAGCTTGTGAACATTTGGTAGCATATTCTTGGCAATAGAATCTCTGGGTCAAAGGAGATAGAATATTTTGAATAAGAATGAAGTTCAGTATGTATATATTGAGTTCACATAGTAGGCTCTTGATAAATGCTAGTTGGTCAAGTGCCATATATGTGAGCATTTTGTGAGCTGTGAGGGATCATGGGATCATATATGTAGAGCTGGAAACCCCTAAGGTTCAACTTTCTCATTTTACAGATAAAGAAACACATGACCAAGCTCATACAGGTATTGAGTGATAGGATTTGAATCATGTACTCCAAATCCAAATCCAAAGCTTTTTCTTCTCTGCTGCCAAGATGAAGACGAAATTGTCCTTTGTGCTCAGAGAAATTTTAATGCAGTTAGAATACCCTGTAATACAATATGTCACTGAATTTTTTGTTGTCTTTTGGTTGTTTCAGGTGTGTTTGACTCTCTATGACCCCATTTGGTGTTATCTTGAAAAAAATACTGGAGCGATTGCCATTTCCTTCTCCAGCTCATTTTACATATAAGAAAACTGAGGCAAATAGGGTTAAGTGATTTGCCCAGGGTCACCCAGCTAGTAAGTGTTCGAGGCCAAATTTTGAACTCAGGAAGATGAGTCTTTCTAATTTCAAGCCTAGCACTTTATCGAGTGCACCATTTAGGTGCCCTGTTATTAGTATTAGAATTTTACATAATTATTATTAGAATGAGTACTGCTTACTGTCTATTACCTTGATGAATTATGAGCAAGGTGATATAAACACTTAAAGGATTGTGAATCAGGCGGTTTATTGCTCACAGGCATGTAATATATGATTCCCTGGCCTTTCAGACCCATGAGCATCCAAGGGCAATAATATCTTCAGGTGTGAGCCTAGGTCTGCTAGGTCTTTAACTTTATATCTGACTGTTGGTGCTGGACAGATTCATCAGCACTGAATGGGAGGGAGGACTTCAATAGAATCAATTAGAGGGTGACCTGAACTGTGGACGGTGACCCTCTTCTGGTTCTCCTTATCAACCTCAAGGGTTTAGTTTGTGATTAGAGAAGTTTGCTTACATTACACAGTTGGATTAGATGAAGTTTGTTCAACTGATAGTTTACTAAACTTGTACTCCAAAGCCTAGATATAGCCGACCAAGTCATTTGTTGGGTACATAGGAACTTTCTGGTATTTAAACAGGGCAGTGATCAAACATGCAGTCACTCCTGTCAACTAAGGCTTAGAAATAGCCCTGTTCTCACATTTACTATTTCTAGAAATGTTACATGGCATTTTCTATTGCTAGTAACTGGGAGACATGGAAGTGGTGGGTAGGTGTAACTGCATTGTATTAGGCCCTAACTTCCTTACACCTATATTATTGCAGTAACTGGATGGTTTGTCTCTTTATTTCAAGTCTCTCCCCAACCAATCCATCCTTGACTCAGTTATCAATATGTTCTTCCAAAAAGATCTTACTATGTTCCCCCCTCTCTTCTGTTTCCTCAAACTCTAATCATCTCCAGAATCAAATATAAAATCTTCTGTTTGACATTCAAAGCTCTCCAAAACTTTCCCCTTCCCTACATTATTCTTGTCTCTGCCCCAACCAGCGACACTGGCCTTCTCGCTGCTCTGTGAACAAGATACTTCATCTCCTGACAATTGGGCATTTTCATGGGCTGTCTGGAATACTGGTCCTCTTCTTGACTGCCTTCTAGCTTTCTTATCTTCCTTCAAGTCTCAACCAAAATCTCATCTTCTACAGGAATCCTTTCATAATTCCTCTTCATTGCAGTGCCTTCCCCAAGTTGATTATTTCCAGTTTCTCCTGTCTATGGTATCTTTGGACATTGTTGTTTGCATGTTGTCTCCCCATTAGACTATGAGCTCTTTGAGAGATGGGACCATTTTTAATATTTCTTTTTCTCTCCAGTACTCAAAACAGTGCCTAACACAAAATAGGTGCTAAATAAATGTGCCTTGACTCACGATAACCGTGAATGGTATTTATATGTGCTGGAGGCAGATCAGTAGTATAAATGAACATATATGTCCCAGGGCCATTACCCAAGTGACGCTGTGTTGTTGACTGGTTCAGGAAGACAGTTAAGGAAGGGGTGAGGGGATGGTGGTGTTATGAAAAGATAAAAAGGCAACATAGTATACTAGAAAGAGTGCAGGACTTGCCTTCAAGAAACCTGGGTTCAAATCCTACATTAAACCTAATTAGCTGTGTCACATAGACAAGCAACTGAAAATCTCACAGACTTATTTTCTTTATCTTGAAAATGAGGATCTTAATAATACTTGTACCAGTTATTTCTGGTTGTTGTCCTTTGTTCTCGAAGAGGATGGAAATGACATCACTATGATAAAGTCAAGTTTCGATGTGTCTGACTGTGGCTGATCAGACCAATATGAACTCAGAATGCTCTGCAACAGATCAGGCACAGATAGTCTGCATGTACATTTGGGGTGGATACTCTAAATTTATGCATCTTGTGTTTCTTTTGGGCTGTTTCAATTCTGTTTTGCTCATAGAGCACAGCACCTTTTCTGATGTGGGTATGCCATGCTGAGTGGTCCTGTGCTAGTAACTCCCATGTCACACAAGCAGTTCCAAAATTCTTGAGAGAAACCTTGAGAGTGTCTTTTTATCATTTCTTCTGACAACCACATGATCACTTGCCCCATGCTAGTTCTCCATAAAATAGTCTTTTTGACAAGCATACATTTTGCATCGAACAATGTGGCCAGCCCATAGGAGCTGTGCTCTCTGAAGCATAGTTTGAATGCTTGGCAGTTTTTCAAGTAGGGACCTTAGTGTCTGGTACCTTATCCTGTCAAGTGATCTTCAGAATCTTCCTAAGACAGTTCAAATGGAAGTGATTCAGTTTCCTAGCATGGTGCTAGTAGACTGTCCAGGTTTCACAGGCATACAACAATGAGGTCAGCACAATAGTTCTGTAGACCTTCAGTCTAGTAGTCAGCCTAATACCTCTTCTCTCCCATACTTTCCTTCAGAGCCTCCCAAACACAGAGCTAGCTCTGGTAATATGTGCATCAAGCTCATTATCAGTATGTGTGTCAACCTCATTGTCAATGTGTACATCCCTGGAAAGTACACTACCAAGGTAAGTGAACTTATCCACAGCATTCAAAACTTTTTCATTTGTTGTAATCAATGGTTCCACATATGGATGGTGTGGTGGTGGCTGATGGAGCACTTATATTTTCTTGGTGTTAATCGTTAGGTCAAAATTAGCAGAGGCAGCAGAGAATTAATCCATACTCTGTTGCATCTCAGTTTCAGAGGCTGAATTGAGTGCACAATCATCTGCCAACAGGAAATCATGCACCAACACTCAACTCCACTTTGGTCTTGGCTTGTAGCCTTTTCAGATTGAAGAACTTACCATCATTGCTATAGCTGGTCTTGATGTTGTGTTCATCCTCATTTATCTCTAAGAAGGCAGCATTTAATTGCATCAAAAGAAAATTACAAGCAAAGCTTAGAGAGATGCAGGATTTATGGCTCAGTAAGAAGGCAGATGAAATTCAATTTTATTCTAATAGTAACAATCCAAAGAGCTTTTATGATTCCCTGAAGGTTATTTATGTACCAAAAACCTATGGTGCATCACAACTACTCAGTGCTGATGGACCCGCATTGATTAGTGATAAGGACATGATTCTAAGGAATTGGGCTAAACACTTCCATAGTGATTCATCAATCAATGCTGAAGCCATTGACTCAGGTTCAAGGCAATCCCTCCTTAGTTGAACTTCCAACTGAAGAAGAGGTTCTGAGGGCCACTAGGCTCCTTTCATGTGGCAACACACCTGGTGCTAATTCTATTCCAGCTGAGATTTACAAGGTAGGGGACTATTGATCATAAAAAAGCTGACTGAAATTTTTCCAGGTTATATGGCAAGAGGCTATTATCCTCCAGGTTAAGAATCTAGATTGTCCTGAGACAATCACAGGGGGAGGGGAGATGTCTCTCTCAGTCATTACTGGCAAGATTCTTGCCAGTCTCCTTAATAGGCTGATCCTTCACCTGGAAGATGGTCATATACCTGAGAGCCAGTGTAGCTTCAGAAAGGGCTGAGAAACAGTCGATATGGTGTTTGCTGCCTGACAACTCCAAGAGAAATGCCAGGAGCAGAACAGAGGTCTGTGCACAACGTTTATAGATTTGATCAAGACCTTTGATACTGTTAGTCATGAGGGCTAATGGAAAATTATGTCAAAATTTGGTTGCCTGGAGAAGTTCATCAATATTGTACATCAATTGCATGACGGCATGTTTGCCTGGGTTCTGGAAAGTGGACAATACTCTTGTACCTTCTCAGTCATCAGTGGAGTGAAATAGGGCTGTGTGCTTGCTCCTGTGCTTTTTAGCATGATGTTTTCAGCCTTGTTCAACTACTTATCTCACAGAGTTTTTGTCAGAAAAGGTCAGAGTAAACCTTGAAGCATAATAGAGATGTGAGTTATTATTCTAGTTGCTACTAAAACTCCTCAGGCTAAATTCAGATGTAGTGGGAATTACCAAAGAGATAAATTTCCAGCAGTTCATTTCCCATGATTTCTGGGCTCTAGGGATCATCGTTCATCCAGATAATTCTCTCACCTTCATTTCCTAGAAGAGTGTATGTCCTGCCCACAAAGTGTTGACATTGCTAGGTGAGGACCATGAGTAGTGGGAAGTCTACTGGAAGACAAGCCTGGGGCTGAAAGGGGAAACCATGAGCAGAGATATGAAAAACAAGCTATGGTTTATGGTTGGAGTATCCAGATGTGGAAAATAGTGGCACACCTTCCCAAACTGTGGATTCTGAAGTTGGTTCTCCCCACTTGCTTGGGGGAACTTGATGGTGCTTCTCTGAAATCAACTGTTGTGTGGAGGCAGGAAATTATTCTTTTACTTAATTGTCTCCTGTAATATTATTATTAAGTTTTGATTACATATTTTTACTAAAGGACTTGGGGCTCTTGTGCGGATGGGTTTTTGAGGCTGCTGCTTGGTGCGGGCTAGTTTTAATGATTGGTATAATTCAATCAAACTGAATATAGGAAAAGTAGCCAGGAGTCCCAGAGCCAGAATTGAAAATAGGAACTTCAGAGGCTCAGTCCAGTATGTATATAAAATAGAGCTGACCTTTCTACTCCTAACCATTAGTTTTTTTTTTTTAATTTATTGCTATTTGGTAATTTCTCTTCCTCTTCCAGGCTACCTGTTATATTCAACTTAACATATCATCCTTGTAAAATGAAGGCTACACTAAATGTTCTCTGTGATTCCCTCCAATTCCAGTTCCATTATCCTAGGATCATAAATTCATATCACATATACCTATTGCTTGCCATTATGTGCTATAAATACTGTATAACTGAAATTCTTTCCTTTTTTTTTGAATAAAAGTCTCTGAGAATATTGTTTTGAAATTTTTCCCCCCAAATTTTCTTTATTAATAGGGGAAAAAACCCCACACATTTCCCTTTCAAATTTGACTAGAATTTTGTTACCTTTATCACATTAAAGGTACCTTAACTGTGAAATAAAGTGTAAATTAACAAGAGAAACATATCGGCTTGATTCCCTAACAAGGGAGGGGAGGCATCCAGCTGGCTCTTATTTTTGGCTTGCAAGTGTTGTATATATTTTAGCAGTGCTGACAAAACTCATTAAAATGAATAATAAGCAAGGAATGAAAACAAGTACATTTATAAAAGGAAAACATCACTCCTGAAGAATCCTGTCTGATTTATTTTGCTTGGAACATACATCAGTGCACATATCAGGGTTGTGTATAACGATCTATAATCCGTATCTCAATAGGTTCTGTATCTTTTCCAAGTGTAATCATAATAATTTAATGACATTTAGAACTTGAAAAAATGCCTCTGTTTGCGTCCAAAATGTAGTTAATTGTGGTCTTGAGTTTAGGGCCTGACATTCACTTTCTTGTGGGCTGAAGAATCAAATTAGATATGTATGCTCTGTTAGTATTTAATTGTGTGATCTAGATTAGAATTTGTAATGAATATGTTTTCATTAACTTGGAAAAATTTTTGTACAATGTAATTTGTAAATTATGCAAAATTACATAGTAGTATTTTAGATGTAGTGAAATGTGATTTATTTGAAATACAGAGGCAATTGATTTTGAGATTGGAAATCATTTGAAAATAGAGGCAACATCTATAATAAGAGTATGAAAAGAATATGTAATTTTTTTCAACATAGAAATTTCTCCTACCTAAAACCAAAAGTGTACTTGTAAATGTTTAACAGCCAGCTCTTACAGGGCCAAAAAGTACTTAAAACATATTTTTTAAGTTTAATCTGCATTATGGACATTTTCTCTATCACTTTCCCAGGTCTGAGAAATAAAAAAAAATCAAGCTCTGATTAATAGAAGTTATCTATTTCTGAGTTGTAAATGCTCACAGTGAAGTTTAACAATTAGATCTCAAGAGCTGCTTTGAAGTAGCTTCTTCCAGCCCACCCTAGGCTACAACCTTTTTGTGAGTTAATAGATAAAGCCTGGGGAGGTGGTTAAGGCCCATAAAATGTTAGTGACTTTCCCAGGGTCATTCTGTGAGTATTTCAGGTAAGAAGTCTATCCTGATTCAAAGACCAGCTGTCAACTACATTAAGATACTTCTAATAATTCTAGTTCATGTCTGTGTATAACATTTTATATGTCTCTGTATAACGCTTTACAGTTGCCAAGTGTTTCCACATACATTATTCAATTCAACCAACATTTTATTAAACTCATACTACGTTCCCAGCACTGTGCTAATCCCTGGGGATGCAAAAACAGATAAAAGATAGTGCCTGCCTTCAAGGAGATTACAATTGAATAGGGGAGACAACATGCAAGCAAATATATTCAAAGCAAGTATGTACAGAATATATTGCTGTTTTTCTTCCTTCTCAAGAAGACCCATGGTATCAGAAGGGTGATGTCTTGATTTACAAGTGAATTGGATTTAAGGGAGGCAGAGCTGTGCAAAGCCATCAGCCCTTCCCTCTCCTCCAGAGTCATTAGAGTCCAGTGGCAAGATACTGGCCAAGACTGCTGATGGCCAGGGATGCATTGGGAGATCTTGGCTTTTTAAGTTAAGGGTCTTTCCCAGATCTCAATTTGTATGAAGCAACCACAGAATTCATAGGAGAGAATTAAAAGAGGGAAGTGCTGGAACTAAAATGGATCGAGGAAGCCTTTCTATAGAAGGTGGAATTTTGGTTGTCCCTTAAAGGAAGCCAGGGAGGTCAATAGTCAGAGTGGGGGAAGGAGAGCATTCTCAATATTAGGAGAAAGTGAGGATGATCTCTAACATGTTGGATAGACCTCCTGAGGCAAGCACATTCAAATGTATTTGTTATGTCATGAACTTGGCAGTTCCTTTCAGTGATACAGATTGCAACAGATAGATGCCTACCTATCCTGTGGCATTCTTATTCATATCTTCCTGTAGGTTCTCATCATTCCAAAAAACATGTACAGGATTTCATCTTTCACTTTCTCTATACAATCCCATAATCTTCCTATATCATCTCCCCAGTACAATATGAGGTCAAAAATCTGCCTCAGTTTTTCTCCTGTCTTCAGGCCCCATTTCTCCATTTTCATTAGTCTTCTCCTTCTTCCAACCTTATCCACACCATGCGTATATCCTACATCAGGAACTCGTTTTACTCAGTTATTCACATGGGAAAGGGAAGGGTAAAGGGCAAGTATCCTAGAATTCCCTACAAAGATAGAATCTAAGGTTTTCCCTAAAGCTTTGGGTTCACACAGAATGGGCACAATCTTGTGGGCCAGTAGGAGTCACTTCATTTTCTTTTTTGGTTCATTGCGCTCCCATCCCAGAGTATATTTCAAGGAAATAGTCAAAATAAACTTGTGTAGACTTTTCTAAGTGTGGTTAGGATACCAGTTCCTGGGCTGGCACTTTAAAGAGACATCTGTATAGGTAAGACAATTTCCAACCTTCAGAAAACACAGAATATGCAAAGGATGCACACAAAGCTCCCAATAGATACAAAAATAAGTAAATCATTGAAACTGCTCCTCTAAGAAGAGAGAGAACTTGGCAAAAACGTCAAAGCAAGACTTTGACTTATAATATGATTCAGTTGTTTTGACTCCACCAGAAACATATGTTTTGGTGGCAGCTGAATCAGATCTGCATTGTTACATGCCATGTGCTTTTGCAGGAAATCTGCCAATATACTAGCTATTAACTAGGTGTAAGAGAGTGAAAATCCCCCCCCCCCCCAAATATGCTATTGTGTGGTACTCTAGGAACATGGCATAAGCAAAAAAGGGTGAACATAGGACTGAAAAAGCTGAGGGGGAGTCTGTCCTTGTCTTATATAGTTACTTCCCCAGAGATGTTCCACTATAAGAGTCTGTCCTGAGTCCTAGACAACTCTACTAGTTGAATGACATAGGAGCTTTTTATACCTGTTAAACAAGATACCTATGGACACAGAGTAGGAAGGTATTTTATTGACACCAGCCAATGGCTCATGCACCTCAAGTTCATAAAATTGATAGTTGATATTGGATCTCATCAAATTGCTCAAAGACTTCCCTGATTAAAGGCTTATAGTTGTATGGATCATAGAATTTTGTAGGATCTAAGGCTGAAAAATCATCTAGTATAATCTCATCATTTTGCAAATGAAGAAACTAAACACCAGAGAGTAGAGTGACTAAAAGTTATTCAAAGAAAATGTCAGTGTCAGGGTTAGAATTTGAACTCAGGTGAGCTGACTATAGTTCCAGTGTTCATTCCCTTGACTGAAGCACTTGTTCTTCGGGTTCAAATACAATGGCTGACATAATGTTTGAGCAAGGCTACCAAAACTCCCAAGTGAGGTGTGGAAGGTTTTGAATAGCCTTGTCTATTGTGACACAAACTCATCACCACCCGAGTCGAGAAATCAGATCACTGTTCATCATTCTGAGGGGTGTGGGGAAGTTGGGTTCTTCTAATCCAATTTAATTAAAAAAACATGTACAGAAGAGTGCATAAGGCTTTTATCAAGGATGTCTTCTATGTATGGGTAAATACACATAAAAATTCTTGTAGAGATGGGAAAATAGCCATATGGTCAGTAGTTATTAATATTCTTTTGTTCACTTTTTTTGGTCAATAATAAAGTCCAAGATTCACTCCAATTGTTTGGAATTTTCTCCTGTTTTGTGAATAAAAGTACCTCTACTCAATACAGCCCATTAACTCCCTATTGCCATTATGATTGTATACAAATGTTGCTATTTTGCTTTTAAAGTCCATCATAAACAGTTTCTAACCCATCTTTCCATTCTCACTATATTACTCACCCTGCTTCCCTGGGCAATCCAGGCTAACTGGCCTTCTTTCTATTCCTTATGCATAACAATCCATTTCCTATCTCCATGCCTTTGCATGAATTGTCCCCTCATGCCTTGAATATGTTAATTCTTTACCTCTACCTCCTAGAATCTCTGATTTCCTTCAAAGCTAAGTTCAAGCACTACTTCTTATCGGTGGTTTGTTTTGATTCTTCTCTTTCCAATTCCTCATCACCTGAAAATCCATGGTGTATATTTTTTCTTTAATTATCTTTGTTCATGTTTCCTCTAAATAGGAAGTAAACTCCTTGAAATCAGGGGCTATTTCATTTTGTCTTTGTATCCTCAGCATCTGCTATTCTGCCTGGCACAGAGTAGACTCTTAATAAATGCTTATACAATGATTAAATGATATATATTACTTAAGGTGTTGGCTTCTGGGACAAAGCCCTGGTTGCATCTTAATATTTATGGTTCTTTAGAGGGAACATAGTGACCAAAATTATGAAAATCAGAGAGTGCTAGAACTGTAACAGTGGTGAGGAGAGATGGAGAATAGTCTAGATTAGCTAAAAGAGAACATGTGGAGGGGAGTCATATAATGTAAAGCTGGGAAAAAGAAATTGAGTCAGATTGGGAAGAGCCTTGAATTCCAGGCTAAGAACTTTGAACTTCTCTGAATAGGAAAAAAGAAATAAATTGAAGAGTTTCCAAAAGAGTTGTGACATAAATAGAACATTGGCAACTAGTTACTAATTTAATATATTGCAAGAGACAAATTTAGGAGAGTAGCATGGTGTGATATGAGGTATGACATAATGGAATAATGACTGGACTTGCACTGGGTTCCAATTCCAGACCTCTTTTGGGATTGGCTCTGAATCTTATGACCCTATGGTAGACATATTGCTCAGTGGACATACTGTGATACGTAGCTGGAGCAAGAAAAGTACCGTTTTCATATCATGTAAAAATTACTGCAAGAGAATTCTGTGTGTGTTTATATCTCTTCTGTGGGTTCATGAAAAACTCAACAAAGAGGATTTGGAATGTGGTTGTCATGAAAGTCTTAGGGCAGTTTTGAGCTATTAACTTATCAGGAAAGAGAAATAATTATTTTAGCATCCAAATGCCTGGCAACAAGAAGTGAATCCACGGTAGTAACAGGGAGTGAAGACATAGAGGTGTAATTATACATATGATGAGATTATACAACCTGCCATGAAGCACTTTTTCCTACACTGGAAGCTTTGCCTTTTTTTTTTTTTTTGGTAAAGATTATTTCCTCCTATGAACATAGTCAAATTCTATCTTAATTGAACCATAAATAGAATTATCATGACATGTTCTGCTGAAATCTTTTACGATGTTCCTCCAATTTAGATATTCCAATAGAAGTTGCTGCCTCTCTCAATATTTCTTCTATTTGTTTTTCATTATCTGATTCTACTAAATTCAGAGTGGATCAGATTCTCCTTCCCCTAGGAAGTAGGATTTGTTTTATAAACAATTAGGAAATCATACCTGAAAACTCAGAGAGATGTTGGTGTTTTGGAGAAAAGGAAAAATTAGAAACCAATGGCAAAGCTTGAATTTTGTTCTAAAGGTATACGTCACAATTTTATTTTGAAGCTTTGATTACATTAAAACAGAGTTTGGATGACCACTTGTTAGAGGTATTGTTAAGTGGATTTATATTTAAGTAGAGTTTGGAAGAGATTACTTCTGCAGTTCTTTCTAAAATGTGGGGATTCTACTCTATGAGTAACTGATTTTTAGACATATGTAGTGGCATCCTATACTTACACACAAATTCATTCCTAGCACTTGGTAAAGTTAGGCAGCTTTTTTCTCTAAAGTGCTAGACTGGTTTTTGAAATGACTTCAGTTGAGTGAAATTGTCAGTTGGATTGATTTTTTTCCTGCTTAGTAGCCTAATAGCTGGATAGAACTGATCAGATATGAACATCATGTGGACACAGTCATAAAGAAGGCCTGGTCTTCTTGGCTACCTAGAGTTTAAGATTGTTGAAGAACTTAGTAGCTTTTTTTTTTTATTCAAGGAATTCTTTATTCTTGTTGCTACAAAGGAAGAACCATTTCATAGATATACTAACAGGTGACAAAGGTAAGTGCTATCTGAATTGAGAAAGGGCTTCTTATTTTATAGTTTTTTTCAGATGGGTTTGAGAAGACAAAGAGATAAATGAGAATAGTATGGAGTTGAGTGTGATTGGGACATTTTTCAAATAAAGTTATAGGATATTGCTACAATAAATCGAGCAAGGATGTTCCTATTGTTCTACTTAGAGACAGCAAAGTTTTCCATTGGAAAGTCAATTTTCCACAGTCACTCAAGACAGAAATGTCTAGTCTACTGTTAAGACCTAGGAGCACAACAAAATGAGTAGATATAGAATCTGATTCCATGAGATAAAATAAAATAAATATATAAAAATAAAATAAAATAAAATAATTTAGGTAAATGAATAATAAATTATGAAGTACAATAGAAATGTCAGCTATTACTACTATTGTTTCTGGATAGTCATTTAAATTGTCTATACCCCTTGAAAGGGGCTTGATAGAGTTTTTAATTTTGGATGGAACAAAAGGAAAAATAAGTTTCTCTTAAGTTTAGGTACAATGGAACACTTCTGAGAAATACATATAAGAATGGATTAGATTATGGCCAGCAAAAGGAGGAAAAAATTTTTTGCTGTGTCAACTTGTCCTACTAAAAATTCATGTTATTGAATTTCTGCTAGTTCTTTTACTAATCCCTGGCAATACTTTCATTCTTCTTGGACTCTCCATGATACCTCCCATTAAACTTTCTCTTCTCTCTTCAAATACCCATTTTCACCCCTGTTCTTTACTTTCTCAGCAGGTGACTGTCCCTCTTACTCAAAAGACAATCATTTGCCTATTCTCACCAATTCTATCTCCACAATGTTCAATTTAATTGAATGTAACAGACACTTATAAAGTGTACAGCACTGGGTTGAGCACTGGGGAAATTATGGCAAAATGAGAAGTAGTCTTTACCCTCAATAAGTTTATATTCTAGAGAGGGGAACGTATCATTTAAACTGATAACCATCTACACAAAAAAATTTTAAGGGGGGAAAAACTTTAATAACTAGGCTGGGGAGATGCAGATCAGGAAAGGTTTTTTGTAGGAGATGACATTTCAGTTAAACCTTTGAAGGAAGAGAAAGCTAAGGAGCCAGAGATGAAGGTAGAGTGTCTTTGAAGCATGAGGCTTGTGAAAGGTCACAGAGGAGATAGATGAAATTCTGAATTAATTGATTAATTACTTTTAGAAAAAAGTGTCTTTTAGGTTGGTTCAGAGAGTCCATGAATGGGGATCATGTGAAATAAGTCTGGAAAGGGAGGCTAGAGCTGGACTATTGGAAGGCCTTATGTATCTTTTGGGGGAATTTAATTTTATTCCCAAAGCAATAGGGAGCTACTGAAGTTTCTCCAGCAAGGGAGTGACATGGTTAAGCCTATTCTGCGGAAAGATTATTTTCACATCTGTGTGGAAGATGGGTGGAAGGACTATTAAAGAGGCTGTTGTGCCATCCTACTTCAGGTGATGAGGTCTCCTATGAGGGAGGCAGCCAAGAGAATGAAGGGAAGAAGAATATAAGAAAGCAATATTATATAGGTGGAAATGGCAAGACTTGAAAAGGGATTGGATGTGGGGAATGAAGGAAAAAAGGAAAAGATTCTGAGAGATTGAGACTGGGTGACTGGGCAGGGATGGTATGATTGACTTTCAGAAATAAATGAAGTGAGAGACGAGGATGGCATGTTTTGGGGAGAGGTAATGAGTTCAATTTTGGTTTAGCTAACTTTGAAATGTTAGTGAGGTGACAGTATCTAAAAAAATGGGAAAATATCACAGGGTGCTTCCATCCCTATCCCTCCCTGCCAAAAAGATTTCAGCTACTACTATCACATACATGCCTCTTTTCTTAGTTTGTCTCATTATATAAAATATTTATGAGAATGGCTTTCACAAATTGTGAAAAACATGATATGAGAACAGGTGGGATTTTGTGGATGATTTCCTATAGCAGATCACATCATTACTGTCACACCAATAACTAAGAATTATGGAGAGTACAAGATACCTCTGTGTCTATTAATTGATTTTATTCAGTGGGATACAGTGCAGTCATTGAAGGCCATCTTCAAATAAGGGTTTTCCCACATATACATTAAAGTTATATAAGTGAGCATAGTCACCCACTGAAGTACTAAAGGTAGTACTTAGACTTAGCTCTCTACTAAATTAAAGTCTGTAGATACCTGTTACTATGCCATCACACCATAATGAGTGAGTCTCTACTACGTTCAAGTTATTAGATACTGTGTGGGTTACCAAGAATAATAAGTTATAGAATAATGAGTTTAAGGAAATTATAATCTAGGAGGGAAACAAAAATGCACCTGTGATGGAGTATGTGAAAAATGCCACATGAATGATAGAAATTAGATCCTGGGATAATAGGAGGTTAGAGCTGAAAGGGACTTAAAGATTATCTAGTGCTTCTCCATCATTTTACAAATAAATTAATACCGAAAGCATTATAGGCATACAGAATACAAGGAATGATCACTTCTGCCTGGAGTGACATTTGAACTGGGCTTTGAAGAATGGTTATGAATTAGACAAATGAAGATGAAAGTTATTTCAGGAAGAGGAAATTGATTCTGTATTCCCTTCAGTCCTCCAACTGCTTAAATGTAAATGACTTATACAAGTTAAACTTTAAATGTCATTGTTCCTAAAAAAAGGGCAGAGTATGCTTCATGTTATCAATTTCCATAGATATTATATTTAGGTAAAATTGCAGGAAGGTTATATTATTACTGTTAATGATTAAATTTTTGGTTTCTTAAAAGTGAATTCTTATATATATTAGTAAAGATACTCAGGCTGATATTTCCTTCTTAGTAAGCGCAAGCATGTAGGCATTGACAGAAAATTGACTAGGATGAAAATGAACGATTGGTGGGCTAGTGAATGGCTAATAAAGACTGAAAAATATACTGCACAAATAGGTGTCTACTTCCCTCAGTGTGTCATTTTTTTTTTCTGAAACCTTAGAATTTCTCTCTTTAAGAAATCCTAAAATAGTTGGTCTTTTAAATCTCAGGACCTAATCACAGAAAAAAGGTTGATAATAAACTGTTAAATTAACTGGAAAAATGCAGCCATGACCAGGTGATCATTTTGTGAGGAGCTGACAAAGTTCTTGAGTGAGTTAGAAAGGAAGCAATGCCTTTGGAGAAACAGTGACCTTTAAAGAACGTAGGACAACTTGAGAGTCAGAATTCAAAGTGGACCAGGCAGGAGCCAGATTCCAGGGGGAAGCGGCTCCTGGGGAGGCACATAGAAGGCTTGTAAATGGAGAAAAAGGAACCCAAGATGAGCTCAGTGTTGTTAGATAATTGGAAACTTGAGAAGAGGAAGATTACATAGTGACTGGGGATGGGACTCTGGGTGTGGGGCTTGTGTGACTAATTGGGCACAAGGAAAGTTGGAACAGATGCAATTGCTGAAACTGCCATACTCCTCCTCCTCACCCCCCATGACCAACTGAAATATGGCAGTTCTTTATTGTCTTTCTCCTGTCAGGCTCTCCTGTGCTTGTTGGGAATGCAAGTGGAAGCAGGTAAATGAAGAAGGGAGAACATCCTGAAAACAGAGGGAATATACACTCATGTGTTTTGACAGAGTGTTGTGTCTGATTGGAGGTTCAGACCTTTAAAAAAAGATAATTAGAAATCTTCTATTATATTTTCCCAAAGAAGAGGAGATTGTTTTTTAACTAGGAAAATGGTTTAGATAATTAGTGAGTAACATGATGAGGGGCGGTAAATATATGTAGTTGAATAGTGTTGCCCACCACACAGTCCCACTGACTGGTATCCAACAGGTTCAAGGTTGGTAACCAGTCAGAATGTTGAAAATTTTACGATTACTTGATCCAATGTATTACTATAATTTAAAATGTATTTCAGACCTATAGCCTTGTAATTCTTAGCTAAATCGATCAACAGCTATTTGATTCAATAAAAAGGCTATGAAGTCTTAACTCTCTAGCATTTATAGGGAGAAAAACCTCCCTGAAAGAAAATAAGGCTTAAAAAAATGGATCCATTTCATCTTTCTCACATTCCCTGTGTGATTAAATGTTCTCACTGCTCTACCACTCTTCTTTCTGAGCTGCTCAATTATTGTGTCATCTTTGATTATTAAGCTGCCAACATGTCCACATTTTCTAATTTAGAGAATTAGTACCGATTTCTCATGATGCCCATCTACAATGATTCACTTTCTTGATATCCATGTTGGGGAGTACAGGTTTGAGTTACAGTGCCTGACATTTTTAATTTTGTCAGTTAAAAACCTGTTCTCCAGAGGAAGCAGGGAAGTCTGGCTGACAAAGCACAGAATGAAAAAGTAGGACACATCCTGAGTTTGATTAGTTATGTAAACTTGGGCAGGTAATTTGACGAAGTGTCCTTTCCCCTCACTTCCCTCATCAGTAAAATTGGATGGTAACCAAATGCGGAGCAAAGCCTGTTGTTTTAAATTATTCTTTATCATTTTTAAGAAAAAGGCTTTATTGATACTTTTGGAATTGATCTTATACTAGATATTTCCTTATATACCATTCCTTCCTACCCCAAACCTTCCCTTTTAACAAAAAAAATACAATAATATCAATTAAAAACACAACAAAAACAGAAAAACAGTGAAACAAAACCAAATCCATAAAGTTACTGAATCTGAAAGAATACATAATATTCCTTTCCTGGGGTCACTGCAATTAATTTGAGTCTGACTACTTTTTAAAATTCTTTTTTATTTTAGACAAATACTAAAACAAATACACTGTAAGAAAAGAAAAAGAAACATTATAAACTTAAATATTAAAACAAATAGAAAATAAGAAACGAAAAAAGACATATCATGGGTACAGCAGAATGTAAGAGAGGATTCAAAATACATAGCAATAAATTTCCATTTCTTGAAAGCCTATGTGACAAAGAGTTTAGCTATCTTTAAGCATTTTTTATATTATTGTAGTCATTGTGTATATTTCTCTCTTGGTTCTACTTATGTAGCCATGAATCAGTCCATATATCTCTTTCCATGTTTCTCTGAATTCCACATATTCATCATTTCTTACAGTGCAGGAACGTTTAATTTTATTTGTATACTCCAATTTGTTAAGACATTCTCCAATACTTTCTTTTCAATATTTTTGTTTCTACAAAAAGTGATACTATGGATATTTTAGTTTAGATGGGGACTTTCTTTCCATCTTTGACCTCTTTGGAGTATATGTCCACTGGTGAAATAACTGGGTTAAATAAACAAATTAGCATCCTTTTTCCTTACATGAATCCAGGTAGTTTTTCAATGGTTGGAAAATGCACAACTCCAGTAACAGTATTTGAGCATACCTGCTTTCTGACAGCTACTGCAACATTTATTGTTTTTATATTTTATCATCTTTACCAATTTTATGGATGTGAGATAAAACTTCAAAGTTTAATTTGCATTTTCCTATTATTAGTGAGTTGGAGCATTCTTTCATATGACTGTGAATAGATTGCAATTCCTTTGAAAACTGTTTTTATATTTGCCTATTGTGGGATAGTTCTTGGACTTACATATTTATGTCCACTTATATCAGCACATCTAAGCATATTTCTCTGGGTAGTTTGTGTTTTAAGTTTATTGAACACTGGGTTATTGTATTTGAATGCTTCTGAATCTTCCCTAGCTAGTCAACTTCATTAATTTTCTTTTTAAAAAGAGAGCACTAAATAGCTTTAATGATTACTATTTTATATTGTCGTGCATAGTATGGGATCTGGTAAAAGCATTCTCCCTTCGTTCTTGTTTTTTCTAAGTATTGCCCTTGAATTCTCAACTTTTTGTCCTCCGTATGATTTGTTACTACTTTATCTAGTTCCATAAATTACCCTCTTGCTACTTTGATTTGTATGGCACTAAGTCTGTAAATTTACTCAGGTAGTTTTTATGATATTATGATTCAGTCATGACCAATGAATATCATTAAATATTTGTTTTTCTTTATTTCTTTTTTAGAATTGTCATTAATGCATTTTTGTTGGTTAGCACACAAATATTTTATATATTTTAATAGCTATTTTGGATGTAATTTATTCATTTTCCTCCTTATTTTTGTTAATATTATTATAAATTATGGTAATTTTAGTTGAGTAATTTTGTATATTGTTATTTTATTGCAGTTATTGCTTCAGTTAATTTCTTTACTACTTGAGTTTCTCTGAATAACCTGTTTTGCCATCTGAAAATAGGTATAATTTTACCTCTGCTAATGTGTATTCCTTTAATTTTTCCCTTTTATCTTTTTTCCTATAGTTAGGAATTTGTAGAATTATGAAAATAACAGTGGGGGAAAGGCCATATTTGCTTTATTTCTAGACTTATTAGCGTTTCTAGTTTTTCTCTATAGTACTACCCAAAGTTATTGAAACATTGATTGTTTAGATCAAATTAATACTGGTAAAATGCTCTACAACAGCGTACTGTTTTAACATTATTTTTGAAGGGTTTAGATATACAACATGTAAATTACTTTACCCCCAGAACTGTTTATAGCCATGGCTCACTACAAATGATTATACTGCTGTTATATGTGCATTAATCAGTACTAATAAGGGGGTTTCACTCTATTTATAAAGTACCTTTTGTGAAAATGAAAATACATATCTTTCAGACTACAGTTTTTTAATTAAATTTCTCTAGTATTAGGATATCTTTAGCAAAAGTTAGCTTTGATGAATTTGAATAGAACTTCAAATGAAGAAAACTTTGGCATACTTTGTAGTGGCTCCTTTTAATACTGTATACTATTACAATACAAAGAAGCTTTCTAATGAGATTCAGGCTCTAGAGACTTGGATGTCTAGTTGAACTCATATATTTTTCTCCAGTTTGTCTCCTTTAAGATGTTCATTTTTCTATATTGGCATGTACAATGAAAAGCAAAATGTCATTATCCTAATTATTTTGAATAATATGAATATTTGCAATATAGAAGTAAATGCAGAAGACTCAAAGTGGCACCCCTTTCAACTTGAATGGGGATAGCTTTGGACATTCATATAAAAGGACATACGGCAACCCAGTATTCCAGAAGTTGTTAGAGCTTAAAATATATTGCTAGCTCCATTTTACATACCCTGTGAAGCAGACATTGTAATTATTTTAATTACCAATTTACAGATGAGGAAAATGAGGCTGGGACATTAAGTGATTTGCCCAAGTTTATAGCTGTGTAGTGGTACAGATTGAGTACAAATCTAATTCTTTTCTTTCCAAGTCCATTATATTAATGTCTATCATTAATGTTAAAAAGGGTTAAATTCATAGATATAACAGATTACTAAAGGGATAAGTGAAGTTTATTACGATATGGACAGTGTGAGTATATTTAATAGATAAAAAAATTGAGATTCCCGGTTTGACAATGTATGTTCCTTTTCCGAAGGTGAACACCTCTTTTCTTCATGCTTAATTTGTGTTACTGATGAGATAGTCAACTGGCCATTTTGTGTAGTCCATGTGAAGTATGAACCTGAACGGAGAAGGGAGGACTCAACAGAAGAAAAGTAATTTAATGACGATATTTGTGTAGTAAGCAGGACAGAGGTGGAGAACGGCTACATTTACCAGTAGTAGCATGATCTCCGAGCTCAGTTCAAGTACTATTTCTCTTTTCTATGTAATCAGGATCCCACTGGAGCCCCCTCCTAAAATTACTATTCCATCCTTCCAGAACTTCCCTCTAGTCAATCAACAACTCTGCCATGTGCTTATGACTGCATGGGAAATGAAATCTTTCTCTTACAGTGAGAATTAATGCTCTGGGTCCAGTAATCTTGGAAAAGGGAATTAAAAAATCCTTTGTTATGCCTGTTACACTTGTATGACTATTGAACCCTAGTGAGTAGACAATTTTTCAATCCCCAAAGATAAAGTGAGCAAAAAGAAAAAAGATAACCTCTCATTCCTGCACATTTAATGATATTTTAACTGTTTTATAGTGTTTTGCTCATAATTTCTTCTTTTTATATCTATGTGTTTTACACAGTGCCAAGTCTATTATTGGTGTCCAATGTACAATTACAATGACTAACAATGATGAAACAGGCAGACTGATTTTTATTTCCTTCCCAGTGACTCACTTCTTTTTAGCTTAACTCAAATCTTGCAAAGCCTAGCTGTGTGGAAAGGCTTAGGTGATTATGGGGATTAAGGAGGAACTGGTTATAATTTTTATTTAGTATTTTCTATACAAACTACACCTCATTATCTATGATCTATTTGATGTTTATTATATTGCTTGCTTTAGCAGCCCAGCCTTTCTTCTATTAGCGTTCCTGTATCAACCTTCAATTTTCTGACTTTCCTACTCTCCCTCACTGGTGTCTACTGCGTCTCCCCCTACATGATGCGGACGTGCATGAAGTGACTGGACTGTTGTCAGGTTGGCATTTCTAATCAATTTCATGTCTGCATGTAGTGGTGTGAACGGCAGCCATGGGAGCAGCAGCTCAGGGTAATGCTTTCATATCACATCATTACCTCATCACCAGACTCTCATTAGATGCTTCTGAGAGAAATTACCACCCATGCTTCTGCAGTCACAATAGCATTAATGAAGTTAGGGAATTACTCCCACAGATGTTTGACACTCAATCAATCCTACTTAATTTAATTACACTCCAGAATGAAAGACAAAAGAGATGCTCTTATGGTCCACCCCAGCTTTTTATTTTCCTCTAAGCCTTTTTCCTTCTGACTTACTTAATACTTGCTGAAAAATGTCAATGTAATTAACTTTGGTTATAATTATTTAAAAGTGGACTTTATTATAATACCTTTCACCATTATCCTGCCTTCTTCCAATTCTGCTGCCAGATTTGAAGTACGGGAGAGCATTGTAATAGAGAGAATGGGAAGAAAGCAGTGTACTTTTATGACCTTGCCAATTCATCAACTTGTTATACCTCTGTAATTAAGGGGGCTTATGACATAGGCCCTTACAACTTCATGTCTCCGGGTTTTGTTGCTTGGGATACTTCAGAACTCTGCTCTTGAATTTAATCAATGAACATGGACTCTAGCCAGACTTGGGAATTACAGGATTAGTTGCAGTGGTATAGCAATTCTTGATATACTTAGGAATATCCTATCTCTGCTCTGCTTTAAAATAGTCTACTCTTAGCATAGTGAAAAGAGGTCTGAACTAGAAATCAGGAGACTAGCTTTCTTGACCCTGCTCAGCTAATTAGTAACATTACTTTAGGTAAGTCACTCAGCCTTTTTCTGTCTAAGGTTCTTCCTTAATAAAATGAAAGAGCTGGGATTAAATGGACTCAAAAATGCTACCTTCTGTAAGAAGCAGTGGTGTGCTGGAGCTAGCCAATTGTTAAATTTTCAGTGTGAGAATTATACCTTGGAAATCAGAAAATGCTCTAAATCAAGGTTTGATTTATTGTTCTCTTGATTGTCTAGACTTAGGAAAGTGATGGAGACAATGTTAATAATACAGATTAAAGTTAAAAGTGAATCATATCTACATTTTTTTTCCTGGGAAGCCAGTTGTTAAACATTTACCAGAACAACCCTTGTAAGAAGCCTTTCTTTGTTGCCCTAAATGTTAGGGCCTTTTCCTTGAAAGCTACTTTATACTTTCTTTGAATGTATTTTATAGAGCTGGTAGTGATGGTACATGCCTATCGTCCCTGCTATTGGGAAAGTCTGTGGATGGTAGAGTGACTAGGTTCAGGCATTCTGAGCTATAGTAGGGCTAAAGTTATTGGGTCTCTGAAGTAATTTTGGGATCAGTATGGTGAGCCCCCAAGAACCAAGGGCCATCAGGTTGCCCAAGGAAAAGCAAAGTGTCCTAATTTGGGAAAAATGGGTAGGTTAAAATTTCCCTGTTATTCAACTGGGCTTAAGAATGACTGCTACACTTCAAGCCTGGGGAAGATAAGAAAACAGTCTCAAAAAAAAGGAATGTATTTTGCGTGTACCTATACCTAGAACAGTGTCCTCCATCTGAATGTAAGCTCTTTAAAGGTAAGAACTGTTTCAGGTTGGTCTTTGTATCCTAAGAACTTAGCATAAATCTTGGTAAAAGTCAGGTGAAAAGGTATCCTTGTAGAGTTCAAATAATAGAACTCTTCTCTGGGACCTATTTTTCTAAGCTGAAATCATCCAGAAATACCACGAAGTCACTGGTTGGATTCTGGTGATTCTTATCACATAAAATATTTTAATTTATTAAGAGAAAGCACATCTGGCAAATAAAATTGAAGGTACTTGTATACGGTTTTTTTTAATGTCCCTAAATGCAGGTTATAGTGCAATAAGTATCCTCAAGCCCAAGAAGCTTTTTATTCTAGTGCCCAGTTTTGCCATTAAGTGACCTTGTTCAAGTCCTTCTACTTCCTATGACTTAAATTTCCTTATCAATAAAAATGAGAAATGAAGGCTTAATAATTTCTAAGGTTTCCTTTATTCCTTTCATTCTGTGATTCTCTTCTGTAGAAGCTAGTACTCCAGAGAGAAACACAGAAAAAGATGAGTATTTCTAAATGATTGTAAATCATAAATGAATACCAAAGCATCCAGGACAGAAAAGATTTGAATACTGGAAGGTCATGCAGATAATCAGGTTTTCCTTCACTACATCCACGGACCTGTGATCTTACTGATGTGACTATTCCTGGCAGTTTTAAAGATTCCAACACATTGTTGCTTTCTCGTACTATAAGAGTCATCTCAATATCCCCTCATAAATCTTCATAGAGGATCCACTCAATATATTGGAGGCTTTTCTCTAGTTCATTTTCATAACACAAAGGTTTCAGTGGTAGAGTCCACTGTTTATCTATTATCACTTACTCCCATGAGATAACTAGTCCCATTATTTTCTAAATAATTTTTCTGGATGATATCTATTATTTCATGTTTTAGATGTAAATAGAGTGAATATGTTGCATCCTACTTATGCCCATCAAACATATGTCTATTGACCTTTGATTCTTTTTTTTAAATTTTGATTCTTTAGAGATCTTAGTGTTCCATGAATTACATTGCTATAGCATAATTAGCAGAGAATCTGTATTTAAAAAAAAAAAGGACCTTCATTTCAGGGAGAAGTCTAGAGTCTTTAAAACAATTGCTCAGTTTCCCAAAGTAAATATAATGCTCTGTACTCTTTTTACTCAATTTTGATACATTTATTGACTATTATTCCTATCGGGGCTATATATTGGTAGACCACCTTAGCAAGCAGTTCATCCAACAGCATATTGGAGTCTGGACAATGGGCATCCTTCATCCTTGTTTTCCCCTATGTGGATAATAAGCTTTTTGAGTAATTGTGAATCTTACTTACGAGACTGAATCATCCAAGAATATGATGTATTCAGCATGAAGTCATCCACAAACAGGATCATCGGGAAAAACTCACCAGCTAAAGGGAACCTCTCCAATTTAGACTCTGCATCAAATATTCTCCATGATAGTGGCAAATGTTTTTAAGATACATATGTCTCTCTGTTTTTGACTTGACTTGATATTGGCAGTTAGTAGATCATTAAGGAAAATAATCTCTGTTGTTGCATCTATCAAGGAATTTTGTGTAACATTAATAGAGTGCCAGGAAAACATTTTGTTGGTAGAAAGCTGTTAAGGCAGAATTTTGCTCTACTTAGAATTAATGCCTTCCTTATAGTTCACAAACATTAAGTACAGTGGGATATTTTATTTGCCACACCTTTTAGTTTACTGTGTCTCCGAGGAAGTCTTCTGTAAAAAATTGTAAAAGTCTGCCTTTTCCTCTCACACTTTGAACATATCTTTGAAAAGAATGTGTGTAGATCACTTTCATAAAGATTTTCTAGAGATAAGAAAGTAGGCATATGAGTCAGTCGTTATTGATATCTTCTCAACTACCTTTTTTACAGAAGTAATACTTTCTAGAATTTTCTCAGATATTTAGTATTTTTTTCCCTTTTTTCAGATATTTTAAGAACTGATTTTTCAATATTGCTGAAAATTCTGTCCCTTCCAGGATGGATTTTCTCTCTGTCTTCTTGGGCTAGTCCAACTTCTCTTCTTGTCTTTTTCACCTTTAATGACAGTTCTACTTCCTCATTTGGCATACCAGTAATTGAAATAGTAAGAGTGGTATTCCCAGTGTCGATTTCTTGTGTCAATTCTGCTGATGTCATGTCAGTTAATGTTTATGCTTTGAGTTAAGCATGTCTACTGGATGACCTTTAAAGGGAACTGTTCAGATTTGGTTTGGTGAGTTATGGTTTTATGGGCACAGACTCGCAGAGTTTCTTAAAATTGGGGTATTTACTCCTCTAGGGACCTAATTGATAAGTGAAAATTGTGGGAGATACCTCAAAGAGGTATAAAGAGATAGGAAACAAGAAAAGTAGCAATAAAACAGTTTTTCCATAAAATTTTGGCAGACTGTCAAAGATGCACATATGATTGCTAGGAGGAATGGATACACATAAAGAGAGTTGAGGCACATTCATGGGGAGGAATCTTTGTCAAAAGTAGGTGTAGCCAGAGCACACGTATGGAAGGGCAAGTCACTTCCAGGCCTTTAAAAGTGCTGACGTCTTTTGGTGGTGTCATCAGGCTGTTCCTACCTAGTTTATTTTCCACTGGTCTTTGCTGGGAATCTTATCTCTGCTAAATGGGTTGCCCAGCTCAAAATGTAGTCTACCTTTCTGAGAATGGACTCTCTTCCGGAAATTGTTTGGAGCATTTTTTTCTGGGCATGTGGTTAGGAAGCTTCTTTCTGTTTCTAGATTTCAGTTTCATTTGGATTCCTTGGTAATAGTGTTCTTTTTTTTTTAATAGGAAGAATGTTCTGTGTTATGCTTTTTTAGTTTAAAGCCCCAAGGCTTCTCACTTCCCTTTCTGAAAAGTGGCAGCCCTTTCATACTCAGATATCTAACTGCTTCAGGGGCAAAAACAAAAGAAAACAAATATATAAACAAAAAGAGCCTTGCTTGGCTCTTTCTTCCCTGTCAGGGAGGAAAGTTTTGGATAAAACAGGCTGTTTATCTCTAAGTGCCAAAATCTTTAGAATACTGAGTTGAGTTACTCCAATCTACCTCTCTAGTATCCTCTGTCTTAATTTATTTTTGAACTGTCCATCTTGAGAATCTGGGCTTGAGTTACTCTATCCAAGACCTCATTCTGTCTTAGGGTATAAGACTTGAATGTATGTAAAGCATTTGGCAAACTTTTATGTGTGACATCAATTTACATATACACATACATCAGTTATATGCACATACATGTGTATACTCACATGCAAATATTTATGTATGTAAATTTATGGATACATACACACTTGTCTTCTCAGGACTCTGTCCCTTCTCTGACTCATATCTAAGAGACTTGCCTCATGCTTTACAGAGAAAATGGAAACTATCGTGAATTCTACTTCCCTTCTACATCTCACAACTGTCCCCTTCCCTTTCATCTTGTGCTCCTTTACTCCAAAGTAATAACGAGCTAGTTCTTATCCTTATGTAGGTACAAATACTCTGTGTCTCTGTCTCTGTTTCTGTCTTTCTATGCACCCCCACATATTCATATATATATGTATATATATATATATATATATGTATACATACACACATATATAATAGTTGTCTATATATCTTAGATGCCAAACCAATATCTGAGGAATTTAATACAAATGTTTTTCTCATTCATTTGCTACTCTTCTTATATTCGATAGATTTATTTGTGCAGAAGCTTTTCAATTTCATGTAACAAAAATTGCATTGTCTTTGTAATTGTTCCTAGACCTTAGTTCTTTAAGAATACATCTCACAACCATAGCTATAAAAGGTATATGATCTACTCTTAATTTTTTTTAATGACATGATCTTTGATATTCAGGTCATGTACCAATGACCTTTTAATTGCCAAACCCAATATTCTTTCACTGACCTTCGTTTTTCTACATCTCTGCCGTGTTTGACGGCATTAATCACCTTCTTTCTTTGCTCTCTGGGTATTTGTAGGACGGTTCTCTCTATTCCCCTTTCACCTATTGGACAGTGCCGTCTCAGTCTCCTTTGCTGGAATACCATGCCCCCTAAACATGGGCATACCCAAAGGCTTGGTGACACCGTTAGCTCACATGGGTTTATAGCTTGTATCTTTGTATTCATGACTCCTCACTGCACATCCAGTTCTGGTTTCTAGTCTAAACTGTAGTTTTTCATCACTGTCTATTGAACATTTCCAACCAGATGCCTCATTTGCAAAACAGAATTCATTACCTTTGTTCCAAAGCCCATCTCTCCTCCCAATTTCTCTCTTCCGTTGTTATTCTTCAAATCATAGAACTTTGGAATAAACTTTGAAGCTCACTGTCCTTCACTCCCCATATACAACTGGTTGTCAAATCTTGTCAATTACATTTCCACATCTTCTCTTGCCTCTGTCCCCTTTCTCACCACTCAATTAACTACATTGTCATCTCCCTCCTAGATATTTGTGAATTCACCCTACCTCAAATCTCTCCCTTTCCAATTCATCTTAATTTATATCTTGAAGAATGATTAAGCTTTAAATAGAGAACTGGTAAAGAAAATATGGTATAGTGTAACAACTTTGTACCTAGAGTCAAAGAACTCTGGATCAAAATTCCAACTCAATTGTTAATTATTTTTGTGATCTTGGGCAACTAAGTATCCCACTTTGGGCTTTTATTTCTTCTTCTGCAAAATGAGCGAATTGGACTATATCAGAGGTGGCAAACTCCCAGTGGCCCATTCCCAGTGCTAGAGACCCAGATTTAAATGTAATTGGGACATGTTTAACAAAATAAAGAAAAATACAACACTACACAGGTAATATTAATTTGTGGTTTTCTAAGGCAATATGTGGATCCATTTTGATTTCAGTTTGACACCATTAAACATGATCTCCTCTACCTCAAAAACCTGTGGCCAGCTGCTTGGGATTTTTTTTTTAAGTGTTAACTACATTCCTGTAGGCAACAACAAGGACTGGGCAGCTCTTTAAAGGCCCCAAATATTTTTCTCGAAGTTCTTTCATCCACTGTTGTTTTTCCATTGAGCTGAGTTCTATCAGTGTTCATTTATCTACATTTCTTTAAAAAAATGTAGCACTGGAATTCCAAAGTTCAAATAGCAGTAGAGCTTCTTTTGATATTTACAGTGCAGCTCTTATTATCAGATTCAAATATGTGACTATTTTAAAAGGAATCCTTACTTCTCTCATCTCTTCAGGAACAGAGCTCTGTGGCTTCTGACTTTTGCAGTTCATTTTTTTGAAGTTTTTGTCAGTTAAAACAGGGAATCAGTTTAGAAAAGTATCTGGATTTCTAGATTGGAATTTCTATTTAAATCACTACCCCATTTACCTTCTAACTTTCAATGTTCTGGTCTCATGCAGCCTGTTGCCAAACTGCTGCTTAATTCAGCATCCAAATTTCTACTATACACTCACTAACTGGGGCTCTCTAATGCTTGCTCTGTGGTCTATTCTTTTCCATTCCCTTTGCTATTACCTGTACTCTGACATCTAACTGTGGCAGGAAGGAGGCAAAGGCTAGTACTGTTGTCTGGGCAGTATGCAGGTTCAGAATAAATGGCATGCTTGGCATATGGCACACTTATGCCATAGAAGAACCAAAGAGTGGGAACAATAACTATGGGAGCTGACTCTCTCAAACCCCCTCTTTAAGAACTCTCACTATGAGATGAAAGATGGCCATGTGAGGAGGCCCAGTTAACAAGTAAATGTTGAACTCTTCACAGGGATTGTTCACCAATACATGTACTTATTTTTCTTGACCTCACTTCAAAATTTCAGACCTTAAGAATCTAAATTTTAATGAAAATTGTACCTAGTCCCACAAAGAATGTCAATTCAGAAAGAAGTTAGATATATACCTAGATTGGACACAATGTTGCAATAAAGCAATTTTGTAGTTTTTCTTTTCCATTTTGTTACCCTAGCTACATGAGAAGGTAGACTCACTTGGAAATCTTCATGTATTTAACAAAGGATGGCTGCAAATAATAACTGGACATTCTTGGTCTTTAAATGTTCAGTTATTATTAGATTTCTTACTGTCCTTATTTTTTTTCTAGTTTCCCTTAGGAAGTGGCCAATTCAAAATGAAAAAATATTCTGTCAATTAAAAAGTATGTTAAATGAGGTGAGGCATTCCCTTGATACTAAAGAAAAGCTCTAAAGCTTCTGGAAATGAAGGAGGGTTGCACACCAGTTCAAGGGATAGAAATTTCTTTCTGTTTATAAATCAAAGGTTGCCATGCTTTCAGCTACTAGGATGAACTATTAAATTGAGATTAGTGTCGGACTTGAGCTCTGAGATTCCATCATGACACCTAACTTACGTGTACAAACATTGTTCCTACAGAATAGCCTAAACCTTTCTTTCTGTCCCTCCCAAGAAGTGAAAAAATGGTCTAATATCTCTATGGAACTCAGGGGATCTTGTAAAGAATGAGAGTGAAATGTAAAAATACAGAATTGCAAATGAGAGATTGCAGATTTAGAGAAAAGTTCTAAGTGGGTGTTAGCAGCTGGGGAGAGAGGAGAACTGGGATTTAGAAGTTTCAAATAAAGCCAGTAACCAAGTCAGAATGGTTAAGTAAAAACACAGGGTCTATGCCAACCTGTAAAATAGGATTGAGATATAAATGAAGATAAGACAATTATTTAATTATAATTAGATATGAGTTTAAATCCCAAATTTGAATATCCCATTCATGTAAGTGTATTATTTACATTGTCTTCACCCTTCTGGCATGAAAGAAACAAACATTTATAAAATTCCTACTATGTGCCTGGAGCTATGCTAAATGCCTTACAAATATTATTTCTTTTGATCCCTATTGGAAGGTTTCCCCTAGAAGATTTCCATCTCTATACTTCTAGAAAGCAACCATGTTCTTCAGAGCCAACAGTACTATTAGCTGGTGCTCAGAACAGGGAACTCTAGGACTGTGCTTAGTCTTTTCCTTCTCTGCAGGAGGACCGTTTATACATGCTATACTTCTTTCATTTTCTTTGTCAGTTTTGGTAACAATTCCAGTTCAGGCAGCCTCTTTCTCTTATATATTCACTTTATTCTCCTTATTTTCTGTCTTCTACTCTTCAACCACCTTGGAAGAATATCTCCCCTTCTTTCTCCTTTTATTCTATTTATGAGGCAAAACACTACCCTAATTGATGCTGATATAATAGCAGTAGTGCTGTCATCCAAGAAAAGTAAAGCCCTACACCTTGAAGAGAAATTTAATGAAATAAAAAAGCCGGGAAATCAGTGGGAGTTTATTTATCAGTCAGTCCATGTCTTAGCAGGGGTGTCTCAGCTAGAAGGCAGGGTAGTGCAGGGGCTACTGCATAAGACTATGTGAGTCCACCAGTGCCAGGTGGGAACAGGGGCATGCATACAAAATATTATAACAAAAAAGGACTATGGAATTAGATTGAGTGGGATCAAGATCTCCCTGAAACTACCATAATTTTCGCTTTCTCATATACACAGCAACCAAGGTGATTTTGCCAAATCAGAAGTCTGATTGTATCAACTACCCCCCACCCTGAACAAATTCCACTAACTCCTTATTGCCCCTAGGATCCAAAAAAAAAAAACTTTTCTGACATGGAAAGCTCTTTATTACCTGGTCCTGTCTACCTTTCCAGGCAGCTAAGTGGCAAAATGAATAGAGTGCCAGGCCTGGAATCAGGAGGACTCATATTCCTGGGTTCAAATCCAGCCTCAGATTCTTACTAGATGTGTGATCTTGGACAAGTCACTTAATGCTGTTTACTTCAGTTACCTCATCTGTAAAATGAGCCTGAGAAGGAAATGGCAAACAACTCCAGTATTTTTGCCAAGAAAACTCCAAATGGGGTCACAAAGAATCAGACATGACTGAAATGACTGAACAACAATAAACCCTACTTTTCTCATCTCTTACACTTTATTCCTCTCTGTATAGTTTCAGCCTGATCGACTCACTGATCTGCATATATACTGTTCTATCTCCTGTCTCCTTACTTTAGACCTGGTTGTTTCATTTCTGGAATGACTTCCCTCTTCATCTTTGCCCTTCAGAATCCCTAATTTTCTTTAAGACCCTAGTGCCGTCTTTTTGTGCGTGAAGTCTTTCATGATTCCACACAGCTAGTAGGATCCCCCTCCCCAAATAACTTCAGTCCTTGACATCTTGTGAGAGGGGCTGTTCTCAGTTGTACATGTTGTATACTCTGTTAGAACATAATCTCCTCAAGGGGAGGGATTATTTAATCTAGCACAATGCATTGTAGATAGTAACACTTCACAGATTTTTGATTCCTTAGATTGGCTGACTCCCTCAGCTCTGAAAGAGGTACAGATTAGGTACAGTTTGGGTAAGCAGTTATTCTCTAGGGATGAATGTCTTGAGGGTTATAGGAAGCACACCCTGCCTACTTTTCAGCAACTTCTCAGACTTGATGAAACCTGCCTCTCCCTGGGATCCCTGAGACCATATTTCCATCAAACTGGCCATTATAAGTGCAAAGTGAAACGTCAAAATTCAACTTTCCTCAATACTTTCCAAATATATTTGTTTCTTTTGAGGGGATAAAGCCCCAACTGGAAATTCAGAATTACTTGAAGTATTAAATGCTCATTTTCATGTTGATAATCTATAGCCAATAGTTTTTAATTACTGCAGAAAAGCCTTAAATACTGATAATTCTGGATTATTACTGTTTAAATTATTGCCATACTAATAGTAAAAGTTAACAGAAGACTTTAAGACTTTCATGTGTTTGACCTATGTTATTTCATTTGATCAAATTTTGTCCAAAAAGGTGAGGCATAATTCAAATCTAAAGCTTACATTTCAAGACTTTATGTTAATAGTACTCAGGGCTAGGAAATTCAGGAACCTGAATAAAACTGCAGTCACTGTATTCTCTGAAGAAGTAAAGCATGCAAAACAGCTGTATTTCTTCATTAAGTAAGTCTTTGATTCTCTAAAATATAGTACCTTGGTTTCATTATCAGGGATAATTGATGTATACTATAGATTGGAGTTCTTTCGCATTGAATTAACAACCCTTTGTATGATAGGCTCCCAGAGATTTAGGTGATTATTTGCTATTTTGATTTCTTTAATTTCAAAAGGAATGCTTTTCAAAAGTATATCTCTTTTTCATAATATGTTACATTGGCTTCCTATTATCTGTAATAGAATAAGATAGATAAATCTCCAAAGTCTGACCTTTATTTCTTGGATTTAAGCCAGTGAACTGATTAGGTCTATTAAAATCAAGACCTTTGACAAAACAGGATTAAATTCCTCTATTACCTTAAATTAAGACAAAGAGTTTAATTTAAAACCTCAAAAATGTCCCTGAAAGTAAATGCTAAATCTCTACTATGGGTCAGAAGTTTGGTTAATGAAAATTGGTCTCCTTCCTCAGAGGAACAGTATCTTTTTTAAAAATTCAGATGATCACTGCTTAGAAGGTGGTCTATATGAAAAATTGTTGACAGAATTTTAACTAGGGCAAGGCCATCAGATCTTTGTCATAAGGCACTGACGTTCAGGTACATATGTGTGCTTGTGTGCGTCTATTTATTCCATAGCAGTCTGGAAGTCATACTTACTGCACCTCATAACTGCCATTTCTTCACTTAGCCCTTTTCCCCTCTGCACTATGAAGTACAATCTTACTGTCTTCCTACACCCATTCACAAGAACCTATTTTCATGGCACCCCTTGGACCAGGCCCATTTCCCCTTCACCTATCCCTTTGAGTATATTAGCATGCCCCTCTGGAGGAAGAGCTGTATTTGTAGTTGTACAATGTACCATGGCCACTCAATGATTTTATCCCTCATGGATGGAGTGATTATCCGCACTATCCTTGGTGTCAGTACTGCCACCATCCCACCATTTACCTCTCTCTTCTCTGTGTCACTGGCAAACTGCTTCTTTCCAACCTCCACCTTTTGGTTAAAGCTCTAATTATGGGCTCTTGCAGGTTCATACTTTTGCCAATGGAGGATGCTCATTGTTTCAGATCTTCCCTTTTCTTTTGCTCCCCTACTCTCCTCTTTCTTTTCCCTTTCCTCTTCTCCTTTTCCTCTCTTCCTCTTCCCTTTATTTTCTTCCTTTTCTGTTTTCCTCTTTTCTCCCCTTTTCTCCCCTTCCATTTTCCTTTCCCCATGATTGGCTGTCTCAACAATCCCATAAGTCAGGTGGAATTGGTATTACTGTCCTTAAAGATTAGTCAACTGAGTCTCCTAAACATCATATGACTTCGTTGGTTGAGTCATACAGTTATGGGAACCCAGTCCTTCTTACTCCTGTTTGAGCTCCCTGTTCACTGAATACCTTGATCTCTCAGATTACTTGTCCAAAAGACCATGTTCCAACAGGTGTCTTAAGTAGTTCTCAGCGTTCCATGAAATACAACTGGTTTTTTTGAAAAAGCATCATTGAGGGATATTTGAACCATTTTTAGGTGATTATTATATAAGGAAAAAAGTCCTGGCGGCTTTCCTGCCAGGCCAGCCTCATCTATCAGCACTTTCTCTCAGATTCAATGTACTAGCAATGCCCTAGGGCTTGTTGGAAGCAACATTTCTATTATTGTTAATGATGGAAAATGTTTCATTGGGGAGTGTATCCATTTTCTTCTTTGTCATTTATAACTGATTACTCACAGTAACCCTAAGTGGAGAGTATATTTTTATGACAGTTATGTTTCAGAAAGAGAAGAGGAATCCTGAGTTATTGGTGGTTAAATTTTGCTTATCTCTATCCTGACTGCATGCGAGGCAACTCTAGACATATGGATGTATATATATTTTTTAAATAGTCTTATTTCTCTTTTAATCTACTGTTTACTCTATCTTAAAATAGTTGAAGCAAACTTCTGGCAACATTGTGTTAATATTAAGTACTGGAAGCTTGGGGAACAATATAATAAGCTCTGATGAGTACAGCATGTCAAATTGTGATGGATTGTCTGTAGAAATTTGAGAGACATCTTTCAGAAGTTGTTACATTCACAGGAAAGTACAGTTGGAGAAGTGCACAAATACAGTGAATATTCTGCCATCTCCCCTAAGAAAGGTGATGATGGAGAAGATATTTAAAAATCACTAGAGAAGTCACTACTTAATTGGTTTGACTTTTAAAACTCCAGGGCTGTGAGGATAATTTGGAAAAAAAAAATCTCAATTCTAATTGGGAAGAGGGAAAGTGAGAGCACATGTGAAGACATTATACATAAGCAAAAGTACAAAACAGGAAAAAGAAAAGGTGAAACCTGAGGATGATGCTCTCAAATGCTGACAGAGTCCTAAAAATTAGCTCAGAATGAGTTGAATTTGCTAAGAGAAACCAAAGATAATAAACAGGGTTTTTAATTTTTTAAACTGTGTAGAAAGAAAAAGGAACATTAAGGAAAAGATAGTACTTTTGCTTGGGCTAGATAGAATGATCACAACCAACAATAAAGAGATAAATGCTTCTCAATTTTAATTTGCTTCTCTGCCAAAGGAGATTGATGTTTGCACTGGAAATGACAGAACAAAAATGACTAATAGAGAGTGGATACCCAAGAGTACATAGTTGCTTATGATGAATTCAAGTCACTTGGCATAGATCAACTACTTTCTATCGTGGTGAAATAATTGGCACATGCAATTGCTGATCCACTCTTAGGAGTATCTGAAAGGTCATGAAAAATTGTAGAGGAGGCATAAGATTAAAGAAGGGTGTCCTGATTTTTAAAAAGGAGAGAGAAGAACTCTCTAGTTCTAGGTCACAGAACTTAATCTTACTTCTTGGTGAAATTTTAGGATCATTAAAAAGATAGTTAGAATAAGCTACCATGGTTTCATTTAGAATTGGACATGCCAGAATCACTGTATTTTTCCTCTTTTGACCAGGTTACTTAACTGTTGGGTGTGAATATAGTTTATATTTTAGTAAAGTTTTGATAAAAATACATTGTCCTAATCTTGTGGAAAAGAGAAACATATGGATTAGATTATAATGTAGCTATAACAGATTCTGAACTGATTGAATGGTCAGACTCCAAAAATAGCTGTTAAGGGCTCAATTGCAGCACAGCTGGAGGTCTCTAATGAGTTACCAGAGATTTGCGCTATTCCCTGGGTCATTTAACATTTTTTTTATCAGTGATTTGGATAAAGACATAGATGAATTGCTAAGCACATTTACAGATGATGAAAATCTGGGAGAAATAGCTACACATTGGATGAGAGAATCAGGGTCCAAAAGGTTCTTGATGGGAAGTAACATCAGGCTGAATCAAATAGGATGAAATTTATTAGGGATAAATGTAAAGTATTTTACTTGAATATAAAAAATCAACTTCACAAGTATGTGACAGGGTAAATATAGTTAGACAGCAGTTTGTTAGAGAGTTCTATGAATCAGTATTATGTGGCATCTAAAAAAACTAGAAAGATTTTAGGCTGAATTAACAGAAACATAGCTTATGTGATTGAAGAATTTATAGGTTTACAGTACTTTGCTGTTGTCAGACATCATCTAGAGTGTTGTATTTATTTCTGGGAACCATCATTTAGGATAGACATTGACAGGTTAGAAAAATGTCTAGAGGAGGGTAATTGGCATTTTGGAGGGCCCTGGGTCCACAGCATATGAGACTAAGTTAAAAAACTGGAAATATTTAGCTTGAGAAGAGAAGATTGGAAGTAGAGAAGGGAGGGTAATAGCTTTGTTTAAGGGCTGTCATGGGGATGCAGAAGAAGAATTAGACTCATTCTATTTGGCTCCAGAGGGCAAAACCAGGGACAATAAATGGAAGTTGCCAAGCAACAATGTAGGCTTGATGTCAGGAAAGAAAAAAACTTCCTAGCTATTAAAGCTATTCAAAAATGTAATGGACTGCTTTGAGAGATGATGGATTTCCTTTCCTTGGAGATGTTTTTAGCAGAAACTAGACAATCACTGTGGTTGTGTTTTAGTAGGGATGCTTTTCATCCATCCATCCATCCATCCATCCATTCATCCATCCATCCATCCATCTATCCATCCATCCATCTATCCATCTATCCATCTATCCATCCATCCATCCATCCATCCATCCATCCATCCATCCATCTATCCATCCATCCATCCATCCATCCATCCATCCATCCATCTATCCATCCATCCATCCATCCATCCATCCATCCATCTATCCATCCATCTATCTATCTATCTATCCATACATTTATATAGATATGTTCATACACACCCACACACCAGGTGCTTAGATCCCTTCCAACACTTTAAATTTTGTGAATATGTTTTAATCAGGAGGAAAACCAAACGGGACTTTTTCTTGGAGTCATTTTTCGTCCTTGTGTCAGAGAAATCGTTCGATAACCACCCATTAAATGCTCGCTCCGTGCTCAACATTCTGTTAGAGGTTGGAGAGGCATAATGATTAACTAAGTCAAGGTCACTAGACTTGTGTAACAAAAGTTCTACGCACACACACCTATTTGTTTCTAATGGTAGCTATCTGTAGGGTGGGGGAAGGGAAGAAAAAAAGAAACAATTACAGGATAATTTTGTTGTATATTTGAAAGGAATGGCACGTTGTCCATAGCAGATTTGCAGTTTCATGTGTAATCATCTTTTTTATTGTACTGTGTTATGAAAATACTTTTTTATTCTACAAATTAAAAATAAAACAAAATTCTGTAGCATGTGGGGGAATATTTCAACGATGTTAGAGTTACAAACTGAGTTTATTTAAAATGTGGACAAAAGATGTGGGCAGAAAGATCTTCCAGATACACTCCTGAGGGTGGAATGCCCATTTCAAAATAGTTTGTGTTAAGAAAACAGTGTAGAAAATAAGACTGAGGGTGGGGAGGGAAGGATAATAGCTATGTTCAGGTATTTGAAAGACTGCCATGTGGATGAAGAGGAAAGATTAGATTGGGAGAAGAAAAGCTCCAGATCATGAATACTACAATAATTGGAAATATTCTCAGCTGGTAAAAAATAAATCATTTTTCTCCTAGAACTTTGCTTGTAATTACACTTAGTATTGCTTTTACACAATAGCCATCACTAATAAACTTAGAGAAGTAAAGTGTAATTATCACTAGTATCCAAATTTAACACCTTATTAGAACTTATAATAAAAATGAGACATCAAGGAAAAGAAAAAATCCTAGATGTTATTAATGAAAGTGCCTTTGTCCTTATATAGGTAACTCAATCTAAATAAACAAAACCCTTAAGCATATAATATGCATTGATGCAAAATCAAAAACAAAATAGTCCTTTTCTCCCACAAATTGACCTATTTTTGTGTAATGTGTTCTGATAGATTTTGATCTGAGAGTTGCTCTTCTTGCACACTTTCGTTAGGTTTGGTTTTTCTTAATATTGTTTTGATCCTAGATAGAGGCTGGTCAATCCATGGGACATTTATTACACCTCCCTTCTGTATAGCATCGTTATCATCAACATCATCATCAATGACAATAGCAACAAGCATTTATTAAACAATTACGACATGCTAGGCACTGTGCCAAGGGCTAGGGCTATAAAAAGAAGCAAAAACAGTACCTGCTTGCATTCTACAGGACGAAATATGGCAACAATTCTGTACATACAAAATATACGCAGTGAAATGTCAGATAATCTCAGAGGGAAGATGCTAGCCATTGTGGGGTATGCTGGGAGAGGGGGAAGCCAGAACAGGTTTCTTGCAGAGGGTGAGATTTGGGGTGATTCTTGAAGCAAGTCTTGGAAATCAGCAGGCAGCAATGAGGAGAGAACATATTCCAGGAATGGGGGATGATCATTAAAAAGTCATGGAGTTGGTGGATGGAGTGTTGTGTGTAAGGACCAGCAGGAGCACCTCTATGCCTGAATCATAGAGTGCAGGGATTGGGGTAAAAGGGAAGAAGACAGAAAAGGTAGGAAGAGGCCAAGTTGTGAAGGGCTTTAAAAGTCAAAGAGGATTTTACATATGATCCTGGAGGTAACATGGAACCACTACAATTTGTTGAATAGGAGGTAATACAGTCAGACTTGTGTTTTAGGAAGGTCACTCTAATCATCGAGCAGATGATAGATTGGAGTGAGGAGAGACTTGAGGCAAGGAAACCAGTTAGAAGTCTGTTGTAATTGTTTAAAAGTGAGGTGATGTGGGGCAGTTAGGTGTCACAGTGGATAGAGTGCTGGGTTTGGAGTCAGGAAGACCCATCTTTCTGAGTTCAGATACCACCTCAGACATTTATTACCCATGTGACTCTTGGCAAGTCCACAATTAATCCTCTGCTTTAGTTTCCTTATTTGTAAAATGACCTGGAGAAGGAAATGGCAAATTACTCCAACATCTTTGCCAAGAAAACCCCAAATGGGGTCATGAAGAGTCAGGCATGACTGAAAATTACTGAAAGAAGTGGTGAGAACTTGCATCAGGGTGTTGGCTCTCTAACTGGAAAGAAGGGGACCTATATAAGAGATGTTGTGAATGTAGAAACAACAAAGACTTGAGGACAGATTGAATACGGGTTGTGACTATGAGTAAGGAGTTGAGGATGATACTAGAGAGAATGACTGAGAGGATGGTGGTGTCCTAGAAAATAACAAGGATGATGGGAACAACGCAGGGTTTTGGGAGAAAAAGAATGAATTCTGTTTTGACACTTTGAGGTTGAGATATCTGGGAGACAGTCAGAGATGTCCCAAATACAGTTGGTAATGGAACACCGGAGGTCCAGAGAGAGGTTAGGGCTGGAGAAATAGACCCGAGAATCATTTAATATAGAGAAGATAATTGAATCAATGCTAGTTGGTTGAGGAGATCACCAAGGAAGAAAATATAAAGGGAGAAGAGAAAAGGACCCAGAATAGACCCTTGGGAGCATTAATGCAGGTATAGCCTGGATGATAATTTAGCAAAAGAGACTAGGTGGTCAGGTAGGAAGGAGGAGAAGCAGGGGAGAGGAGTGTTGTAAAAACCTAGAAAAGTCTGAGATAAGCACAATGCTTGGAGTCAGAGCCTCTCTTCTTCATAATCCTGGTGGTGCTTCTCTATCTGTGTGACACTGGGCAAGTCAGGTAATGTTTCTGGGCCTCAGTTTCTTCATCTGTAAAATTGCAAGATTGGATTAGATGATGTCTAAGTTCCCTTTCTGATTTAAATCCTGTTTTAAATCATTGTTTAAAATGATTGAGTTACAGTGTTAACCTCCTGAAGGTTTTTCCACCTTCAATTTTTTTCTGTTTCTGAGTGTTAAGCAAGTGAAAAATGGGAATTATTTAAGACTCCAAAATCCTCAAATATCATTTTATACTGTCAATAGCTTAAAAAAAATCCTAGAAACGAAAGTAAAAGCAATTAGGAAGAGCAAATTGACATAATGGACTGAATTCATGGAAGGAATAATGGGTGAATTATTTCATGTTTGTAGATGTTTAATAAATAAATATCAGCACTAATAGCCTGTCACCATTCCTCTCAACTTAGATCCTCATGGTGTCCAGCTGTACATACAAGGTAAAGGAAAAGTAGTAGCTATACAGGTGAATGCCTCCCTCCTGACTTCTGAATGATGTTCCTCGACAAGCTTAACACTTAGAATAAGCCACGATCAGCACGGTTCACTTCGTTTGTCACAGAAGCCATGCATCCACCTCTAATATCATTTTCAGAGTCTACTAGTCATCTCTGAAAGGAAAAAGCTGGATGTTAATATTACATACAACTCAGTCCATGAATGTTACCTTTGGTTCGCAATTTCACTGAAGGATGGGATCTTTTACTCTAGGTATAGTCTAGTTGACCATCCTCATCTCTAGTACAAGTCGAACTCTTTACTCTAATAAATTTGTTTTTCTTACAGTCAATCACATCTAAGTTCTCTAAAAGATGAGCCACATAAAAAAAATTGAATGTTAAGCTGGCATAATATCTGCTTGCCACGGTGGATAGAGAGCTGACCCTGGAGTTCAAATCTTTACATACATCCTAGCTGTGTGACCCTAGGCAAGTCATCTAACTTCTCTATGCCTCAATTTCTTATGTGGAAAATGGAGGTAACAGTAGAGGGTTACGAGGCTCAAATGAGATAATATTTGTAAAACATTTTGGCAGAACTTCAAGTGTCATGTAAATATCAGCTATTGTTATTTTCATTATTAATTATTTTTATTATGCAATGCCAGGTCCAATATCTTTCTATAATAACATTCATGGTAAAGGTATGTGGTATCTTTGCTTTTTCACTTTCTGGTTTCTTTTTTAAACAAAGGGTTTTAAAAATTAAGTTTGGAATAAAGTTAAGCTTTATGAGTTATGCATTTTGAGCAGACCTCAAGTCTTTAGAAGTTTGATATCATTTGTTCTTAGCAACACATGACTTCAGAGCAATACATTTTTAAAGGGCTTGCTGAAAAGATCATCCAAGGACGCTTTGGGGACATCAAGCAACTCTTCTCCTCATCCAAATAATTTGATGGGCTGGGTGAATAGTTTCATTGAGAAGTTTGTGAAGACCAAGAATTACTGTTGGTAATAAACGTAAATAAATCTGAAATCCACAAAGTAGAGTCCAATCCCTTAAAAAAAAACTTATAGGAAATTTTGCAGAATTGCAAACTGCTTCACTGCTGCAAGAGTTACATCAAGAATATTTAAACTTTATTCCATTCTTTTAATAAATAGAAATGAGAAAAGGTCTTTCAGACGTAGGGATAGCATTGCCAAGTTAAAGTGCTTCATGATCAAGGAAGTGGAATTCAGAGTCCAAGGGTGGAGGCTGGTATAATAAAGAAATGGGGAGGACAAAGAAAACATTTAAAGGAGGCTGTTAACTCCACAATGCTCTTCATCTTTTAAACACTAGTCAAACAGGAACTCACTTGTCCTTGTCTTTTCTTTATGGGTACCTGTTATTTTCTTTAAAGTTTTAAAAAAATAAAGTTTTATTTTTGAAGAAATAAGTCTAGATGCTAAGTTCTTTTCTGAGGCTGAAGAGTCTGTGTCAGGTGTTTCTGATTTATAATCTTGGACTCAAATCCTCTCTCAAAGGAAAGAAAACAAAAGCCCTTTTTCTCTGTTGAAAGGCTAAAGTTTTTTCATTTTTTCAAGGAGCTTGAAATTCAGCTTACTCGCATTGTGAAGGATATTGTTAAAAAAAAAATCTAACCCCAAAATAATTCGATACCATCCCTAGGCAAAGTCCAAAAATAGATAAAATTTTCTTTACCCTTTCTTCCTATTCCATTTTTTTTTTTTTAGTTCACTGAGCTCTATATGACTGTGGACAAGTCACTTAAGCTTTGGGGGAGAAGGGCTTCAGTTTCCCCAATTGTAAAATGAAAGGGATTAGAGTAGATGATCTCCAAAGATCTCTTTAGCTCTAAAACGTATTTACCTCTCTCTTTCTCTCCTTTCTACTACCAGGAGACCAATGCCCTCCCACTACTTCTGTCAGTTCCCTATGTTCTCAAGTTATGATTTCCTGCCTCTCGAGATCAAAACTTTAGTTAGCTGCCACAGAGTGAGACCAAACTGAGAAACTAGCCTTTGCTATAATAATAACAGCTGACTTGTTAGTGCATTTGCATGAAAAAAAGCATTTGTCTTGATTAAAAGGACTCAATCTTCAATGGTAAATTTCAAGCACCAAGACTTACCCAGGAGGAGGTATCTGGGTACAGAACTTATGTCTTCATTTCCACCTCTATGGAAAACTGGTGTGGAGTAATGAACAAATGCATTATTTCATTCAGTAACAAAAATAAAGGTTTGCCTTTTGATTGCGATTAAGCTCTTTAAGAAGACATCATGGAAACTAGGGGGCAAGTGACTAGAGTATTAAGCCTGGAGTGAGGAAGACCTGGGTTCAAATCGTGTCTCAGCTAGGCACTTACTAGCTGCGTGACATGGGCAAGTCACTTAGCCTTTCTTTGCCTCAGTCTCCTCAATTGCAAAATAAAGATTCTAATAACATCTGCCTTTTTGGTTGTTGTAATGAGATAGATTTGTAAAGTCTTAGGACACTACCTAACAGAGTAGCTCTATGCATATGCTTCATGGTGGGGATGATGACTGCTGGGGCCCGAGTCAAGATTTGAGTTTCTTTCGGTCCTGCTTCTGAGGGGATGGCCAGGTGGGCAACAATTTCAAATCTGGTCTCAGACCCTTCCTCCCTTCTGTGTTAACTAGGTGGCCTTCTAGCTACGCTTCTCCCATGGCAGGGTAGAGTGAATCACTTCTGGCTAAAGGGGCCCAGCAACTTGTGACCCATTTGGGCCCAGGAAATACCTAGTCTAGTGCTGTAGGCTCTGCTGTCGGCTTTTCCCTCAGAGATGGAAGCAGCAGCTGCCTCCCTTGTGCCTCCATCTCTGTTGCGTGCATGGTGCCAGTTCCCCAGTAGGGAAAGAGACCAACAGAGTGTCCCAGGGAGCGATGAGAGCTGGTGAAGGTCATCGCCTTCCAGAACAATCAGCAAGGATGAGGGCAAAGATGTAGCCCGAGTCATTCCAGAACACTTCTGGACAAACTCATTTTTCCAGATGGAACCCTGACAGGGCTGTCTCCAGGCTGGTTGTCTTTCCCATGATGGATCCAGAAATATTTGTATATTTAACAATAAAGCCTTTTGCTCTTTCAAAAAACAAAGCAAACAAGACTGTGCGACCTCGGGCAAGTCATTTAATCCTGTTTGACTCAGTTTTCTCATCTGTAAAATGAACTGTAAAAGGAAATGGCCAATCACTCCAGTATGTCTGCCAAGAAAACCCCAATGGGGTCACAAAGAGTCAGACACAACCGAAAATAACTGAACAACAAGCCCAACAACAACCTAATTCAGATCCATATTCTAGACAGGCTGGTCAGGACTCACAGCAACTCTTTAAGACTGTGAATTGCAGAACCCCAGGACTTCTCCATATCAGTGAGCTCACAAGGGCAGTACCTCTCCTATCCTCATCCCCATCCCTAAGCTAGTTAATACAAAGAAACTATAAAAGAAATAAAATCTTTTTTGAGAGTTTAATTCACCAGATTCATTCTTGCTTCTTTCCATTTGCTCAAGTGATACTTTGCCTGCAATGCCCTATCCTTTCCTTTTCCTACTTATCCTTCATTCTCTGCCTCTTGTACTATACCTCCCTTAATTTTTTCATCCCTCACTGATCTTGTCTTATTCTTTGCATTACTGTAACCCTGTAATCTGTGCCATATAACAGGGAACTTCTGGAGAAGGACCATGTCTTATCTATTTTCTATATCCCCCATGGCTAGCAAGGTATTATTATAAAGCAGATTTGATAAATCTATTGGACATGAAGATTCCAGATAAGTTATAAGTAATAGAACTTGAAAATCAAATACCCATTTTAAACATTTTGAGTTTCCCATATCATTTTATCACATCACTTCTCCTCTTGCATGTTATACTCCAAGCAAACTGGCTTGCTTGCTGTTTTCTGAATGAGCCACTCTGTCTCCTGCCTCCCTCCCTTTTCCTGGAAATGCTTTCCCTTCTTATCCTGACCCTTGACATTCTTAATAACCATCACAACTCCCTTGAAGACCTACTTCCCAAGAGCCTTTCTGGATCCCCATGTTTATTAGTGCTTGCCTTTCCAAAATTATATTGAATTTATTTTGCACATACATTTTATATTTACTTCTTGTGCATAGGTTGCTTCCCTCCAGTAGAATGTAAGGCCCTTGACCTTTCATTTGTCTTCCTATCCTAGTATCTTGCATGTAGTAGGCACTTAATAAATGCTTGTTAAATTTGAAATGATTGACTATACAATATGAAGCTGATATGCATAATGAAACTTTAAGCTTATATACTTTAGATAATTGATAATATAATGTAATGTAATATAATGTAATATAACATAATATAATTAATATAACAAAATAACATAGTATAGTGTGCTATAGTATAGTACAGTACAGTATAATACAATATAATGTAATATAATAACATAATATAATGTAATATATATATATAATAATCATAGAATTATTTGTGGAACCAATTTTATTTGACCAGTCACAGAAATATAAGGAATAATAGGAGATGAAAATCCCCAGTGTATCATTGTCATCTGAAACTCAATAAACTGTTAGAGTTTTGTCAGTTCTCAACTCTAAGGAGGGAAACACACCCACAGACACACACACACACACACTTACACATGTATCAAAGAACCTGATCCCTAGCAACCCCATTGGCATTGTGAATAAAGAGCAATTTTGACCTCTTCACAAGCAGACTTGGAGCTGTTTGGGAAGGTTATGCTTTCCATCCCCTTTTGTCCAGTCCATATTGACTGGCACTTGAAGTGAGGGGATATGGAGAAGTTGTCTCATGGCTACTGTCAAGCTACCTTAATCTTCCTTGAGTCCTCCTGCTAATTCAGCATGTTGTAAGAACTCCCAACGCAACAGGGGAAGTCACCTTATGACTTTAAAGGATTAAAAGGGTATCTGACTTCTTGATTTGAGTTAATTCCACATTGATGCATGTTAGGACAGTGAAGTCTGCACTCCTCACGAATGGCAGCAGGATCCCTGTGCATATGAAATGGAGTTGAACTTCAGGATGGTAGCCAAGTTGGTTGAAGATAAAATGGCAGGACAGTACTGAGAGCCTGCTGAAGTTCTTTCTTTCACATACCTCTTTTGAAAGTTAAGAAAAAAATAGCCTAAAATGGATTTCACTGAAAATAAAACATAGAGTTAAATGGTGTGAGAGATTGACAGAAGTTGGTACCCCCACAGACAATTGAGATGCACACATAGGAGATAATTAATTCCTGTTTAAGTCATATGATATTATTTTATGTTATATTAATTATATTATGTTATATTACATTACATTATATTGCAGACTATATGACTGCATGGGAACTTCACTGTATGGATATTAGGAGGTCTGGGTTATATTCATCTTTCTAACAAAATACCATAGAATATTAAATAACCTACACATATTCTTCATATTTCAGATTCTTTCATCTCTCAAGTAGGAATATAAATACTTGGCCCTTACTCGATGAACTAAGGCTTCCAGAATCCTGTTTTTGGAATCCTTAAGCTATGTAGATACAAAAACCAAACCCAAACCAAAAAACAAAAAAAAACAGAGCAATAGCATGTTTTAATGAAGAAAGAGTCTTCTTCCGCTCAGGAAGACCTTGGTTCAAGGTCTACATCTGACATAACTAGCTGAGTAACTATTAATCCAGGGGTGGAGAACCTATGGCCTCAAGGCCACATATGGTTTTCTAGGTCCTCAAGTGCGGCCCTTTGACTGAATTCAAACTTCACAGAATAAATCTCTTTAATAAAGGATTTGTTCTTTGGAGTTTGGATTCAGTCAAAGTGCTGCACCCAAGGACCTAGAAGGCCACATGTAGCCTCAAGGCTGCAGGTTCCTCACCCTTACGTTAGCCATTCAGTGCCACCATGAAAATCTCTAAGACCATACTTTGTAGAGCATTGCTACTTTGAATTGATAGAGAGAAATTCTTCATGGAGTGTTCCTTTGCACCAATGAAAACACAGATATGGTTTGTTTTTTCTCCACAAAAAATACAAAAAAATAATAAGAGAGATCAAAACCAGGTGGCTTCATTTGCATAACAAAGGAGTGAGACTAGATGACCTTAAATGTTTCTCTCCACCACCCCTGCCCCCACCCTCCCAGGGCTAATGATCTGTGCCCATCTTATAAGTGAGGAAATAGTCTGAGAAAGGATATGATTTGACAGGCAGTGGCAGGGAGCTGGCTCTACTTTGTGATTCCCAGGGAACAGCATTAGTGAAGTCTGAACCTTTTTTTTGCTGTTATCAATGATTCCTGGGTCATTTGCTTTTTATCTGTAGATCTTTTTTAGTTTATAAAATAAGTGATAGCAGGGGTTAACATTTTTCCACCTTCTGCTGGCACCCACAGGATGCCTAATATTATTTGATTACGCACATAATTGATATTCAATATCTGAGAGCAATTTAAGTTTTTTCTACTTAATTTGGAAAAAGGCCATTGGACTGCCTCCAGTTTATTGGTTGAGGCCCTTTAGATGCTAACTTCATCATTTTCATGTTATTATCTTGCTTTACATTATCTAGTCCATTTTGTGCCACATCTAGTTACTTGGAAGGTAGCTCAGTAGTTCATTTAGTCCAACTCTCTCATTTTATGTCAGGAAACTGAGACTCAGAAAGTTTAAGTGATTTATCCAAGGTCATTCAGTCTGTAAACAATAGTTAACACAGTGAAGCAAAATAATTTCTACAAGTGTACTTAGAGCATGCTATCATCCTCACACAAAGTTAAATTAACTATATCTCTGAAATGGTCTGGACACCAGCCATCTTCATTAATAAAAAATACTTCTGTACAGTGACAGATGTGCTTTTAGTCTTCTCAGAGCATCCAGGAATAAACCTCCTCAGCCAGGATATCATCAAGCCCTTTATCAAGTCCGATGTTGAAGGGGTAAAAACAAACAATTAATCCCAACACCTGGTCCCAAATTGAAAGTGACATAAAGCACAGTTTTGTTCATTGGGTTCCCTACTGTGGACAAATATAAGAGAAAATAATAAATATTTCATTGACCATGACCTGCTTTGTGACAAAGGGCATGTCACATACAACGAATACTTTGTGTGTATGTCATTCAACAAGTTGTAATGAAAGGGACTGGATAAGCAGTTGCTTTTGCTATAAACTTCCTTAGAACTGATTTGTTGCATTTATTTGAAATTTAATTGTTTAAGCATTAGTAATGTACTTTCAGGACTTAATCCTTTATCAGTGATAGAATATTGTTGATGGGGTCTTGCAGCATTGATGCAAGGCCAATCGATGATAACCTGCATAACTGTTTTTCAGTGAATTCCTTTTAAGTCACTTAATCAATATTGAGGAATGAAATGCTAGATAAGAGATTCAGATGGGGAGCTTATAAGGAATAGGTCAAAAGTACAAAAATCAGTTAATAAAAAAGTGATTTATTAAAAAAGAAGATAAGGTCTCTAAAAATGAAGTCCCACACTCATACAGAAAGAAAGCAAGACAGTAACAATACTGAAAGCCAGGTGGTTAGAGAAAATAGATGAGTGCTGGTGGAGTTAGAAAAGCCTAATTTCACATGTGACCTCAGACACTTAGCCTTTGTGTGATGTTGGGTAAGTCACTTTAAAGCACTAAATAAATTCCAAACTAATGATAATATAAACACTTCTAACTGAAAGGCAGAGTGTTTATCAGCTTATTCCTGAAGATCTCCAAGACTCTTAATACTGATAAGGCTGAAATCATGACAAACTGAATTTTGGTTGGAAGATGCATTCAAAGGCACAAAATGATAAAATCTGAGCTTTGGGATGGACCTTAAGGATTATTTACTCCATTTTATCTGACACATGGATAATCCACTGACATATGGTTTTATAGTCTCTGCTTGAACACCTCCATTGAGTGGAGCTTACTAGCTTAGGAGGATATCCATTTTATTTCTGTATGGTTCCAATGATTAGAACTGTCTTTTTAATATTGATTTTACCTGTGTTTCCCTACTTCCCATAGGTCCCAATTCTGCTTTTCATGGCCAAGAGGAATGCTTAATTCCTCCTTTATATATCCAGCTCCTCACTCACTGTTGATTCTGCCAGACTGTGGTAAACTTTGGCAAATCCTCGTTTTGTTAGTTTGAAAAGAAATTCTGGCTTAAAAATTATATCTCTCTCTATATATGTGTATTTATTCATTTTACATCTTTAGAACCATAATGGTTACTTATAATAGACAGCCTCCTTCTGCGCCCTTCTCTGGAAATTTCCATACATTATATACATCTAGACTAGGTTATTTACTGACCAATCCCTTACTTCTCCCTATCTGTGACATCAGAGATGGGAGGCAAATTTGACATATTTGAGTGAACCCTCTTTCCTCCTATTAAAACCATGGACTTTGGCTATCTGGGCTGAACTATTGGGGTGTGGATGAGGAAAAACCCAGATATTTTAACCATTGTACAGAACATTGATGAAAACTTGATGTAGCCTGGATGTGCTGGGTGATGTAGCCTCAAGGTTGTCAGTTTTGGCAATGTCATTAATCCTCTTCCAGTTGTAGCTTAAAAAACTATCCTACTGAAGGGAGGCTGTGCAAGTGAGCCTAGGTTATAGCCTCCTTTTTTCCGACTATGGGCATCTTATCGATATCATTTCTCTCCAACCCCTTTTGCTTTTCTCCTGTTCTTTTTTCCCTGCCTCAGAGAGTTCAACTTAGACTTAAACTTAGTCTTCTGTTTTGTGAGTTTGAATGAAAATGAAATAAAGACTATAAATGCTTATTAAATGTTTGTTGCCTTTTTTCTTTTTCACACATTACTTGTCAGCATAGCTCTTTTGTGAATGCCTCTGAGATCTCAAATAGATGCAGGGATCTGATGCGCTTGAATTTCAATTAAATTTCTGTGAACCAGAGATATTTAAGGAATAAATATGATAGATCAGGCCTGAGGTTTTAGTAATTCTCTTCCCTGAATATATATATATATATGTACATTTTCCAAGATGTCAGCTGCTGGGATCATATAATTTTAATCTGATAGCTGTTTTATTTATTTATCTCACAATGAATCACACAGAGCAGAGTTTGATTTCACATTTTCTGTATATTGTCTTCGGTGATGTCAGAATAGGGGAAACGTAGCTCATTACTTTTGGATCCCCTCTAATGTCAAGTGAATGATATTTATTTGTTCTATTGGCAGAAAGTCTAGACTAAATTATAATTTTCTGACAGTTCATTTCATACAAGCAGCACATTTTAAATTCTTTTACCTTCAGAATTAAGCAATATATGTCACAGTTCCATAGGAAATGTCCCCAAATTATGCTTGGTACAAACTAATCTAAGCTGCATTGTTTGAGATTCAGCAATATGTGGTTCCCATTAGAAAGTCCTTTATAAAAGCAATACACATGTGGTTTCATGAGTAATAGACAGAATCCTATCTTTTTTTTTTAGAAGGCAGTCCTATATCTATTTCATTGTAAGAGATGGCACTTTATTTTACAATTGGTACTGAAGATGCCAAGTCATTGGAATAAAATAATCTGACACTCCACATCAAATATCTTTAAACTCTTATACTTAGGCTATGACTCAACCAATTCCATTGCAATTATATATTTTCTGGAACACCGTTGAGCAACAACCATAAAAAGGTTGTACTCTAAATGTATGTAAATGATTAAAACACATAAGTAGAATCATAGTACTTGCAGGAAAGTTTGAAGTGGTTGAATCCAACCTTCCCATGATACAGGTGTGGACACAGAGGTTTAGAGAAGTGAAATGCCACATTCAAGAACCAATCAATAATTTGGTTAGCAATAGCACAGAGTGGAGATTATGGACTAGGTTTTTTGACTTATTGAATTCTTCTACTACATCACACTATATTCTAATTTTGCATTATTTTAAAAGGTAAGTACTATGTTCTTTACTTCCTATATCAATCATTTTCTTAAGCTTATCAAAATTTGTATTACCCCATTAATGAATATGTGTCCAGGTAAATATAGAAAAGGGTAGCTAGGTGGTGAAGTGGCTAGAGTGTTGAGCTGGGAGTCAGGCAGACTTATCTTCCTGAGTTCAAATCCAGATGTTTACTAGCTGTGTGATCCTGGGCAAGTCACTTAACCCTCCTTACCTCACTTGCCTCATCTGTAAAATGAAGTGGAGAAGGAAATGGCAAACCATTCCAATATCTTTGCCAAGAAAACCCCAAATGGGAATACAGAGAGTTGGACATGATTGAAAAAAATGGCTGACCGAGAGTATAGAAACTGGATAACAGGAAAAGCTGAGAGAGTCAAATAGCAAGATGCAAATAGATGTCTGGAATCTAATCTATGGTGATAAAAGAACAACAGTAATATATAGAGAGAAGGTTACATGGTATAGTGAAATTGTTTTTGGAATCAGAGGCCTGATTTTGAATCTTATTTTTTCTTGTATTTATGTAACTTGAACAAGTCACTTTCCCCTATTAGGTCTCAGTTTCCTGATCTGTCAGATGAGAGAGTTGGACTAGGGAAACTCTGAGGTCCCCTCCTCTAGGAATTTTGGTCTTAGAGAGAAAGGAATGGACAAGAAGTCATTGAGTGGTAATGTGGATAAGCCGGGAGTCAGGAGCACCCAGGTTGATTTTCACATCTCAAAGCTATTTACCAGCTATATGACCAGTGCAAGACTCTTAAACTTACTCAACTTCCTTTTGTCATATGAAAAATGATAATGAAAAGATTTGTAGTTTCAACCTCAGTCATAGCTAAGAAAAATATATGTAAAATGCTTTGTACATTTTAAAGTGAATGTCAACTCATTATTATGTCAGACAAATCAGGACATCTTTTGTTTATATTTAGTGTTGGGAGGAAGTTGTTAATAGTGGACCAAATAGCAACTGAGCAAGAGGTAATATCATTACACTATCCTAGAAAGTCAGGTAATTTTATGAGAAAAGACATAGCCAAGGAGCCTCCTCCAGTCATCAGAGACTAAGGTCTGTGGACCACATTTCTGCTCTCTGGTTCTCGGACTTACTTTCTTGAGTAGGTCCTATGGTACCTAACTTGGGGGAGACATAGAGTGTTGAGCTGGGGAGTCAGGAAGACTTACCTTCCTGAGTTCAAATCCAGTTCCAGACATTTACTAGCTGTGTGTGGGCAAGTCACTTAACCCTCCTTACCTCACTTTCCTCATCTGTAAAATGAAGTGGAGAAGGAAATGACAAACCATTCCAATATCTTTGCCAAGAAAACCTCAAATGGGAATACAGAGAGTTGGACATGATTGAAAAACTGACTGACTGGGAGTATAGAAACCGGATAACAGGAAAAGCTGAGAGAGTCAAATAGCAAGATGCAACTAGATGTCTGGAGTCTAATCTGTGGTGATAAGAGAACAACAGTAAGATATAGAGAAGGTTTCATGGTATAGTGGAATTGTTTTTGGAGTCAGAGGCCTGATTTTGAATCTTTTCTTTTTCTATGGGGGAGACATATATCTATATAAATCTATATCTAGATAGATACGGACATACAGATGTATGCAATTTGTACTGTCCTTCAACTCTCATAATTCTTTTGAAGGTTCTTTGGTTTTTCAAGATTGTAGATAAAAACATTTTTTTTCTTTTCACCAGCTCTTATTAAGTGTACTCTATAACTGGCCAAGAGTACATAATTCATTCATTGGTCTTTCAAGTCATTGTCTAGAAATCCAAATACAATTCTTATATGTTATCTTCTCAAATGTTAATTTTCAAAATCTGCCTTTTTTGGGTTTTTCCTTGCCTTTGCTTAAACACCCCCTGTGTCTCTAAGGCTTTAGATTCTTACCAATACTTTATAATCTTTATCAATACTTTCTAGATTCCTGAATGTGTTTTGTCATGTGAAACACCAAAAGTGAATTGTAGTCATTAGGTCTGAAGAATCTTGGTTCTGCATCACATCCTGACTAAATGGTCTATGAAGAAAGCAGAGCTATGTACCATTGTTTTCTAATAAACTGGGATGGGGTAGGATAGAACAGAAAGATGTAGAAATAAAATAGAATGGAAATAATAAATATTATTAATAAACCGAGTAAATAGAACTATGACTGGTCCTTAGCTTCATGAAATGACTTAGTAAGACATCTAAAAGCATTTAAAAGTTAGAAGACAAAAAAAGACACACCACATTTTCACTTTAATGATACACACACACACACACACACACACACACACAAAATAAAATGACACTACCTAAAGGAAGAGAAAGTTTTAGAAGAATACAGTATACAGTATTTGTATTATCTAATGCTGTTGAATAGATTGAGTGGGAAGAGACTAGACAAATCTACTTTTCTCAAATTCCCTTACCCCAGTGACCACAGCTATATCTATTTTAGTAGTTACATATTTTCTGTCTCCTCAGACCTCTCATACTCCAAATATGCCCTCTGCTTTGGGGGCAAATCACTAAACAAGTGTCTTCATTCTATGTTTGTCAGGCTCCATAATAAGCTTCAAAAGAGCAAATTTTTCCTTTCAGTGTGGGAATTAGTTTCCAATCAACACATAGCACATATTTATAGTGATGATACAGGAGAAAAATAGAAGATTAAATGTGTTGCTCATGGCTAAAAATATGGAGTAAAAAAAAAAAGAAAATGGGCTTATGTCAAAATTTTGGCATCAATTTCCTGGGAAAGATATGCTATTCTGCTATGATAACATAAATGAAAATAATCTCTTCCCATACCAGGAGCCCATAGACTTTCTAAGCATCAAGATTATTATTCTTTCTTAACTTGACTTCGTTCTGTAGGAGGTGGACATTTTGATATTTAATTTTTTGATTTATAGGAGAAAAGAGGAACCTAGAAGTAAAAAAAAAATCACTTATCTCACTTTATAGCTCTAAATTAACCATAGGAAAGCTTGAGAAATAGCTTCAAAAATATCATATTCTGCCTTGCATAATTAAGCTAATGCACTTAGCCTAAAAGTCAAACAATATACTTGCTGGTTTCCTTAGGAAATATGAAAAAGGAACCACTATATTTTCTTTAAATTATGCATCAATAACTTTTGTGGTTGTCAAAGGAGATTTTAAACCACAGAGTTTTGTTTTGTTTTTTCATTATGCCCTTGAAAACTTACAGAGAATTATTTCTGGGTTGAATTTCCTCAAGGAATCAGATATAGAATCAGTCATTGAATTTACTGATAATCTAATTGTCTGATAAAAGCTTCCTTTGCTCTTTTAGACTATTGACCTTGGGAAAAGGTCTCATCCCTTTTCATTTTACTCTTCCAATGGACATATTCACCCAGACTGAAGGCTGAGTACTCTATAGCTATATCTATCTGAAACCACTAGATGGACTGTTTGACTACTGTCTAATGATCATTTTATGGTTTATATTCCACAAGATCATAAATTCAAACTGGGAAGGCACTTAGATATAATCTAATTTAATCCCCTTTGTTCAACATTTTCTCAGACTCTGCCACAAAAGGCCCCTTGGCTTGTTTTCCCACCTCCATGGCCACCAAATACTCCATGACCAGTACTACCATGACCATCACCTTGGCCTCCAAAGCCACTGGGCTTGATCCAGTCCAGAGTTACCTTGTTTCCATCAATCTCCCCATCTTCCCCTCTTTCACAGATTTAGAAGCTTCTTCTAGGTTGAAGTCCACAAAATGGAACCTTTAGATAACCCTGTCTCCCAGCTCCTTGACTATCCTGGAAGTAATAAAGCTATGAAATGAACTTTTCAATGTTTTTTCTGTTGCATCTTTAGGTAGACTTTTGATGAACAAAGTTTTGTAGGACTGGGTCCTTGGTGCTGCACTAATTATCTTCTGTCCTTTAGCTCCAACCTGAAAGTTCTGCCTTCAATTTCTGTATTGTCACAAGAATTTGAAGCTCCCCTCCCCTTCCACAGAAGTAAATTCAAAGAATGCCTAGACTTTAGGCCAACCTTGGCTGTTCAGGAGCAAGCTGATTGATGTCGCCTTTTTGAACACGTACTGCAGATTTTCTTCAGTGGTTATTCAGCACCACTGTCTTTGAGTCAGCTGGATTGATGTTATTTCTGCCCCAGGAATTATTTTTCCTACCTCTTGAATTCTCTTGTCCTTGCCTGTTTTTCCCCCTGTATAGTCCAGAACGAGCCTGTGACTATCAGTTTAGGCTCCCATTTCTCTACCAACACCTTGTCCATTTCTACTTCTTTCTTAAATTCAGTGTAAGCAATTCTTTTGGGTCTCCCATCCTTAGTGTAGACCAGTCAAACCTCAGTAACATCTTCTTCAAACACTTCCTTAAATTCCTCCTGAGTTACTTTATAAGGCAGATTTTTGATGAAGAGTGTCCTTGCATCTCCCTCTTTTTTGTTTACTTTTGACTCTTTCAGTTTTATTTTAGAGCTAAGGACTTTGGAGTCACTAAGTTCCAGAGCTTATCCCATATCTTCAGAGGATTCAAATTCCAGATAGCTAAACTTCCTGGTGGTTCCAATGCGAGTATCCACACTCATAAGGTCTTTTTATTTTATTTTTAATTAATTTGCAAAGAGTCCTTGATGCCAATTTTTAAAGGTCAGATATAAGTGAAGAAGACTGAAATTTGGAAGCTTCACCTAATTTCTTTTTCTTAATTTTGGGGTCTTTCTATTTACGATTCCCTTGTCCCCTTTCCTGGTGCTTCTTTGACAGGAACTTCCTCCTTTTCATCTACATCTCCCTCCTTCTCCTCCTTTGATTCTTTGGCTTTCCCAGATAACCCAGGGGTGGTTTTTACAAAAGCCTCCTTCCATTTGACAGGTGTAGTATCCCTAGATTCTCCTTCAGAGACATCCTCAGTCTCTTCATCCACATCACCATCATCTTCCTCCTCATCCTAGTCCTTCTCATAGTCTTATTTTATGGAACTGTTCCTATTTTTGTGGCTTTGGGTCCCCAAATCTCCATTCTCCTTATCTTCACTGTCCTCTTCAGATGCACTAACCTCTTTCTTGTCCCTCCTCCATTTTTTTGCCCTTTTGTTCAAAGGGACTGCAGCATTAGCTGGAGTGGTGCCTTTCTTCCCTGATGTGACAGCACTTTTGTTGAGGTAGCCACTTCCTTGGCCGTGACCACAGCTGCCTTCTTACCAGGAGTCATAACTCTTTCTTGGAAGGTGTGGTGGCAACAATACCCTTGCTTTTGCCATGTGGTACTATCTTTGCTGGTGCGGCCTTAATATTCTTGCCCTTCTTTTGAAGGGCCACAGTATCTTCTTACATGGCCTCATTCTTGCTATCTCCTTTGGAGAAGGAGACTTTTTTGGGACTCACCTTGATTTTTAGTAGCCTTCTTGAGTTTCACCACAATGGTGACATGAGACTAGGGGGTGGAAGGTTCACAGACAGTGTTGGTAAGAGGAGTCCAGTAGCCCCTTGTTGGTGAAAAAAGTTTATCTTTAAAAGACAGAGGTTGGATTAGAATGACCTCTCCTTTCAGTTTTATACCTACAATCTCATAATGCTATAAACTCCTTTGTTGGCTACTCTGAGGAGAACCTCTAAGTCATCTTTTCTTTTTTAGGTGCAGTTTTTTTAATGTCTTCTGGTTTCATTTATAGTAAGAATATCTATTTGGATGTGGCTCATCTTTTGCTGTATAAATACACTTGTTGGTTGCTGGAGATATATCACACGTTGACAATGCCATCAATTAAATGGTTATTTTCAGGCAGTGGGAAACTCTCTGATTATTCATTCTCTATGTTCCCTTTTCTATCATCCCCAGGGAATAGAAGAGAAGGGCTCTTGCAGGACTGAAGGCTGTTCTGTTATTTTATGTTTAATAGATTGTCATGGAGGGAAAGAAATTGATAACCTAGTAGGCGACCTTCTGGTGATGAGACTTTCTGAACTTAGCTGTGTTAGTCATGGACCATAATCAAAGTCTTTCCAGCTAGACTGAATCTACCAGAAGTTTTACTCTGTTGCCATGACCTTCAAAAACCACTGAGACACTAAAGTGGAACACCAGAGAAGCATTTTTTTTCCTGGCAAGTCTGTATATCTAAGCTATGACTTTTCCATTCATGGAAAAAATTAAGTTTTGTAAATAAAATAAGTAAATAAATAAATAAAATAAAATAAGTAAATAAGTTTGTAAATAAAATAAATTTAAAAATACTCACTAAAATGACTTTGCCAGCAGTCCTTAGTTGAGTCAAGTTTCTTTTTGGCCTCCAGATCTCAAAGATCATAGTGCCTCATGGAAAAATTTCTAGAATAAGAAATTTCCTGTTATATAGGAAGTAAACCTCAGGTCCAAAGCAATATACTCCACAAAGATCTGAGCCTCATCTTTCACTGAGAAAGGGACCTAAAGGCCTTCTCACTGTATTATCTTGGGATGATGAAGGAAGGAAATGGTTCTTAATATCTAGCAGCAATTGAGGCTGTTGTTTCTTAAAGAAGTTGTTGTTAACATCTAGCAGCTTTTGAGGCTGGGCGCAAGGCCATGACTAGCCCTGTGACGTGACTTGGGGAAGTCACATACTGTCTTTGGGGCATTTTCTTCATCTAAAAAATCAAATAGGAGTCATTCAATAAACATTTATTAAATTCCTGCTAGGTATACCACACCTGCCTCTGAAGAGACACTCTTTTACAACCTAGAATGTATCAGTTAGAAATAGAGCAGGTAGAGACTTCATTAGTCAACTAGCTTAATTTTTTCATTTTGCAAATGAGGAAACTGAGGCCCTGAGAACTTGTCAAGGTCCAATGTATAATAAGTGATAGAGTCAGCACCAAGACCTCTCACTCCGAATCCATTACTACCATACTACAAAGACAAATTTAATATAAAACAAATGTCTAAAAGGAGTGCAAAAGTCTTTGAGATCAGTTGAGGGGAATCAAAGAAGTTTTCATTCTGAAGGAAGAGGTATTTGCAGTGGACCTGGAGGAATGAGCAAAATGTTACCATGAGGATATGGGGGAGGAGGACATTCCAGGTATGGAGAGGCATGTGAGCAAGGGGACTAGAAATCAAGTTTGCTAGAACCCAGAAAAGTATGTAATAGTGCATAATGCTGAATTGTCCAGTTTGATGGGAGCACATGAGGAGTTTAGGACAAAGGACAAAAGGGTAATTTGAATCCAGGTTGTGGATGGCCTTGAATGACATTCAAAGAAATTTGGAATTTATTTGGTGGGCAAAGGAGAGCAGTTGCATAACATCCTCAGACATGTAGAAGAAAATATACTTGGTTTTAGTGTGAAGGATGAGTAGGAAGAGGGAAAAACAATGGTGGAGGAGGCTATTGCATAAGTCTAGGTGAGAGGTAATGAAAATACTGTTGTAGCAGGAAGGACCAGGTTGGTGAAATATTACTCAGATAGAATTAATAGGATCCATTGTTTTTTGGATATAAATAATGGGAAAGAGAGAGTGATTCCTAAAGAAAGACTAAATAATTTCTAAGTCCTTGAGAACAGTATAAGAAGTATAAAAAGAGCTGTAGATAATTTGGTGTCAGAGGGTCTGGGTTCAAATCCTGGCTTTGCCATTTACATACTGTTTAAGTTATTTAAGATTTTAGGTTTCAATTTCTTTCATAATCCATAAAATAAGGGAATTGTACTAGATGAATTTTAAGGTCCCTTCTGGCTATAAATCCATGATCCTTTGATCCTAGGAAGAAAGTAACTTCCAGGTAATACATTTAATTCACTACTAGTAATCAATCAAGTGGCTAGTTTTGTGGTAGATGGAGTGGTAGACTTGAAGGAAGCAAACAACTTATTAGATGTGTGACCCATGATGAGTCATTCAACCTTGACATGCCCTAGACAACTCTGGGATTTTTCTAAGTCATGGACCATTGTAGATGAGCATTAGTGGAGAGAGCTCACATGCCTAGAGTTCCCTTTTCAAAATCAGTCAACTAGAATTCATCAGACACCTAATCACTGATTATTGTACTAGGTGCTAAGGGTGACAAGGAATGATATACATGTTCTTCATCTCAGAAAAGTGTTTAATTAAGGAGAGCAACAACTTTGCATTGTGAAAAGTGATCTAGTTTTAGAACTGAGAAAGCCTGGCTTTAGGTGTCATGCTCTGATCCATACTAGTTTTGTGACCTTAGGAAAATGAGTCATTCTCTCAGTACGCTGCAGAACAGTTGTTGCATGGGCACAGGGAATTTCTTTCCCCAAGCTCCAAAAATAAAAATGTAATGGGAGGTGGAAAAAATGATAGGAATGATTTAGGGGGAAGTTAGGACAATAATGATAGTGTACACTATCTCTTATGTTTCCCAGAAAGTTTACTCTGAATTTCATGGCATGAGAAATTAATGCCTTCCTTCTTTATGCTTTTTTCAAAGGTTAGGGGGTCCATTCCAAACACTCCTTTACTTTCCTAATGTAGATCTTTAATGTAGAGACCTTTTTTTTTTTTTAAATCTGTGCTAATAGCCTTCATATATTTGTCTTTATCCCTTGGAATCAAAATTTCACATTAATATTCCTATTTACTGGAGAATCCCAGATTTGGGAAAGGCTAATGTTCTTTCTTCATCCCCACAGGACTCATATTTTATGCGTGCTTTGCTTTGTTGAGCACACTGAAGTTATGTGCCCATGGCTAGATGTTGTCATCATGTGTAACCACAAAAGACTGTATAGTAGTACCAGTTAAGACAAGTCCTCAAGGGAATCAAACTCAAGATAAATTGAGATTCCACCATTCTCACTGACAATTTGGCAGCTAATAAATCATCAGCTAGTATTACCTGGCACAAATAGCATGAACAAATTGACATAACTGATATGATCATGTCTCTGGATGACAACACACAGAGGAACAGAAGAGAACTGAACTTTCCCCCAAATAAATGAGATAGCCCAGAACTTTAACTAGGAATTTTTTCCAAGGGGCAACAAATAGTTGGGAAGTGAGGAGCAGCTTCTAAGTAGGAATTTTTCTTCTTTGGGCATGAGTAATTGGGTGGTGGTGGGGATTAGTAGCAGCAACTCAATGGGCAGTTTTGTTTTGGGCTCTAGGAAAGAGATGGCTCATCCTCCAGTCTATGGTGGAGAATTGTGGGGACCAAGATGGCAGGTGCCATGAGTAGGATGCATGTCCTATAGATAAAGAAGTACTTTCTCTGAGGAAGAAATCCTCCCTACCCCTATGTGGCTCCACGTTAGCACCCCGAGTAAACCTGCATTTGCCCTTGCTGGTTACAACTTTAAAGAAGTTCCTCATTTAGAGGGAAAAATTAACCAATTTTGGTTACCTCATTACATCTTGTAGAAAACCTCAAAAATCTGTGTGACTTGATGTCAGACTAGTGCAGTGGAAAAATGGAGAAATGCCCAAGTATCTTGAAACTTACTTTTTCTTTTTTGGAGGTAAGATGGAGTATGTTCTCTGCAATATTTCCACCCAAGATTTTATTTTATCCTTTATGGCTGAAAACCCTTCTTTCATAAAAACTCTGTTCATTGACCTAGTGTCCTAAGAGATGTTACTGGACTTTCTTGAAGAAACAACAGCAACAATTACTCCTCTTCTTCCTCCTCTTTTTCTACTACTACTCTGACCCTTCCTCACCCTTTTGAAATCTTGAAGAGATAACAATTCACAGACAAGCTGCAGTTTCAGAGAAGGACATACATTTTTTTTTAAGACCTTGAACCTCACAAGCCAGGATTACTATGGGATAGTCACTTGTCTCAAAGTAATTATAACTCAAAATGAGAGTGAAAGCAGGAATGACATTCCTGGTCTCTCAACCAAAGGTTCTGGTTTGACACAGAGTGTCAAGGCTCTATTGTGAATCTAGAAGGGTTAGATCTTATAGAAAGAACTCACTTAGTTCTGTTTGAGTTTCCCCTTATTTGGAATGCCATCATCTCAGCAGTATTAGAACACTGAGCTTAAGAACATTTTCCAGTAAGTTTGTACTAATTGATGGAGTTATTTTTGGGACTTCTATGAGTGATTCCCTCCAATATGCTCAGAGTTTATGGTCTGCCTGCTTCTAGCTCTTTTAGGTTTTCTTTGGAAAGGTTTGGTTTTTCTGGGTTGGAGGTGCTTTGTGTGATATGTTGTTATATTTCCATGTTCCTAATTTGTTTTCTCCTTAGTAAGTTTATTGAAATAATTTTTCAAACCTTCTGGGTTGGAAAAAATATCAAGTATAAAATACAATCTTGTCATTAAGAGGAAAAAATAATGTCATAGTGTTTTAAGTGATCAAAACCCTTCAATTTGTAGAATTTGAAATAAAAACCTTATACATACAAGGGAAATGGGAAGTTGGCTTTCTTAGGGCATTTCAGCAGCATGTGTGAGGAAACTCCTTCCACTAATATATGGTTGTAACTCATAACATCATAGATTTAGAGCTGCAACATAGTTCAAGTTCTAAAAACTAGTTTAAATCCCTCATTTCACAGATGAGGAAAATGAATCCCAGGGAAGTTTAAAAGCTTTACATAGGCTCACACAGGTAGAATCAAAGGGAGAATTTGAACCCAGGTTCTCTGACTCCAGAGCCAATTCCCTTTCCTTTATCTATTACTTAAAATCTTGAGAGTTATTTGGGACTTTTAGAGTTTGACTTTTCCATGTTCACATACCTTGACTTAAACCTAAGACTTGCAGATTGAAAGGGAGGCCCTATCTCAGTTAGAACACTGCTTTTAATTTTTACTGGTACTTCTCTTTCAATGTATATGTTTCTTTTTTTGTTAGTTGTTTGTAGCTTTATTCCATGTAGTGTTATGGTTTGACTTTTCTGATTCACACTGAGTTGGTAGAGAACTGTAGCTAGAGCAAAAGGTAGCCTGTGAAATACTTATTTGCAAAAACATGTTTTTGCCAAGTGCCAAGACATGTTTTCAAAGTGCCAAATACCATAAAATGTGCCTCTGTTTTGTCCAGAGATTTCAAAGTTAAAGCTCATTTCTTAGCAAGTTGTATATCTTCATAGGGTGCTGGCATATTAAGGACACCATGGGACTTTGTATTACCCATCATTCACGGTCAGAGTTAGATACCTGAATGATAAGAGTATAGATTGGAACCAGCATGGCAAAGCCTGTGTCCTCTTCACTGAACCAAACACTATAAAGGGAGGTTACTCCAGACTCAGTGTTTCTTGAATTGTGGCTCAGCAGTCTTAACAATCATGAACAGACAGTTCTTCACGTGATGGTTTTTCCTCATTATTTGGACCAGATATTGATTATTAGACATTCAGCTAGTCAGGCAGAATAGATCTCCATTTCTACAGCTGGTGGCATTTTTATATTTGCTTTCAATTTTTTCTTTTTTTAGCTTTGACTATCTTTTAGATGCTGTTGCTTTGATTTCCCTGGTCTTTGTGATGTGAGAGCTAGTCAAGTTTTCATGCTTCCAGTTATTCTTACCTTAAAACAATTAATGGGTTAATTGCTTCTGGGTGAACTTGATAAAGTATATGATAAACTATACTTCCTGGATTTACACTGGAGCAATCGTGTAAGATGACCATGTAAACTTATTTAGGTAGAAAAATAGTTGGTGACTCTTTTTTGCACTTTTTTGAGGGGGTCATTTGGTATTGTTTCCGTCTAAGGGCAGGGAGGGAAAGAGGGACTGCTTCGAGCTGAAGTTGAACAAGTTCTTTGGAACAATCTCCTTAGGTGTGGAGTTTAGGAGGCAATGATTAGAGCGTTCTATTTAGGAAAAGACCCTAAGCATCATTAGAATTCTGGACAAATTTATTTTCTGTGATGGGAGAAGCAGAAGATCATTTCAAAAATGAAAGAAAGTCAGTGACAATAATTGAGAGAAGAGTCGAAAGGTGAAATGCAGGCACATAGTATAGGGTCACCTTGCACGTGTTCAAATTGAGATAGGAGCAGTAGGAATTCAACAAAGAATTTTTTTTAATTTGTTGCATTCATCTTTCTTTCAGGTCCTTTCATATGAGGTTATTCCTGTTCTCCAGCCCCCTCTAAACTTGTTGTAGCAAGATAGCTCCTCTCCATCCCACCTGCCCTGCTCTTTATGGTAATCCCCGTATGTTCCTCACCTTTTTTAGGAGCACAGGTGTTATGCAAGAATATACATATTTTTTATTTCTCTATCAGTTCCATGAAGGTGGCTTTGTATGGAGAAGACTGGGAAAGGGACAATGGAAGGTATAAGCATGTGGCAGTTGAAACGGAGAATACACTGGCTTACATGAAAAGCTTTACAGTGTCTTAGCCAAACATATCTTGAATTCCTTTCTCATGTGCCCTTCCTTCAGCTATTATTGTTACCTGAAGGAAGCCTCCATTTGGGGTGAGATGGTGTGGATTTGCTCACAAAGTCAAGGCCTATCTAGTTTTGTTTCTTTGTTCTCCTCCACTTTTGAGAGTTTGACCATAAAAATTTTTATTCTTGTTTTTTCTCTTTCATTCCTCAAAGAGGACCACGATGTCATGGAGAAGATGCCATGACATGTAAGTAAATTGGATTTAAATGAGGGAGGGCTTTGCAGAGTCACCAGCCTCACTTTGTTCTCCAGAGACATCTAGGTCCAGAGGCCAGATATAGACCAGGATAACTGGAGATGGCCCTGGATACAGTGGGAGACCTTGATCTTTTTCAGCTAAGTCTTTAACAGGTCTCAGTTTGACTAAAGTAATGCTCATTCAATGATTAAGGCTAGGTAAGAAATGAGGCAGAGAATATCCTCTTTACATAATAAGAAAAAAAATCAGTCTGGAAGGGAGGGACCCTTAGGGTTTCTGGACAAAACAGAAACAATTGCTATTTACTTTCACTCTGAGCCAATTAGAGCCCTAACAATGAACAAGTGGGGTTTGACCTGGGACCTATAGTTGATGAATCAGTGATAGTCAGAGTGATTTGGGTTTAAGGTGTGGTCTCTGAGAAAAAAAAAAAGGTTTCAGTGATCAAAATTTACATTCCATTGGTCAGAGCACCCACAAGTAAGGGTGTGATATAATGCCTTATGTGGACAGAGGGAAGGAAGGGAAGGAAGGAAGGAAGGAAGGAAGGAAGGAAGCAAGGAAGGAAGGAAGGAAAGAAGGAAGAAAGAAAGAAAGGAAAAAAGAAAGAAAGAAATACGGCCACGTTGACCAACTGGCTATCTGGTCACTGGATCCAGATAGCTCAGGAGGAGAAAGTGAGTCTGGTGACCTTACAGAGACCTTCCTCACTCAAAACAAAGTCAACTGCAAGTCAAGTCATCATTTCTCTGATGCCATGTTCTTCTTCGACAACGAAGGACAAACACAACCTGTGAGTAGACCGAAGTGCCTGAGTGGGGTTCCAGATAGCTGGGTAACCCAACTCATCCTCTCCCTTCTGCCTCCCTCTCCCTTTCCTTTGGGGTTTACTGGCTACATCTCCCTCCCTTCCTTCCTTCTACTTGTCATTCCTCAAATCTTAGACCCAGTACACTCTGAAGCCCATAAGTTGGAAAACAATAGGTCCCTGTCCAAGCTCCACTTAATGGCTGGCTTAGAATGATTGTCAATAGTAACAGTTTCTCTTTCTCTCCAAGCTTGATTTAGTTATATTTTCTTTTGCTCATTAAAAGGGCCGTTCCCTGACTACTTCTTAAAGAGGCTTAGTCACGCGTGTTACTTCCCTCTAAGTGAATACCCAAAAAATCTAGCCTAAAAAGGCCAAAGTTTCCCAGTGCATCCTGGGTCATCTCCAGTCATCCTGATGAATATCTGGTCACTGAATCCAGATGGCTCATGAGGGGAAAACGAGGCTGGTGACCTACACAGCTCTCCCTCACTCAAAACAAAGTCAAGTGCAAATCATGTCATCATTTCTCTGATGTCATGGTCTTCTTCGCAAACAAAGGACAAATACAACAACAACAAGAAGTTAGGTCCTCAGTGGGGAAGCTCCTATTTTTGTTGTTTGTCCTTCATGTTCAAAGAGGACCATGACGTCAGGGAGGTGATTCCATGACATGCTAAAGAATTGGATATAAGTGAGGGAGGGCTGTGCAAAGTCACCAGCCTCACTTTCTCCTCTGGAACCTTCTGGGTCCAGTGGTGAGATATAGATCAGGATGACTGGTAATGGTTGTAGATACAGTGGAAGACCTTGGCCTTTTTAAGGTAAAGTCTTTACCAGATCTCAGTTTGACTGAGGCAATGCCCATGGGGTGGATTTGTTCACAAAACCAAAACCCAGCTAGTTTTGTTTCTTTGTTTCCCTCCCATCTTCCTTTCTAACTTTTGGCAGTTTAAACATAAGAAATGTTTATTCTAGACTTAGAACTTCAATATACCACTGACAGTTCCTCTTTCCTCTATCTCTTTAATGTTCTTTCTTTGTAGGATTGCCTCCCTACCACTCTACTGTCCTTTTCTGTGTCTTTGGCTGCCAGCCATTTATTTGGCAAACATTTTAAGTGACTAATCCTTTAGGTAATGCCAATGATAAAAATGATGACAAAATTTAGTCCCTGCTTATCTGGAGCTTATACTCTTGGACAGGGGTTCTCTTTCATATGTTCTAGATTCCTTTGGCAGTCAGGTGAAGCCTATGTATTGGAATGTTTTAAATGTGTAAAATATGAGAAATAGGATTACAAATGAAATCAATTCTTGAAATACAGTTCTCATAGTATTAAAAAAAAATCTAACATGTTAATGGACAAGACAGAAAACTCATACTCAGAATGAGGGGTTATGACATACACAAATTGCAAATAGGGAATTACAATATGATGTAAAGTATAAGGGAGGTCCAAAGACTATATTCAAAAATTCAAGGAAAAAAAGATTATTTCAGACTGAGGGATTAGGCATAACTTCATGAAGGAAATGAAACGTTGCTATATGTTATAAAGAATTCCATTAGGATGTCAATGAATGGGTATGGGGCAGAGTGACTTATTGGCCCTTAGCATTATAATCTACCTCATACACTTCTTAGCCCAAGCATTTCCATAAGTTCCAATCTAGAACTGCAAGATGGCAAGTCCTGCTTCTTCCTGCTTTGATGTGTGGCTGTAGGCAACTGCTGCATAAGAGAAAGGCTGAAATAGTCATGGGGAATCACAGGATTTACAACTGGAAGGGATTAGTTCAATGTTCTCATTTTATAAATGAAGAATTTATGAACACAGATTTGCAACTTGACCAAAGGAAAGGAGTGTCTAAAGTGTGGCGTTAAGAGGATACTGTTCCTACTATTGGAAATACGTATTTGGAGAGTATTCTCATTGTTCTAGAAAGAGGCAGGCTATACCTTTTCCCAAAGGTGAAGTTTAAGGTATGTCTTCTCTAATATCACCAGTTGGAGCCACCATGAGCTCTGTACCCTACATTGTTGGGTGCCAATGACTCACTCCAGTTCCATTTTACCATAAAAATTAGAAGACCCCAAGACCTCTCCCCTTATATAGCATTGTCTCCCATGTAATTCTTTGAGTAGAGTCTAACCATGAGCCAAATACCAGATGGGCCTAAGGTGAAGAGACAAAGTTAAGGCTGATTCATATTTTTTTAAAGATACCCCAGCTCTGTCTGCACAGCTATTTTTTTTTAAAGCATCTCCTAGCTGTGTAGCTAGCAGATTGAAACGAGCTACACAATGCCCATTTATGCTCTACACTATCTCTAAGGATTTCTATGTCATCAGAACTCTGCTGAAGTAGGTTCCTTAGTCTCTGCATATGGAAAGAATTCATCTGAGGTGCTCTGCATGTACATCACTCCCATATTATATGTAGAAAGGATTGTTCTTCAAAGTAGTTGCCTTGGGAGATGATGAGCTTATTCTGACAATTTCTTCTTCGAAAACCCTGAGTGTGTGCTCATAAGACTATTAATTTTTCTTAATGACTCTGTTTCTTACTACTTATGTGTTGGACAGTCACCTAGCTTTGCTTGGCTTCGGTTTCTTATATAGATTGAGGTCATTGGTCTGGCTGACCTAAGGTCTTTTGAAACTCCCAATCCACGATTCTACAATGATATAATTTATTAATTAATTCATTGGTGAATAAATAGTTATATATTTGTAATATGTTGACCATATCATAAAAGCCAGAACTTTTTACAGTTGAAAGGTACAGTGAAAGTAGCCTGGATTTGGAGTCAGTTGATCTGGGTTCAAATCCCAGTTCTGTCACTTACTAAAGGTGTCACCTTGAATAAATCACTTAACTAGCCTCAGTTTCCTTATCTGTAAAATGAGGGAGTTGGGCTGGATTTCCTCCAAGGTCCTATACAGATCTAAAGGTATTATCCTGTGAAGAAAGTGTTGCTAAAACATATTCCAATCATCAGAGTTCTTTTTATGCATAATTGCCATTTGTATTGTACTTGAAGATTTCCAAAATATTTTACTCACATGATTTGATCCTTACAGAGTCCTTGTGAGGCAAGTACTACAGATATTAATAGCAACTTATACATAAAGAAACTGAGGCCTAGGTAGGTGTCGGAGGTGGGATTTGAACCCTTCTTTCCTGACTCCAGGTCCAGAACTCCTTCTACTATAGCTTTCTGCATTTGCATAGGGCACCATGCAAACAAAGCCATCCAAGAGTGTTTGGAGGATTATATTTCTGTGTAGTGAACACAATTTTTATAAACTACTTTCTAGAATCCTTAAAATTAAGCTTCTTTTAGGTTATTCCTTTCCAATTGTGATGTGTCTCCAGAATCCTGGCATTCAACTCCCCAGCCCTCTGACCCCTTCCAGATATAAATAGACATCCAATGTATGCTTTGACAATCTTTTCATCAGGCCCGGGGGATAGTTTTCAGCTTAGACACTGTGACCTCTAATGAGTCTAGCTGGCGCAAGAGTACTATCCTACATTTCACCTCATGGCCCTTAAACATAACATCTCTCTCAGCACTCACCTTCTTGATACAGAATGTATCTGGTTTGTCATTTTAATGACAGGTGCCTTTGGGACTCTACTGTGTAAGGTACTTTGAAGATAAAAAATCCTTTCCCCCAAAGTGGAGACTTGAAAACATTAAAACAGACAGGGATACTTGGAGGGCATTCTTTTCTGGACAAAAACTCCCAACAAAATGAATCTCTTTCCTCTAAAGGACATTAGTTCCCTACCTTCCGATTCTGAGGGGCAGTGCATGCATATAGTGGTCAAAGGTTTACAGGATGCTTTTTCCACTGTAGTCATGTGAGGAAAATATTTGCAAGTAACATTATATCATATATATATATATATATATATATATATATATATATATACATACATACATACATACATACGTGTGTGTGTGTGTGTGTGGTAAGTTACACGTAGCTTAATGAATCGTACAGCTAGTAGGCATCAGAACTACCTCTCAAAGTCAGGTTTTGTAACTCTTGGACCAATCCTCTTTCTACTGCATGATCCAGTCTATGACTGTTCTCATGAGGAAAATGAGGACACTAGTAGCTGACCTTGCCAACTTAATAGACATCATGGAAGCAGGGAAGCAATTAGAAAATGGAAGCCAGAGCTGCTGACTCCATTTCTGTTGTGGGATCAGTCAGGAGCAGGAGCAGGATTTTGAGAGAGAGGAGGGGGTCATGTGCGCAAGAACTTACAGATAGTAGAGGAGTGTATGTCTGTTGTGCCATTTGACTGGACACTAAGTCCAGTGGCGGGGGGGAATGGGAGAGCACATAAATGGGGATCTGTGCTCTGTTCTACCGGTGTTATATTAGTGTATATTTTTATGAGCATAATCATGTCCATACATATGGACAAAAATCATATAGGATGAGAAAGCACAAATAGGTTTTGATTGATGATGATATAAGAAATACTCATATATAAGAATATCACATCAATGACATCACAGAGACATTATTGACATTTCATTTACAACTCTAGGCTGTGGCTCTGGATAGAGCTACTCATATGCCTTTGTCCAATACCCTCTGTGACCAATTTCATATGTTTTAGGACAATTGGCCTATATTAGGAGTGTCATCTGTGGCTGCAGAACATCTTGAAGATAAAATAGTTCACACTGAGAATGGATCCATGGTCTTGGAATTATTAGAACAGTGCTTTAACCCATGGGTGTCAAATATGGGCTTGAGCATGTGCCTGCCACATTCCCAAGTGTGACCTGAACCAGATTAAAATGTAATTGGGAAATATTGAACAAAACAAATAAAAATACAATAAAACGTAGACAACATTACATTTTAAAACTTTAAAATTTTAAATTTAAAACATTTAAAATTAAGTCAATATGTGGACTTATGTATCATTTAATGGCTTTCTTTTCTGTTTGTGTTAGATACTGATGTTCTAATTCTTTGTGATATGAGTATAGGGGAAGGGGAGTAGGTTAGGAAGCATAGTAATGTATACACAATTGATCTTTCCTTTTCTTGCTTATGGGCAGTGATCTCGAGGAGTGGCTGTTGGCTCCTTCATTTGAATGAAACAGAGGAATGCCATACATTCAAAGTGACTTACCTCAGGCCTCTTTATTCCCTAGGGATAGCTAATGTTATTTTAAACTCCCATGCTCTGGGATATATATATATATATAATATATATAAATTCACATCCTGGTAATATGTGTTGAATCAGGGGAAACCATCTAGGCAGTGCTTGTCAAGGTTTGTGGTCTAGGATATGTAGATCCCAGATAAAATCCAGACCTCCACAGCTCCAGAACCATTAGAACATCAAAGGGTGCTGATAACTTTGAAATGATTTGAATAGTTTAATGAACTAACCCCAAGATGTCACAGACAGGAGCTGGTTTATTTTTACCCAAAGCCCCTATAAAAATGAGACCTCAAACTTCTGCCTTTTGAGCACTAATCCATCTCTATTAGGTCCATGCTGCTAAGTGCTCCCAACTTTAATCCATAGTTATGTGTTTCTCTGCTTCTCCCTCTACTATTCCTCCATTCTCTGTCCCTACACCATCATTTGCTTCTGTGCCACTTTTCACTGCTTGCTTCTGACTTTATGGGCTTTTTGTCTCCTGATTGCTACCCCATCTCCCACCGCCAGTTGTGATCTTTCCAGTGAGTATCCAAAGAAATGGGCATGTTTACCTTCATTACATAATTTCATAAATTATTTATCAATTCATTTAGGAATGACATTGGCAAATTAAACTCAAAAGAAGGTATTCAATATGGTGACTCTTGAGATCAAGTGTTACGAATATTATTTGGTGGATGAGAGGATGTTTCCTTGGAAAAGGCAGTTATGTGGAAGGAAATAATACCTGTCTCTACATATTAGAAGGATTGTCATGTGGTTAAATTATTATATTTGTTCTATGTGACTAGAGAGTTGAATGAAGAATAGGGAATGGAAGTTGCCAAGAGGAAAATTTAAGTTTGATTTAGGGAAGAGATATCCAACAATGGAATTATCTAGTAACATATATTTGAATGTTTTTATGTCAATGAAAATTGCGTTGGTGTGGCTAGGAAATATAAATCATATAATGTCATTTTGCAAATATAGAAACTGAGACTCAGAGAGGTTTGACTAGAGATGCATAAGTGAGTGAAGAACCTGGAATCTTAAGTCAGCTTTCCTGACTCCTGTCTAGTGTTATTTCTACTACATCCTATCAAGGACCTGGATTTGAATTCCTTCTCTCCTCCTTATTAGTTGTGTGACCTTGGATGAATTACTTAAGGTTTTGAAGTTTGATTTCCACATCTTTCAAATAGAGATTGAGAGGCACTGTAGCATAGTGAAGAAAGAGCTGGCTGTGGAGGTCCAAAGATCTGGATTCTAGACTTACCTCCGCCATACACTGGAGATGTGATCATGGAAAAATAATTTACTTTTAACTGCCCCCAGAAACTTTCTAAGACTGTAAATTGTTCAAACAACAATAACAAATAGTTTCCTAATTGCACAGGTAGGAATTTCCTCTCTGGGAGTTTCATAAATTAACATAATCACAAATCCAGACTGAGTGACAAAGAATAACGATGGTTTTACTACAAATCTTACAGAGTTGTGAAAATCAAATGAAATAAAGTTTGGAAAATATTTTGTAACCATAAAGATATTTTGCATTGTTATTGTAACCATCAGTTGTCATGTCCCTGAACAACATTAACCTAAGGGATGAATGATGGGATGTAATTGTTTTGGTAGCCTTTCTATTCAGTTCTAGTGCTGTTGACTGTTTTCGCTTTCTTTTCCTCTACTTCTTCCTTTTGAAGAGCAGACGTTTGGCCTGAATGTTCTAAATTAAGGATAATGACAGCAGACAAACCTATGATTTCATAGTGTGTGGAGCTCCTAATAAAAGAAATTCCCTCTACCAATTCAGGTTGGCATTTTCTCCATAAATTGTTAGCATAGTAACTTTCCCAGGGTCACACAGTCAATATGTGTGAAATGGAGGTAGGGAGGATTTAAACTCGGGTTTTCCTGGCTTATAAACCAGATCTCATCTCAAACTTTTTTTTTTCCTAGGTTAACATTCCCCATATCATGTGAAAATCTGGTGTTCCTCATGATATTAATAGAAGTTCCTAGAGAAAAAAATTAATATTAATTATTGATTGTGGTTGGTCAGTCAGTTTTCAATCATGTCTGACTCTTTGTGACTCCATTTGGGGTTTTCTTGGCAAAGATACTAGAGTGGTTTGTCATTTTCTTTTCTAGCTCAGCAAACTGAGGCAAATAGAGTTAAATGACTTGCCCAGTGTCACACAGCTAGCAAATGTCTGAGACCAGAATTGAACGCATGAAGAGAGGACTTCCTGACTCCAGACGTAGCAAAATATCATCAGTACAAAATATCATCTACACTAGTTTTTCAGAATTAAAATAGGCTTAATTACAGTTATTAATATCTCAGACTTTCACTTTATCCTAAGGGTACATCAGGATTTAGTGGCTAAAAAAAACAGTCTTGGAGTTACAATGACTTGGATTCAAGTGTCATCTTTTACCTATAGCAGTTGTTTGACCAGTTGGCAAACTCACTTCAATTCTTAGTTCCCCTGGCAAATCTGGGACTCTTAAGTTACAGATGGGTTTCCAATCTTCATTTCCATATATATTTCCATGTATGTTAGAGATTTCTCCACAATGATGACATTCCAAGTCTGGACAAAAAAAAAATCGTATCCCTTAATCTTTTATAAGAGCATTCATAGATTTTGTCAGGATAGTTTAAGCCCCCCCTCCCCCTCCATGCACCATGGACAAATCAGTTTGGAAAACACTTACCTAGATAATTTCTTCTCTGACCATGGTCTGCAAGAGCACTCTTCTCAATATCTACCTGAATTACTTATGGAATATGCAACTGAATGATATCTACATTTCAGAAATGAACTAACTCATAAGAAGTTGAGGGGCTCACTTACGATCATTAAGTCTGAGTCTACACCTGCATACTCAATGTCAGATTTAGTCTGACAATTTTCACTTGAACTGATTGGGTATCATAGGGTTTAGAGCTGGGAAAGAGCTTAGTGATCTCTTTGTCCAATTCATCTAATTTTAAAAATAAGGGAACTGGGGCTAAGAGAAGGGGAAATGTGCTGTCCAAGGTCCCAGTCAATCGAATGAACTTGAAATGAGAGCCATCAGCAAGCACATAGTGACTAGAGAGAAGACCTTGGCTTAAGATGCCTCTAGCATCTTGACTGCAGGACCCTGGAAAAGTCACCTTACCTCTTGATGCTCTAGCACTGTAAATTTCAGTCAGAGTGCCAACCTGCCTTGGTAGAGGGACTGGGAGTTCTGTGTTTGGATGAAATCACAAATTAAGCCCCTATAGCTAATATTTCCAGAAAGCCTTAGAATGTGGTTTTTGAGTTGGATATTGAAGAATAGATAAGTTATCAAGAGGTTGACCTTGGGGGTGGGGTGGGAACTTTGCAGTTGATAAGGAGGATTATGAGATAAGATCCCAGGGAGAGAAAGAGTCTGAGAAAAGGTCAGTTGTGTTTGGGGTATGGGGAATGGGAAATGCTCTGCCTTGATAAGAACATAGGGTGTTTGTACAGGAACAGTACGGAATCAGGTTGAAAATAATCACATCCAGAGTTGACTGACAAAGAAGGAATGTGGCATACAAATTTTCCTTTTGTGCAACATAAATAGTCTTACAAGAAGGAAAAAAAGCCAGGAAATGAAAGTTACTATTCATTCACTGTTTCTCTAAACATCTCTAGTCCTAGAAGGCAGAGAATTGACCAGATTGTTCTATATGAGCATAAGCCAAATCTTGGGGCAGGTCAATTAGCAAATCAATAAGCATTTATTCAGTATTTAATATGTGACAGATACTGTACTAGAGATATATGCAAGGAAAAAAAAGGAAAAAATTCATGATCTTTATTTATTGGAGCCTCAGTTATCTATAAAATAGTGATAATGATGCTTGAAAAACCTACCTCATGGCATTGTTGTGAAGCAATGACTTTATAAACACTAAAATCCAGTTTAAAACTATGAATCTCCATCCTAGAAAATGGAACCTTTTAGCACACCAATGTACATTTGCAGGCATTTCTAGTCTAGGCAATATCTGATAGTAACTTATAGAGCATTAGAGTGGGAGTCAGAAGAGCCAGGTTCAAATCCCTGCTCAGATGCTTACTAGCCATATGACCCAAAGCAAGTGAAAATGATGCTAGGTTTCAATTTCCTCATCGGTAAAACGAAGGGGATAGGCTCCATGGTTTCCAGGTCTAAATGTGTAATTTTATGATAGTTTGATAATTGGTTCTAGGATCCTTTCCAGAGCTCCATTGTACCTTCTGAGATGATTACTCAGTTTTAGTTTTCAATATTTTAACTTTTTTTTTGTTTGTATTTTCCCCTCCAAGTAGATGTTTGGCTGAATTGACTTTGGGGATTACCCGTTTTCTTTATTTACCTCTTAATCCTTCAAAGTCACTTCTGCAAACCTGGCCTGAAGAAGATTCCCTGCAGAGATGACATTTCAGACAGCCTATGAGGATTAGTTTTTCCAGCATGAAAACCCAATTTGGGGAATTATCACCTCAGGCATAAGGATGATAGTTCTGGAAATGTCAGTCAGCAAGGAGAAAAGGATAGCATGGCTCCCCTTTGCAAACAGTTTGGCTGATAGCAAAATACTAATTCTTTCTATCAACCAGTCAGTGGATGAACAAACCTTTGGAAATGCCCACAAACCTCTCTGCTAGTGGCCAATATGCTCTAATTCCAATGACATAAGCAATAAACCCAATACTTATATTACACTAAGCAGGAGCACTGAAAATAATTTGAGTGGTCTTGCAAGCAAAACAAGTCAGTTATTAGTCCAATCTCACTGGCCCAAGTTTTAGTTTTGAGCTGTAAAAAGAGAAAAAAAAAAACAACATCAAATGACAAATTAATCCGAGAGTAGAAGCTCCACCGAAATGTCCCAAATGTATCATTTCAAAATTGTACTGTTTATCGAAAAGGATCTTTTAAAAAAATGCATCTTTGTGTGTCTGCTTGTGCACATGTGGTTTTCGTCATTTGCAGTTTATAACTGGGCATTTTCTAAGGATTAATGACCAGCTGAGGTTAACGGCTGAAGGTACAGCCAAAGGCCATCAATTCCTTCTATCCAGTCATTAATTCTTAGGAGATGACCTGTTCCTTCATCATTATCGCTTAAGTGTGTCTTTGTCTGACCTTTCTAGGAAGTGATGTGGCACCATAGGAATTAATCCTGACATAGTATTGCTGCAAAAGATGCACCAATCAAACTGGAAGCATTTTTCCCTGTCCTGGAGTTGTTTTCCGAACACCCATCACTCATGTACATACAGTGTCACACCGATTCACTCTCTACACCTGGCAGCTTCAAACAGGCGGCTAGCACAGAATGAGCTGTTTACTCATTTCTTGCTGCTATAGGAATATCAGATCTGGTAGGTACCTCAGTGGTTTTCCTGTTGTTAGAATATTCCCTTCAAAAGCTTTCAATACCTATGGGGTATCCCCTCTTTAGAGAGGAGTATCTTTATGAAACTATTTTTCCCCTGACTGAATAGGATAATCTTTGTTGCTAAGGTTAAGGTCCATGAGTACCTGAATAAGCTTTAGGAGGAAAAGGCCAAGATCTCCCATTGCATTTAGTCATCCTGATGAATATCTGATCATCATATTCAGATGTCTCTGGAGGAGAGGTGAGGCTGGTGACCTGCACAGCCCTCCCTCCCTCAAAACAAAGTCAAGTGCAAGTCATGTCATCATTTCTCTGATGTCACTATCTACAAAAATGAAGGCTGAACACAACAAGGTCCTTTTAGAATCTAAGCATACTTTCCCCACCCCAATCATTAATAGAACATTTCTAAAGAGCATTTCTCTAGGTGGCTGGGGACTGCACAGCAGTGTCCTCCTCTTACAGACCCACACAAATACTGCTCTTGAAATAACTTCTAATTTTCAGGGACTAGGAGGTCTTTAAACCATCTTTCTCATTACAATCTGTAATTGTCTTGCATCCTCAGAATTCTTATTCTTTCATTTTCCTATGAAAGAGTAAGAACAGTAATGTTGTTTAAAAACATTATTTTAATTTCTACCTGGTTTCTGATCCTAACTTTCTCAAGTGTTTTGCAAAGACTAAATTAAGGCCTCAAAGACACGTGAGGTATGGATGAATGCTAATATGTAAAGGGTATAAATGAGCAATGTATTGGATGAGGATAGCAGATGAAAAAGAGAAGGCAGAACCACTCAACTCTGTTTGTCTCTGTTTTTCTCTACCACTGAGAATCACTGCTGGATTAGAAAAGACAGAACAGATACATCAGGATAAACTGGGGTTAATCTCAGAGACAAAAGACTAAGTTAAGGAAGGTTGGAAACATCTTATTGCAGAAGATGAGACCTTAGCTGAGACTTGAATGAAACCCGGAAAGCTGGGAGGTGAAGCTGAAGAGGGAGAATATTCCAGCCATGGTCACTTTATCACATAGTATGCTGAAACGAGTATGGCACAAGAAGAGTAGTAAAGTAGGAAGGGTTGCCCACTTGGTAAATGGTCAAAGGATATGAACAGGGAGTTTTCAGAAGCAAAAATTGAAGTTATCTATAGTCATATGAAAAAATACTCTAAATCACTATTGATTAGAGAGATGCAAATCCAAACAACTCTTAGGTAACACATCACACCTATCAGATTGACTAACGTGACAAAGCAGGAAGATAATAAATGCTGGAGAAGATGTGGGAGAGTTGGAACACTAATTCATTGTTGGTGGAGCTGTGAGCTGATCCAACCATTCTGGAGAGCGATTTGGAACTATGCCCAAAGGGCTACAAAATTGTACATACTCTTTGACTCAGCAATATTGCTTCTAGGACTGTGGCCCAAAAATATCATAAAAAATGGGAAAGAGTCCCACCTGTACAAAATTATTTATAGCAGCTCTCTTTGTGATGGCCAAGAACTGGAAATCGAGGGGATACCCATCAATTGGGGAATGGCTGAACAAGTTGTGTTATACGAATGTAATGGAACACTATTGTGCTATAAGAAATGATGAACAGGAGGACTTCAGAGAGGTCTGGGAAGACATATATTATCTGATTTAGGGTTAGACATGGTTAATATAAAAGATTTTTTCTATGACTATGCTGGCATCTGTGTAAGCTAAGGTATAACTATAATATTTCCCTGACTTCTCAGTTTGGCAGTTCCATCAAAAAAGCAATGAGGTTAATTATATGCTGATGAAGACCTGCTGGCTTCTTGTGTATTATTTCCTGAAGCCTAATTTTACTCTGACTGAGGGTAACAGGAAGTGCGTATAATGACGATGACTGTTGCAAGATGTCCTGTTTAATCTCTGGCCACTGGGTTCTTGTTCGCTACTATTCCCTCAGTTTCTTGAATGCTAGTCTACTTGTCCAATTCTTCCTTGCTTTTCAAGGCTTAGCTCTTGTCGTCTCCTCTATGTAGACCTTAACCTTTGTATTCACATCATGCTTTGTAGCTCTTATCCGGCCTTGCAGTTATTTTCATTTCTGTTGTCTTATTCTCCTACCAGCACTAAGCATAATGCCTTACACCTAGTAGGTGTTCAATACAATTTTTATTGAATGAGATAATGTGTTGAATAAATGATAGGCCCTTTTGTGGGAACAGCAAGGAATCCAAATGCTGATTATTTAAAGGGCACAGTGAAGTCTAAAGAGCTTATTTAATGGGAGACCACTGTGAAGGTACAATTAAAATGATAAATGTTCATCGCACGCTAAAATAACAGTCATGGTATGTGTAGCAGAACACAGCTTGATTAAGTTGTTTGACCCACATGCTTCCTTATTGGCTCTCGCCCCAATTCTGATTTGTACTCAAGAGCAGTAAAAATGACAACTCTTTGTCTACATCACTCAGCAATGATAATGCTGGAATGGCTTTGTTGCACTGATGTCAGGGATGTCTTCTAGGCGTTTATGACTGTTATTTGTTGGAATTTACTTTATGGACTAGATTCTATTTTGTAGAAGGACTATAGATCTGAATGAGCTGGGCATAGGTATATAATGACACATTTGTTTCCTGTTCCTGAATCTCTCTAATCTTTTCTACTGGGTATATTTAAAGCCTGTCTGTGGATTTCCCTTTAATTTAATCCTTAGGCAAGGGGAATGTTTGGAGCTTTCAGTTTGTACTTCACTGGCTCAATATCAAGCCAGTCTTGTGAGGAGCCCCACTCTGTTCCTGTTACTGCAGTTTCTTTGCAAGGCTGAATTCTGTCCCGAAATCTCAGTTGCCTTTTTGGCTAACTGTCCTCCCATGAGACTCTATTTCTCATGTACAAAGCTCCTGACCCCTGCTTCAGTCCTTTCTTAATGCCAATCCCTGACTATTAGACTCTTGCCAGTTACCTTTCCTGTTCTGAGTTATTATTGTGGTATTTTAAAATTTTGTTTTATTGATTCTATTTGTTTTTATATCACAGTTTTTTTCCTGATATACCCCCCTCTTTTGTAACTAAGCCTTCTGATTTGAACTAGAATGCACAATTAAAACAATTCTGGGACTACATCTGAAAGCATAGACAAGAATCCCTATTCATTGACCTCTCCCTCTCTACCAGGGGAAGAAGTGCTTCATCACTTGCTTTCTGTCACTGCTTCTTTTTGCTTTGGCTTGGATCTTGTCCTTTGTACTCGGCCAGTGGATTTCATTTTCCTACCATCCTTGTTTCTTTGGACTTATCTCCTAATTCTAAACCTACCTCTTGAAATCATATTTCTGAATGCCCTAGAATAACTGGCTGGTCTCAGCACTCTCATGTTTATAGCACTCAGCCTTTGTTCAATTGTATCCTTTTGTTTGGATGTTCAGTCATAGCTTTCTCCAGTGTTGGCCCATATAACCACTACCCAAACACTTGTTCAGAGCAACCATGGAGTTGGAGGGAAAGAGTAGGCTCAATATTTAGGGGTAGTAAAAACTGCCAGTACCACCTTCTGTTCCCAATAAAGAGAATTTGGAAGCCAAATTTTAGAGACCAGTACTTTTGCCATCCTCAGGCATTCATTCATTGGTGTTATACAGGATAAAAGAGTTGACAGTGTGATACAGAGTGTGCCTCAAAGTCAATCAATCAGTAAGCATTTTTAAGTGCTTACCATGTGCCAGGTACTGTGCTAAGTACTGGGGATACAAAGAAAAGCAAAATCAGACCCTCAAGGAGAGTATATTTTAATGAGATAAGGTGATATAAATAATTAGTTCTACATAAGAACTATACCAAGAAGATGGAAAATTACCTTTGAATGGAAGGCATTGGAAGCAAGAGGGACCAGAAAAGACCTACTGCAGAAAGTTGATTTTGAACAAAGTCTTGTGGGAAGAGATAGGTTCTAAGGTGGAGGTGAGAGGACAGAGCATTCTGGTCATGGGGGAATAGCACAGAGACTGCAGATAGAATGTATTTTACACAGAACAGCAAGTTGGGAGTCAGGCTAGATCACAGAGTTCAAAAGAAGGGTGAAATGCATGATGATTGGAAAAGTATAAAGAGTCAAGGTTATGAAGAGTTTAAATGTCAAAAATTGGAGTTTATATTTTATACTGGGGACAACAGGGAATCAATGGAGTTTATCAAGTAGGGTGGTGATGTGGTTAGACCTCTACCTTAGAAAAAGTATTTTGGCAGTGATGTGAAAGACTGATTAGAGAGGGGAAGACTGGAAGCAAGAAACTAATTCAAACCTTACTAAAACAATCCAGGTGAGAGATGAACCAAAGGGGACATATGAAGAGATATTGTGGAAGTCAACCATATAATTTGGTAACTCACTGAGTGTAGGAGATGATGGAGGGAATGGGTAAGGATGGATACTTTGAGGTTATGAACTTCTTAAATAATTAGTTCACCAGAGATCATATCAGGTAGCACCATATTTAAGGGCAAAAACAACAAATATATATTACATAGAATTGGCATTTTATAAATAAAACAAAAAGGGGAGTCAGTTTACAAGAATGCCACACACAATTTAAGCTTCTTTAACCCAATTCCTTAGAGGTCTACGACATCACATTTTGTGTACAGAGGTATATATATATATATATATATATATATATATATATATATATATATATATATATATATAATTAGAAACAGCATGACATGACAGGCAAAGAGCCAGCTTTTCAGTTAGGAAGATCTAGATTCAACTCCAGCCTCTGGCATATTTTGTATTATCTTGGGCCCATCGATTCATCTTTCAGTGTTCCAGGAAACTAAGTTTATAAATTGCAGAACTGTTATTTTTTTTTTTTAGCATCAGCAGAAGGAATTTTCTCACTAGGAGTTTCCTATGCTTTTGAAATCACAGTTCCAGACCTAAATTTAAAAAAAAGATGAATGACTAAATGTGAGAGAGTAGAAAAAGCTGCTATGTTTGAAGTCAGAAGATCTCAGTTCTAATCTGGGTTCCTCCATTTACAGACTTAAAGTTTCAGTACTTAACTCCTTGGGGTCTCAGTTTCAAAATTTTTAAAATGTGAGTATGGACTAGTTACATTAAATTCCCTTCCAGATCTGATTCTGTTATCTATGATAGTTATCTGATAACTGATATAGGATAAAAATTCTTCCCTCTGAGTAACTGAAATTCCAAAACTTTGGTTCAAGGTAAGCCCATTTAATTCTTTTGTATATTCTTCCTCCTGACAATAACTATTCCCTTACTTGAGGATAGGTTCTAGATTAGATATCTAGCTTCACTTCTGTGATCTCTACAATTCCTGAGATCTTTGATTGAAACTACTATTTTCTAGTTTTTAAATTAATTCTATTTGTACTTCTTGGTGTCTTACCAGTTTCTTGATGTATGTCCTTAGATAGAAGACTAACCTAGATGCTAAACTTTAAAAAAGGGTTCATAAACATTGTAGACTTTAAGAAGGTTGACAAATCTCTTTTATTCAGGTTAATACAACTAACTTACTAAATATAGTATTAAATTAGTAGTTAGGAAGGTGACTTCTATTTTGTAGCCCTGCATTTGCTGCTGATTTGAAGTAAATTACGTTGAGGTAATGCTAAAATATTGATTTAGTCATTTAGAATAAAATTTAGTTATTTTAGTTCTTTAAGGCCATTGGATTATTTATTTAGAGCTGTAAGTGACCTTAGAAGTTATTTAGTCTGACCCCCTCATTTCACAGATAATGAAACTGAAGTCCAGAGAGTTTAAATGACACTCTAAGCCACTAAGGTAGCCAGTGATAGAAGTGAGATTTCAACGCAGGTTATGTGATTTCAAATTCAAAAGCAGACTAGCTTCCTTCTTCTATATATAAGGAAAACAAGGAATTGAAAACATAAAGTGACCTGCTTGAGCTTAGGTCAGTTGTAAATGGCACTAGTAGGATTTTAACCCATTCCCCCACTTCGAAATCTGTGATTTCCCCATTAAAGCATGCTTTCCTCTATTAAATTACACTGAGAGACTCATCAGCCCTAGTTTATCTTTGTCTTTAAAGTTAGGGCATCAAATTGGATGATTTTTAAGGTCATTTTGATTATATGTTCTCCTAGAGTATTCTGGCTAGAGATAAAGTTTTTGAAGGACAGGCAGAGTTTGCCCATTAATTGAACTTGAAGAAATACCATGAAAATAGTCATTTGAAGTGTCCAAAATTATGTCTCTAATGAGGTTTATGTAATTGAAACTGAACATGGTTTTCATCATCAGAGGATCAATCTACTTAAGTTCATAGAACATCATCATTTGGTTGATTTTGGGGTAATAAATTTCTTAGTTATAGAAACTCATAAAGTCAATATGCTTCATCAATCAACAAACATAAATTAAACACCTACTATGTGCCAGACACTAAGAATCCAAAGAAAAAAAGGAAAAATTGAATGTCAAGTGAAAAATAGAATGTAAACTCCCTGTCTTCAAGGACCTTACATTCTATTAATATTAAGGCTGTTATAATCTGTGATGGTAGAGTAGAAAAAGTAAGAGAAATAAATACTTAATTCATGGTATTAAGTAGCAGTAAGAATATTCTATCTATTTATTTTTTTCTTCTAAGGTTTAGTTTGGGAAGTTTTTTTTTTGTTTTTTTTTTTTTTGGCCAATGTTAAGATCATTTTATAAGATTGAAATTATCCTATGTTTTGACCTTGGCCACAATACATTGTTGGTGTTAAAGTAAAAGTCTGGAAACCTGGATTTTTCTTTCTGGCTTGGCTTGAGATTAGTCAGGGAGCAATGTGAGACAGGGATGAAGATGGTACAAAATTCTTAACTTGAGTTCCTCAGATATAACTCAAGAAAGCAGATATTTCAAGGTGAGATATTTGTTTATTTTAGCTATCTGCCTCTGATTCAATCCATGGATTGAATAGGAATTCTTACTAATTTTGGAACCGTGCTTTCTTCCCAGAAATCTTACCCATAAACCTTAACAAAGAATTCCAGGAATGAGACCATCATGTTGGAGGCACTTACTCTGATGTAAGTCTTGGAAGGAGTGACTCATCTTCTGCCAATCCTATCATAGACAAAGCACTGGGAAAGGTATTATAGAGCACTTGGGGTTAATTAAGTCTTCATCTCTAATGTGTTTAAGAGTTTTCTTTTCCAAAAGTGTCATCCTTAAAAAGCCATGTTAAAATATCATTATTTCACCTCTATTCCTACATTTTTTTTCCCTGAGCAAATTTCTCTGCATACCAATATATCATGGCTGGCACTATTTCACACTCTAGAGGAACATGATAAAATAACTAAAACCATACAAAAATATCATCCAACAACAGACTATTAAAAATAGTGCAAATTGAATGGAGCTACAAATTGTTAAATTCCAACAACATTGCATAGTCACTTCCATCTGTCCACAAAATAGTCCTTTGTATCAAAATTACACTTTATTCTAAATATACAAGTTTATCTTCTCTCCTCTTTTGCTCTCTAGTATTTAGATGGCACTGTATTAGTTGGGGTAAGGGGAGGCAGGATTTAGCTTTTCTGTATAGTTCTAAAAACATTTAAGAGTTAAACAATTAAAGATAAATGCCAAGATCCTTCAATGTTCCAAAGAGGTTTTCTTAAGAGTGATCTAAGTGATTGTGAACCTTTCATCCCATAACTTTGCCTACTTCCACTTCCCTTCAGGCACTTTTATGCTTCCCCAAAACACACTCAAAATTTAAGCTGTGAAGGATATTTGGATTACAAACACAAATTGTGCTGTAAAATTGAATGTATATTTCCTTTTCCTCTAATTTGGTAGAGAAATTAATCACAATTTTGACTTAGCTATCATTCTCTTTTGTATTAAGATGGCTCATAGCCCAGAAAAGGCATGTACTACCGAAATTTTTTCCTAATGAAGATCACACACACACACACACACACACACTCACACACATGGATACTCATATACATATACATATATAATAAATAAAAATAAAGAGAATGCACATGAATAAATACAAAGAGAACACATACAATACAAAATACAAAAGAGAATACATACAAATAAATACAAAATAATTAAATATAAGATAGTTTAGGAGGAAGGAAAGGCACTAACAGTTGAGGGAAATCAGGGAAAGCTTCATGTAGAAGATGGTATCTATGAATCTTAATGGAAGAGAAAGGCTCTCTGGGGTAAAAGCAAGGAAGGAATACATCTCAGCCAAGATTCGGGCCAATGGAAAGGAATGGGGAGGGATGATAGAATGCCAGCTGTGAGGGACAAAGAGAAGGAAAGTTTGATGGGATAGCAGAAAGCAGGGGGAAGAGTACTTTTCAGTGATGTAGAAAAGATAAGTTGGAGCCAGGCTGTGAAGGACTTTAAAGGCTAAACAGTGAAGCTTATATTTTTAACTAGAGGCAATGGGGAGCCTCTCGCCTTGATTGAGTAGGGGAGTGACATGGTCAGGTATGTGCATGAGGAAAATTACTTTGCCAGCAGTGTGTAGGATGAACTAGAGTGGTGGGAGAATTGAGTCAGAGAGATCAATAGGACATTGTTGCAATAATCCAGGAGACAAGTGGTGAGGGTCTGAACCAAGGTGGCAGCTGTGTAAGTAACAGGAAGAGGTCAGGTGCAAGAGGTGTGAAGGCAGGAAAGACAAGATTTGACAACAGGTTGGATACGTGGGGTGCAGGAGAATGAAGTTATCATATCAAGATGAAACCTGAGAGATTGATTGTAAGGACAGTGTTATTTTGAACAGAAATAGTGAGGCCGGGGAAAGAAAACAGTTTTCTGGGAAAAGATAATGAGTTCAGTTTTGAATATGGTAAATTTGAGAAGTCTCTGGGATATCCAGTTTGGAATGTCCAACTGGCAATTGGTGGTGTGGACATGAAGCTTACATGAGATTCTTGACTGCATTAATCAATTTTCACCTTATTCTTGAAATTTAGTTATTGAGTTCCTTCTCATCTAGAAACCATCTGGAACCTTCTTTTTGATGTCTCCTGTTATTTTCTAAAAGAATCTCATTGTGGTTATCTTTTGCGGGCAATTTTAATAAATAATTTTTAAAAATAAAAGTTTAATTTAATTTAATAAATTTTTATAATTTTAATAAATTGTTTAATAAATGCTTTCTATCAACTTCTCATTGAAACAGAGAAACATGTAGTTCTTTCTATGTCCTTTCTATTGAGGATAAATATCCTTCACATCTTAAATACTGAGTATGTTTTGGGGAAGCATAAAAGTGCCTGAAGAGAAGTGGAAGCAGGGAAAGTTATGGGATGAAAAATTCACAGTTACTTAGATCACTGTTAAGAAAAGCTCTGTGGAACCTTGAAGGATCTTCTCATTTATCCTTAATTGTTTAGCTCTTAAATGTTTTTAGAACTATACAGAAAAACTAAATCCTGCCTCCCCTCACCCCTACTAATACAGTGCCATTTATCATCCAAATTCCCCTAGCTTTATATTGAAACAAAGAACAAATTCAACTTGTGGAATAATTTATTTAGGCAGTTCTCTTAAAATTGTTTACCTCTTGTACATCTACATATGTTCCTTGATTGGTAATATCTATTTGAAACCCCTTTAAAAGATAACAGATTTTTCTCCCCCCACCTCACCGTGTCCCAGCCCTAGAGATGGCTACCATTAGACACAAATATGTTTATATATGTAGTATCATTCTGCACAAACTTCCATTCATCAGTTTTCTTCTGGATGCTGATAGTATCTTCCTTTATGATAAATTTGAGTATTTTTAACAGTCATAATCACTTAGTTACTCTAAGTTGTTTTTAAAAATAATATTGGTATTACTATATACAATGCTCATTTCACTCTTTCTTATTTTGTGCAAGTCTGCCCATGCTTTTCTGCACTCTAGGAGCTCATCATTTCTTGTAGTAAATTAAAAAGAAAAAAGAAAACAGGAAAAAAGTAACAGATTTCATTGCCAAGGATTTCCCAAAGGGAGATGTTGATACATGATTGGAGTTTAGGAGATCTTTTTGGGCAGGATAGATTTGGGAGTCATATGCATAGAGATAATTAAATCCATGGAAATTGATGAAATCACCAAAAGGGAGTATGTAGACACACATATGTATACGCACACATATGTAGCATATGTATATGTTTATATACATATATTTGTATAACACAGATTTATTTACAAATAGAATAAGATGAGGGCCCAGGACAGAGCCTTAAGAATGGAGTTAATCATACTTAGTGGGTGGGTGGAAGAAAACAATTTGGCAAATTGTTAGACAGAAAAAGAACCAAGAAAAAGAAAGCAATTATCACAGAAGCCAAGGGAAGAGCGATTATCTAGGACACTCAGCTCCTGTCTTCACACCTTTGGATAAGTTTCCTCCCTGCTACCCCTCCATGCACAGAATGTTCTCTTTCACGCTTACCTCTTGAAATCTCACATTTCATTCAACATGCAGTAGAAGCTCTGCCTCCCAAGTGATGCCTTTCCTTATCCACCCAGTACCAGTGCTTCCTTTTGCTTCAGTTATCTTTTATTTTATTTTGTCTATCTTTCACATCTATCTATCTATCATCCATCCAACCATCCATCCATCTATCCATCCATCCATCCATCTGTCTACCATCTGTGTCTATCATCTATTTTTCTATCTATCATCTATCCATTTTCTATCTAAACTTAGAAAGATAATACATACATATTGTCTCCCTTGTTCCTTGATGATAATGACTTTCATTTTTGCCTTTCTATCACCAGCACCCACAAACCACAATGCTTGGCATACAAAAGATAAAAATTAGTCTTTAAGTGATTAAAGAGAAGATAGTTGATGATGTCAAAAGCTGAAGAGATGTCAGGATGAATAAGGATTTAGAAAAGGCCATTGGATTTAGCAGTTAAAATGATTAGTGGGTGTTAGAGGGTGGATTATAAGGAGTACAGGAGTAAGTGGGACTTAGGGAAATGGAAATAACGTGTAGATAGTCTGTTTTAGGAGTTTTCCTGTGGGAAAAAAAGAAATATGTATGGGGATCATGTAGCTGGGGTGCTTTGTATTTGACCCCCTGTCTTTTTGAACTGATCTCTTCACAAAATCTCATTAGCTTTTATCATGGTGTGTATCTCTTTCTCTCTCTCCCTCTCTTTCTCTTTCTCTCTCTGTCTCTCTCCTTCTTCCCTTTCGATTTATCTCTTGATTTCCTTTCTATTTCTCTTTCCCTCCTTTCCTCTTTCTCTTGTTCTCTTTTTCCTCCTTTCCTTTTCCCTCTCTCTTTTCTCCTTTCCCTTTCTCTCCTTCCTCCTTATCTTTCTCTTTCTCTCCTTCTGTCCCTCCCCACCCTCTCTCCTTAATGCTGTGGCAAAATTAGGACAGTCTATACTTTGCATTTCAGTCAGAATAAGAATGTGACTTCAATTCTGGGATACAAAAACTGTAACCAATTTATGTCCAAATTATGTTTACCTGTGAATGTTTTTTTAAAAAAATTTAATTTATTTAGTTTAATTTTCAACATTCACTTTCATAAGATTGAATTCCAAATTTTCTTCCCATCTCTCACCTCCTGCCAGCCCAAGATTACAAGTATTTTGATATAGACTCTACATATGCATTCCTACTGGACCTATTTTCACATTTGTCATTTTGTAAAGAAGAATTAGAACCAATGAGAGAAACCACAAGAAAGAAGAAACAACAGAAAAAGAAAAAAAAAGAGAGATCAGATAGTAGGCTTCAATCTGCATTCAGACCCCATTGTTCTTGTTTCTGGATGTGGAAAGCATTTTCCATCATAAGTCCTTTGGAGGTGACTTGGGTTCTTGCATTGCTATGAAGAGATAAGTCTGTCCAAGTTAGTCATTACACACGGTGGTTGTTTCTGTGGACAATGTTCCCCTCCATCAGCATCAGATAATTCAAGTTTTTCCAGGTTTTTCTGAAGTCTGCCTACCCATTATTTTTTATAGCACAATAGTATTTCATTACATTCATATACCACAACTTGTTCAGCCATTCCCCAATGGATGGGCATCCCATCAATTTCCAGTTCTTGCTACTACAAAAAAGAGCTGCTACAAAGGTGGGTGCTTTTCCCATTTCTATGTTCTCTTTGGGATACAGACCGAGAAGTGGTACTGCTGAGTCAAAGGGTATGGGCATTTTTATAACCCTTTGGGTGTAGTTCCAAATTGCTCTCCAGAATGATTGGAGCAGTTGATGACTCCACCAACAATTCATTAATATTCCAACTTTCCCACATCTTTTCCAATATTTATAATTTTCCTGTTTTGTCATGTTAGCCAATCTGGTAGGTGTGATATGGTACCTCACAGTTGTTTTAATTTGATTTTCTCTAGTCAACAGTGATTTAGAACATTTTTTCTTAGGACTATCTATCTATATAGCTTTAATTTCTTAGGTCCAGAAGTACTTCTGATGAGTACCCCAACTCTATATTTTAACTGGCACATAAAAAAGGAACAATTTGACAGTTCAAATATGGAAAGGTAAAATAGACTCAAACCGAAACAGCTTTGGAGTTATAATTAGAAGTGGAAGTCTCCTCCTCTCTGGATTTCTGGTTCAGCTCAAGGTCAGAATTTTAGCTTTTAAACTTTGTCTCAGTAAGAGTACTTCAACTGAGTAGGCTTTCCCATTAGCAGCTTGACTAGCTGAATTCTGGTTAGAAGAATGTATGGTAGGACAATATTTTAACTCAATCATATTTCTGCTTGACTAGGCTAGGCACAGCTCTTAAGTCATGCAATGCATGCATCCTTTGCAAGGGTGGGATATGACTGTCCTTCCTCTAAGAAAGTAATATTCTCAGTGCTTTCTAAATGTTTTTGGGATAAAAATTATATGCTAGATCTATTAGGTAATATCATGTCGAACTAACCTAGAATGGAATGGGGTTATTCATGCCTGAATGTTCAGTCATAATCTAAATGATTTCAGTTATCTGATCTTCATGGCTCATTATCACTCAGTGAGTACACAGCTATCAGATATATTAAGAAAGAGGCTACCTTGATGAATTTACATTTCAATTCAATTCAATTTGATTCAATCCTATAAAGATTTATTAAGTATGTATGCATGTTTTATAAGTGTGAGATATGATGGTCCTTTAACTAAGAGATTAAGATTTCAAAAGATTTCTAAATGCCGTTGGAAATCGCTGATATACTAGATCTATTTGTTAATTTCCTATTCATTCAAGAGTGAAATGGGCTTATTCATGGTTGAATGTTTCTCCATAAGCTAGATTATTTCAACTGTCTGATGTGAATTTCTCTATGATCACTTTTTTTCAATGAATAGATATCAGATAATGTTACCTTACTGAACTGTTGTAGTTCAGTTCAATTCAGTTCAATACAATACATTTCAAGCACTGTTCTCAATGCTAGTGACAAAAAGACAAAATAACAGCCCTTGTCCTCAAGAAGCTTCAATTCTACTGGAAAAAGGGAGCTCACATTACATAGGGGCTTCAATAAACACAAATACCTGTGTATTATATTATGTTAAATTATGTCATGTCATATATCTTTGCTTATGTATCTGTTCCCAACAGAAATGTTGGGAAATATAAGTAGATGGAAATGAAAACATATTATTTGAAAATAAGAAGTTAATAAATAGATAATATTATTAACTCATTCTCATCTTTTTTGATGTGGTTTTGATGGAAATGGTCCTGGGACAAGTTACTCTCCTGCTATTATTTTTTCATATGTAATATTCTATGTACTATTACATAGGTGAATAAGCAAAATATATCTTTAAGATGCAGATGGGATAACAGGGATGACATGAAACTTGTTCTGTTTCCGTCTACTTTTCATCTTTTTCTTCTATAATGTTATAGTCTCAAAGCTTTTCATTCTATGCAATTTGGAAATAATGGGCATTTGAATTAAAAATCTTGTTCTTCCACTCTTGAGAATCATAGTGTGTCTGGGTAGTTACACGCAATAGTTTTGTCTCTAATGATTATCTAGTTATTAACTCATTTTCATCATTTCATTATTTTGGGATTCAGGTAGAGACTATTTTGGGACAAATTCCTATGTAGCTATTATTAGTTTGTATTTAATATTCTGGATAGGCTCTAAGACTGAAAGTTGTAGAGAAAGTGCCCAGTTGCATTAGTAGAAGTAATTCCCTTTTCTGAAGCGAAATGGTACAATGGATAGGTGCTAGACTTAGATCAGAAAGACTGAATTCGAATCTCTCTTCAAAGACTAACTAGCTATGTGACCCTGGACAAGTTACTTAATAATAAATGTTTATTCCACTGAATGCTTATGATTATAAATATTAATAGATTTAACAAAATAACATAGTCCCCTTAACCCCTTACTTCAATTAAATCATAGGTCTAGTATATTACATATAGTCAATATTCTATGAAATTTTAAAAATATGCATAAAATAACTGCTTTGTGAGATTAGTTGAACAAAAATATTAGAAGGTAAACTATCATCATCATCATCATCAGTGGGCTTTATGGGGTGTTCAAGGAGGACTAACGCCTCTAGTGAGGGCTTACTGAACCATTTTCAGGGCTACTTATCCATCTTTAGTGTCTGTCTGATTCACCCAACTCTTATCTGTTGCTCCAAGAAGCTATAGTATGTACAGTGGCCACATGCTGGCAAAACTGCCTTGGTAAATGGGCTAAACCAGGTTGAAGGTAACCAACCAACCTCAAACTCATCAGTGAGTTAGGGGAAAGTCTACCTCAAGCATGTGAAGACTTCTCCTGGCTGAATAGGTGAATGAGAACAATTTGTTTCATTAAAGGCCCCTGAAGCAGGCTCCGTGGAGCTCTTGGAGTTTGGTTACACATCAGATGCCAAGGTCACCACTGCATCTTGGGCCATTGCCAATTATTTTGACTTTTGTCTTACCAGTGGACTTTGATGACTTTGGAAGAGAGAGGAAGGCTGATGGCTTTGTGCAACTCTGCCTCACTTAATATCCAATTCAAGGGCTGGTTAAGATGTCTCCCCATGACGTTATTGATGTTCTTTGAAAACAAAGGGCAAACAGCAACAGTCATCATCATGTTTCATTAGCTTTATTAATTATTATTTCATTGTCATATGTTATTGTCATTATTGGGCCAGACCAGTGGTTTCTTTAGTGTTGGGAACATCCAATGGGGAAACTCTACTGATAGAAATGGAGGACTTAGAATACTGCCTAGGAGCACTGAGAGTGCTTAATGATCACATGGGGCTAGTATATACTGAGGGAGAACTTATCAAAGTATTATAGTTTTAGAGGTTTTAGAGGTAAATAGAGGCATTAGTGGTAACTCTTTCATTTATTGGATGGGAAAATCAAAGTCTAGTGAAAGTTGAAGATTTGCCAAAGTTTATCCAGAAGCAGATCTGTGTACTCTGATATAAAAAATCCAGCACTCTTCCTACTATTACACATCTTCCCATTTTCAAGGTCAGTTCTCCCCTGTGCCATTCTGTCGCTCACCATCAATGTCATTACTGCTAACATGTGTTCATTTAGGTTTAAACATTTTAGCATAAACATTTGAATTTTTTGTTACTAGAGGAGAAATTTATATCCTCTTTTCCACATTATAGAAGTGAAATAATAGCCAGGATTTTTATTTTCAAAAAATGATATTAACCTTAAGTTTACTTTTATGTTTCACATGGTTCTTATCCTTCCCTGTCCCACCTCCCTAGCTATAGGCTCATCTTACTGTGTTTGTTATCATGTATCACTTCAGTTTAAAAAAGCAGAGTAATATCAGATTTTCTTGGGTCTCGTTAAAAGTCCTAGTATGAAGACACTCTTGACTCCACTTCTAACTAGAGTGAAAACTCAAGCCATCAGGATGCTCAAGGAATCCTGAATGGTTTGACAAAATTCAGCTGAATGCTTGGAAAAGAAGTTCAGTTCACTTAAAAAATCAACCTACAGGAATCTACCCTTACAGATTTTTCCCTTTGTATAATTAATTTGTATATATAGACACAGTCACTAAGTCAGTGACAGTTTTTGTACAAGAGCACTAATTGTATTATCTGGAGGACTGCTGCAATCCAAACCAATGCTATTTAGCTATACAAGCTCAGGATTTAACATCTTGGAGAATAAGTTTCCTTATTTATAAAATTATAATATTAATTATTTCATTATATGCCATGCAATATTGAAGTAGGGAAAGCACTTTGTAAACCTTTAAGTGGTATGTTAATGTGATTTTTATTTCATACAAATTTATTACATTATCATTTAATTACTACTATGTTTTCTAAATGCAGAATCATGGAAAAAGTGAAATAAAAGAGTAAAAGAAGCCAAAGAAAACATTTTCCCAAGTGATGACCTTGGCCCCAAACACTAGGCTTATTGTTATCAGAAAAATCTGGGTTTGAATCCTCTCTGTGGCATTAGTTTCTATGAAATCCTAGGTTACTTTTAATCCCTAATTCTCAGCTTCTTCATATATAAACGATGGTAATAAATCTTGTAGTACCTACTTTATAGAGTTGCCGTTATGCTCAGACAAGCTGAAAAGTCTTTTGAAAACTTTAATGCATCATATGTGCCCATTTTTATTAAACAGGTAACTATATTAGAAATACAATTTTATGAGAATGAGCAGTTCCTGGAAGGAAACTTCTACCAATTATAGCTTTAAAGAGTTACCTGAGGATATGGAGAGCTTAAGTGACTTTTCTAGGGTCACATAGAGAATGTATGGCAGAGAGAAAACAGAGGCGAGATGATGCTGACTGTCTTCCCTGGCTTTCTTTAAGTTCCAACTAAAATCCTACCTCCTGCAGGAAACCTTTCTCAACCCTCTTAATTCTATTTTCTTCTCTGTGTTAATTATTTCATGTTTATCTTATTTGTAACTTTCTTTATGTGCATATTGTCTCTCCCATTAGATTGTAAGCTCTTTGCAGACAGGGAATATCTTTTATATCTTTTTTTATCCTCAGTGCTTGGCACCATGCCTGGCACATAGCAGGTACTTAATAAGCAGGTTTATTGAATTCCACTTAATGGCTCTTTTCGGGACCCTCCTGGCTTCAGAGTGATTATTAATAGTAATTGTTGCTCTTTCCTTTTCAGCTTTATTTACTTGTTTTTTTGGGGGGGGGGGTTTTGCTCATTAAAAGGGTCATTCCATGATTATTTCTTAAAGAGCCCTATTCACTGAATGGATTTTACGTCACTCTAAGGGAGTACCTGAATAGACAAAGATCTCCCAGTGCATCCTGGGCCTTCTCCAGTCATCCTGGTGAATATCTGGTCACTGGATCCCAATGGCTCAGGAAGAGAAAGTGAGGTGGGTGACCTTGCACAGCTCTCCCTCACTCAAAACAAAGTCAAGTGCAAGTCATGTCATCATCTCTCTGATGTCATGGTCTATTTCAAAAAGGAAGGACGAGCACAGACAGATTGACTCATTGATACCTTGTAAATGATCATGATGGTCATCATATTGCTGGAGGAAAGTCATGAACTTGGAAGGAGACTCATAGGAAAAATGTAAAAGTAAGTCTTGAGTAATACAAATAAAAAATAGTTAAGCATTAAGAAGCTATTAAAAGAGAGAGGAATCCCTACTTGATTTTGAAAAGAATCCTCGAGGCAACATTTCTTTCATGTCGGCTTGCATTTACATTAATATAAAGATTTTAAAATGCAGTCAATTGAGTAGATATTCAGAATGATGAGATTGGAGGGGAGGTTGGTGAGAGGAGAGAGAAAAGGAAGGAGGAAATACGTGGTGTGGGAAGAGTACACAGTGCAAGGGGGAAAGTAAAAGGAAAGGGAGAGGGAGGGAGGGAGAGGAGGAGAGGGAAAGAAAGGGAGGCATGCATTCGTCCAAAATTCAAAGTTTGGAGGAATTTAAATGTCTAAAGAGTTTGATTTTAGAATGTGTTTCTTCCTTCTCCTTTCACCAAAGTCTCTTTTCTTTTCTTTCCTCTTCAGGTGTTTTTTTTTTTCCAGCTTCTGGTGGAAACCAGAATTAGAAGCTGTTGAAATGCTGTAAGAAATCCTGTCCTTTGCAATCATGACCAGAATTTCACATAGCACTAGAAAGATTTACATATGTATGTGTATGTGAATGTCTATACATATATGCTATATATATATGCATTTATCTGTGTTATATGAACACATGCATATGTAACATAATATGTTTTATTCACATACACACATATGCACACATTTTAGTTTTGAAAACCCTAGAAAGTTTTGTGAAACCTTTGGGTTGGGTATAGGGTGGGAAATCTAATTATAGATTCTTACCAAGCTGACACAAGCTAAAACTTAAAGAGAATCTACTGCATATTTTCTCCCCATCTTATAATAAGGGAAAATCAAAAGTTAACATCTGAGAAATTCACTGAGATGTCCCTTTCAAGATGAACTCTGGATGGTATTTTTCTCTGTGATGATAAAAGGCTGTTCTCAATTCTCTAGGAGCCTCAGGAATGCCAAATGTCTTGACACATAGTAGGATTAAAATGTCTTCCTAAATGCAAAAATAATGATAAAGTTTCTCAGGGATACTATTTACTTTTTCAAGATGTCTTTTAAAATAGATAATTTTTTCAAGAGAAAATGTTGCAACTATATTCATTATTAATTAACATCTATATTCCATGTAGAGAGTAAACATTTTCCATATTTCATTTCAACATATTTCATTATAGGTAGCAATTTTTCAGTAGTTCCTTACTGACTCTAAGATAAAAGACAAACTAATCTGGTTGGCACTTGAAGACCTGCATAGTGTGACTCCAAGACATTTCCCATTTTTCTGCCTCACCTTATTCTGTGTTCCAGTCCAATATTACTACTTGATACTTTTCTTGTCATCTCCCCCCTCCATGGCTTTGCACAATCTGGTCCCTATGCCAATTTTGCTATCCCTTCTCACCGCCACTTCTTGAAATCCTTAAAAGGCTCCTTTCAAAGCCCTCAATTAAAGTATTGTCTGCTAGATGAGGCCTTTCTTGATCTCCCTCTAAGTCCTTGAATCCTGGAATTTAGCCATATAAATTTACTTTTCTGCCTTTTCCTCTTATCATTCCATATAGCTCAGTGATAATCTCTCTGAGAGACCGGTGGATAGGCGGTGCGCATGATTAGCTCTCCCTCTACCTTTTACCATTTTTTTTTTGCTTTGAATATACTTTGCATTTACTTATCTGTGTATATGTTGGGTTCCTCTCCAACTCAACACACACAGTACAATGTGAACTTCAATGAGAAACAGGGACTATTTTTAACTTTGGATTTTGTAATCCCAGGTGCTTACATATAGAAGGTGCTTAATAAATGTTTATTACTGAATTGAATGTCAGTTACTACCACCGTGATTTATATCCATATTACTAATTCAACTCTGAGTTCTAGTTGCCAAAGTTATTTCATGTCTGAAGTAAGAAAATTATTGTGTGTTTGTATGTGTGTGGTTTTTGTATACATATTCAGATGTCATCACAACTTTCCTAGAAGTAGCTCCATAAAGATGCCATTTTGTCAAGGTGATGGGATCCTGAATACGCACAAGACCTTCATTATAATATGTATACCACACATACATATTCAGGAGAAAGTTCCTCATTTGCTATCAGTTAGAAGAGATCCTATTTCATTAATTAATATTCATTACATGTTAGAAACACAACCACTTCAGTGAGACAAAAAGTCCTGACAGGTCCCATAGTTCAGCTGATTCTACCTGTCACTTAAAATAAAAGTCTTCAGAATGAGCAGGGAAAATGGTATTTCTGTGCAGAGTTGTAGGAAAATGATTAATTTATGTCAGAAGCAAACTACCAACATCATGTTATAAATATTATTTTTTATAAAAGAAAGAACTGAAGATTATTTGGGATACCTTCATATAAAACTAATGTTTTCGTGGACCCAGAGTCATTTTGAGATCCTCTGGTCCAGAAGATAAAGTCTTTAACTTAAAATGAGAAGCGCTTCATCCTCCTCCCCACCACCAAGCTTCTTTACTGTCAATCTAATTAATGCTAGACACATTCCTGGAATTTCTGTGCTTCAATATTCTCATCTGTAGTCTAAGAATAATCATGCCCACCACCTATCCACCTGTCTCTCAGAGAGATTGTCACTGAGCTATACGGAAGGATAAGAGGAAAAGGCAAAAAAAGTAAATCTATATGGCTAAATCCCAGGTCCTAGGACTTCAAACTAGAAGGCACAGTTGTCTCCAAATAAGACATTCCCTACTCCTGGAGGCATTTTGCCTGGCTTTCTTCCATGCCTAGAATGTTCCCCCTCCTCATCTCTACCTCCTAGCTTCCTTCAAGTAGCTACTAAAATCCCACCTTCTAGAGGATGACTTTTCCAATCCCTCTTAATGTTTCTATTGAATATGTCCAGTTTATCTAATATACAACTGCTTGGTATGTAGTTGTTTGCATGTTGTCTACCTTCTTAGACTATGAGCTCCTTGAGAACAGATACTGTCTTTTGACTTTCTTTTTGTCCTTAGGGCTCAGCACAGTGCTTGGCACATGGTGAGTGCTCAAAAAATACTTGCTGACTGACTTTCAGACTACATTTACAGATCATTGAACTGAAGCTCAGCCATGATTAATGATTGAACAAAGTGGTAAAGTCCACAGACCAAATGGCATCATTTGATATTTTATTTCCCTTGCCTGCCATGCATGTTTCATGATTTCAGGAATCTCTAGACTTTTTGGAAGATGCCAATTCCAAGAATTTATGGCAAATGAAACTTCTAATGATTAGTGCTTTTGCTCTTTAGGAGTCTTTAAACTATTGGCATTTTTAAATAAATATTTGTAATATATAAGTAAACATTTATATATAAAGAAGTAAACATATGAATAACTAAATATTTTAAGATAAAAAAAACTTTAAACTTTAAATACTGTCTGTCATATTTACTAGCTCTGTGACCCTGGACAAGTCTCTTGATGTTTCTGAGTCTCAAATTACTTCATAGTATTTATCCACTCAGAGACAGGTTGTAATTTGCATTGGTGGAGAGAAGGTGCCTCACTGGGAGCTCCTTACAGTGACAGAATCTCAATTCTTTCATATATTAAAGTAAATTGACATAGTGAATTAGTTGCTTTATGGAACATATGAAACTCACAGTCTCTTTTCCAATATAGCCCAAGCAGTTCTTCCTTTGAGGCCACACTGAGCTTTTCCCATATTTTAATGTGCATTTGATATATAGATTATTTTTTTCCATTTAGTATTCCATATTGTTCTTCCTGTCTTGAAATGAAAATTGCAAATGCCAAGATAAATTAATTGAAGAGTTGTTTACCTCTACTATAATTCACATAAGTACTTCCACATTCTTAGCTGAAATGCAATTTTCTAATGCCCAACATTGGCAATCTCATGTAATGAATTGCAACAGATTTCTTTTCTAGTCTTTTTCCCCTTTTTCTTTTTCACTTACCCAAACATCAGAAATCAGGGCATGTGCAGGCTGCTCACGATCTAGATAGTAATCCCAGGCTGATTGGCACACCTGTTCTTTAGATTACCATTATGAGCATACACATTTTCTTTGGAAATATAAATATAAAGACCATCTTACATTGGCACACTAATGTTCTATTGTGACAAATGTGTGAAAGAACAATAGGGCTTTTCTTTGCTAAAATAATGAAGTAAGGTGACATTTGCCTTTGTGTCACATCCCCTTCTCATTTCCCATGACCCCTCTTTTTGACATGCTGATCATTTCTGGCATCCCACTGTAGTCCTATATTTCCTGGCCAAATGATTTTATTTATCCCTGCACTCCTTCTCAACAAAGCTTTTTCTACTATGCCCTCCTTCAGAGTAATTCATTAATCATGTACTTAATCTCTGTAGGGCTCAAGATGTTAGCTAACTCATCTCAGAAACTATCCATGTTAAGTGATTAAAAGGGCAAGAAGCATTTTCTTGGTGTAGACAAAACCCTCATTGATAGTTGTCTAACTCATATTCAAGATAATAAGGGAGCCTTCTTTAGACAATTCCTTTACACAGAGGGTTGGACACAGTTATCTCAAATTTAACCTGAGGAGGCAGAGCAAGTTGCTCCATGGAGGAAGCAGATGCTTGTTATCCAAGGAACGATAAAGGAGAAACACAGAAGATATATGATGGGATTGTCCAACACAATTCAAAGGAAGAAGGGAAGGATGGCATTTCATGACTGCTTGTTGAAATGGACTAGCTTTCAAGGTGATGACAAAAATAGAGAGCTTTTACAAGATTTCCAAGGCAGGTAAGCAAAGAAGAACAGAAAATGTTACCAAATTTTTTCACAATAGATGACTACTAACTGTATTTGATTCACACGGACACAGATGGGACTGCAAAAACAAAGCTAGCCAGTACTGTCAATGTTTGCAAGAAACTAGAGAGTATAGGGATCCAGGTTGTATTTTCTCATTGCTACTCACTGAGAGTGAGGGATGCAGAAGAGAAAAGAAGATTTGAGAAATGAGCTAGCCAGGAAGGATTTTGAAAATAGCATTTGTGCCTCCAAACTACAATTTAAAATAAAGAAATGACAAACCCCTGACCTGAGATGGAATATACTAATACAGATTGGTAAGAATTTATTTACCAGGTGTCCTATAATTCTAATCAAAAGACTGCTAAAATAAAATAGAGTGCTCCAGGGGACTGCTTGGAATGAAAAGAAATGTACAAAAGGACAGAGGTGAATATTGGCACCTTCTGCCCTTGTGGTAGACCAACCAGAATTAGTCAAATAATATCAACACATGGTCCAACCTCTCTGAGGCACTTCCCTTACGTGTTGTCACTCTCTCTCAGTAGTTTTGTGGTGTTTTCCACAGGAAGACGCCATTTTAGCAAGCCAAAATCTCCCTATTAGTTATAATTCTTTTGCTTTAGAATACTCTTTTCCTATTAATTCCTAATTTGAATTTCAGCTCCTTATGAATAGGAGTTATTTTAATTTTTGTATTCTTATTCCTAGCACTGAGGATAGTACCAAGAACACAGTAGGTGGTTAATACGTGCTTTTTGATTGGTTTTCCTTTAAAATGAGGAAAGCCCAGAGTAAAAAGGCTATGTAAATAACACTGTAGTGTGCATACATCGAGCACTTTGATTTGCTCCTTGACAGAAGCCACTAGGACAGCATCCTAGGCCTGAATGAATGGAGGCAACTATGGAAAGGGGGAGGCAAGAGGGAGTTGGGAAACCAAAGGTATTATAGTTAGCTCATCACTATTTTTCCTGGGGCAAGTCCTGAATAACTGAATAATTTGTTTTCAATGGTGACAAGTAAATTCAATGGAATTTGATTAAGCAAGCATTTATGTAACTACACTGGGCCAGTCAGTATAGATTAAAAATGGGGGGCAGGGAATAGTTCTTGCCCTCACAGAATTTATATTCTACTGGGGGTGGGAGGAGAGCACAGATAGATAAATACAAAACACATCCAATAATTTCTGAGGGAGGGGATCAAAAAAGAAGAATAAAAGGGAATGTATTCCTGTTGTGGGGAATTGAGATCATATGGTGTCATCTAGTCCTCACAAGAAACCTGGAGAATGAAATGACAAAGTACCCCTGTCTTTGCCAGGTGAACCCCACTGACAGGATTGGCATGCTATGGTCCACAGGCTCGTGAAGAGTCAGACAGCCTCACAACCAACTATTTCCATTTTTCATGAATTGTCTACTCAATTTACATGCATATATGTGCTGATTCCAAACTTATCATTTGTTAGTTTCTTTAAGGGAGGTATGAGAAAGGGATAAGTAGCAATGCCTTCACTGTAGACGTATATGATAGCTAGAAAGAGAATTTGGCTTAAATTTTTTCAACAATTTTTTAATATATACTTTAGTTTCCTCAGTTATTGGTGATCCTGCTTTCCCCCTCTGCCCCTTCAGTTTAGTCAAGGTCCTCCCAGGACAGTGTCCTTTATATCAGAGATGATTCAGGAGGCTTTGTTTAAAATGAAATGAATTGAATTTAAAAAATACCCAGTACATAAGATACCCAATTTTAATTGTCACAGGGCCTCTTATTCTCCCATTTTGAACGTTATCCCCGCCCCCGCCACACACAGATACTATTGGACAGAATGCCCATGTTTGTATGCAGGTCTTTGCTTGATTTGGTTTCTGCTTATTATTCATCGAAATACATTCATTGTAATACATTTATGCATGCCCCGAGACCTAATTCATGGACACACTTAAACATTTTTCTATTAGCATTTGTGAAATAAAGAACTTGAGTCTCCCACTCATTGCCCCCCTCCCCCAGTAGCCTCCTACCTTGGGATGTCTGGCAGATTTTTATCACTCTCAAAGTTTATGTAGGAAGGTGAGAAAAATATTCATAGGAATGAATCTAGTCCTAGCAACTGGTACCATTACAGGAGGTGAGAAGGGGCTGCCGGAATACTTTCCTCACAGCACAAGAACAGATAGATTTAGTTCAATACAACAACAAAAAATGAATTATCTATGGCGAACAGGGCACTAGGTTAACAAAGTGGAAGAGATGTAAAGTTGAGAGAATAATGAATTATTTTTATTTCAACTTAAAGGTTTACAAGGTGGTTTTTTTCACAGCAAGTAGATGTTATAAGTATTATCATTTTCACATTTTGTAAATGAGGAAACTGAGGCTCCAAGAGTTTAAATGATTCATCCATGTCACCAGCTAAACAGAGGTGGTATATGGGGTCTTCAAGGAGGTCTCACACCACTCTTCCACCTTTGGTGTCCACCTCTTACTGAACTCTCAGTTTTGGCTCCAAGAAACTGTAACATGCTCAACGGACACACCCCAGTAGAGTCATCTCAGCAGACAGGCTACATCAAGTTGAGGGTAACCAACAGATCTCAAACCCACCATTGAGTTAGGGGAATGTCTACCCCAAGCATATGAAGACTTCCGCTGGCAGAATGAGTTCCAATGGCCATGGAGGTGGTTGAAGCAAGCACTGTGGAGTGCTTAGAGCTTGATCAGATAGTAAAGATGTCAAGGTCGTCCACTGCATCCTTGGCCATTCCCAGGCATTTTGACTTTTGTCATGCACTGAACTTTGATAACTCTGGAAGAGAGAGTGAGGCTAATGACTGTGCAACTCTGCTTCACTAAAATCCAGTTCATATGCAAGTCAAGACATCAACCATGATGTCATTCATTCTCTTTGAGACAAAGTATGAACAGTAATAGTAGCTACACTGATGGTATCTGTCTTAGGCAGGAATTGAATTCATGTCTCCCGACTCAAAGACCAGCACTATATCCATTACACTACCCTGCCTATGTAGGGATCAGATATCGTATGTGTATTCACCATGCTTACAATTTTGTTGGGGGATAAACTACTAGCATAGAAAATTATATTAGGAAGAAATGTACTTAGTCTGGTGTGACAATTCTTGAAGAAACCAAGTTACTTCTTTATAATCACTATTTATTCTTCTAGATGCTTAGTAGTCATCTCTTTAATGATTCATTTTAGAATTTCTCTAGGAAATGATATCCAGTTTACTGACTTATAATGGTTAACTCTCCTTTGGTCCTTTTTCTAAAAATCAGGACAATATCTGCCATCTCTAACCAGGCCTGTGGTATTTCTTCCCTTCTCCATCATCTTGAAAATATCTTTGATGGCAATTCTTGTGATTGATGAAGCAATTACATCTATTACTTCTGTTGGTAACTAAGAAGGTTCACATCTGGGCCAAATGACTAGCTTGAATACTATGTCTCTTGGGTATTTTCTTCCTGTCATCTGCTTTTATTCTACTATTTCCAGTGAAGGGGACATTATCATAGGCAGAGAAAATGGATGCAAAATAAGAACTGAGGACAACTTTCTTTCTCTACTTGGCCATTGTTTTCCCATCTCTCACAAGGAAAGATCCTATTCATTCTCTGGAAAACTCAAAACTCTATAAGATGTCATCTACTAAAAGGGTTAGAATTTAAGAATAAGAAAAGACCAATGTATCAATTTCTTTCTCTCCATAATGGAAAGAAAACAGAATGAATATTTTTATTTCAAAGTAAAATTATAATAAAATTTTTCCTTCACTTGACTTGCCTTGACATGACTTCTAGTGTTAAAAACTTTAGCCACAGATTTTTCCTGTTTAAAGTTAAAATCCCTTTTGCCTCAAAATGAACTAATAGTAAGATTATCAAGTATCAACCAGTGAATTCAAAATTCACAAGAGTAGGAGACCACTTTATTTATTTTTTTCGAAAATTTTTATTGATGTTCTTTGTTTTTGTATCATAGTCCTTCTCCAATATATCCATCCATCAAGTCTTTTACCATAATAGAAAAAAAAATCTGAGTAAAAGCAGGAAGTTCCACAAAACATCACACAAAATATACAACATGATCCAGTTGCAGTCCCTCACTTCTCTTTTGAGAGTTGAGAAAGGTATTTCATCATTAATCATTCAAATCAATAAGCATTTATTAAGTGATTTGTGTGCAAGCAATTGTAGTAGGTATTAGGGATAAAAAGGAAAAGAATAACACCATGAACCAATCCGTACTCTTAGGGAACTTTGTTCTGTCAGAGGAAACAACATATTCTGTTGTATGTACAGACTATGTGCACTTTTTGAGGGTTCAATTTATTATTACAATTAATCAGGGCTAGACTGCCTTTTGATGATGTATATTATTGTGAATTAATTTCTTATTGGCTCTGCTTATTTCATTCTATATTAGTTCATATATTTCCATGCTTCCTTGAATTTTGTGTCTTTATCTTTTTTTAACAGCAAAATATGAATCTATTAGGATTGCTAGTTGAGAGCTGGAATCCAATCTAATCAATGTTCATTAAGCACCTACTATGTGCCAGGCACTGGGCTAAGTGCTGGTGATAGTTAATAAAAAGAAAGAATGCAGTTAATAGTAATAATTTAAAAAAATACAGTCCATGCCACACTGGAGGGCAGAGTTTGGTACTCCACCCACCAGCCCTCCAATTAGAAGAGAAAAGAGGCTAAGGAAGGTGGCTTTGCTCAAGGCTTGAGTTAGCAGCATGGTCTTGACATTAGAAGTGATGAGCTTAATCTGGAAGACATTTTGCTCCATGGAATTGAAACTAGACAGAGCAGCAGATGCAGAATGGAGTGAGCCACCATACTTGGTGGTCATCTAGCCCATTATATTAATAAATCCCAGTTATTTTCCTGCCAATTTCCAATTGATGGCTATTCGCATGGTTTCCTTTCTTTTCTGCTGTTTTCCAAGAAGTATAGCTATGAACTGATTACTTACAATGTATGTATGGGATGTATACAATGGGATATCTCTTTTGGTAATTCAGGGAGGAGTTTTATATCATCTGCTAAATACAGACCAACAAACAACGAGAGGTGAAATTCCCAAATGGATAAATATTATTAATATCTACAAAGGATTTTGAGAATATTTCCCTTAGCATTTGAGAAATATACATGTCATATACAGAGCCATGGAAAGGATAAACCTTTTGTGTCTTGCTTCATCCCTCCCTTTTCCCACCTCCTGGCACACTAATCCAAAATGCATCAGAGAATGAATATCCTGTTTGCTGCTTGTAGTCAGGAGCCAAGAGGAGGATTTTGTTGGCATAAAGTCTTTATTGTGAAATGTGCCAATATTGTGACTGCAGACCTTCATTAATAGTATGGCTGATGTTGCCATAACTTTTCCATACCTCTTTTGGGAATAGCATAGCTGGGGTGGTACATTTATATCTCAGGAAAAGAGCCTCTAACCATCGAATTCCTTCAACTGAAGTCTCTTTTTGTGGTGTTAAACACACCTTAAAGGCAGTGTGATACAGAGTGTCAGTTGCATAGTTAGGATGATATTGATTCAAGTCCCATTTTCCATAAAGATTTATGGTTTGAATATGCACAAATCATGTAGCTTCTTAGTCCCCTAGGTAATTTCATATGATAATTTATAGATTATTTGTCTATATGAAGGGAAAAAAGGATGAAATCCTAGATCCTGACCAAAACAATACCATATGAGATCCTGAAGTTCTTTCGAACAGGAGTCAGAAGTGGAGGGACGTAGAAAGTGATTCTTTCTGTTTTTAATATTTGGAAGCTTAGTGAGTATAAGGGTGATCTTTAGAGTTAGGATTTTTACACTGAAAAGAGAAAATCCAGTGAACACAATAATAAAATAGTAATACTAACCTAACATTTAAGTAGCATTTTAGGGTTTGTAAAGTGCTCTACATGTTGTCTCATTTGCCTTCCCAACAGCCCTAGAAAGTAGCTGCTATTATTTTCCCCATTTTTTGCAGATGGGGAAACTGAGACTAAGAGAAGTTACTCTTAGATTGTGAACTCCTTGAGAGAACTCAGTCTTTTACCATTTTTTGGGTATCCTCAGAGCTTGAATTGGTACCTGGCACACAGTAGGTGCTTAACATATGTTTATTGACTGGCTGACCAAAGTCACTTTCTGAAGATCATATAGCTAGTAATTATCTGAGGCAACATCTGTCAAGTCTTGCTGATTCAGGTCCAGCACTCTTACCTATTACTTTCCTTAGTTGCCTATATCTGGATCAAGTTCAAGAGAAAGTAGTTTCTTAGTGCACACAGTGGCATATATCAGTCTAGATTACAAATGAGTGAGGTTGTTTTCCATAGTTTTACTATAGGACCACCAAACAGAAAATATTTGTGCTTTTTACAAAAGTCAGTTGTGTGTAAGTCATATCAGTCATGTATAGATCATGACATTCGTTCCAGAGAGTAAGCTGATTTTCTGGATGATGAGTTTGTCACCAGGACCCAAACCCCAGCAGGCACACACAAGGAGAAGCAGGGTAAACATTGGTTAATTGTAACCTTTTGAAATTCTTCAGCATAATGAGTGATTCTGACATGACTAAGTGTTGCTCTTAGAAACAACAGAAACCACAACCACAGCAGCCACACTTTCCTCTTAGCCTTCATTACATTATTCCCAGAACACAATAGTAAGATATTAAAACAGAACCAGACTGTCAGATGAGATTCCCCCACCTGACAGTCCTGTTACTTTAAATTGCTTGTCTGTTTAGGTCACTGTTCCAATCTCAGCCCCGGTCCGGTTAATTGCTTAGTAGTTGAGATTGCATCATAACAAATTTATCAGAGTTTTAAGAGGCAAGCTGCCCCAGTTTAGATATGAAATTACTTTGATGGATCAGAGTGATTATTTTCATTAAACGTGACAAATACAGACCAAGAAAATTGAATTTCCCACCTCCTTGCCACAAACACAGAGGAAAAATTCTGTCAGGGTTTTCTGACAAAGAGGGGAGAAAGGAAGCAAAGGAAGGAAGGAAAACTTTTGACTGCTCTGGTGTAATACCTCTGTGCAGAGATGCCTGGGTAAATCCAATCCATACATATAGTATTTGTTGAGCACTTTTTAGCTGTGCACCATTTGGGGGAAGGTGCTTTTAGGTGGTGGGCTGCTTAATTTTTATAACATCAGGCTATAATTTGTCACCTGAAACTTCCACGTATGAGCAGACCTGATGGGTTTTGTGAGTAGCTGGTGTAGTCCACAGTTGAGCCATTGTAGTCACAAAATTGGACGATTTGTCAGGTGTGTACTTGAGGTGACAGCGTAACTGTCCCACTGCTCACTTGGAATTCACCATCTTCTGTTACAACCTTTTCCTTATGCCACCCAGTATCTATGATTAGTTTCATGCTTTTAGCACTCTAAGTCATAGTCTACCAGATCAGTACCTATGTTATAAATCTTACACAAGTCTGGTTTATAGCTTTTTTGCCAGAACCTTAATCAAAGGTCCACAATATTCTAGGATGAATGACCCCAATGTGTAAGAGAAGATACTTAAGATCATAATAGTATTTTATATATATTAGCCCAGAGTTTTTAACAACCCTGAACTATTCCATGGCTGCCCAAACCTCTCTTTAACGCTGATGGTCTCAGTACAGTGGAAAGAATACTGATGTTTGAAGCAGAGGATCTAGGTTTAAATCTTGGCACTAGTCTCAGTGTGACTTTGGGAAAGTTAGTAAACCAGGGGTGGGGAACCTGTGTCCTAAAGGGCACCTGTAGCCATGTGGATCAGGTGTAGGGAACCTGAAGCCTGGAGACCACATGTGACCCTCTATGTGCTCAAATGTGGCCCTTTGATTGAAGCCAAACTTGACAGACAAATCCTTTTAATAAAAACACTTGTTCTGTAAAACTTGGACTCAGTCCGAAGGCCATACCCAAGGACCTAGACCACATGTGACCTTGAGGCTGCAGGTTCTCCAACCCTAGTATAGATCCTTAAGTGCAGCCTTTGGACTGAATCCAAATTTTACAGAATAAATCCAAAATCCAAATCACTTAATGATCTAGACTGCCACATGTGACCTCAAGGCCAGAGGTTCCCCACCCCTGCACTAAACCCTTCTGATCTCCAATTTCTTTATCTGGAAAGTGAGAGTCTTGTTCTGGCTTGGGGTTCTTAGCCTTTTTGGTATCATGATCTCTTTGGAAATCTGAGGAAACCTGTAGAGCCTTTTTCAAAAAAAGTTTTGAAGTAATTAAAGGAAATTTTAATTTTCAGTTAGAGGTTAGTGAAAAATAGAAATGTATTTTTTCCATCCAAGTTCATGGCCTCTCTGACATCTATTTGTGGAATCTTAGTGGTGTACAGGACTTGTTAAGGTTTCTGGTATAGATGATTCCTTTCTGATTTTCTGTTCTAAAATGTTTGAAAATTAACAGTTGTGTTTGAAAGGAAAATAAAAGTGGTTTTAAAAATGGGCTTTCTTGTTCTCAGAGTGTTGAAGCAGGCTTTGTTCTCTATTAGGGTGCATCTTGTATGTTGATCTGGTGATGTTCATCAGCAAATGAATGATTGGTGGTTTCTGCATTTGCTTTAGTGGTATCAATTCATAAAAGAAACAGTCTAAGACTCTGGTGCTAATTTCCAAGCAAATACAGTTAATTCTAGCCCACATCCAAAGGTTTGGTGGGGGTGGGTAGGAAAAGGGAAGATAATTAATTTTAATTCACTCCAATAGCCATCAATTAAGTTCCTGTTGTATCCCTAGAACATATTAGGCACTGCAACTGACACAAAGTTTGGATAAGACCTAGTCTATGTCCACATAAATCTTACCATTGAATTGGGGTAAAGGATGCATACACAAAATAAATATAAACTATATTAAAAAGCATATATACAAAAAATAAAATGTAGAATAAAATTGTTTAATTGTTTCAGTTATTTCCCACTTGACTCCATTTGGGATTTTCTTGGCAAAGATCCTGGAGTTATTTGCCATTTCTTTCCCCCACTCCTTCTACAGATGAGGAAAATAAGGCACACAGAGTTAATTAACTTGCCCAGGGTCACATAGCTAGTGAGTATCTGAGCCCAAGTTTGAACTGAGATCTTCCTAACTCCAGTTACACTCTTATCCGCTGCATCTCCTAATGGTCATAATGGTGACAGAAAGGAACTGGGAAGATTTCCTAGACAAAGTGATCTTGGAGTTGATAAGAATGGCTGGAAATTCAATAGGCTGAGAGAAGAAGGGAGGGTATTCCAGGTATATGGAAAAATACAAGAGAGGAAGGAAGAGTGTGGGAGATAGAGAATAATCTAGTTTGCTTAGAACATCAAGTACATAAAGATAGAAGATAACGCTGGAAAAGTAGGATGACAATGGGTATTAGTTACAGAATTATATGTGGAATCCACAGATTCTGCCTTCCTGGGCAATTGTTAACTGCTAGCATTAAAAATTGTTGGAAGAAATGATCAGATGAATTCTTTTGCTCTGGGGCCATAACTATGCATTCCCCCATAACTTCAGGGTAGAAAAATGCTCCCCTTCTAACACTCTATTGTTAAAGGTATAGAAAAGAGGTATAGGGAAGGGAATATCTATCCTTCATTACCCTTGTAGGTGTCAGTAGAGGGCTTCCCTCCTTAGATTTGTGGTAGTCCAACCTATGACCTTGTCAGAGGATGGAACCGAATGGTCTCTAAATTTTCACTAAAGTTCATGAGTAATAGTTGAGTTCCACTATTCAAATGATGAATCTTTCAGATAGACTGACTTATGATCTTGAACTAAATGTTCCTATATTTATCCTGTACTGAAGCAAGAATTACAACCTACACAGTTATTGGGGGTGGAGAGAGAGAGAGAGAGGTAGATAGCTCATCTTCAACTATTTACTATTGTGTTTGACACATGTCCTTGATGACAGTATGACTGAGCTGAATGAGAAAACAATAAAGATGCTTTTCTTTAAGAAACAAGCTTCCTAAGGATGTAACTAAGATGGTTTCCATGCAATTCTGACCCCTTTAGCTTGCTTTCAGCTCTGTATTTCTATAGCACTCTTGAAGTATTAGAGATAATGCTTAATATGGCACTCTAAAATGCTTGCTAAATATAGAAGGGATAAATAGACCTAACCACACTGGGGCATTTTGTTTTTGTTGCCGTTGTTAATTTGAAGGATTAATACAGACATGATTTGGCATTATTAGAACGTGTTAGAAGCAATAGTTATTTGGAGTTATGAGGCTGGGATTAAAACTCAGCTCTGATCATTGAACTTGTGTGACCTTGGTTAAGTTCCTTAACCTTTCTAATTCTCAATTTCCACACACATAAAATGAGTGGGGTTAACTGGATGATAACTGACAGACCTTCTAGCACTAGGTCCTCCGACCTCTAGTTGAAAATTAGGGTACTAAATGATTCTAAGTTCTAAATCCTAAGGTTTTTTTATATATTTAATATTCTCATTTCTTCATGGATCTTTTCATGGGTCAAAATCAATGACAATTGGATGATTTTTTGTAAAAGGGAACAAATTTTATTTGCTTGGACAGTATGCTCAGTGAGGGCAATGATACTCATCAAGGATAATGACAGTCTTCCCCTTATGATAAAGCAGTTCACAAAATCATAGACACTCCTAAGCTTTAACTCCCTTAGTGCAGGTAGAAAATGATGACAGTAATTTTGGTAATGCATTTGCTGTACATGATACTATAATGGAGATAATGTGATCATCAATGTACAGTAGAGGCAGTGGGAAATTTGTGAGAGTTCTGGTTCTAGGTCAGGAGCCTAAATTTCCCACTTACCACCTCTGTTATTTATTTTCAACTTACCTTGTATGTAACTCATTTGCATGTTGTCTCCCCATTAGACTGTGAGCTCGGACAGCAGCTTTTGCCTTTGTTTCTATCACTAGCAGCACATAGTAGGTGCTTAATAAACATTTGTTGATTGAGTGACTACTCCGATGTTCTTTGGCTAGTTAATTCACCTCAGTTTCTTTCTTTGTAAAATGAGGAAATTATAGATCTAGAGCAGAAAGGGACTTAGAGACAAATCTGGCTGAATAGATGGGATCCATAGACCTCTTGTTTGAATCTGTGGATGGATTTCAGAGGGGACCATAAACCAAGACAGGAAAAACATATATCTTTATTGTATTAATTTCTTACTGATATTTCCTTTAATCATTCAAAAATACTCCTCTGAAAAAAGGTCCATAGGCTTTCCCAGATTATCACAGGGATCAATGACCACAAAAAAGTTAAGAACCTCCATCTATTCCAATGTCTCCATTTTGAAGATGAAGATGGAAGCCTATCCGAAAGCCATGACATATGGCAGAATCAAGATTTGAATCCAAGTTCTCTGACTCCAAATTCCATATTCTTCCATCTGCATTGGAATTAGGCTAGGCCATGTCTAAGGCTCCATCCAGCTTTAAGTCTATGATCTTAACTCTTGAGCTTACAAAGCCCCTCTTTCCTAGAGAGATCAGAAAAGGGCTAATATGTTAGAGTTTCAAAAGACAGCCATCTAGATGCTGAGGAGTCAGTGAAGAAATTTCACAAGGCATGTCAATGACTTTTCACTAAAAACAAACCAAATGGTTTTCTCCCCAAAAGACAATGCTCATCATTTCCTCCATTTCCCATAACTGTTTTTTGTGTCTAGACTGAGCTTTCACTTCTGAGCTCTTTCTGGAAAATCATAGCAGCTATTTCCACCAATGCACATTCTGCATTCATTATTTCACTCTGATCTATTCTGCAAGAAGCAGTTGAAATATTTATGTGAGACACTTCACAAAAAGGAGAGACAAAAGGGGCCACTTACATTCATTCCCCGACTTGGAAGAAAACGGTAGGGGGAATATGTGTAGCCTGAGTAAATTACTTAGTAGAATGAAAATCAATGACATCTTTTATCAAATGCCATTAGCACAGACCTCCAAGAGTCAGGAAGAAGACATCGAAAACATTTGGCATACTCAAGTGAAGGGCAAAGAAATGCCTTTCCTAGAGGCACCAAGGCTGAGGAATCTCTAGTTAAATAAAATCAGGCATGAGATGTTGACTGGATTTGAAGTCTTGTAATTCTGTTGATTACTTGCATGACTGAACCCACTAAGAACTTTACTTTTAATGACAGAGCCTGTTAGTCTGCTGGTCTAGTTTCTGAGGTAAGAGAGAAAGCTGATGAGATCTAAGAAATTAAGCATCCAGCTAAAGTGACTTTACCCATTTGTGGTCAGAACCCTTGGTGGGGAGGAGGAGTGTCTCCATTCAGAAAAGGACAGTGGTTTTCTCAGTCTTCTTCCAGTGGGGGAATCTTTCTTTGATTATTAGAGAATAGCAACGCTTAGGTTGTAAAGGGAGACTTGAAATTTGTCAGTAATACAAAAAACAGCTGGCACCCAGTCATGTACCTGTTTCAAGAAAACAAATGGAGAAACTTTCCAGTAACCATTCGTTTCTCCTCTGATTTAAAGTACCATTTCAAGGTATTAATTATCGTCAAGTAAGATGAAACCATAGGCAAGCCATTGTGTAGATGTGCTTTCACAAGGGACTAAAGTTTCAGTGGGAATTTAATTAATTTACTTTTCTCTGCAGGTTAAGTTAATATTAGGGTAGGCTGGATTCAGGTAACATTGGTCTATTTTTTCCTTGAATGAGTTTTACAAAGTTGCCCGAGAGAATTTTCCAAATTGAAAAGGGGAAAAGTGGGCTGGCAGGGTTTTTTTTCTCTAAGTACAGAGCACCTAAATATAGAGATATTGTGGATGAATCAACACAAATCTATCACCAGTGCTGGAAAAATAATGCTGCTGAGAGCAGATCATATCACTATTTTTATGTATGAAAGGCAGCACATTATGGGCTAATGGATAAAGCATCACACTTTAGCTGGATATAGTAGACAGAGTTCTGGATGTGGAATAAAATGATCTGGGTTCAGATTCTACCTCTGCCTTCTAATATACTTGTGACCATGGGCAAGTCACTTAACCCTTCTTTGTTTTAGTTTATTTGTCTATAAAATAGGAGATTGGACTAGATACTCTAGGGTTTGTTCAATCCTGATAGCTGTAACCTTGTGAAAGTGGGTCTGAGCTCCAGCTCTGACATTTACAAGCTCTGTGACCTTGGGCAAGTCACAGAACTTCTCTGAGCCTCAGTGTCTTAGTCAGTCAAAATAAGGATAGAAAAGAATTATACTGTTTACTTCATGGGGATGGAATGAGAATGCTTTGTAACAAAAAGTGCTTTGTAAACTTTAAAATACAATATAAATGTCAGTGGTTGCTGCTGCTGGGGCTGCTATTTCCCATTCCTCTGGTTAATTCCAAATTTTCTTAGATTGTCAGTCAAGCACAGAGATTTAATAATAAAAAGAAGTGGGAGTCCTTTCCTTCTTAAGGCAGCCAAAGGCATAATTCTCCATTTGAATTATTCCTCCCACCAAGAAATGGTCCCAGGATCAATGTAATTCTACTAAAAATTAACTACCTATCTCATCCAACTCATATTAACAAACATTTATTAAATACCTAGTGAGTTCAAGGGACTGGAAATGTAGAGAGTTAACCCAGAAGAATCCCTGCCCTCAAAGTGCTTACATTCTGGGGGCTGGAGCTGGCAATAGTGGAGCAGGTGAAATGCAATATGTACAAAAGATATAGGGACCGGACTTGATTTTATCAGGACAGAGAGTGGCCAGTTGAAGGGTGCCTACCAATTCATGTCAGAGCATTTTGTGCAACTTATACTCTTATAATACATAATTTATTCCCCCCCCATTACATGGCAAAACATTTAAAAACTTTTTTTAAAGTTTTGAGTTTTAAATTCTATCCTTTCCTCTCTCCCCTCCTCCCTCTCTGAGATGGTAAGCAATGTCAAATACATAGAGAACAGAGTAAAATTTATAAAAATACAAATCATTCCCCAATTGATAAATAATCAAAGGATATGAAGTTTTCAGATGAAGAAATCAAAACTATCTATAGTCATATGAAAAAATGCTCTAAATCACTATTGATTAGAGAAATGCAAATCAAAATAACTCTGAGGTACCACCTCACACTTATCAGATTGGCTAATATAACAAAAAAGAAAAAATGATAAATGTTAGAGAATACGTGGGAAATCTAGGGAACTAATGCACTGTGGGTGGAGTTATGAACTGATCCAACCATTCTGGAGAGCAATTTGGAACTATGCCCAAAGGGCCATGAAACTATGCAACCTATACTCTAAAAGCATTGCTTAGAGCATCAAGAAGTTTTATGACTGGTGTAGGGTCATATACTAATATGTCAGAGGTGAATTTTGAACCCAATCTCCTTGGCTATATTGTCTTTATATATGTAGCACCAATGCAATATTCACAGTGCCTTTGGTGGCCATGAATATGCTGGCACAGTTTTCAATCACAAAATACAACAGACTTTCAACAGGAAAGACAGAACCAAAACCTTTATTCAGACACCAAAATCCAAATCCATCATAGTAACAAAGACCTATACACAATAACAATTCAGAGAACAACACCATCCTCAAGCCTTCCCCCTGCTAGGCTTCCCACAAATCAAGACCCTTAACAAATCACAAGCAAATTTCCCTTAAACAGAATGCCCTTCTCATACTCACAGCCAGCTGTGGACTTGCCTACATCCTTCCTAGCTCTGACTGATCTCTCCAAATTTTCTCTCAGATCTGCTCCAGCTCTGCCTCTTCCTCTTCTACCCACTCAAGAAATACCTCTCACTGCTGTTTCCATGTGACTCAGGCTTTCTTGTGACCCATGAAGGTCACATGGGTCTATTAATAAGTATGAAAGACCTCATTTAAATGACGATTTCAATATACAAGTAAGTAAATACAAAAATATATTTAAAAGAATATAAAATATCAATTTGGGGCCATCTTCCCTTGCTGATTTTTTTTTTATTATCCAAGCAAACAATCCCCAGTTCTTTTAACTGGTTCTTGTATATTGTGTTTCCTAGTTCCTTGTGGGTCACCCACTTCCTGAGCTTATTTGCATCTTTCCTAAAATTTGATGTGTAACACTGAACTTAGTACTTTAGATTTGTCCTGAATGAGATATACAAAGGTAGAACAATTATCTTTCTCATTTTAAAGGTGTTATCTCTAGGTTGCCTAGCATAGGATTAGCTTTTGTGACAACCATGTGACACTATTGATGTACATTGGGCTCATGGTCCTCCAAAACATGCAGTTCTGTTTTCATGGGAACTGTTGTCTAATGACATTGCCTCTACCTTGTTTTTATGAAGTTGATATTTTGAAATATAAGCATAGAAATTTGCAGCTGCTTAAAAGTGGAAAGTGAAGGAAAGGGAAAAATGAAATATGACTTTGAAGTCTTGCTCCTATGTAATTGGGAGGATGATGGCAACTATTGTTTTCAGTTGAGGAAAGGAAATAGGGAGTAAGGAGTCAGAGTTCAGAGAAAGTCTGAGTTGGATATATAGATTTTTGGAATTATTTCTATGCAGGTTTAAATTGAATCCATTGGGAAAGAATGAGTTTGCTAAAGGAAAGAAAGAGGAAAACCTAGAGAAGAGCTTTGGGGAATACTCACATTTAGAGAGGAGGCAGGAGATGGAGCAGCCATATAGGTAAGAGAACCAGGAGTGGAAAGTGTCACAGAAGTCATGGAAAGAGAGAGCATCTAGGATGAGAGGATGTTGGTATCTTCAGAACTTCATTCTTTAAAACTTCTTGCCTATCTTTGGTCTACTTCCCTTCTAAAATATTAGACAGTATTGCTTCTCTAATCCCTTTAAAATCTGTTCTTATACAAGGGTAATACATAACAGACAGTACCCAGCCCTCTTCTCCTCCATGATAACTTCTATGTTAGCAAAAGACACTTATCCCCAAGGGTTCACATCTTCCAGAGCTCAGTCATATCAAAGATATCTCTTTGCACTAGAATCTCTAGTTCATCTTATTTACTAATTTTACTTTGTGTATCTGTACATAATCACCTAAAATCACATGCTTTGTAAGTGTTTCATTTCTTGATCATTGTCAAAAAAAGACTAGGGGACATGGGATATATCATCATTTCCAGTGAATTGTTGGTACTCTCATCTCTTTTCTTTTTCCTGTGCTATGATGCTGAATTTTTCCCTCTTCCTTTCTATATTTTCTAAAATGGCAAAGGTATGTAAACATCTTCTTCCTTCTCTCTATTTCCTCTTGATCAGATTTCTAAGGTTCCAGTAAAACATATTTTCATAAGTCCTCAGTCAGTACATGTTTAGTCAAGAGCCTATTAATTCTACATTTTAAAGCATAGTCCTGAAATACAAATCATGTTCATAGATAGGTGGTACTTTTGGATCAATTTGAACTATATTATATCAGTAGAAAAGTTATTAAAATTTAAAAATTACCATACTTTTGGTTGAAAGCCTGTTTATTATAAAATAGGCCATACTCTACCAAATTAAATAAAATTATTTTTTCTATATGGGCAGGTAAAAAGCACAACACAAACCAATACAATCAATACAAGAACTGATTTTTTAAATATTTCAGCTCTCAAAGGAAATCACCTCTATCTGCTATTGTATAATTAAGAGCATGTGTGACCAAGGTGTAATTCATAGCTCCTGGTTGTGGGAAGTCCTTTTTTTCCCCTTTCATGGAATGGTCAAGCAGTTAGATGCTAAATTCTTAGACATGATTCAGTTTCTTTTCTGGGCTCCACATGAAGCTGTGAATATATATCCACTTTAGTGTGGGCTCCCAGTGCAGTAACTGATCCAGGGATACTTCTAGGACACCACTGGAAAACAGAAAGTCCAACATCTTGTGAATCCTTATGAATGAAGGAAACGCAACTTAATAATTTAGAGAAAATAATAGAAAGATAGAAAAGAAGTACTCTCAACTTAATATCGCAATTCAGGCTCTCATTCTGGGAGATTGTTATGAGAGTCAGTATTAATTCCTTAGCCAACAGTGATAAATAGGGGTGTTCCTACCATTTTTCACTCTTATTGTAAGAAAAGTCATATTTCAAAATGGCTAGATATACATTTGATATTGGAATAATTATGCTTCTAACAAACCCCCAAAAGAACAGTTTGAATTCTTGGCTGATTCAGAGCAATTTCCTGGCTTCTTTGGCAAGTGGATTTCTGTAAAGGCAATCATTTGAATGCTGCTCATTTCTTAACTCATCTCCAAGTCACCATAGTAACTTTCAATGGAAAACAAGAAATTGTTTTCATCAATTATTTTAGCATCAAAATTAATTAAAAATTTTAAGCAAAATTTATGCCCAATATGTTGTAGACATGGAAACTAAATTTGAACTGGGAATTACCAAAGGTCCATATAGGAAAACTAGAGTTATTAAAGACATAGTGACACTTTTGAGTGAGTATATGAAATGTTCATTTAATATTAGATTGCATAGGACAGTTATTGCACTCTATTGAGTACCCATTTATTAATAAGAACAATATTCGAGTATCAGCTTTTCACATACTGGATAACAGATGCCTCAGGGTCTACCCTGATGCTTCTTTGTGAAATGGATGGGCTTCTAAAAGTTTGGGAGAATACAGAAGTCCCATAGGTCTTATCTACTGAGTAAAGAGATTGAGTTTCGTCCTCATGATGGATTGTTAGTCTATTATCTGATGACCAGCTCAGCTCTTTGTAAGGAGGTTCGTTACCAGAAGACTTACCTCTAAATGATATACTTTTCAGCTGTGACAACTTTTAACCTCTTGCAGTCTATGGAAGTGGAGGTAATATCTACACTAGTGAAATCTTGGGTCTTTGAAAGTATTAAAGTAAAAGAGAAGATAGTGCATGATGTAAATTAGGTATTTTTGTATGTCTTTGAACTTTAGCTATATTAAGGAGGAGATGGTGTCTGGGAATAAGGAGATGACTGTATTGCAGTGCTCTGTCCTGGTCAGACCTCATGTGTTAAGTTTAGGTATATTTCAGGAAAGTGATTTATAAATTGGTGAACAGAGGAGGGCAACCAGGATGGCGAAAGATCTCGAGTTCATGTAATAAAAAGATTGGTTGGAAGAAATGAGCCTAAGGAAAGGAGAAATCTTCGAGTATTTAATCATTCTATTTCTACAAGCAGGAGCAATGCTCAGATCAGATTGGAAGTTACAAAGAGTCAAATTGAGGCTGGATATAAGAAAAAAACTCTGAAAAATTATGGATAGGAGATAGGAATTGATCATCTTATTTCATTGAAAGAGGGGACTGTTGGTTAAGGAAACTATCTCTTACAATAAAAGTACCTCTGTAAATTATAGCCTTAGAGCATTGCCTACTGTTCTGAGAAGTTAAATTACTTGTGCAGAGTCAAGGAGGCATTATATGTGAGAGGCACAAACCTAGGTCTTCCTGGTTTCAACATTATCTATCTATCATAACACATTGCTTTTCAGTTAAATAATTAGCTTTATCTGAAAGTAGAATGCCTTCGAAGGTAGGGTGGGGCCCCTGCTTGGACACTGGATTGCTAATTATCTGGTATTTTGTAGAACAGATTCTTGTGCAGGTATAAGTTGGACTCCATAACCACTGAGGCCACTTCTAGCCAATATTCCATGATTTTGTGACTCATGAAAGGCTTGTCACATATACCAACATGTTTTCTGACTAAAAGAATAAATTTTCTTACCTATTATAGCACTTGAACAACAACTAAGAAGGTCATATTTGAAAAAGTTAGAAGATTTAAGGTTTTCTACCATTTTAAAATTAGTAATAAGTGAATCTGCCTCTAAGAAAAAGCATTACTTCATAAAAACAGTGGCTTAGCAAATTGATGGATAAAGGGATGATGACTTAATAATAATAGCTAACATTTGTATATTGCAATATGTCAGGAACCGTGCTAAGCACTTTATAATTACTATTTCAATTGATCCCAGAAGGTAGATGTGCTATTATAATTTTCATTTTATAGATGGGGAAACTGAGGCAAAAATGTTAAGTGATTTGCTCAAGATTACATAGCTATTAAGTGTCTGATGCCAGATTTGAACTCAGGTCTTCCTAACTCCAAGCCAGGTGTTTCATCCCATGAATCATCTAGCTTGTTCAATCTGTATTAAGTAATAATTAAAATTTATACACAAAATTGCACAAAAATCTTGGGGAATACAACTATTGGGCAAAGTGAAGAGAACACAGGACTTTAAAAATAAAATATTTTACTTAATGATAAAGCACGAAGCAAGAACTGGTTGATATTTCAGAGATGGGTTCATTAACCTGTAACTGGTATGCTAATGTCTTCTGCTGGTTTGTGTGTCATGTGATCTTGTGCTTTTGTCATATGAAGAATCTTGGTCACAGAATGAGAAATTTATAAGTGTTTGGCATAATAGCTATAAAATAAATGAGTTGGAAAATGACATGATGCACAACTAAACATCATAAAGGCAAATAACTTTAGAACTCTGATGGATGCCATGACAAGTCATAATTCTAAAGGACCAAAAGAGAAGCACACTCTACATCTCTTGCCAGAGAGAGGGTCTTAAAATACAGAATAGGGCACAACATTTTTGGCCTCAGCCAATGTGGAAATTTATTTTACTTGAGTATATATGTGTATATGTGTATATATATATATATATATATATATATATATATATATATATATATACACACATATTTACTATGAGAATTTTCTTTGTCTTTTTTATTGTTCATGCGGGGAGGATAAGAAGTAGGAGAAAATAAATATTTGTTAATTGGAAAAAAAATTTCAAAAAGAAAATTACATGATCCAGTAGAAAGAGCACTGGATTTGGAAATAGCAGACTTGAATTGAATTTATTGCCTGTGTGATTTTGAGTCTAACAGTCTCTATGGACTTCAGTTTCCTAATTTGTAAAATGAAGGGTATGGTAGAGGACCACTAAGACCCTTCTAAGGGCAGCTAGGTGGCTTAATGGGTAGAGCACTAAGCCAGGAAGACTCCTCTTCCTGAGTTCAAATCCAGCTTCAGACACTTACTAGTTGTGTGGTTCTGGGAAAGCCACTTATCCCTACTTGCCTCAGTTTCCTCATTTGTAAAATGAGCTGGGGAAGGAAATGGAAAACTATTTCCATTATCTTTACCAAGAAAAAAGTCGTGAAGAGTCAGATATAACTGAAACTGAAATAGCAACAAGATCGCTTTTTAGCTCTTAGTCTGTGATTCTAAGACACATTAATGAAAATTAAACTTAAAATCAAACATGAATAGAAAAACAACCTATTTCTGATCCTCCCCCAAAATCTGTGCAAGGAAATAAAAGGTTAATGTGATTCTTGCACTACTTCCTTGCATTGGTATTTAATTGACACTCTTATACAGATCTACCTAGTTACAACATTCCCTCTGGCTCTCCCTTGAGAGTCATTACAAAGCAAAAATCTAGGTGTTCATATTTTGGGGGCACAGAATGTTTTGTGTTACTCTTGGTTAGAACTGGCTTTATATGCCTGTTATAATGAGCTAGTCCTTGTCAGGTGAAGTGAAATGCCTAAGCACAGAAAGTCATCACCTGGAGGAGTGATGCCCAACCTATAAAATAGGGCCCTGCAGACGCCTGAGATATCTGCATTCGTCCTTTTATATCTCTGATAAAATTGAGTGAGAAGCTCCTCTCAAAATAGATCGACTTTAAATCTTATTGTGTCAATAGAACTCAGTCATTCCAGCTTCTTCTTGTGTTATATTTCCTGTAGATTAACTCAAGAGATATCACAGTTCAGTGGAAATACCACTGGTTTGGGCTCGATAGATCTGACTTCAAATCCTTGCTCTACCAATTTATTACTCATGTGACCTCAGTTAAATCATTTCTCCCTTCTTGGACTTCAGGACCATTGAGGTCCCTGCCAGTGTTGAATCTATGATCCTCCGATCAGCTCTATTTCCATAGATTTCTTCATGTTTTGTTTCAAGGTGGAGTGGGAAGGGAAGACCAACGTAAGTTTGAGGCAGTAGAATTCTTCCACAAATAAGAAGAAAGGAATGGACGTGAGGCTTTCTAATGAGATTATAGTATCATAGATTTAGGAAAAGTGCCCCCAAATCCATCCATGAAACCCTCTTTTGGAGATGAGGAAATATTGGCCAAAAGAGAAGTGACTTGCCCAAAGTCACACATAAATTATAAAAGACATTTTTATTGTGTTTAAATATAACTAGTATTTAAAATACCTAGTTAACTGAATAGAATATTTCATCACTTTTTCACCAAACAGTATTTCCCATGAAGATCAGCTACAGGCAAAATGTGAAAGTTTATAGATTTTTCTATTTTGAGTTACTCATTCATAAAAGATGAATAAAATGGAAATTGGATACTTGTCCATGTTTGCATGCCTCAGATTGGTTGAAGAACCATAACTGAAACTTACCAGGATGCTTTGCTTTGGATATGTTTCCAAAGATGGAACATTTTGTTTTAAAAAAAAATTCCCCTCTTTACTGGAAACAAAGAGAAATAAAAGTGAGGATATACATAAGGGCTTATGCTGCTCTTGACTGCAGTATGTATTGCTTCCAACTATATCATATTGTAATTTGAACTGTCTCTGTGGAGTTTATAAATATATGTATTTAAATTTAAAATCTGTATTTATCTTACATAAATGTTCAGTCTTTCCATATCTATAGCAGGTTAGGATACCTTGAAGACAGGCCACATATTTTAGATTAATCTCTTTTACAATCTCTTTAAATTTTATTCAACATAACAGTTTTATTAAATTCTTTGATTTAGAGTATTTCTGAATTATCCTGTAATCTGCAATTCTCAGGTGAAGAGAAAAAAGTCCCATCATGCATAGAAGAGGGGAATCTAATTCCAATGAACAAAATGGGCTTCTAATAAACTGTGACAAGACAGGCAAGAGAAAGAAAAAGGTTTCAAAGGCAAAAGATCTGGGTTTCAGGCTAATGAAAACATTCAATCCACATGTCACAGCCAAATAAAATAGGAGGACATCTGGGGAGAAGGTACTGACCCCTCAAGAATACATTTACTCTGCTCCAAACAATATTCACCCAGAAGTGCAATGAATCCCTTTCAAACATTTGTCTTAAGAAGAAATTCAATAGGCTGGTTTAAACAGTAACCTTTGGCAAAGAATGACAGTGAAACCAACAAAGAGGATTGGATTTTCTTTTTATTGACCACAATGTAGAATATGAGCTTGCTGTACCAAGTAGAGATGTATACATATGCTTCTATGAATCTATGATCTCATGTATGTGGACACTCCCTGCCTAAAGATTGCTGAACATTCATACTTATCATCCTTTGTGATCCATGTCCTCACTCTGCTTGAGTCCTGCCCAATGCTCTAAGGATGATCCTCTGGAATGCCTAACCATTTTTTGGTCATGGTTTTCTGAGGGAGTCTGGTGAAAAATATGGACCCTTTCTTAGAATAATGCATTTAAATTCATAAACTAAAATGTGTAGCAATATAAAGGAAGAAAATCATATAGAAGTAAAGTTTAAATTTTTCCCATCCAAATTTAGGGATCCCCAGAAGTCTATCTGGGCTCTGTGCACCCTAGGTTACAAACCCTATTCTAGGTTTTTGGATATTGTATTATATTCATTTATTACCATAGTAGAGCCACTTCCTTTTGAAGTCATTTATCTCTTTCTTGACATCTTATGTACCTCTCCTGGACATTTCTTCATTGGCTGTCAACTATTCATGTCATCTGCAAGTCTCTCCATTACTCTTTACAGTTTGGATTCTTAAGGAATTATGATTTACTATGAATTTCGTCTCTAAAGAAACCAAATATGTTCAAAAGTAGAAAGACAATTTATTTTTATGCTGTATCTTTCAGACTATAAGTTAATGAACAAGTATTAAAAACCTACTATGTGCCAGGTACTATTATAAGCTCTGGGAATACAGCAAGGCATTTACATTCTGATGAGGGAAACAACAAATATATGTAAAATATATAATAATAATAAAATATATATTATATATAATATAATAATAAAATATATGTAAAAAATACATAGTATAAATATTAAATTAGGGGCTGCTAGTGGCACAGTAGATAGAATGCTAGACCTGTAGTCAGGAAGACTCATCTGCCTGAGTTCAAATCTGACCTCAGACACTAGCCGTGTGACCCTGGGAAAATCACTTAACCCTGTTTGCTTCTAATTATTCAGCTGTCAAATGACCTGGAGAAGGAAGTGGCAAATAACTTCAGTATCTTTGCTAAGAAAACCTCAAATGGGGTCACAGAGCGTCAGACATGACTGAAAACAACTGAACAGCAAGAACAAAAATATAAAATTGATAAGTGCGTGGAATATCAGCATGAGGTAGTTTGGGAGGGAATGTATTAGCAGGTTGTGGAAGGATCAGGAAAGGTTACATTCAGAAGACAGTACTTGAGCAGCATCTTAAAGAAAGATATGGACTCTATGAGGCAAAGGTAAAGGGTGTGATAATCCTTTGTTGTTGAAGAAAGTCATGCCATCAGAGAAATGATGACATGACTTGCACTTGACTTTGTTTTGAGTGAGGGAAGGTCATGCAGGTCACCAGCCTCACCTCTCCTCCAGAACCATCTGAATCCAGTGACCAGATATTCATCAGGATGAGTGGAGATGACCCAGGATGAGGCAATTGGGGTTAAGTGACTTGCTCAAGGTCACACAGCTAGTGAGTGTCAAGTGTCTGAGATGAGATTTGAACTCAGGTCCTCCTGGCTCCTGCACTGGTGCTCTATCTACTACACCACCTAGCTGCCCCTAAAGGGGAAAGTATTAGATGCATAGAGGACAACAAGTCCAAAGACAGGAAGTGTAATCAGTGAGGAATAGAGATTGCCAGTTTGACTGGATCTCAAAGAGTTGGAGTGGGAATAATGTTCAGTGAAGCTGGAAAGGTAGATTGCTCGTTTATAGCTTGTTCACCTTACAGGCAATCGGAAGTCACTGTAGTTGGTTAAATAGGAGAGTCATAGGGTCAGATATGAACTTAAGGAAAATTACTGAGAGTAGGCTGGCCTAAAATTGCAAGATTTTTGAGACAATGACACTAGGAGATTATTGCAGTTATCTAGGTGAGAAGTGATGAGGGCCTGAACTAAGGTGGTAGCTATATGAGTGGAGTATTGATAGATTGCAAGAGACATTGTTAAGGCAGGAAAGATTCGGCAACTGAAATGGGGTGAAGGAGAGTCATGAATCAAAGATAATGCCCCGACTGCAAAGCTGGGAGCCTGGGAAATGGTGGTGTTCTGGAGAGAAATAGGTTTATTTAGAAGATAGGAGGGTTTAGAGGAAAGATTACGAGTTCAATTTTGAACACGTTGAGTTTAGGATGTCTCTGGGACAACATATTTGAGTTATTTGACATTTCATGATGAGGGACTGACTCAGGGGAGAGGCTGGGGATAGAGGCAATATGATTAGTACCATCTTTTCTTTAAGTAGGAACATTTCTTCATTATGGATAGGAAATATTTCTCTTTGAATTTTATGCAGGATACTCTCTTTTTCCAGAAGATTCCAAACCTTCCTCAGTGAAATCAATGATTATTCAAAAATAGGGGCAGCTAGGTGGTGCAGTGGATAGAGCACCAGTGCAGGAGTCAGGAGGACCTGAGTTCAAATCTCACCTCAGACATTTGACACTCACTAGCTGCGACTTTGGGCAAGTTACTTAATCCCAGTTGCCTTATCCTGGGTCATCTCCAGTCATCCTGATGAATATCTGGTCCCTGGATTCAGATGGCTCTGGAGGAGAAGTGAGGCTGGTGACCTGCACAGCCCTCCCTCACTCAAAACAAAGTCAAGTGCAAGTCATGTCATCATTTCTCTGATGGCCTGGTCTTCTTCGGCAACGAAGGACCAACACACACATATTCAAAAGTGACATATAAGTGAAGTAAAATGCTTGGGAAATTTATGTTGCCTGTATTAAGGGTATACAGTTGGATGGTCAGCTCATTGGAATTATTACAACTGTTAGTTCCCTCTGTCCCACTCTCTTTCCTTCTCTTACTACCTTGCATTTGTTTATATTTTCCTCTTGTCTTTTTAAGCACATTCTTGAATGTTATACACATATAAATCCTCACTGTTTGCTCTTCTTTAGACTATAAGCTTCTTGAGAGTAGAAATTATTTCATTCTTTGTATTTGTATCCCCAGGAACCAGCAGAATGTCCACTGGTCGCTAAGTATCAATCAACAATTGTCCATAAAAATGATCAATAACAATTAATAACTCTGAATACTAGAAAGTTCCATGATTTTATTAGAGTAAGTTCTCCTTCAACAAATCCAGACCACAAATTCTCCAACTTAATAGATGGACTTTGCATGATCCTGTGATCCTGGGGTCCACCTGGTGAGGCTGTCTGAATTTAGCTCAGTTGTTCCATGGATGACAAACTCTCTGTCACCATACTGTACTCTGTACTTTCAGCTGGATGGCAACTGCTAAAGTTTGCATTTCCCTAGCACAGCCTTTGAGAACCTAAGATCACTCTCATACTGCAAATGAAGTATCTGATTAGGACTTTGGTGAGGTTATCCTTGATGCTGTACACAAATATTGGAAAGGGAAGACAGACAATGACCTGGGAAAGGAATGGAGGAGGATGATGATGATTTTAGGCTGGATTTCCTAAATTACTCCCTGCTACAGAAGCTATTCTGTATGATTGGATATTAGGAAAGGCCATGATATCAGATATATCAAAGTCAAAGGTGACCAAGGACCATGGAATGGTGAATGATGAGTGTAAATAGGCTGGAACATATTAAACATCATGCTTTGCCTTTGAAAATTGGTCTTAAAGACATTATCAAGGAAATAGGAGACTGGAAAAAGCAATAGATTTTTTTTTATATAGCATGCTACATTAATATCTTTGAGATATTTAAAGGATCCTAGAAAAGACCCCAGGGTATCAGGAGGTTTATCTATAGAGAGTTTACCAAAGGACTATAAACAAGAATCACACAAAATGAAAGGGAAGAGATGAGCTATGACCAGGGGAAGGAAGATCCCAGGACCATTGAATTATCAACTTATCTTCATTTCAAATTATTTAAACTAATTCAGTGGACTTCAGTTATCTTACAAATCTTCCTAATAACTTTGTGGGAGGTAGATCGAACACTAGGGTTATTTTTGTTCTATCAGTAGGAAAGGTGGAATGGAGACCATTGTTATATAGGGAAATAACTAGGATGATTTATATTGCCATGGATTCTCAATCCTATTTGATAAGATTGGAGAAAATTTCTAGAATGGCAAGTAGTTTTGGCTAATCAGTTCTCCTTAAGGCCATCCTTGATGACTGTACTACTGTGTAAATATGACTTTCCATGAAATCCTACCAGACATTATACCTCAGTGTTCAAGATTCATTGGTAACAAACCTGTCTTTGCCTCTGGGTTATTTCCTCTTCCCTTCCTACATTGAACAATGGAAATCCTTTCCTGAGGTTTTGATATGAGCAGTTATAGCCAAAAGAGATGAAATTGTGTAGCCAGGGTCAACGTAGACTATCACATGGAAACTGCCTGTCTTTCAGCCAGGGTTCAATTCACAGAACAATCAGTAATTTGATGACTGGTGTATTGTCTGGTAAAGAAATTAAGAAATTGTTTCCAAGCTGTCTCTTTAACTTCATCTTCAACCACTTTGACACGCAGACTCTCAAAACTTCACCCCCAGCTCCTGAATACATGTTTGGCCCCTTACAGAACTCATCACTGGTGCTGTTAAAAGTGGATGCTAGAAACCTCTGCAGGAATGACCCTTTCATAACTTGAGTGGAAATTTTATCCAGCCACATGGGTAAGTCTTGTCAATTGCCCAGAATTCCCTGCACACCTATTCATCTTCTCTCTAGTACTATCACCTTCAGAAAGTATGGATCGACGTATAAGTCAATGCCTGTAAGTCTGAATTAACTCACAGCAGCTTCTCCAGAGATAGGAACATACTACTGAGAGTTGTAACTGCAGTGAATATAATGGCCACTAGATGTTGATATTATCTTATCTAGTTGTTTAGTCCAATCATCACCAATCTTTTTTTGTTGTCTAGCCTTTTAGGTAAAACTATACACTGAAATAAACTGTATAAGGACTTTTCTTAAGCCTTTGATTTCTGACACTTTGACAGCAACTCAGAACTGTGATTTTTGTTTTTTCTGAAGAAAAAAGGAAATAAATTTCTTTTAAAAAACAATCCAAATACATGAATATCCCTTATATATGTACATTTATTTTTAAACATTTTATACATTTCAAGTGTTATGGTACATACCTGTAATCCCTGCTAGCCTGGTGAATGATTTATGCTTGGGTGTTGTGAGTTGGAGTAGTGCTAAATTCAATCAGGCAATCATACTGAATTCTGTCACCTGTATGGTGAGCTCCTAAGGAGCCTGGGCCACCAGGCTGACTAAGGATGAGCAAATTGAGTAGATCTATCTCCTTCTCCTCTTTTTCCCTTTCTTCTACCCCTGCCTCTTTTTCTTTTCCCTCCTTCTTCCCCTTCTCTCATTCTCTCCTTTTATTTTCTGACTTCCTCCATTCTCCCTCCTTTCCTCTTTTCTCTTTCCTTTCCTGCCCTCTGTTTACCTCTTTCCTCCTTCCTTTTCACTTTCTATCTATATCTATACTCAAAATAGACTTTTTAAAAAAGAAAATCAATTGTTTTCTAAACAGAAAAAAATCTTATTTTCTATCATAAATACTTCTAAGAAGAAATTGCTAAGAACCTGATAAGCACCAAATAACATCATAAAAATAAAATACATTATATTTTTATTGACAGGAAAAGATTTGTGATTAATGTCTGAGTTATCCTTGAATTAACTCTCCATACAATTAGACCATCAATTTGTCAGAACTAAGATCAGAATGACTAAACAGGAAAAATAAAGAATAATCATGAGAAAAAGATACAGCATACCATGGAAACAACACAGTGTTGAATATTAAGTAATAGAAAGTCGACATGGGAAATGACCAACAAATAATATTCATACAAATTACAATAATTTTATAAAGACATTTACCCAATGTAAATTAATTGTGACAACACAACAGTGCCTTAGTCAGCACACTTTTGACTTATATGCCAAATAGAGAGAATTAGTTGCCAAATGCAAGACAGCATTAGAATATAAACTTGTTTGTAAAATCTAAATAAGAAAGATGATGGATGATTATGAGCAGTATTGTCAGTTAAAATAAAAGAAGGGGAGGGGAAAAACTATTTTAAATAAAGCTTGGCAAGATATTCAAAGGATCAAAGTCCCAAAGGTACTGAAGAATGAAAACTGGAGGATGGAATTGAAAATGTATTTTAAAATCATCATAATAAACTCTTTACTCCATCAAGGACAGTGGAATTGCCATACTTGGACCTTTCATCACAATCTAGAATGTGCTTATTGAGGTGGTAGAAACAGTATTAGAGAACAAAGATGAGAAAAGCAGTTAGATTGGACCAAGAATAAGGAGAGAAGTCAAGGTGACCCAATCGTCTTGGGAGTAAAGGGATCAATAGACAAGGTAGCTCAAGAAGGGAAACATTCCAAAGGCATAAACATTTCTTTTCATATATTAGTAACAAAAGAGGTGATGGAGAGAACACCTATATGTTTATTCTCACATACAAAATTTTATGAGAATTTTCTATACATGAATGTAGGCATCCTTAATGAAGCCATTAGGAGGTAATGAAGAAACTTTTGCCAGTCATATTCAACATTGAACAACATCTTTAGCATTTTACAATTGACTGAAAAGATGAAAAAATATGATTCCATTGTGCTTTTTTTGGTTAATTATCAAAAAAGCATGTATTTATTAGTGTAAAATGATGTCACATAGACTTTTTAAAACTCAAGTCTTCCTTCTATACATTGAAATAATTCAGATTCCTTGAATTATATCACAACAGAAATAAACACGTTTGATTCAACAAATATTTATGACCCATCTCCTAAGTTTTTTATCGTATGCTGGGTGCCAGGAATAGAAAGACAAAAATAAAAACTCCTCTTTCCCTTAAAGAAGTTATACTATAGTTTTTATCAATGGCACACTTTTCCAGGCTTGGAAATCAGTGACCAGTCCAGTTGATTTAATTCAATAAACATTTATTAAGAGATTCAGATAGACAGTACTAGATGGGAATTTGACTTAATGTCATTACAACTTGCTTCTGCCATATTGTGTATGTGAATCCAAAAGCAACACTAAAAACGACCTAGATCAACACAAAAGCCCAAAACCACACATAAAAACAAGAAAGGACCATACCAATCTCTTCACGTCTTGCTATTCTTACTTTAATAACATCTCTCTTGCTCCCTCCTGTATATTCTCTCTCTCTCTCTCTCTCTCAAGGTTAAGTGACTTGCACATGTTCACACAGTTACTAAGGGTCTGAGGCTGGATTTGACTCCAGGGCTGGTCCTCTATCAATTCAGCCACCTATCTGTCCTACACCCTCCTTCATATTTGAACTTTGTAACATCTCTTGTGTTATCCTTTGACACTACCACCACTCTGGTATAGACTGAGGTTACCTTTTGCTTGGACTATTGCAATAGCCTTCTGGTTGGTCTTCTTGCCTCAAGTCTCTTCCCATTCAAGTCCATTCTCTAGTCAACTATCAAATCAATCTTCATAAATTGCACATTTTGTCACCACCTCTTTTTCACTCAACACCAATGACTCCTTAGAGCCTAGAGAATCAAATATAAAATCCTTTGTTTGCCATTCAAAGCCCTTCATAACTTGTCCCCTCCTTACCTTTCAAATCCACTTACATCTTACTCACCCCTATATACTCTGTGATCAAACATGCCCTCCTTGATGTTCCTCACATAAGGCACCATCTCTGACTCCAGACATTCTCGCTGGCAGTACTCCATGCCTAGAACTCTCCTTTCTCATCTCCACCTTCTGGACTCTCTTCCTTCATGTCCTAGTTAAATCTTACCTGGTACAAAAAGCCTTTACCAATCTTTTTTAATACCAGTGTCTTCCCTCTGTTCACTATCTCTAGTTTATCCTGTAGATATCTTGTCTGTGCAGTTAGTTTGCATATTGTCTCTATTTTATTGTAACCTCTTTCAGAACAGGGACTATCTTTTGCCCTTCTTTGAGTTCTCAGGGCTTAGCAGAGTTTCTGACTCATAATAGAAATAAATGTTTATTGATTATCTATAGACAAAGAAAGTAAGACTGAAAGTGGTCAAATGACTTGTCCACAGTTACACAACTAATATGTCTGAGGCAGGATTCAAATTCAAGATCTGAACTCATTTCTTCCGTACTGAGCCCAGGACTCCATTCACTGCCCCATTCCCTACTGCAACATGAAGCCAGTAAGTTTCTTAGACCAAATAGAGAGTCATATAAGCTAGGAGAGTTTGAATTGGAGAAGATTGAACACCAGTTTTTACCAAGGGAATGAATGAATTACACATTTGAAATATACCTTTTGCAGCTTAAAGTATTGAAATACCTAAGCACTTTATACACTCTGCACTTGGGTTTTTCTCTGCCATAGTACCTGGCAGATAGTGGAGACTTAGTAAGTACTTATTGACGGAATCACTGATTGATTCTCTCTTGGAACCATTAAGTGGTAACTAAGGGATGATGTTTTTAAAAAAGTAGATTAATTGACTTGCAAATCAGGAATCTAAGGTTCCAGTCCCATCTCCATGTACCTGTGTGACCTTGGGCAAGTTATTTAATTTCTGTGAACTTTCTGTTGTCATGTTTCTAATGAGGATCCACTAGATGATCTCGATAATGTCTTTTCAAATTTTACAATCTTGTGATTTCCAAACTCTGTGACATCCAACTATGGCAAAATTCTACCTATACTGAGTGTATCAGTAAGCACCTGACATACTCAGGGTGAGGCTTGCTATCTCAGGTTCTTAGATCTGCATTTATAAAAGGAAAGGCAACTTTTTAGGGGTCAATCACTTTAATTACATTCAACATATAGGTACCAACAAACAGGCTTCCAATTTTATGACCATTACATGCATACAGGGAAGCACCAACATCAAAACTGGGGGCTGCTTCCCAAAGCAAAACATTCCTTCAGAGTATATATATATATACATACATATATACACACACATATATACATATATATTTACACACACATATACATACATATATACATATATATATATATATATATCAGGGCCTCTTTAGCAACCAGCAAAAGACATGGGTCTTCATAGGAAACAAGCCTCCCCTAATCGAGGCTCTCTCAATAGCCCCACCTGAGGCCTATCAATGGGCTGGGAAGATTTTTAACTCCCACTGCATCAAGGAACATTCTCCACTCATTTGTGTTCGTCCTTAGGTGCCAAAGAAGACCATGCCATCAGAGAAATGATGACATGACTTGCACTTGACTTTGTTTTGAGTGAGGGAGGGCTGTGCAGGTCACCAGCCTCACTCCTCCAGAATCCAGTGACCAGATAGATGTTCATCAGGATGACTGGAGATGACCCAGGATGAGGCACAATTGGGGTTAAGTGACTTGGCCAAGGTCACACAGTTAATGAGTGTTAAGTGTCTGAGATGAGATTTGAACTCAGGTCCTCCTGACTTCTGTACTGGTGCTCTATCTACTGCACCACCTAGCTGCCCCTCCACTCAAGTATTTTTTGACTCAAGTACTGGCTGATTTCTGCAAAGAAGCACTTCAGACATCATTCTCCTCCCTACCTCTCTGTCTCTACAGAAACGTCTTCATCATCAACCCCTTTGCTCATCAACTGCTCTTGACATGGTGAAATCTAGTAATTAAATATTCCTTGAGAGTTAGAAATTATATCACCTGTATACTTCTTCTCCTCCCCAACTGGGGCTCAGATTCTTCAACAATGATAAATGAAATACCAGCTTGAAGCAAAAAAGTAGGCACTTTAAAGATACAGTCAATCTTTAACTTTCACAGAGGGTGACATTCTAGAAAATTATGTGAAAATCAAAATACAAATGTTGATACATTGACTCTGTGAGAAATGGGGGCTAAATTTTCATGACCACCAAACACTTTAACCTTTTGCTAGAGACTGCTGAAAATAAACTTTTCTGCCTATAATGCTTTATACCAAAACATTAATTCTGATAATGTGCACTTTTCCTAAAATTATAACCTTGAAATAACTGATAAAATGTAGTATACAAAACAAAATTGATAACATGGAAAACATTTTTTTCTTTCTAGTAATATTTTAGAATTCTGTGACCTTTTGTGCAAACATCTCAATAAAAATTGATTTCAGACAATTTTTATTTTTCATAGCACATGAAATTTACAGTACCACACATATTTCTACCTTTTTTACAGATATAACCAATTGTACATTGTTAACACCAAAGTCTTACTGACAGTGACTACACACATTCCACACATTATCTAACACCTTTGATTTTTCCCTACTAAAATGCATCAATGAACACTTGGCCTCAGAGCCCAAAGACCTTACACCATGATTTGAGGACGTTATTGTAACACAAAACTTTATTTTTAAAGACAAACAGTGAAAATATGCAATGAATGCATAAAGCGCTCTTTACAAAAGTACGGAAAGAAGAACATTGAAGCACCTAGTAGGATAGCAGTAAATCCACATACTTGTGCACATTTTTTTCTCTACTGCACATAGCCAAATGTGCATAGTTACCAATCTGAAGCAAAACTAAGGTTATTAATAAAATCCTTTAAATACTTCAAGTTGTGAAAAGTAAGCATTTGAATGTTAAGGGTTGACTGTCATTAAAAATTCCTTGAGAGTTGTAAATTATATCACCTATATACCTTTTCTCCTCCAACCCACCAGAGTCCCCAAATCCTCAACAATGAAATACCACCTTAAAGCAAAAAGTAGGTATTTTAAAGCTACCTGTTGTAATTCATTGGGTCAGTTAGCCAATTTTCTGCTCCAAAATCATTTTTTAAAAAGGCTTATTAATGGTAAATTCAGAAGATAATTGAGACATAGTCCTTATCCTCAGAGTTTATGAACTGGATATCTTTTGCTGATGTCATGTTTTGTAAATTTTAAGTTAGGTCTGTTAACCTGTCCCTCCCCCCATCCCACCTTTTCCCATATAGGTAGAATCTTGGTAGCAGTGATTTAACTGCTGCAGGCCTTGCTATTTTTTTTAGCTTTGCTATTTGAATGATCAGTTAAGTATGAAGCTAGTTAAATGTCTTTAAGTTAATATGTGGACTTTTAATTTATCTAAGCGTAGGTATGCCTGATGCAGCAAGATCTTGCCTTTTTCTCTTTAATGATTCTGTAACATAAAATAAAATAACAAAGAGGAGAAGCAAGTGACCGTGCAGTCCCCTAACTTCCATTGACTTTTTTATATTGCAAAGTAGAACTTGACATCTGATGGAAAATGGGGTTTCCTCACTCTAAGTCTGAAAATCCAGAGCTTTTTTTTTTTTTTATCTTTGCTTGTACTTTACCCTGTCTGGATCTCAAAATCTAGAAAGAAAGAAAGGAAGCAGCAGCTCCCAGCATTTTTCCTTTTGGCATTAGCCTGTTTCTTAACTCTTTTTTTTTTTAAATAAGGGCTATACTTTGTTTCACTATAATTTATTCCAATGGAACACCTCAATATTTTTGAAAGGGACATAAAAACTTACAAACTTTACTGTGGTCCCCAAATGGGCCCTAATTCCAAGGTAGTTTTCCAGGTGTATCTGATCTAATCCAAATCACCTCTCTGCATTTTATGGATGAGGAAACTGAGGCACAGGAAACTCAAATAGTTTGCCCCAAATCTCACAAGGAGTAATTGGAGAGCTACCATTTGAATCCTGGTCTTTAGATTCCAAACTTAGTCCTTTTTAATTTTTTCCTTGTACCATGACACTGGTTTTAATTTTGCCTTCAGATGGAATATATAGTATTGGTTTAGGTTCATACTGTAAAACCTAGGGCTGTCCTCTATATTTCTATTTCCTTTTATTCTTCTTTCTCTTCTTTCTTAAAATGAGAAATGGATTTAGTTCCTCTGAGTTCTTTGTAGTTATTACTATGTATGCTCAGTGACAAAGAAGAAAAAATTTTGGTATTGAATGGAAGCTTTGACTGGGATGTCAGGAAATCTGAGGAACCTTGAAAATGGTTCATGAAAACAGGACGGGAGACATGGAATGTGGCAGCCTGGTGGAGAATGTGGAGAGTACTTACAGTAGTGCCTGTCAATCAATCAATCAATTTATAGATCTTTATTAAGCTCTTATTGATGTGTACACCATGGCTCTGGTCTTGTTTCATGCTTACTACCCCATGGAGCTTCCTCTTCCTTCTTTAACCCTATTTGTTACATTGTGGATGCATCAGAAGAGCCTGGACATAGAACCATGTGTCTATAAGAGCCACCAGCAGACTGAAAGAAGGGGCAGCAGGGACAGCAGCTATTCCCAAAAGTTTGCCTCTTCTGTGCCTTTACCCTCAGATCTGAGAGGAAAGGTTTTAGCATAGAAGCAGCTGAGGGCTCAAGGGAGCAGCCAGACTTTGTCTGTGTAGACTTATGAAAATCTGTTTCCCTCCCTTTATTGCAAAACATTTCTTGTCCAGCAGCCAGATTGGGTTAGCCTTTGCAGAAATTCTTGAGCACAGAACTTTGATTGAACTACGGAAACTCCATAGACAGCTTTTCAGGTGCAGTTGGATCTCTCTCACAGATACTAAGTAAAAGCAGCCTGTTGTAGTAGCTAAAGAACTGACTTGGGAGCAAGGATCATTTAGGTTCAAGTTCTTCTAGGCCATCCTGTCTATATGCAACTTGGGCAAGTAATTTAGCCTCTCTGTGCCCCTGGCTAGTCTCTAAGGCCGATACCAACTTGTATCAATGGAGTGAGTTTTCTATACCAATGGAATCCAATTCAACTCCCCCTCTCATAAGCTCTTGCCCCTTAAAATGTCTCATATAAGCTAGTGTGATGTCTGACCTACATTCTATCTTTTAAGCTGGGTATTTTGAGGTACTTGGGTCAGAGATCCTCAAGTATTCATGGATTTCCTGTACAGGTCCTGAAGCCATCGACGTTTTTGTCTAATTTTATCACCTTGGAAGCTTCTTTGACCCGTCAAAAGTTTGATTTTACTTTGCCTGTTCCCTAAACCTGCTCCTTTCTCCTCAGTCTAAATTCATCTTCAATAGTGTCACCTCTCTGATACCTTCCAGAATAAAATGTGAGAGAGAAAGAATGGTGTAGTGGATAGAGCACTAATCTTGGGGCCAGGCATACCTGGGGTCAAACCCTCAGACTTGTACTAGGTCTTTAACCCTGGGCAAGCCGTATATCTTCTCCCAGCACAGGTTCTCCATCTATAAAATGGGGAATAATCAGAATACTTACTTTATAGGATTGTTAAAAGTATCAAATGAAATGGAATATGTGAAGTGATTTGCGAATTTTAAAACACTATTTAAATGTTAGCCACAATGATTATTATTGAAACCTTGCCTTGGAGTTAGGAAGATGTGGGTTTAACTCCTACATCTGACACTTACTAGTTATGGGACCATGGTCAAGTTGTTGCTGTTTGCTCTTCATCCTTGAGAGGACCAGTGACATCAGGAGGGTGATGTCTTGACTTGCAAGTGAATTGGATTTCAGTGAGAGGGCTGTGCAGTCATCAGCCTCACTCTCTACTTCAGGCTTTGGTGTCCAGTGGCAAGACATAGGTTAGAATGAATAGTGATGAACCATTTCCCCTCCCCACCCCTCGAACCCTGTGGTATCTGCTTAAGGATGTGATTGCTCAGGATGCTGTCCTGCCCATCCCACTCTATACATATGAATCCTTATGAGGGGAGTCAGGAAGATTTGAGTTCAAATCCATTCACACACACACACACACACAAACACTGCTGATTTAGGTTAAATTCCTATTTTTCTTACCTATGTGACTTTGAGAAAGTCAATGAGTTCTTTGGGAATCATTTCCTCATCTATAAAATGAGAGGATCAGACTACGTGACATCTAGGGTCTCTTTCAATCTATGATTCTGGGATGTTAGATAGATGAAGGGACTATGTCTTGTCATGATTTCTAAATTTCCATATTGTAAAGTTTGAATCCATTCAGTGGATAATCTAGAAATCTTATCACATGAAGGGGAAAGGAAAGGAATAAGAATGTAGGACTGTACCCAGAAATGGGCTAAGCTTTTTATAAATATTATCTGGCACATAGTAGGCACTAAATAATTATTTATTGACTGTATCATTTAATCCTCACAGCAGCCCTGGGAGGTAGGTACTGTCATTCCCATTGTACATTTGAAAAAACTAAGACAAATAGAGGCTAAGTGACTTGGTTGTTTTTGTTGTCCAGTTGTTTCAGTGGTGTCCAACATTTCATGACTCCATTCTGGGGGTTTTCTTGGCAAAGATACTGGAGTAATTTGCCATTTCTTTCTCCAGTCCATTTTGCAGATGAGGAAACGGAGGCAAACAGGGTTAAGTAACTTGCCCAGGGTTACACAGCTAGTAAAGGTGGGAGGCTGGATTTGAATGACTCTTTCTGACATCAGGCTCAGCATTCTATCTACTGCACCACCTAGTTAGTATCTAAGATTGGATTTGAACTCAGGTCTTCCTGACTGTAGACCCAGTGCTCCAGCCTCTACAATGCTAAAAATAGAATACATTATTGTATGAATTGGTCAGTAAGCATGGACTTATCTTTACAAAGCAACCACACCCCATTCTTGACTTAATAGATCTGCTTCTCTACACTTGGTTTTTAAAATAAGTTTTGGAGTCTGAGTAACTTTTAAACTACATTTACTACCGTTGCAACACTTTTGTTGAATTCTTTGACTTTAACTTATTTTAAAAGTTCACCTGACAGAAAATGTTCTCCTTTCTTAATGAGAGGTGACATTTGCATGGGGAAGAGATTCTGATTCAGTTCAAGAGCTGCATTCACACAAGGAAGTTGTATCTCCCTTCGGTCCAACCCACTTTCCAGGTGCCACCAATGAGAACAGAATACACGGCTGACAAGCAGAGCTAGAAATTGTCAGTACGGAGCAAGCAGCTCTTAGTGGCACAGATACTGAAAAGGACCATTCCACATATCATGTGTTCGAATGATATTGGGGGAAATTGAATTCATTTAAAGAAAATGATGAGATGGCCTCCGGCCATGGCCATACCCTTACCGCCCTTGTTAAGTCTGCTATACTCAGTGACTTGGCTGATGGGGCATTGATACATGAGTCAGATGCACAGGATTCGAACAAGTGGAGTCCTTAAGACACTAGTTAGCTGGGTAACCACGGACAAATTATTGAACCACTGTCTACCTCAGTTTCCTCAGGTGGATAATGGAGGTGATAATAGCATCTCTCTCCCATGGTTATTGCAATGTTCAGATAAGATATTTATAAAGCACCTAGCACAGTGCCTGACACAGGGTAGGCTTTTCTCTTTTTCTTTCTTCCTCTTAATGTGCATTAAATAAAAAAAAACACACCTCAATGTCCCTCTTTTTTCCCTCTAATTAAACAACAATAGCAACAAAAAAAATCTACCTTTTTTGTAACAAATAATTATAGTTAAGCAAAATAAATCCACTCGTTGGTCATGTCCCAAAATGTATGCCTCGTTCAGCATTTTGGGTTTACTATCCTTCTTTCAGGAGATAGAAGAGTGTGTTTCATCATCTGTCTTGAGGGAATATCTCTGCCTTCCTGGGAGACAGACAATGGACCATGAGGGAAACACTAAATATATCAGGCATTTTCCTGACTCTCCTCACAAAAGCTGTTAGCAGCTGTGTGAGAAAACCAGCAGAGGCCCGATACCACAGCAGGTGGGCTGTCCCTTCATAACCTGATTCCTAGTGGCTTTTTCCCTTTCGGATCTTAAACACAGCCATCTGGCTCTCCCAGAACGATGAAAGGTCAATTTACAAACACCACCATCAAGTAACTCTGGCTTCTTTTTGCTTTGCTCTGTGGCTGCAGGCTTTTTGAAAATGGAAGAATCTGCTTCAAGATGTTAGAGGGTGGTATAGTGAAAAAAAACATCATAGTTAGAAGACCTGAGTTGGAATCCAAACTCCCTAGCTGTAACTCTTACTACCTGACCAAAGGTAGATAGATAACCAAAGAGACACCTGCATAGAGAGCTAAGTATGTCCATAGCTTATATGGATGCTGAGACCAATGATAGAGGTCAGTCCTGTTTATCGCCCTCTTGTCAATGCTAGAAGACCCAATCATAACAGCTGGTGGACTTTGTTCATAGAATTATAGATCTAGAGTGGCAAGGGATTCCAGAGGCTCTCTCCCCTCACTTTAAAGATTAGAAATTGAGACCAAGGGAAACTGACTTACACAAATTTCCATAGGTAGCAAAAGTAACAAATGGCATTTGAACATACATTCTCTGACTCCAGAGATAGTATTTTGTCCTCATGCATTTACTATGTGCCTGTTTTTTTTTCCTGATGCTTCATTGAATGAAACATTTTTTCCCTCTTGAATTGGTATCATCATGCGTATAATATATATGTAATACTTAATGCTACTTATTTCATATAGTTATGAGGATCAATGAGTTCCTGTACATAAAGTACTTTGTAAGCAACAAAAGACTGTAAATGTCAGTTATTGCCATTATTGACTATAGTTGTTTCCTCCCCCCATCTGTGAAGCCCAACTCCACTGATTTTCCCACTGTTTTAGCAGACTTTTCTTAGTTGCTAAATAATTTATTCATCATTAGTCTCAGTACTTCTACAATGTTTTGAGTATTAGTGATTTCTTGTGTGGGTTATTTTCCTGCTGTCAGAGATATGTGGTCTTGAAGATTTCCAGAATTCTCAATATTATCACTGTAGTGATAAGTAACTGGTGATGGCCCTCTCCAGAGTTTTCTAGGCTAGCTCTTGATCGATGGACAATATCAACTGAGACTTTCTCAGTCTTTCCATCTTGGTAGAACTTTCTAGAGACTTTGACTAACCAGGGTCACTTTCATATCATTAAGAGGCACTAAAAACTCTAAGCTAATTAGTCCCAAAGCAAATATAATTGGTATGTTTTCCTATGGGAGGAATGATGCCAGTTCACCTATTAGTTTGAGCACAGTTAGCTAGCAGAGAGCCATAGAGCTATTGCATTTTTGAAAGAGGCAAACTAGCAGGTTGGTCTATAGGTTAGAAAGTAGAATTAAGGACTACCTACATTAGGTGGGAAGGAATAGATAACTGTTTTTACAGAAAAAGTGAATGGATTACAGGAGGTATGAGTAGATGAATACTTAGAAAAAGGCCTAGAATTCTAATTCAAATCATAATCAAGTGGATAGAAAAAAGAAGAAATAGATCATGAACGCAAGGTGGACATTAACAGACAAAGCAGGAATTGACTGCAGGAGTTCTTTTGAAAACTAATTTGTATTGCTATCTGATTTGTATATCAACCACATCTCTTCTCCAAGAACCATCTCAAAATAATAAAGAATTTTTAAAAGAAAAAATAAGAAAAAAGTAATTGAAAGGTATCAATATATCAATCTGGTAATATATGCAAGTGTTCCAATCCCATGGACTCCCTTCTTTTCTGTCCTTTGTTGTTGAAGAGGACAGATGACATTATGAAGGTGATGTCTTGACTTGCAAATGAATTGAATTTAAGTGAGTCAAGGCTATGTAAAGTCATCAGCGTCCCTCTCTCCTCCAGACTCATGGAAGTCCAGTGGCAAGACATAAATCAAGATGACTGGAGATGGCTCAGGATGCAGTGGGTGACCTTGACCTTTCTAAATTATGATCTTGAAGAAGAGGGATACATCTTTTCAGGTCTCTTTTTCTTCTTTCCATTTACATTGTTGTCATTATGTATGTTGTTTCTTAACTCTGTTTACTTCACTTTACATCAGTTCATATAAGTGCTTATCTTTATTTATCCCATTTCTTCATTTCTTGACAACATAGTATATATTCTGTTATATTTAACTATCTCCCTGTGACTCCAAGAAGCTGTAGCATGCACAGCCGACACACTTTTTGGCAGATGAACTAAATCAAATGTAACCAATAGACCTCAAACCAGTTGGTGAATTAGGGGAATGTTTATCATAGGAGTGGGGAACCTGCAGCCTCCTGAGACCACTTGTGGCCCTCCAGTTACTCAAATATGGCCCTTTGAATGAATCCTTAATAAAGAGGATTTGTTCTATGAGGTTTGGATTCGAAGGCATACACTTGAGGACCTAGAGGTCACAGATTCCCCACTTCTGCCCTAGGAAATGCTTTATACTGAGTCACAGAGATCTGAGTTTGAATTCTGTCTCAGACACCAGTTTTGTGGTTGTGGATATCTGCAAAATGGAAATAATAGCAGTCACCTGCCAGGATTGTCATGGGGATCAAATTCAAATATACTTGTAAAGTACTTTGCAAACCTTCAGGTCCTGTGTGAATACTAGCTAGCATTATTCTTCTGACAGGTGGTGAGTAGAAAGCCTGTTGCCATGGCTTCCAGCATTTGCTTATACTTATTTAGCATCTTTTCTCTAGTATACCCTGATTTACGCCTATCTTTGCAGACTAAGGAGGTTTCCACAGCCATTATACACTGTTGCTCCTAACTCTTAGGTTTGCTTTTCAAATGCCTGGAGACAATCACATCTGTGAGGATCCATTCCTTGATCTCAGGTTTTCCTGAACTTTCTTCATTTTGATTTCATCTTATTCATTACATTAAAATTGTTTTTAGTGTGGTCTCCAAAAATTTCTTACTGCCAAAGAAAAATTATTTGACCTTTAAAATCTGAAGGGTAAAATATGTAATATCTTATTTAAAGAACCAAGTAGATAGATGTTCTGTAAGAACTCTTCTATCTTTAAACTTTAACGATTTAAAATGTATCTAGAAGCTTTTTGATGAATATGTCCACCATATATAACTACACATATGTTTATATATGTATATCTTACGTATTATGCATATACGTTTGTATGTGTGTGTTATCTAGATGAATTCATGTGATGAAGTCATCATGAATTATTTGTGGGTGCTGCTTTCTTATGTTGAAATCAGCCAGAAAGCATTTATTAAGCTCTTACTATGTGCTAGCCACTGTGCTAAAACTTGAGAATACAAAAAAAAGCAAAAGAAAAGCCCTTTCTTAAGGAGTTGACAGTCTAACAAGGGAACCAATGCGCAAACAACTATAGTCAGTGGGGGAAATAATGTATAAACAACTATAAAAACATGGTATGTAAAAGATAAATTACAGATAATGAACAGAGAAAAGGCATTGACATTAAGGAGGATCAGAAAAGACTTTTTGTAGAAGGTAGGATTTTAGATGAGACTTAATGGTAGCCAGGAAATCAGGAAGGTGGAGATGAGGAAGTAGAGAGGTATATGAATGGGAGACAGAGAAAATGTCTGGAACCAGACATGGAGTATCTTTTGTGAGGAACAACGAGGAGGCCAGCAACACTGGACCAGAGAGTATGGGGGCAGGGAGAGGAAAGCTCTAAGAAGACTGAAAAAGTAAGGAAGAGACCAGGTTGTGAAGGACTTTGAATGCCAAAGGATTTCGTATTTAATCTTGGAGGTGAGAGAGAGCCACTGAAGTTTGTTAAGTCAGGGGTGACATAATTAGTCCTTCACTTTAGGAAGATCACTTTAATAACTGAATTGAGGATGAACTAGAGTGGAAAGAAAATTGAGGTGAGGGGATCAATTACCAGGCAATTACCTATAGTCCAGGTATGAGGTGATAAGTGGTGGTGCCAGTGTGGTACAGGCTCTTTTTATTTTCCCCTTTTTAGAGGAGAGAAGGGGACACATGCAAGAGATTTTACAAAGTTAAATTGACTCATCTTAGCAAATGTTTGGATATGGAGTTGAGAGACTTTGAAGAGTGGAGAATAATATGGAGGATGGGAACCTGGGTAACCAGGAGCATAGTGGTACTTAATGACAATAAAGAAGTTATGGAGAGGGGAAGGTTTAGGAGGAAAGATAATGAATGAGTTCAGTTTCGAATATATTAAATTTAAGATGTCTATTTTGACATCTAGTTTGAGATGTGCAATAGACATTTGGAGATGTGAGTTTTGGGATCAGTAGGGAAGTTAAGACTAAATAAATAGATTTCAGAATTATCTGGATAGAGATGATAGTTGAATTGATTGGTACTAATGAGATCACCAAATGATGTAGTATAGAGGGAGAAGAGAACACCCAGTACTCTGGAGATACCCATCATGAGCCAGCATGAACAAAATGCAAATCTAGGAAAGGAGATTAAGAAGGAGTGGTCAGATAGGTATGAGGAAAACCAGAAGAGACTCTTGTCAAGAAAACCTAGAGGGAAGAGAGTATTAAGAAGAACAGGGTGATGAACAGTCTGAGTCTTCAGAGAGGTCAAGAAAGTTGAGGAATGAGAAAGGTCCATTCAGTTTAGAAACTGATAGATCACTGGTAACATTGGAAGGCAATTTCAGGGATTTTTCTTTAGGATATTTTGGTGCCCTCATGGGTAAGTGTTACAATATGTTCTATAATATGATCAATACTTGAAAGGTTAGCCAATGACTCAATAAATCTAGATGTTGGTACAATGTTAAGTCACATAAATATCATCTCTAGAACAAGTTAGATGATTTACCAAAAGCAATAAGTATGCTTATTGGTCTTCTTTGAAATAATTATTTGACATTTTCTGTACTGAGTCTGTTGGAAGAAAGGTGACTAATGAAGTATTTATGTTGAAAGATAAATATGACTTTTAAGGATGTGACTGTCTCAAATTTCTCAGCAATAGAGCCAAAATAGATCTGTGATTCATTTCCTTTGCTGTCTACCCAAACAACTCCCCAAATGGAGAATTGTATTTCTAAAGGCCAGTGCTGTCTGGATATCTTGTTCTGTGATCCTTTTAAGGAGCTCTCTGGAGTTAGTAGTACCTCTAAGGGTACCTCAGAAATGAATACAAGTGAGTCATGGAGTGAATCAAGATTCTTTGATATTTGCAATTCAATTTCACTTAATATATTTCTTCATTCTTCACTGTCCTAAGTTTTCAATCCGAGATTCTATTTATGAAAAGGACAAATTGCCTATTCCTTTGTGTCATTCTGTGTCCTTTGCTCCTAAAATTCTTGGCTCAAAATCAATCTCCTTTTAAGAAGTCTTCTTTGATTATCCCTAAAGCATTTATTTGAATATTTCTTTGCCTACAAGTTTGTGGCATTCTAAGACCCTATCCATAGCGATTATAAGTAAGTACTGCTTTATTCTCTGGAATAGAGTTATTTTTGCTCCCCCACCAAAAAATTCATCAAAGGTCCTATTCCTTTTTGCTATTTGCAACTCAAAGATGGGAGTGGCTCCCAAATTAACCTGGAGATCAAGATGTTTGGAGGATAGAATTTTCATATTTGATGTGAAAAAAAATAAAACAAGACCCCTGACAGAGCACTTAGCAAGAGATCCCTTGTTTTGATCTCTTTCTTGCTCTATAAGAAAGTGTCACTTGTATTTTCAAATACACTGGAGCCTCAGAGCAAATTCATGTGACATGGAAATCACATGTAAATAAATTGTTTCCTAGAGCTTTGAAGTCTCTCTCACTGATCGAGTGCTTGTAATGGAAAGAACACTGAATTTAGAATTATAAGCTGGACTTACACTGAACCCTGGGCAATTCACTTTCTCTCCGTAAGCCTCAATTTCCTTATACGTAAAATAAACACAGTAACAATTACATTGTCTACTCATAAAATTATTGTGAAACTCATGTGAGACTCAATAAGACGCTGCATATAAATTACCTTGTAGTCACAGTATCATATAAAAGGAAGCTATTTGCATTTGTCCTCTTAGATTTCCTTCAGCTTTTAGGTTCCGAAGCCTTGCAAAAGTCAATTGGATAGAAATTCTGATTGTACCTTTATCCCTTCTTTCTGTTTTCTCTCATAATATCATTCTTCTTTTTTTGACATTTGGACCTATTCGTATGACCTCCAGAGCATTCTAGAAAAATTCAGAAAACCCTAGGAGATAAAGTGCAACATTTCTATTCCTGGTCTAATTAGCAAAGAAGTTATTTAGCCCAGTTTTCTTCCCTTTGGTTCCTTTATATTCTTATGTTTGCATGAATATACTTGGTCTTTTTTAATGCTCTCCCCTCAAACTTTATACTTCTGGCAGTGAAGGTCATACCCTTTAATGGAAAGTAACTTCAGTGATCCTCACTACTGGAATGCAAGCTTTGAACTAGAATAAAAAGGAAGTAGGATAGTCAATGGGAGAGATAGGAGAGGGGGAGTCTGTGGGGGGAAGGGTGTGTGAGTGTGTGTGTGTGTGTGTGTGTGTGTGTGTGTGTATGTGTGTGTGTGATGATTATTCATCTTTCCTCCTTGGTTTTGTACTTGGTCTTTTTGGAATAAATTGCTTTAGAACTTACTTCCTAATGCTGCCTTACTTTGATAAAAGCATTACAATATGCATGACCAGACTTCTACTTTTCCAGTTAGTTGTTCAGGCATGTAGTGCATAATATATTTTCATTAAAAACTCTACTGTTGGGGCTTAAAGCAGAAAAATGATAGAAATGCACTGTATTCATGGGAGCTATTAAAAAAAAAAACCTCACCCCCATCTCTTTTCAAGTGTTAAGATGCAAATGTTTCCTTCAACAGAGGAAAACAAGAAACATAGCTATTTATCTGTTTATACTTGTAGATGATTCCAAATTTCACAGCACTACATTTCCAAAAACAAAACAAAACAAAACAAAAAACCAGACCCCCAAAACAAATTAAAAAACTCAACCATATCAAAAGGTGCCATTACAAGATGTGTAAGAAGCTCATAGACTCTTTTTTTAATGAAAGAGGAATGAAAGACCCCTCATGTTTCCATGGTTCTTTGGAGTCCATTATCATATATTTGAGTTCATCGAAAGCAAAAAGAAACACTTGAATCAAGGGGGAATACACACATTTCAAAAGGCACCATTAACTGTTTCAGGAATTTTGTGGTATTATTTAATTTCTATTGTGTCTAGTTCATAACCATTTTTCTACTTATTCACAGATAATACATTTCCCTATAAAAGTAGCTAAAATGTTCTTGTTCTATGCTACTTTTTTAGAATGGGGGAAACTCTGTTTGCAGGTCACAGAAAAGGGGACCCAGGTCGGAGGAAATTAGAACTGTATGCAATCTTCTCACAAAGAATCAATAAAATAAATTAAAACCTTATTATGGTTGGGAAAAGTATAATTAATCTCAGTAATATATTTAAAAGGTATATTTCCTAATTCTCTGTGGGAAACAATAATTAGAGGACAGTAAATGTCTGAAAGTGACAGGAACAGAAGTAACTTTCTCAGTCTTCAACCTGGTCTCACAACTTAGTGAAATGCTCCAATTCAAAAGCAGAAGTGAATGTTCATGGTGTCTCATGATCTCTGCCAAACTGGGCCTAACACGTAGCATTATTTTGCGTTTTCTGAAACTATTTCCATTCTAGGAATAGCCATTCCAGCTTCAAGTACTAATAATAGTTATAACATTCCTGCCTAGACAGTGGACTCATATTAGCCTATGGAGGGATGGCTTCATAGAAGGGCAAGAATGAAAGAATTCATGTTCTGCTCCCCCACCTCCATCAATGACTTTCCTGTGTGTGATTAATGAGCTTAGAAACAAATCACATAGCTTGGGTATTTTCTTCAGGGCTACATATGGACAACGCTGTTACTTTTATTTTTTCACATTTATTAATTTTATATATATATATATATGTTTGTTCCTTGTTCTCGAAGAAGACCAAGATGATGACATGACTTGCGGTTGGACTTTGATTTGAGGGAAGGAGGGAGGTACTGTGCAAGGTCACCAGCCTCACTTTTTCTTTCAGAGACATCTGGGTCCAGTAGCCATATATCCATCAGGATGAATGAAGATGGCCCAGAATACAATAGTTTAAAAAGGCTAAGGTCTTTTCAGGTTCAGGTAAAGGGAGAGGAGAAGAGAGGAAAGGACAGGAGAGAAGAGGAGAGGAGAGAAGAGGAGAGAACAGGAGAGGAGAGGAAAGGACAGGAGAGGACAGAAGAGGAGAGAAGAGGAGAGGAGAAGAGAGGAGACAAGAGGAGAGGATAGGAGAGGAGAGGAAGGGCAAGGAGAGGAGGAGCTGAGCTGCCCAACTGGAACTGGCCAACTGGGATTTCATTCAGGCAGCTCAGACTACTCACATATTATATATGGCATGGCAAGATTTGTATAAATTGCTGCTGAATGAAACAGAACCAAGGAAATAATCTACACAGTGGAAATGGAAAGAGCAACAGTAAAACAATAGAAATGGAATCCGAGGAGATGATAATGACTGAGTTTGGTTTTCAAGAAGAAAAGGCACTTCTCTTCCCTTCTTTTTTTTCTTTCAGAGGTGGAAGACAATGATCCTACAGCATAGAATATAATGCTGGACTTCAATTGTTTGTTGCTTAGTTTAAATGAACTCTTTCTTCTTTTTGTTTCCTTTTATCATTAGGTATGACTTTCTGGGAGGAAGGAAGGATATAAAGGAGATGGTGAAAAAACCAAAAGATAATCAATACATTTTTCAAAATAAGAAGACAAATTGCAAAAAAAAAAAAAAAATAAAGCCCCAGGAAAAAAATCTGAAAAGAAGGGCATTTCTGAATGAATTTGCAATGTCTGTTTTTAGGAGATAAACACATACACACACACATTCATATCTGCACACATATAGTACTTTTCAAATCAACTTATAACCATGCTATCAGGGGGCAGGTAGGTGACGCAGTGCCTACAGCACTGGAATTGGAGTCAAGAAGACCCGGGTTTGAATCCTACCTCAGCCATTCACTAGCTATGTGATCTTGGGCAAGTAAGTCACTTAACCTCTCTCAGTCTCATTTTCCATATCTATAAAATGAAGATGATAATGGCTCTTATTTCATAGGATTATTGAGAGAATCAAATGAGATAATATATGTAAAGTGTGTTGTAAGCCTCCATAAATGCTAGCGATTATTTTTTTATTTGTTGTGTAGTTCTTTCCGACTCTTCACAATCCTGTAGACCATAGTCAGTTCTGTCCATGGAGTTTTCTTGGCAAAGATACTGGAGTGTGCAATGTTAATGTAAGGTTAATGGTGGATAGGGGGAAGAATTAAAGATTTTTCCTGCCCATTAATAGGCTTCTATATCTTTTGTTAATTTCTATTGAGGCACTGGGTCAGAGGGTGGTGCCCTCAGGCCCTGAAAAGTGTATAAATAATTTGGGGTGAGGTTTTACTTGGGGCTTACTCATTGGAAGCATTTGTTTGGTCAGCCAATACTCTGAGTATCTGTTAAGGAGCCCCCAGCTTTGAAAACTCAGATGTTGGTGCTTCTCTCTCTGGTAACTATGTATGCATGTATGTAATAATCAGACAGCTGGATCTGTCTATTGATCTGTGATGTATGTATTGCTTATGGTTAGAGAGTTGGAAGCCCATTCTGTTGAGCTTTATTTCTCTGTTTGTATTTTCTTTGAAATTCAGGATGCTGACTTTTGCCACTGAACTAAATGAATGATTTATGTGCTTGATTAAAGTAGATTGTTGACCCCCTCAAAAGTTGCTTCCCTTTGAGAAAAGAAGATCTAAGAATCTATACAGCAGGCCCTCCTGTGTATGTCAGGGTCCTTGCTGTTACAGAGTTTGCCATTTACTTCTCCAGTGGATAAAGGCAAACAAAGGTTAAATGACTTTCCTAGGATCTCACACTGAGTGTCTGAGACTTGATTTAAACTAGAGTGTTTCTGACTCCAGGCCCAGGGCTCCATCCACTGAGGCATCTAACTGCTTCATTCTTTTTATAGTCTCTCAATGTCTCCCTCCATATTAGGGAGTGGTATAGATTCTTGTCCATATTTTACTGATAAAGACTTGAAATAGGATGACTCTGTCATTTTCCCGTGGCTAGTGAGTCAGAAATAGATCTCAGTTTTCCTGAATTCTAAGTCAGTGTTCCCCCAGACTAGAATAGGATGCCTAAAGGGAAATTTCTGAAAATTAAAAAATTAGAATTGGTGTCTTTAGGTACCCACCTAAGGTGCCTCTGGACATGTACTCTTTTTTAATCAGCTCAGCATCACAGCAGTTGGAGGATTATGAGTTTTCAAGGTTGAAACGCTTTGTATTCTCAGACTGACATTCCTTCCAAGTACGCCCCTAGCATTATGCTGCCTTCCCACTCCCAGTTCTAGAAGAGCTTCGTGGGAAGCTTCCAGGACACAGTTTATTTGCACTTAAATAAGCCCAGCAAAAGAACACAGCAGTCAAGGTGCATGAAACATAGATATTCCTTATAATATAAACTGAATGTGTTCTTTCTCTGAAATGCCATCTTCCCCAAGTATATCCATATGTCACCAAAATGGTAACCCTGCCTCTCCATATGTTTTGGTAGGGCCTTGAGCATCTGATTTGCAGCATGGCCAGGGAGCTCATCCAACATGGTGGGGAGAGGGGAACGCAGGTGAGAAATATCGAAAATGAAACAGAGAAAACTACATATGCATGCAGAAAGCTTTTCAAGTCTTAGAGGGCTCTTTCAGTGTGAGCCATGGCAGATTAGTTCACCAACTTTAAACTGTGATTTTTCATTTGGAGTCAGTTCATGTAGTGTGGGAGGGTAGAACACAGATGAGTACTTTCAAGGGTGGATCAGGCCAAGAGGATCAGCTGGTTAGCCAAGAAAGATTCAGGAAAACAAGGAGATTCAGTGGTGCTCAGAATAGATGTGGAGGAGGCTGTAAGCAACAGAATTATGCTTTGTTTATTTAAGAACTGCTGGGACGTAACCATTTTTCAAGGTCATATCACACATCCACTAGCCTCTGCTTACCACATCCAGGTAGGCATACACGTTTTACTGAACTACATGTAGAAAACCCAATATAAAATGAGACTGCCAAAGCAGAATTCGCAGGTAACAGGAATCATTTGTGAATGTTGGGGAGGAGATAAACTCTGAATGAGAAAGAACAGCCCAACAAATAGGTATTCCTGCAGAGATTTTGAAACAAACAAAAAATGAACGACATAAAGAAAGCATTTACAGGCAACACTCTAGATTTTCATTTTCTGCACAATAATTGAAACAATCAAAGTAAAATGAATTTGATACCAAATACACTCTAGTTAATAAGGCAGGAAAAGATAGAAGCATTCTGCAATAAGAGATAAAACACATTTCTTTTCTGGTTTTCCCTTAGTTACTACCAATGATGGAATAAATGAGCCGTCCTTTCAGTCGTTCAGTTAACCTCATTATGTTTATTTTTTCTAGACTCTCAGTATCTTGTTCTCAGGAGTCTTTTGTTACTTTTGTAACTCCTGACTCAAAGTCAAGTGGTGTGGGAGTTACACTTAAAATATACTTTAAGCACACATCTATTTTTCACACTACTTGATTTTTTTCCCCATACTTTCTCCTTTATTTCTCCCTGTCTTCATTCACCCTTTATTTTTTCTTTCCATCCCATCCTCCCCTGTCCCCCTTCTTTTAATCCCTTCTTCTCACTGTCTTCTCCCTTTTCACTCTCTCTATTCCTTCCTATCTCACTTTCTTGCTCCTTTCTTCTCTCTTTGCCTTTTTCTTTTCCTTCCTCTCTCTCTCTCTTTGCCTTTCCTTCCTTTCTTCCTGCCTCCTTTCCTTTTCTCTCTCTCTCTCTCCCCCTCTGCATTCATTCTATCCCTCCCATCCTCTTCATTTTTCTTCCTCTCTCATCAATTCATTATTGGGTCATGAAACCTCCCAAAAAACCCATCATGCTTTTTCTTAACAAAGGAAAAGCAAAAAATTTGTGTCTTTCATTCTTAAATCACCCTCCTCTCCCCTCTACTGTGATGGGCATTTCCAGATCCTTCCACCTTATACTCTCTGAAAGTCAACATTTATCTCACAGAAGAACAAGCACCCTCTGGTTGATTTCTGGCAACTGCTATATTAGAATAAATTGACTATTTTTATTTTTATAGAAAATCCATTTTTATGGGATAACATTGACCCTGGCACATTCTATGAAAACAGGATTTTGTTGTATTTATATAACTGTCTGCTGTAGAAAATGTAAGATCCATGTGATATGGGGGGATCGACAACTCCGATTTCTGGGAACTTATCCCTGGAATTGTAGAAAAATGAATGTATGGCTTTAAACCTTCCATTGCTTGACTATTCAATTCTGTGGCTGCTACTTCTATCAGTGTTATGCTCTGTAGGCTATACCCAAGGAGGTGATGAATTACTTATTGTTTTGAGGACATCTTTCTCAGTGATTGCACCTTAGGTATCATATCAGGAATGAAAGAATAGGAGGCAGAGGTCTTTCTCTCTCATGGGTGTGCTGTGGATTTTTTGATCTTGGGCAAGTCATTTAGTTTCTGTGTATCAGTTTGCAATATATAAAATGGAGATAATAGGATGTGTTCTCCCCTCTTCCCAAGAGTTTTGTGGGGATAACTGTGAGTACATTGAGTTGTTTGGAAGAAATAAAGCAAAAGTATCATGATTTCTACAATGTGATAAAAGCTTTAGCAGTTTATAAACAAACACAAAAAAATCCTGAGATGCCAGATTCTTCTTTTCCAACACTCAAATTAAGAGCGCATTTACCATTTTTTTCTCCCCTTTCTCACTGAGAGGATTGAATATATACATATAGACGTGTATACACATATACATGCACATAAACATCTATATGGATATACATATTATTAAAGAATAGAAATCTGTGGGATTCCACTCTGTTGAAAGACTTACTCCATCAAGTTGGCTCCTTGCAGTTATTTTCCTTTCATTCAGTGCTCCTAATGAACATTAATTAGAAAGTCAGATCTTAAGTCCTACATAAGTAAGATGAAAATGTCATCCATTACACATCATAGTTCCATTCTCTCATGTACTGACATATTTTTTAACCTGGTGGATCCATTCTCTCCAGATTTCTAGCCATGGAACTTTCTCAAGCTATTATTGACCTTTTTTTTCTGATCCTTTCGTATTCCTTTTTCAAAATGTTAGAACTCACATAGACTTTGCTCTCTTGTGTGGTTAAAGATATTAACATAAACATGTATTAATTATGGAACAATTAATATATAATTTAGAGAAGGAGAAAATCCAGTATATATTGAGAATAGTTAATTCAATTACTGAGGTAATGTGCATTTGGACAGCCAATGGCATTGTAATATTGTATGCCCTCATTCTGAAGAATGTAATCCCCCTGCAGAAACATTTATAAGTAGGAGATATAAGTGCAGATGTGTCCTCTAATGGATGTTATGGCACAGTACTATCTGTCTGTTTCTACAGAAGCTGTGACTTAGGACTACAGTAAAACAAGTTTATGAGACCTGCAGGCGAGCTCAGTGGCAAGATTACAGTCAAATCTAGGGATATATTACTAGGATGTGGACACACATGAAAAATAACAATTGCAAAACAGCATTAGGAAGTGGCTGAAACATTCCCTCCTGACACACTCTGGACAATCCATCTGCAGAATGTTTTTACTGGACCAGCTATCTGCATCCAGGTAGAGATAGCGTTATGAGTGGACAGGTGCAGTACAGTGGTGATTGGGTCCAAAATGCTTTGCTTTCATTAACAGTGCTAATTGCCAACTGTGGAGATCCTATTTTATCAAGCAATTGTTCACAAAGGTCTCCCAGGTCTCTTTTGAAACTGGTATGTTAATTTTTGGCAGAATATGTCCTCTGTGATAGCCAAGTTCTAAAATGTGACCATGCAGTGCAGTCATTTGAAGGTACTTTGCACAATGAATGTAGTTTGGCTGAGTGCACAAGAATCTCTGGCCAGGTGGAATTATAAAGGCTGCTCTTTTAGTTTATATGGTCTTATTTTTACAGAAGAGCCACAGAGCACCTGCTTTCTTTGTTGTTCTTTTAGGAAATGTGCTTGACTTAATAGGAGTGTATCCATTTTTATGGCAGTACAGAACATCCCATTAAAATAACAATTCACTAAGATCGAGCCTACTTCCCCTTTTCACAGAGGCACAGCACCGTACCTGGAATGCTCCTTAAAGAGTCTCAGTCTAATCTTTCTTCATTTTTTGGAAAATCAAGTTAAAAGTCCTTGAGTGGTAAACTTATTCTCAAGTTAAGAATGAAAGAAAGTTCAACATTAAACTTGCTACAAGTTTGGCATTGTGGATAAAGTGACAAAGTTAGAGTCAGGAAGACTTTGATTTTTAGTCTACCTCAGGCACTTATTGGTTCATTGATCTTGAGCAAATCAATTAGACTCTCTGAGTCTGAATTCACTCATCTGTAAAATGGGGATACTCATACCAACTGCCTCAAAGGGTTGATTTGAGAATGATATAAGACAATTGTATGGAGAGGGTTTTGCACCCTCTGTTAGGGGTGGGAAACCTGTAGCCTCAAGGCAACATATGGCCCTCTTGGTTCTTAAATGTGGTCCTTTGAAATTGTCACTTGAGGAACTAGAGAGCCACATGTGGCCTTAAGCCCACAGGTTCTCCACCCCTGGATTAGAACATGATGATGACTTCTTCAAAGCCAACGTCAATCATACTATAATGACCCTCTCCAACCTCCTACAATTCCCTAGCAGTTTTGCTTGTTCCCTTCCATTCCATTTTCATTCCATTCTATCTTACCTCCATCATATGGTCCCTTGGCTAAGCTACACACTTCAAAGTATCTTCGGTACTTCCTTTTGCACTTGATGGTTCCCTACTGCTTACAAACACACTCATGCTTCTCCTTTCCTCAAAAATGTTGCACTTGATCCATCTATCCCCACCAGCTAATATCCTACATGTCACCTTCCTTTCATAGTTAAACTCTTAGAGAGGTCCATTTATAACTGATACCTCCACTCCCTTTACTAATTCCTCTTCTTAACTCTTTGAAGAATGGTTTTATCATTCAACTGAAACTACTCTCTCCAAAGTCACCAATGATACCTTAATTGCCCAAATTAATGGACTTTTCTCAATCCTCATTCTTCATGACCTCTCTGCAGCCTCTGGCACTCTCAATCTCTTCTTTATACTCTGTTCTCTTTAGTTTTTCATGACACCGCTCTCTTCTGGCTCTCCTCCTACTTGCATGGTATCTCCTTCTTTGTCTCCTTTGGATCTTTATCCAGGTCATACCTGCCATCTGCAGTTCTCTACTAAGACACTATTCTGGGCCCTTTCTCTTTTCTATGTCATTCAATGACCTCACCAAGTCTTGTGGATTTCATGATCATATCTATGCAGAGGATTCTCATATCTATTTTTGTCATCCCTCTTGACCTCCAGCCTCTCATCTCCAATGGATTAGTGGACATTTCAAGCTGGATATCTAAAACTGAACTCATTATCTTTTCTCCAAAACCTTTCCTTCTTCCAAACTTCCCAATTACTGTTGAGGCTATCATTATGTTGCCAATCACAGGGTGTAATCCTTCTCTTTTCTTACACTGGCACTGCCCTGGTACAGACCCTTATTCCCAATGTCATTATTGCAATAGTGTTCTTATTCATCTCCCTGACTAGTCTTTACCCAGTTGAGCCCACCTTCAACTGAACTGCCAACATGGTCTTCCTAAGGGACAGGTCTAATCATGTTATGTCACCATCTCCCAACTCAATGAACTTCAGTAGCAACTCATTACCACAAGATCAAATATAAAATCTCCTCTATTTAGATTTAACATCCCTTCACAACTTACTCCTTTCTATTTCTTTAGCCTTCCACCTATTCCATGATTCAGTGATCCTCACCTTCCTTCTGTTCTTTGAACACCACATTCCTTCTCCTGACTGTATGCTCTTACTGTTTTCCCAGGTCTGAAAGATCATCCTTATCTCTAACTCTTGACTTCCTTGATTTTCTTCAGGCATCAACTAAAATTTCACCTTTTGTGAGTTTTTCCTTGTCCTCCTCCTCAAAGTCAGTATCTTCTTCTTTAAGATTACTTCCCATCTTCTGTGTATATATCTTGTATATGCCTAGCTATTTATTTGCATGTGAGCTCACTGCAAGCTGGGACTTTGTTTTTGTCTTTATATCCCTATTGCTTGACACATAAGTACTCGATAAATCTTTGTTCATTTGACTAATTCTCTTTTACATGCCTATACTTCCCTAGTCCCAGAGACTAAGGGAAGAGCAAAGAATCTTTAGTCATGCATGTCCTTTTGTGAGGGACTGGATGATATGTGTCCTATTGTAAGTGACTAAGGTGTAGACCCCTTCTCACCCATGCCTCATGACATGGCCCACTCATATAATTATCAAACTCTTACAAAATAGACTTGTGATGAATCTGAGACACAAGGGAGAATAATTTTTAATTTATTCCCAAGAAAAATAGTTAAAAAAATTGAAGATCCAGCTGTAAGCCATCTATTTCATAGCAACATCCATCTATGTAATGGAAAAGAAGGCTAGATGAGAATTGGTTCTGAAAGCCATACACTATATATTAATCTTACAATTTAAACTTGCATAACATAGCTAGACAGAAGAGCTGAATATACTCTATAATAAACTTTCAAAAAAAGATACAGGCATCAATGTGCGTAGCTCAAAAAAAAAACCAACCACAACAACACACTACTGCTAAATGGCCAGTGCTGGTAAGAGAAATGCATAGAATGAAGTTTTTTTAATAGTATTTTCCAGGAAAACAAGTTTTCTCAGAGTCATTTGTGGAAATACATCTGGCTGGAGTAGGGCGAAGAGGCAGGAGAATATTACATTTTGGTCCTGAGACTCGCTTGTACTGAAAACTAATAGTAAATGTGAGAATCTCAAATGTGAGAAAGCATAATTGTAGGAAAGTCATAACAAAACTTTGCTATAAAGTGGCATCTAGTATAGAAGAGAGATTGGCAAAAATGACAAAGGAAAATGAGAACCATGCCATTATCAGTGCATATTCACACATTGTTTTCCTTCTTGCAGTCTCTGTTATGGCTCTTTGATGAACCCTGGATATGTTTGGGACAGGAAGTTCTGCAACGTGCGTTTATGGCCACTTACTTCACAGACATAGAGAGAGGGGAGTGGTAATAAATAAAGATGAAATTTCACCCTACTGTAGAGTACTACAAAATTAGGTGCTATAATAGGTTAAGTGAGTCAATGCTAAATCAATACAAAAATAGATGATTTGGGTTCACAGGCTGGTCAGCCAAGTTTATTTCCAAAGCATAGTGCTACCCACAAAGAAAGCAATTAATGCACTCACCATATCAGGATTATACTTTTATGGGCAAAAGGGAACACTCAAAATATATTCCCTGGGCCACTGTGGTCATCAAACAGATGCCATTACCTTTTCTTAAGGCCAGATGCTATCCTTATTCCAGTTGTGCTGTACGACGAGCAAAGATTAGATTCTCATCATTGAACTGTAGAAAAGACACCAAACCCTATTTAGATCATTGTAAATTTTCCCATAGTGCAATGAAAGAATGAAAACCTGGCTCCAAATTCTTTAGTCAATAACACTGTTATTTTGTGCTGTTAGGATGCATCCATTTTTTGCAGGTCTAATGTTTCACAGTTTCCTGCTATGGCTTAATTTTGCTCCATTTTTGAGTCATCTTCAGAGTAGATTTTGGATTTGGCCTAAAAGCCTGAGGAGACACAAAATTGAATGTTTTATATTTGGAAAATAGTGAACAAATAGCACTACAAGGACATAGTCTTATATTTAAGCTGGTAGAATAGTAAACTTCCAAGTGCCTTTTCAGTTGTTCTATAATGCACAATCATCTTTTAGGAAAAAAAATTTGTTGATAAAATCAATGTCAGCACTCATAATATTCTACAAGAGAGAGTAGACATGCATAATACAACTGCAGCATGTTGCGGGGTAATGAGATATTTTTTATGTTTTGGTCACAAGAACTTCCACAACCCATATTACTTGAAAAGTTGGAAAGGTTTTGGGGTGGTAAGAATATTAACTGCTTAATTCTAATTTCTTATCTTTTATTTTAAGTAGATGTCTTTTTTGCAGTGCTATAATATATAACCAATTTTGATTGGTCTGGGGAGCTTCAGAGTAAAATATAGAGATTCATGAACATTGATTGAATAGGTGGTAAATTTAAATTGAGTCTAAGAATTTAGACACGTGGCAGGAAAGTGCTACAAAGTTAAATCACTAAAGTAGAATTCTTGAATGTCATAGATTTTTCAAACAGAAGAGGAATAATGTTTCCCTTTCATTGTTTTGTGAAGCAGTTGCATAGCATTATATTAAACATGAGATACTAAATCCACTCAAGGAACCAAAAAAATGGTTGCATATGTGGTACATGGGATTTTAGTGATCTTCTGAATGTCTACTTCTTGGTTCAATTAGAAAACTGAATAAGTCATTCCAAACCTCACTTATAACCCCTGTAACACCAATGCAATACCTATACCAGTCACTAGGAATATGTATGTGTATTTCCAGAGTAAATTTGCAAAATATAAATAACTCTCTTCCTCAAAGAGAAAACCAAAATATTTATTCAGATACCAGAAAGCCATTTCCACCATGGTAACAAAGTTTATACACATCACCAATCCACAGACCTCCAATATCCCCAAGCTTTCCCTCTATTAGGCCTCCCCACAAACAAACTCCCTTAGACAAAATTCTTCCCTCTCCCACTCATGCTAGCTGCTCTGCCTCACTTTCACTTCCTGCTCTACCCCTTGGCAAGCTCCTCCCATCACGGGCTCCATGTGACTCAACCTGTCGAAAATTCCTTCCACTGATGTTTGTCAAGTCTTGTCTATAATTACTTTTCTAGACTTACCTGAGATTCTGAGAAATTAAAAGATGTGTTAATGGTTACACAGTTAATATGTATTGAGGGAAGACTTGAACCCAGTTACTGTAACAGGCTGTCTCTGTTTGGTACAGTATTGCTTTATATTTCTATTGAAATCCCAGTAAGCATCCAACTGGATTATTAACACAAATATATTCTTGAGGAATCATCATAAAGTTGTAACACATCCACCTCAGTAGAATCAGCCAGTTCATCAATGAACATTTATTAAATGCCTACTAAATGGCAGGCACCAGGCTAAGCTCATGGTGACTTTGTGTCCTCAGCTCTATCATTGAGGGAGTCAAATGGAATTCTCCAACTGATTCGATTTTGTTCAATCTATTACTATTATTGTTTTATTTATTTATTTGCAGAATGGGCTTGGTGGCACAGTGCATATGTCTTTTTGGAGCACTAGTCTCACTAAGTTCAAAAAGGCTCATAATCAAGTTGGCTTGTGGGATCTTTGGCCACAGTAACTATTAAAGCCCATCTACCAAGAGAGAAGACGTGGTGCAATCTGGATCAGTGAAAAGATTATTCACACTGACAAAAATCCTAGTTTCTTTAATAACTGAAGAAGCAAACACAGTTTGGTTGAGTTATATAACTAATCTAAAAACTGAATAAACTGAAAAATGGTCCTTTGATAAGCCATTTCAACTCTACAGAGTAGAATTCTTTATTTCTCAAAAGGCCTTTGGGCCAATGGTCTCTAAACTTTTTGATCACATATTCCTATTAGAAAATGTTTGAACATGCTTCTCCAATATATTTATATTTACTTATTTGTAAATTATATATTTCTTACAGTACTACTACTAATTGTTAACATTATAAAAATTATACACAAAATAGAATCTAAAAAAAGAATGAGATACAGATGAAATAATATTTGAACTTAGAGTCAATAGAGAGCTATTGGAGTTTATAGAGTAGGAGAGGAGAATGGCTAAACCTTAGTTTTAGGAAAATTGCTTTAGCAACTATATGGAGAATGGATTGAATGAAGATACTTTTATAATATTTCCAGTGAAGTATGGTAAGGGCCTGACCTACAGCAGTGACTAGTGAGTAGAGGGAAGGGGAGATTGAAGACATGTGGAAGTAGAAGGACAAGACTTGGAAACCAAAGGGATATAGAGGATGGGGGTGGGCAACTAGGTAGAGCAGTGGATAGAGCACTAGGTCTGATCTGACCTTAGACATACTTTGCTGTGTGACCTTGGGAAATTCACTTAGCCCTGCTTTTCTCAGTTCCTTATCTGTAAAATGAGTAGAGAAGGAAGTGGCAAACTATTTAGTGTCTTTACCAAAAAAACTCACAGACAGTTGGACATGAGAAGTAGCTAGATTATGACTACCCTGACAGAGCAATGCATGGTGTAGATGGAGGAGGGTTGGTACATTGTGCATTGGGAAGGAGGGGTTGAAGAGGGAAGATTTGGGTGGATGAGATTAGGTGGGGCCAGTTTGGAGACAAACTTCACAACTGATATCACAGGGGAGGGTTTAGCGGCCATTTAAGGATGGAGCTTAGCTCAGACATCTCCTCATTTCCCATACTTCTCTGGAACTTCTTTGACTTCTACACCATGTCCCCATATTGAATATCTTCCCCACCCTTTTGTGTGTTGTCCTTCCTCACATCAGATTATGAGCTCCTTGAGGGGAGAGACTGTCTTTTTTCTCCCCCTCCTCATATTCTATCTTCGATATTTTTCCATATTCCATAAGTATATCCATTGCTTAGTAAAGTAAATAGTAGGTGTTTAATAAATGGTTTTTTAAAACTATTTTGTTTCTGATGATGGGATTTGGCCCATCTTCTTACCTACTGGTTGATTACATATTCTTTGAAGTAAGACCACAGTCCCCTCAACTGTTCTAGACAGCCTTAATAAGTTTCTATATAATGATAGCAGATCTCTATAAGTCAACATAATAAGACATGCCAAAGAATGGATTAAGGTGGTAAAGACTGGTGATAAATCCAAGGAATCATTAATATGTGTAACCCCATAAGTAAATCCTCAAAAAATCAGTGTGATGCAGTGTAAAGAATAGCCATTGTGCAGTCAGAAGATTTAGGTTAAAAATGTGTCACTTATGTTTATTTCCTGTGTGATCTTGGACAAGGGTCTTAATTTTCCTGGATGTCATTTCCTCATCTTTAAAATGAAGCGGTTGGATTTGATGGCTTCTGAGATAACCTCCCAGGTCTAAATCTACAATATTTTGTCTTGTGTTCAATTCTCACTTTGGAAACTTGCTATCTCCAGCTCTCAGTTTCCTTACCTATAAAGTAAAAGTCCCTTCCTGCTTTCAAACTACTATTCTACATATTTTTTTAAATTGAAATAAGACCAAAAATTATCAAATAATTACCTATACTGATGGTGGGAAATAATTAGAAAGATCTGTCAAGAAAAGTCAAGAAAGTTGTGACTTTCAAAAGATTTTAAGGCAAAATACAAAGTCAATGTTGATTGAGTCATTCAACATGTTTTTAATAATAGGTGTTTCATATCATCTATAGTTTTCAGTATTGACTTTTCTAATCTTTGCCCCTTTGTTGGGGAAGCCTCAGAACTGTTTCAATTGCTTATATCTCATTAATAGTTAATTAAAGCATTTTATATGCTTTTTAAGAATAGAGGTTCAGCTTGTGATTTCCTGACGTAGGGAGTGGAAGGTGAAGACCTCTTTCTCCCAATAAAACTTAGTGTCTTCTCTTCAGCTGGTAGTTTTAGGGTGTTGCCTGAAGCCACTAAGAGGTTAAGTAGTATTTCCCAGAAAACAGCCAGAAGCAGAATTCTGTCCCACTCTTTTGAGTATTAATAGTTAGCTGTTCTTATTTAAAGAATTGTTTGTTCATATCCTTTGACAATTAATCTATCAGAAAATATGGTTTTATCTTTTTTCTATTAGTAACCTATTACCTTTGAAATCAGACCCTAAATTGAGATAATTAATACAAAGATTTTTCACATCAGCTACTTCCTTCCTTATCCTAGTTGCATGAATTTCATTTGTGCAAAGGCTATTCAATTTCACACAACTAAATGATCTATTTATCTTAATTAATCATATAGCATCATTTAGTCATTGCCACTCATGACCTATGTTTAAAGGAAAATATGAGATCATTAACTGCTTTATTCAAAGTGCACCCAACTCACCAGCAATGATACAGTGCTCATACTAAGAAACAACGGATATATGCAGAAGTGAATGGTAATCTGTGGATGAAAAGATGTGCTCACATGGCACAAACATAAGTAGTGGGGTATATAATAGTTGTGATGAATGCAAACTGAAGTACCAATGTATGCAATGTGGGCCAACTGTAGAATTCTATTCAATAGTAATAACTCCTTTGTTAATAGAACTTCAATGTTTATAAAGCATTTTCCACAATCCTGTGAGTTAGATCTCCCAAAATGCATGGAATTTGTTTTATAGGTGAGGAAATTAAATTTTAAAGAGGTCAAGGTCACAAAGATCATACATTTTAATGTGCATTAATTATTTAATATTTATTGGAACCTGGATTCAAATTCTGACTTTCAGATAACTGTATCTAAGTCTGAGGTAGACGGTTTCTCTTTGCTTATAGCATTTATTCATTCATTCCTCTATTTGCTGAATCATTTGGCAAACTACTCTAAGCCGGAGTGAGAAACCTCTACATGTGGCCCTCCAGGTCATCAAGTGCAACCCTTTGATTGAATTCAAACTTATTTGTTTTGTGAAGTTCGGATTTAGTCAAAAGGTCACACTTGAGGACCTAGCGGGCTATATGTGGCTTCAAGGCCACAGGTTCTCCACTCCTGGTCTAAACACCTACTACATACAAGGCTCTGTGCTTGATAATGTGAGCAGACACACACACACACCCACACACACACACACACACACACACACGAATAAGACAGAGTCCTTGATTCTCAAGAACTTACAACCAATCAGAAAAGTTGATACATGTACAAAATAATTCATATGATAGGTGCCATCAGAGAGGTTAAAAAAATAGTGTGGAGAATGAACTAAAGCAAAAGTGATTCTTTCTGAGCAAAGATAATCTAAGGTGCCTACGGGGTAGGGGGCAGCATAGGATACCATGAAGTTTTCAAACAGTGATTATTCAGCTAGGTGGCACAGTGATGAGAGGATTCGGCCTGGGGTCAGAAAGATGTAAGTTCAGATGTGACCTGGCTGTCTGCTAGTTGTGCAGCCATGGGCAAACCACTTAACCTTTATTTGCCTTAATCCACCAAAGGAGGAAATGGCAAATTGCCAACTCAGATTCTGGCTTTAGATGTATACAAAGTGGAAAAAACAGCTGGTGAGGCTTCTTCTTTTTAGTCACACTAACAAGCCTGCAACACTGTGACAAGCCACATCTTTGAAGAAAGTAGATACTTTAAAGCAATGTAAAGGAGCACTTAGCATTTTAGAGCTCCTCTTCTGGACAGAGTGGAATGAATGAATTTGATATTTGCAGGGTCCGGAGATTGTTACAGAGTGTGTCAAAACCCTGGAAGAAGCTGGGACTTCCAGATGGGACTCAGTTATCTTCAAGTTGCAAAAAATCACCCAATTCCTCATGTAGGTATGGCCCTTTCCTTACACCAAACTCCAGCAGCTGCCCTCCAAGGTAACATTATCAGAGAAGTTTTTTAGGGCAAGGAAGTGAGCTTAATTCATTTTGACAATATAGATTATACATCAGAATGCCATGCTATATTGAATGCAGCTTCTATGAAAGGCAGCAAAGTTAAGTGGAGAGAATACTGAAGCAGGAGTTAGAAGACTCTGGATTGAATTTCAGCTTAGCCATTAACTAGCTGTGCGACCCTGAGACATTTGCTTAATCAATCAATCAATCAATGAGTCCCTATTAAGTATCTGCTGTTTGTCACACGCAGTGTGTGAGGTACTGGGAATATCAGTACAAAAACCCTAACATATAATAATGTTAACTCTCTGGGTCTTTGTTTCCTCATCTCCCTCAGTTCTCTTTCAGCTCTGGCACTCTGGCAACTGTGAAGTGAAGCAGTGGTGGGGACAAGAAGATCTCCTTAGTTGTTAGGGATACACGTTCAACTGAGATCCCAAGTTATTTTCAAGAAATCAATAAGAATTTATTAAGGACCTATTAAATACCAGGCAATGTACTAGATACTAATGACACAAAAGACAAAAATCAATTATCTTCTAATGGGGAGAAGACATGTTTATATATATTCACACATACACATATATTAAGCTATTAAAGCTTAAAATGGCACTAAAACTTTTGAGAAAAACCAGGTATGTTTTTATAAATGTGTATACATGTATGCACATATATGTTTATACACACATATATCAATGAAAGAAATATAAGTAGAAAAGGGTTTTTTTAAATAGAGAAGTGGGCGTGGAGGTGCCCAGAGGGTATTAAGAAAGGTTTCATGTAGAAAGTACACCATAGACTGAGCTTTGAAGAAAAATAAGGATTTTAAGATCACAATGAGGAGAAAGTACATTCTAGGAATAAGGGAAATATGACAAGTTGCTTTACTTGACTCCAAATATTTATTATGAAAATTTTTATTGTTAGTTTTCAGTGCAAGGAGGAAGGTAAGAGGGAGAGAAAATGAAGGCTTATAAAAGGAAACAATTGGAATAAAACAAACAAACAAATGAAACAAATCAAAAACACATCGATGGGAGATGGAGTGTCATATAAGGGACAGTAAGAAGCCTGTGGGACCAGACCATGGAACATATGAAGGGGAGTAATACATAACATGGTTAGAAAGATAGTTTGGATCCATGTCAAAGAGGGTGAAAAATGTCAAATAGAGGAGTTTGTATTTGATCTTGGGGGTGATATAAAGTACAGAGTTTATTGAGTAGGGTAGTGATATGGTCAGAAAAATCCACTCACTGCTCCCTAACATATCCTTTTGATAAGCAACTAAGATATAAAATGAGATTCCTTCAGTGGGGAACACTGTAGGAAGTAGGAAGAAAACTAGGCTCTTGAGAAATAACTTTCACATGGAATCTAATGGTCTTTGAAACAGAAAATATATAATGGAATCTTTGATCTGTTCAGTATAAACCAAATTCCAGAGTCACACAAATCCCTACATATCCAGCTTGAAATCAACATCTAATTATCAATGTTTATACATTTCCCCTCAACTCCCTATTCTTCTGACTATAGACCACCATTTAATCATGATGGATTATGATGCCAGCCCTATTTGTGGTGCAGGCAATGATCTGCTATGATTCTAGTGTGAAATTATTGTGATGAATCACACTTGTCAATGATTTTTGAATGAGACAAATCCAAAACTAATTTGCTATCTGCAATCCAAATGTAATTGGCTGCGTGTCATAAATCTTCCAAGAGAATATTCTTCAGTTTCCTATCTGTCAACAAACAAAAGTGGTCTTCATCGTTCACTCCCCAAGAACAGCGGTTGAGAATATAATTAGAAGGCGAGTGTGAAATTGTTTAGTTGGCTTGAATTTCAAGAACGCATAATGTTTGCATTCAAATTGATTTTTTTTTACCAAGGAATCTGTCATAGAAAGGTTATAGAAATCCTTACAAACAGCATCTGTACATTCCTGGTCTTTGGAATCAATACCGTCAGTCAGTTAGCAAATATTTTACTTCATTGCAGAATGAGGGAAACTGAAAAAGTTGATTGTACGTTGCCATACAAAGGCAGTATTATGGGGTGGAAGGAGAATAGGATTTGGAATTTGAATATCTGTAGGTTTAAATCATGACTTTGCTCCATATTTTTTGCATGATCTTGGGGAAGTCATCCTCTGCATCTTTCTTCATTTATCAAATGAGGAGGTTGGAGTAGCTGACACCTAAGGTTTTTTTCTGACTTCAAATATATGAATCTATCAATATATGAATCTAGACAGATTATCTCTAAGGACATTTTAGTTTTGATAACTTGTAAATAATGCTCATGTACCTCATGAATATTTCAAAGGTATAGAAGTTCAAATGTATAGAACAAAGGTATAATTTTTTAAATGATACTGGTAATTCACATTTGTAAATTACGTATAACAGACTTTTGATGTATTCAGTTCCACAGAGATGAACTTCTCATACATGGTCTTCACTTATTAAGTAGAAGACTTCAACTGGGGGAGTGGATTTAAATTTTTTGCTCTTAGTGTTTATGAGGTCATAGGTGTGGATTACCTTATAATCTGATTGTACTGTTTGTGTCCATAATTCACATACAACCAATCATATTGTTAAAGGATACCCAGTCACAAGGAGAATGGAGTGAGAAAATGTGCATAATTTAGCATAGCCCCAGATCCACTGTTGTAAAAATAGATCAGCTTATTAGCTCCACTGACAGCCATCTATATGAAGTATTAACTTTCTGCAGGTTTCAGTCACCACAAGTGATCACGCATCTCTTCAGTTTTGCTGTAACAAATTTAAGGTGAGAGGAAAAGCATTTCAGCCTATGAGAGCTCAGAAACATGTAGACATTAACATCTCTCCTAAGATAACAAAATCTTTTTTGACCTGAAATGCATCTAATCACATATCTTATATTATTTCCCTACAGAACATTCCCTTGTGCAGTTTTTTCATCTAATTCATATCTCCAAACTAACCTTACATAATAATACCATTAATACTACTTAGTGCATTTCATCTTCAAAGTACTGTACAAACATTAAATAATTAATGCATACTGAAAAGAGTAGACTGAAGCACTGAACTTCCAATCCTCATGAGATAGGCAAAAAAACCTCAACACTTCATTATAATTTTTTGATGCTGTGGTTTGTCAAAGCTTCCTTACCTTGTCATATAATAGGAATGATGTTCATAGTGGAGTAGTATATGAGGCTATAACTGGCTTTTATGGATGATTAAATGCTGAGGTGGAAGCTGAGGCATTTGATAACTGCTAAAGCCATTTATTGCCTCATATACTACTCCACCATGGGACATTATGCTTTAAATAACACCAAGCATGTGCTTTTACTGAATAGGAAAGAAAGAAAAATAAAATACCCCATCATGTTAGACATACACACTCCAAACCCTATGGAGAAGGCTATAAATAAACTTGGGTGCAATTATGTTTTATAAAGCTTCTAAAAAGTTCTTTAAGAGATTCAGTATCCACTGTATCAGCAAATACCTGTCTGGATAGGCTTTGGACTGAAAATATCATAAGCAATGATTTTTTAGCTCTGGACATATAGGGTAGCCTAACCCAAAGCCTGCTCTCTAATTTGGTCATATGCTGCCATGTTTAAAAAGTGGATTCCAAATGCTACTATGTTTTAAACTCAAAAGTGCCAATAACCTACCACGTTAGCCTATTGGAATTCAAGATTGGTCTATAGAGTCTATTTATCCACATATCCAAACACTACTGTGTCTGAGTTTTGGGAAAAAAATCACACATTTTAAAAGGATTTTAATATTTACAAAACGCCACCTTTTGTGCTAGGTAATGCCCATGTTACTATCCCTGTTACAGATGTCAAAATTGAGAACCAAAAAGGCTATCCAATTTGCTTAGAAAATGCCAAAGCCCCAAATGCACCTTAGTTCTCTCTTTACTTCTAATCCAATAAGCTTTGTACGACCTACCCCAGGCTGCTTCTAATTCTGAATTTCATGCTTCTTTATTTGTGGACACCATCTTACATGCAAAGACAATATTAGAAATGGTAAACAGGGGACAAATGTACTATTTTTTTCCTTTTTAGTACAAAATTATGTAAAAGATGGCAAGGCAGCATGGTGTAAAGGAAGGAACACGAAGTTTCAGATTTGAGGACGTAAGATTTATCTTGTTATGGCTGTGTGAATTCAACTCCCCTTGTCTTCTACCTCTTCATCTGAAAAAATAAAAGCAAGGGGCTTGGACTCCAAGGCCCTTTCCAACTCTGAATCCTAAAACCCTATGCTTTAATTGTTGTTTAGTCATTTTTCAGTTGTGTTTCACTCTTTGTGACCCTATTTGGGGTTTTCTTTGCAAAGATACTACAGTGGTTTTCTACTTCTTTCTCCAGATCACTTTGTAGATGAGGAAACTTAGGGAAGTATTAAGTGACTTGTCCATGATCACACAGATAGGAAGTGTCTGAGGCTGGATTTGAACTCAGGAAGCTGAGTCTCCCTCTTGTACCATTTACCTGTACAAATCCTGCACTAGTGATGATTAAAGTGAATTATATATTTTCAGAGAAAACAGACTTCCTAAGTTAGATATGCAGCAACTAAGTCCTTTCTGACAGCCCTCTTCCTGTTAGAATCCCTAGTTAGTATTGACAATATTTGTCCCATAGTTAGCATTCTTTAAGATTAGCAAATTACTTTACAAATATTATCAGACTGGATCTTCACAACAGCCTTGGTAGGTGGGAACTATAATTGTCCTCATTTTACAGATGAAGAAACTGAGACAGACATTTGTTAAGTGACTCACCGAGACACAGTATTGGAGGCTATATTTGACTTCAGATCTTTCAACTGCACCTCCCATTTTCCTTCAAAACCATTTGGGTACCACCCCTTTTATGAGGGCTTTCTATATCCATGACTTGTTAGCACTCTTTCCCTCTGAAAATAAATTCTATATACTTTGTATTTATCAATAAGCATGTTATATAACTCCAATTGGAATGTAAGCTCCTAGAGGTGCAAGAAACTTCCCTTCCTTCCCCCTTTCCAATTCTTTCCCCCTTTCCTTCTTCTCTTACTCTTCTCTTCCCTCCTGTTCTTCCTCTCCTGTCCTCTCTCCTTGCTTTCTCCCTCTCCTTTTCTTCTCCCCTTTTCTTCTCCTTTCCTCCTTATCTTTATTTCCCTAAGTGACTAGCACCTCACATGGCAAAAAAATAGTAAATGCTGGTTGAATTTAACTTAATTATATGATTTGCTTACAGGACACTAAATCTTAGAGAAAAAGCCATTCATGTCATCATTTTCATGGGTTCTGTCATTGTCCTAGAATGAACAAAAGTGTTAAATTAGTAGATGGCCTGCAATTAGTTTTCTGACACTTTACCTCATTGATCAAGGATAATGGCAATTATCCCTAAATCTTATATCACTCTAGTGACATTTCTGCATTTCCAAGACCACTCAATTTATTCCCAAATGCTTTGAAAGAATGACTGGAGGTGACATGATTGCTGTGTCTGTTGACTTCAACACATTATCTTAGAACCCAGGCACAAAAGTAAAGGCACTTAAATGTCTTTAATGTCAATGACGAGCATGTGATTAAAACCTCAACTGCTAATTCCCCATGTGAACACAGCATCTAAAAATATTGGCATTGAAAAGCTGCTCTACGGTGGATCAGCCAAATGACTTTAGGCTTTGAAAAAGATGTCTTTTTGATAGTATCAGGCAGCTACTTGAAATTTGAAGCAAACAGATTATGTCTATCAGGAGACCTTCAAATTTTAAAATATGACAGATGCTTTGCTTCCCTACTTGGTAAAATAAAGAATGTAGGGAGAGTGATGCAAACTGTTGGAAAGGACACTAAGGGCTATCTTGCAATGTTCTTTGAATAGCCTGATAGCAGTGCTTGATTATTACTTGGTCTCTAATTTAATGAGAATTGTCTGATATAACTGAAGCATATTTTCAACTACGCTTAATGTGACTGCAGGGAACAGCACAGAAATATGATAATTTTTCTCCTTAGAGGAAAATGATCACCTTTGAAATTATTTCCCTTTCTCCACCCGGATTTCATGGATGTCATAAAACAGCTCCTTCAGCTTTAAACTCTGTGATGAATCTTAGTAATAAGGAACAATAGTGTGTAGGTTGTTATTAGTTATTAACATATGTCTAGGTTCATTTTTAAAGGCACACGGCCAAGGCTTCACCTACAATTGAAGTACATTAGTGACTGGTAATGCAATAATAATTTTCACTTATACTGGACCTTTCATCCCAAAGTCCTTTACCAAACTCTTCCTTAAATGTAAAATCCCACTATTTTGAAATATTAAAATTTTAATTCAATTCAAAAAGTATTTATTAAGCACCTATTGTTTTTAAGGCAGTGTGCTGTACTCTGGGAATATGGGGAATGGTGAGAACAGCTCTTGGGATCAAAGAACTTATATTCTATAAGGACATTAATTGAAGTGAATAAAAGATATAACAAATGTTACTTATCACTTCATGCACATACACATATGTATAATAGTAATCTAATCCTATGGATTATAAATTGAACGGCAATATAATGCTCAAGAGTGCAAAGGAAAGTCCTAGCTATGACCTTTGGACTAATGCTCTCTCCTCCTACATAACTGTACTCATATATCCAAAAGACACTTATTAGGTACCCATCATGTTCAAGACATTGTGCTTAACATTTGTGATATGAAAACATGGAAAATGGTCCCTGCCTTGAGGAGAAGATAAACACAATATAATTTTAGAAGACAAGGCAGAACAATAACAATGGCTATTAGGAAAGTCTTGGGTGGGAGGTAACACTTGAGCTAACCCTTGAAGGAAACGAAGAATTCTAAAAGATATAAAAGAGGGATGTCAAAGTATCTCTTCATTATATTAAATTTCTATTGTCTTTGTCATGTGGGTGGGTGATATGGGAACCATAGGCAGCATTCAACCAGGAAATTACATTGAAACATAATTTTGATTAGCATCAAGATGACCATCCATTAAACCAAAACCAAATCAATGGATCCACATGTTAAGCAAATTGTCTTTAACGATGGCTAAGGTATTCAGAATTATGCAGCCAATGAGCTCTGGACATGGATGATTTATCTATATGTCATATGTCTAACTTATAAACTCAGTATGCCATTAAGCACTTTCCCCTTGTCCTAGTATCCCTAAAATATATTCTTAATTTTGACCATGGGATATAGGGTCCCAAAACACAAACTTGGGTTATCCCATAGTACCAGAGTGAACTTATAGGGGTGTATGGGACATTTTAGATTTTAAATGGAAACATATGAATACTTGACAATTGCACAGACACTACACAAACTAGTAGCTTGAGATAGTTCACAGTTTCAACATCAGATCAAGCTATATTCCTTTTCATGGCATTCACATATTTTTGAAATATGTTTTTATTTACTCGTACTTTCAGTTATACCTATAACTTCTTGAACTTTCCTGTTTGAAATGTTTTATCTTTGTGAAGCTGGGATTTTGGTAGTTGCTGTGATAAAAAGTTGGTACTGGGCAAAAATCAATGTGAAACAGGAAATGAAGGTGGAGGTGTCCAATCTGATTTCAAGGTTTGGGAAGATGTATGGTACTCAAGAGGCACACACATTCCATTAGTAACTTTGTTTAAGAAGGAAATTAAAATACTATTTTCCTTTCAATTTATGTGTATTTTTAATGTCTATTAATAGAACAAAAATACTAATTATGTTGCCTGGACCTAAGTACTTTATAATGGAACCATTGCTTATTTTTTTGATCTAGGGGCTCCATAAAGAGATTTCTGAGACACTTAGCTGAACTTCCAAATGAAGAAGAGGTATTGAGGGTCATCCGGCACCTTTCCTATGGCAAAGACCTGTTGCTGATTCTATTCCAGCTGAGATTTACAAGGTAGGGGGACCATTGCTCATACAAAAGTTGGCTGAAATTTTCCAGGTTACATGGCAAGAGAAGGTTATTCCCCAGGAGTTCAAGGATACCTCCTTTGTCCATCTCTATAAAAGTAAATGGAATAGATTGTCCTGCAACAATCACAGGGGGATCTCTCTCTTAGTCATTGCTTGCAAAATTCTTGCTAGAGTCCTCCTTAATAGGCTGATCTTTCATCTGAAAGGTGGTCATATACTGGAGAGCCAGTATGGCTTCAGAAAGGGCCTGATAACTCTAGGAGAAATGCCAGGAGCAGAACAGAGGTCTGTACACAATGTTTGTGGATTTGATCAAGACCTTTGATGATGTTAGTCATGAGGGCTTATGGAAAATTATGTCAAAATTTGGGTACAGGGAGAAGTTCATCAATTTCGTGACAACATGTTTGCCTGGGTTCTGGATAGTGGACAATGCTCTCATGCCTTCCCAGTCACCAGTGGAGTAAAACAGGGCTGTGTGCTTGCTCCTATGCTTTTCAGTATGATGTTTTCAGCCATGTTGTTAAAGCCATGGTTTCAGCCATGTTCAGCTATCCTTTCAGTGAGGATAAACACAGCATCAAGGTCAACTACTGTACTGATGCTAAGTTCTTCAATTAGGAAAGACTACAAGCCAAGTTCAAAGTGGAGGGAGTGTTGGTGCATGGTTTTCTGTTTGCAAATGATTGTGTATTTAATGCAGCCTCTGAAGCTGAGATGCAACGAAGTATGGATCAATTCTCTGCTGCCTGTGCTAATTTTGGCCTAATAATTAACATCAAGAAAATACAGGGGTTTCATCAGCCACCACCATACCATCCATATGTGGAACCATGGATTACAAGAAATGGAGAAGTTTTGAATGTTGTGGATAAGTTCATTTACCTTGGTAGTGTACTTCCCAGGGATGTACACATTAACAATGAGGTTGATGGATGCGTTGCCATAGCTAGCTCAGTGTTTGGGAGGCTCCAAAGAAAAGTTTAGGAGAGAAGAGGTATTAGACTGACTACCAGATTGAGGGTCTACAGAGCCATTGTGCTGACCTCATTGTTGTACGCCTGTGAAACATGGACAGTCTACCAGTGGCATGTCAGGAAACTGCATTGCTTCCATTTGAACTGTCTTAGGAAGATTCTGAGGATTGGTTGGCAGGATAAAGTATCAGACAGTGAAGTTCTTGTTTGAGCTGAACTGCCAAGCATTCAAACTGTGCTTCAGAGAGTGCAACTCCAACAGGCTGGTCACGTTGTTTGAATGAAAAATGTACACTTGCCAAAAAGATTATTTTATGGAGACTCCCATGGTGCAGATGATCACATGGTCGGCAGAAGAAGCAACGTAAGGACACTCACAAAGTCTCTCTGAAGAACTTTGGATTTTACTGTGCAACATGGGAGACACTGGCACAGGACCACTTAGCATGGTGTGCCCACATCAGAAAGGGTGCTGTGCTCTATGAGCAAAGCAGAACTGAGACAGCACAGAGTAAACACAGGATGCACAAATTTGGGTTATCCACCCCAAATAGTCACACAGATTATCTGTGCCCAATCTGCGGTAGAGCATTCCAAGTTCCTATTGGTCTGATCAGCCACAGTTGGGTACATTGAAACTTCACTTTATCATGGTGATGTCATTTTGGTCCTCTTCAAGAATGAACTACCAACCAACCAACCAACCAACCAATTGAGACACTAAGAGTCCTGTGAACTGAATACTGGGAATCTTTACATCCGAACAAATTCACTGCATTCAGGCTATTTATACAAGGGCAAAAATAGTTGGCCAAGTCTGTGAGTTTACCAAGTGAAAGCAGCCAAGTGAGGTATTTAAAATAGTGAGGATTATACAATCATTTGTCTCAGCTGAGCACTTGTTTTCTCTCTGGGCACTTCTCAACCATTTATGGGTAACACTGAATATTGGTTACGTACAAAAATGGCCATAAGGTGTACAAAGAATGAGAACAAGTATGAAGGAATGCTTTCTGATTTTTTAGGTTTTTTAGGTTGTCTAGCAGTCGGGTAGTTTCCTTCCTTGTATATTTTTAAAGAAAAATAACTGTCACTTCTTGGGAACTTCATTATATACTCATTAGTAGGCAGACTGACAGACTATCTATGATATTCCATAAATATCTTTTTTCTGAGATAATTACATAATTAATATAACTTTCAGATAACAGGTGAAAAAATTGTCCCCAAATCACAGTAATTCCATATTATACTGACTTGTATGCATGAAATATTTTATTCTATACTCAGGTTATGTTTAAGCCTTCTAAAGAGAAGATTTTGGATTTTGTGGTTTCTAAACTTTTATTTATTTATTTTGCACTTCCAAAAACAACAATTAAAGCAAATAATTATCCCTGGGAGTCAACTACCTTTTATTATGTTGGTGAACAATTGAAGAAACTTAGGCAGAGGAGTTAGACAACTTACTATGACTTCTTTCTTTCAGGGATAAACAGTTCAGATTGGTTCCATAGTCTTCCCTTATTCAAAACAAAGTCAAGTGCAAGTCATGTCATTATTTCTCTGATGGCATGATCTTCTTTGGCAATGAAGGACGAACACACACACATTTGTCAAATAAAGCACTTATCCTCCTTCCCCCTGTAAATAAACATTTTAATCCATATACATACACACACACACACATATCAGCTAGGTCGGTACATCCCCAGTATTCCTGTCAGTTGAAAATAATATTTTTCCACTTGTGTTTCATGTGATAAAAAAAAGATGACTCTTTCTTTTGGATTTTAGAAATATAAATTTGGAGTTGAAAGGGACCTTTGAGTCAATTTAGTCCTATCTCCTTATTTTATAGATAAGAACATGGAAGCCTATGGAGGTTCAAGTGAACTACCAAAAGTCCCTTGGATATTATGTAATAGACCTGGGATTAAACGCTCATCTTCTGACCCCAGATCTGATTCCAAACTCCTACTGATCCCAATTCCAACTGATTCCATTGCCCTACAGTCTCTTGAAATATTTGCCAGTGACAATATAACCAGGGTGAATGTTTTTTGCCCCATTCACTTGACATGTATATACTAAAAAAAGATCATTGATTTCATCAAGGTACAGAACTCCTTATGCAAGGCCTCCCTGCACCAATCTCCATGAACACAGATCACAATTCATCTATGATTTAGTAGATAAATCCCAGGATTGCCCAGGCATTTAGAGATTAAGCAACTTGTGGAGAGTCACAAAAATAATGAATCTTTGAGGAGCAGTTTGAACTAAGGTCTTTGTGAATCTAAGCCTAATACTCTAGCCATCAGGCAAAATTGCCTCTAGCTGTATATGTTTTCTAATTTTTTTTATTTGGACCTAAGCTGTGAATTTGTAGATGTAGACAATTCCAGTGGGAATGGAGGAGGGAGATAATGCCTGTCCAGATGCAGATTCTCAACTCTGTAGTTTATAGCCCCATAAAATTGCATGGGAGTATGGGGAGATTAAATGACTAGTCCATGGTCCCAAAATTAGTGAACTTGAACCAAGGTGTTATTGATTCTGAGCATTCTATCTGCTATATAATGCTACCTGTCTCTTAGATTTTATTACAGCAAATTTCAAAGTGAAGGTAAAATTGAAGATGAGTTTAAAAAGGTGAGTAAATGGCTGGTTTAAATAACAGGCAAATTGTTTAAAAATCCCCATCATATTTGAGGATTCAAAGAACTTTCTTAAGTTCTACTTCCTCTTTCTAAATCTGCCACTCATAAAAGAGTTCAATTCATTTTCTCATTCATAGGCACCACTGCACACTGTTTGCTAATTCACGATGCTATGACAGTAACTTAAATCATTGCTGTTGAATTTCTGTTGGGGTTAAGTCTAGATAGACAGGTTTATTATATTCACTAGTTATTACCAAGGCTGTCATGCAAGAACCCACACCTCCGGAATAAAAATCCACTTTGTTTTCTTTAAATACATAGTAGAGTTCTTGAAATTGAGGTTTAAGGAACCTTTTAGCCTTCCGTGGTACTGTATTCCCCAAAGTGGTCACCAAAGGAAAATTAATTAATATTCAAGGACAGGAATATAGTATTTTTGTACCTCTCAACCCCAAGACCAAAACCCATTAGTAACTATAGATTTTTTTTTCTCAACAGCAATGAGCTAGTGACTAATCAATTCATGTTAACCTAATACTGTGCAATATGATTGTAAGTCTTAGTAGGGTCTATACTTCCACTTGCTATGACAGTTTCATGAAAGCCATACATTGCCTATTAGAGGTATGCCACAAGCTAAATTCTCAAAAGTATTAAATACAATCTTTCGTGTTTGACCTCAGCAATCTCCTTAAGACTCTTTTCAGCAATGAGCATTTATTTAAATCAATAGTCTTTTTCTCTCTAGGTGAAACAACTTAGCATTACATGACTGATACATTTGGCCAGGAGAGGTGTGGTGGTCCAGAACTAATTTCATCAGCATAAGACATACCCGTACAGAAACTCTATCTGTCCCCTTAGGTGGACATCTTGTTTGTAACTTAAAGAATTGTCTCAAGCACTGAGTGGTAAAGTGACTTGTCCATTGCCACACACCCTCTTTATGTAAAAGGAGGAGGATTCCCATCCAGGTCTTCTTGACTATAAAGTCAAGAAGTCTAACAAGTCTAACAAGCTGTACTGCTTTTCACTGTCAACATATTAATAGTAGATAACATGTTCTAAAACACTTTTAATACTCTCTATGTGATTTTAAAAATGCCCTGAAATTAATTTTAAGGTCTCTTGAAGAAATATACCACAAAGAAAGATGTATATGATTCCTCTGCGACATGCTGGTTTTAAGCAAGATATTAGTATTCATAATTTTAAAAGAAAGAAAGAAAAACAGGTACTTATAATCTATCTACACAATGCCTGAACCATGAATAAAAATAAATCAATAAACTAATTAGATCAATGAATGTCAAGGTACTGTTTTGTAGGATTAATATTTTTAATATGGCACATATTGAGAGCTTTGAACTTCTAACTCAGGGAAGTTTGATTAGGTTGTATTTCCAACTTGAGTTTTCTTCTGAAGTTTTAATGCGGAAAATCAGTCTTTTACTTGAATCTTTATGATTCATGGGCATAGCCTTCAAGAATAGTAGATCATCTCTGCATAAGAGTATCAGAGACAAGGAGGGGCAGTCAGTAAGAAGCATGACAGCCTCAGCTCATATTACTTCATTTATTTAGCAAATACTTGCACTATGTGCAAATGAGTAGGGGTAGAGGGAGAGTTTCAATGATGAAAAAGACACAATTCTTATCCTCAGAAAGTTTCCATTCCAGGATAGTGGGCATGTCAACAATGTACCAAGGGTTAATAAAATCTCAATTTTTTGTTTGTTGCTATGAATTATACTTCAAATACTTTACCTACAAATCACACAGAATAAATCACACCTGGTATACTGATGTTCTCACAAGAGTGGGAAAAGATAAATTCAAAATTTTACAACCAGACTACTCTTGAGGTAGAGTTCTTACTTCCCAATTAACAGAGAAAGACAAGACCAAAACACAGTACCATTTCAAACCAAAAGGAATTTATGAAGTCAACATGTGCTTACCAGTTGGAGCCAAATTTTCCTATCTTTGTCTTGCTGTTGATATCCATGTGTATAGACGAAAACATATAAATATGGACATATATACCTTAAAGAACTATGGTTCTGAACACATTTACCATTTCTATTAATATTTCCCAATAAATGTCATGCTGAAGCAGTGGTTCAGAATAAAACAGGTAAACTGAACAATTCTCAGTATGATAACATCACCTACAGTTCTTCCCTTTAGATCCTGAGCAGTTCTAATATTCTTAGCCCAATGACAGTTCCATCTTAGATCTGTGACAGTCTTTCTGCTGCTCCTAGGATGTCCCAGAAACATTTCAGACCCCAGGAAGTAAAAAACCTTACTCCTGCTCCTCCTTTTCCTTAGCAAGCTTTAATCTCTCATAATAATTTTCTGACATTGTTGAAAATTCCATTATCTCTCCCATTTTCTAAGCATGTAATTTTGGAGCATACTTCCAATGGTCATAAAATTTTGAACAAGATTCTCCATCTTGTTTATTATTATGATTTTTAGAAAATCTTCCTCAACTCCATCCCTTTGAGAATAGCATAAGAAATGTTTTAATGTCTTGAGTGTAAAACAGAAGGAAAGGTAAATAGGAGAAGGAAGGAATTGTTGTGTCTTGGCTTTTCCATTTTGGGCTCCAACTTTGGACAATTGATTTAATTCCAAAGAACAGGCACAGTCTGACAAGGCTTGCCTACAAGTGTGTGCGCACACACACACACACACACACACACACACAGAGCTGTGGTCACCTTCTTTATTAACGCTGCATGAAGACAAGAATATAATAAATGGGCTTTGTTTAGCACCATGACAACTATCAGACCTTTAAAGATACATTTTATTCATCCTTACTCATTGTTCTGACCTTGATATCATTTTAAAAGAATCCCCCTTTAACCCTAAACAATACCTCCAAGTCTTTTGTATTCAAGATCATGTATCTGACTTGTACTAAGTGAATTGTTTCTTTCTTTGCAATATGCAGGGACTGAAAAATGATTTAGGGTCAAATTAAGACAATAGGGGAGCATTTGTTTTAAATGCTTGCTGTGATTCTGAGATCTTCACTGAAAGGCTGATTTGCTGAATGGTTCCATTTAAATTCATGGAAGGAAAAGTATATTCTAAAGTAAGAGCTTGTTACAGTTTTCATTTAAAATGGACTATTACAGAATAGAAAGCACAAGAGGGAATTGGCTCTACATTGATTTCCTTTCACTAAAGAATGCCAGGCATCTGACTTTTGTCATTTTCTCACCCACCTTCTGCACTAAAGGCCAAGAAGAATTGTAGCCTCCTGAGAAAGTAGCTCAAGGACAAATCAGAATTCCATGTACAATGTAGTGTTTATGTCTCCTTACCCAATTTCACTTTTCTAAGATTGAAGAATCAGACAACCATTTCTCTACTTAGGCTCCATAGAAACACATATCACCATGGTACCCACTTCAGTTAATACACAGTAAAAACAGACATCTGGAGAGATAATGTAGGCTATTTCTATGCTGTTAGAGTCAAACAACTCCCTTTTAACACCTCCATGGTAGAAATGATGTCATTGATGAGATGAAGCTAGTAACTTGTCTGTCAATGAGGTCCAACAGGGGACTGCTAGAGTTGCAAAACCTCCTGTTTTCTGCACATATTATGCTTTATTCCCTGCACATATACCTCCTTCTGTCATCTGTCTTCTTCACAAAATGAATACATGCATGAACATGAAAGGAATAAAGAATTATAGCTTTCTAAGGTTATATATTTAGGAGCAATTTTTCTATTTTCCAATCTTTATGAGAATTAAATAGAAAGATAGATGGATGGATGGATAGATGGATGGTTAGATAGACAGATCGATGATACAGGTAGCATAAGTAGACAGGAAGAGATTGGTTTCATTTTCAAGAATTCCTGAGGAGATTTACAACTTTCCTCACCAACCCATTTCAATGAAAAAATACACAGAACATTTTTCTGTTTAAGGACCCGTCAAAAAAGTTGAGATCACATCTAAAGTAAATCCTTTCTGCTATAACTTCATTGTATTTTCTTTTTGTGCTACGTAATGTGTTATGTAAGAACATAACTAATCCAATTTTTTTCATATAATTTCAGAACCTTTAGGAAACCTTTCAAAAATCAATTTCTTGTGGCATGTAATGGAAGATCAGAGAATTGTAAGATCACAGAATTTTAGATCTGCAAGCGACTTTAGAGGGTATCTAATCCAGTCCCCTAGATTTACAGTTGAGTAACATATTAGAGAAGGTAAGGCTAAGGTCTCATAGGACGTAAGAAATTCAGGTAGGGTCTATGGTGAGAAGGTTTTATAGAGGTGAGAGCAATTATTACTTATGTTAGTAACCGTGCCCATGTTCCTACACATTTCACCATGACAATTTTTTTAAAGTACTATTACTTTTCTGTTGATGTGCTAATCCTAGATTCAGGAAGAACTGATTTTAAATCCAGTCCCAGATATTCCTCACTGTGTGACCCTGGGCAAGTCATTTAACCTCTGTCTGTCTCAGTTTCCTCAACTGTAAAATAGACATATAGCACTCATCTCAAAAGTTTGTTGTGAGAAACAAGTGGGATAATATTAGTAAAGTGCTAATCATAGTGCCTGGCACAAAAGTAATATAATTTCTTGTTTCCTTCCCTTCCATTTCCAAATGATATGACAAGTAAATTACTCTCAGTAAAAAACATCACTATGATTGATTGAGTGAAAGGAAGATATTGTTATGTTGCCCTTCCATGTTGTGATTTTCCCCATTACAAATACAATATATCATGGGATGGCATAAGAATTTAAATGAAAATTTTGGGGGAGTTTTGCAAATCTGCAGATGACATGGAAAGTCCAGCAGATGACACAGAAAACATTTAGAAACTCAGAAATGCATAAAATATATGGCTAGTACTGTATAATATAAAATATTTTATCTTTTAATACCACAATGATTCAGACTTCTTCACTGGTATGAAGAGATGGCCAGAAAATTTTATGTGGATTTTCCTGATTGTGGGGGTACTGTGCTCCTAACCTGCACCATTTAGAAGGGATAACTATAGTCATTGGACTACGTTTGTTGTTAATAGAAACATCATACAGTCAACTGACCAAAGTTTTGTTAACTGTCACAGGCTGTTTTTTCTGTGGTATTTCTTTTGTCAAGCCTGCTACACTTTTATAAAGAAGAAGGAATAAATTGGAAATCTTAAGAAACCTTCCTTTCAAATGGCCTATACCATCTGCACCAGGAGTAGTTCTTTTAAGCCCCCATTGTCATATTTATAAAGCCTTCAAGGAAGCAAAGGTGAGGAGGGAGTGCATTCCAGGCATGGGGAGAAGAATGTGTAAAAACATAGGGATGGGGAAATGATGCATTAAGTTTGGTGAACTGCTAATTGGCCAGTTTGGTTGGAATACAGTGTATAAAAGAGAATAATATGAGAAAAATATATGGAAAGGTCAGTAGGAACCAGGATGTTGAAGGGTTTAAATACCAGGTTGAGAAGTTTTTTATTTTATGCTAGAAACTGTAGGGAGCCATTCCATAGAAGAATGACATGGTCAGATACAAGTTTTAGCAATATTAATATAACAGGTATATGGAAAAGAGATTGAAGGGAGTGGTAGGAGGAGGCTATTTTATAACCCAGAGGAAATGAGGGGGACTTCAATCAATATAGAAAATGTATGAATGGAAAGGGGATGGAAACAAGAGAGGTTATGGAAATAGACTTGACAATACTTAGAAACGGATATGGAGGGAGAGAGAGGACAGAATCAAGGATGGTTCTGAGGTTGTGAACTGTGTTAATGGTAGGATGATGTTACCATCAGTAGAAATAGGGACAGTAGAAGGAAGGATAGTTTTTGAAAATGTGTGAATCCTTTACTGGATATGTTGACTTTGAGATATCTATGAAACAATGAAGTGGAGATGATTAGAAGCTAGTTAGCAATGTAGGATTAGAATGCACACGAAAATTATATGGATCTAGAAAATATATATATATATATATATACATATATATATATATATATATATGATAATTGAACCTCTGAAAACTCATGAGATCTGAGAGACACAGACAGACAGAGACAGAGACATAGAGAGACAGAAAGACAGAGACAGAGAATAGAGAGAAGGAAGAGCAAAGGGTCCTCTACAACGCTTTGAGACATACTCACACTTAGGTGATAATTAAGCAAACAGTGCTGAGAAGTGTCAGACAGGCAGGAGAAAAATCAAGACAAAAGAGAGTTATAGAAGGCAACTGGAGAACAGAATATCCAGAAGGAGAAGGTGGTGGCCAATATCAGAAAGTGTGGAGAGGTTAAATAGCCTGAGGCCAAAGGAAAAGACCATTGTGTTTGATTGTTAAGAGATCATTAGTAAACTTAAAAAAATCAAGTGGTGCTTGAAAAGTTATTGGGAGAGGAGGAAGAGGATGTAGAAAGTCCTTTCTAAGAGATTGATTATGAAAGTGAAAGCAGAGTTAAGATGACAGCTTGAGGGAGATAGTAGGATCAAATGAAGGCTTCTAAGGATGGAGGAGAGCTAATAACACTTGTGGTATGACAGAAAAGGAGATAAAAGAGAAAAGATTGAAAATTGGAGAGAAAAAATTATCAATGGTATAAATTCCCAGAGGAGATAGGATGGGATGAATGCAAGAGTATAAATGGAGAGGCTAGGCTTGTAAAGGAAACTCACCTCTTCCTCAGAGACTGGTAGCAAGGAGATATGATCACCAAATCATGAAGGCAGACTTGAAATATGAATTAGCAGAGAAATGGGAATTTCTGTTTCTAAGGAAAGTAGGGAACAAGGTTGTCTCCTGGGGAAAAATGTAAGGCAGCAAGAACCTTACCATGGAAAATGTCTTAGAGTGTTAAGCAGAGAAGAATAAAAGGAATGCCTGACAATTTGTAGTTGACCTACTCACCACAGCTGCATGGCTTTCTCCACCATATGAGTAGGAGCAGAGAATATAAGCTGTAGAATTAGTGTTTGGCAAGACATAATTGGTAAAAGGTGAGGAGTCTAAAGTTTTGTAGAGGGTACTATATAGATGACCCAGTTAAAAGTAGGGTCAGCAATATGGCATTTTCTTTCAAGGTTTTAGGGAATTTTTGGAGTGATACAAAATATGAATGCTTTGTATAAGAAATGTAATTATAAAATATAAATATTTATAAAATAATAAAGAAATAAAATAAATAAAAAATAAAATATAAAATATAAATGTAAAATGAAATTGGCAAAAAAAGGGGGTAGGGTCAAGACAGAAGAAAGGAAACTTGAGTGATGGACTGAATTTGTTTTTGGTGAGTTGAAGTCTAGCTATAGAATTTGATAGAAAATTTATTTGTCAAAAGTATTACAGGGTTTTAATACATAATAGTATTAGGGCATTTTTCCCTGAATCATTTGTAATTTTTCTCAATAATTTTATAGGAAAAAAAAAACTGTAAAGTCATGGTAACTGAATGGTCTCATTTTTAAGTCTAGTAACTCCTATTATAAAATATCCTTGGGTTTGTTCATCTTACATTTTTGTGAAGCAGCCAAAGAGAAATAACCCCACTCCCCATCCCCAAAGCGCTTGATCACATCTGAATAATGCTGCAAATTTTTCTCCTTCCAAGCATGGTGCAACATATTCACCCTCATCACCTTGTGAAATACTCTAGTGAAAAGGAATCTGTAAATGTGCTAATGGAAGAACCTAAACAGAGACTGAATTACTAGCCTGAGACAATAGGGAGAGGATGACCTTAGTGACTAAAATCCAGGCATTTCTGACTCAAAGTGCTGTCTCAGATGACAGGGATTTTAATCTCTTCTATGAGCGTAACAAATGGAAGTGTAGATCAGCAGTTATTGATGGCACAGGCTTGTGTCCAGGTCCCAAGAATTGCATAAGATTTATTTCTGGCCAGCCCAGACTAAAACACAGATGCAGCTGTTATATTTATTATTAATAAGAAACAGAGATCAGATGCATGGCATCAGACAACAAGCTGGTGAAGAGCAGGATGGCATTCTCAGCAGTAATAATCAAGTGTCTTAAGTATGTGATTTCTTGCTTGATGACTGGCATCAGTCATGGCATGATGGTGCATATCTGTAATCCCAGCTACTGGGGAGAGTGAGGCTAGAGGATCTATTGAGCTCAAGAGTTGTGAGCTATGTGGATCCAGTATCCTTGATTGATTAAACACTCATGTGGTGAGCCCCTGGATTAATGCCTGCATAAGGAGGGCTGAACAGACTCAGGTCAGAAACAATATAGGGCAAAGTTCCTGTGCTGGTCAGTAGCTGGTAGCCCTTGCACTTCCAGCCTGGGCAAAATAGGGTGACCTAGTCTTTAAAAAAAAGAAAAATGAGGCGGTACCCCAGGGTCCTACTCTTGGCCCCATCACTAGGTAGGTGTGTTACCTAAAAAAGCAAAATAAAAAGGGAAGAAAAGGGGACATTAAATTTTTTTTAAATGCATAGAAATAATAGAAGGAGGTTCAGGAGGAAATATGGAAAAGTAGAACAGTTTTGAAAGCACTGTGAGGACTTTATTATATAGTTAAAAAACAAGAGGTATAGAATGGAGGTTTATGGTTTCATAGTCAGTCCTTTTTTGTGTTCTGTTGTGCATATGAAGTGCTTTTTTATAGGTGTTGTTGAGTTGAAATTTTTTAAAAAAGAAAAAATAATCAATCAAATGAGTCTCAATGTTTTCAGCTATCAAATGGGAAATATTAACATAGGCCCTGTTTACCTGTTAGGATTGGTGGGAGAATCAGATGAGATCATGGGCATGAAAGCATTTGAAAAAGTATAAAGCATTATTCAAATTCAAAGTACTATTATTATTATTTAATAATTATTTAAATACTGAATTTGGTCTTTAAAGAGAGTATCGCTACATGGGAATGAGTACGGAACCTGGAATTAGGAAGATCTGAATTCAAATTCAGAAAGTCAGCCTCATACACTTACTAGCTGTGTGGCTTTTGCACAAGTCTTCTGTTTGCTTCAGTTTCTCTCCTATTAAATGGAGATTATAATAGAATCTCCCTCGATGAGTTGTTCTGAAGATCGGATGTGGCAATATTTATAAAGCACCTAGCACAGCTCCTGTGTGAACATAGGAGATGCTCCATAAAGGCTCATCCCTTCCCATCCCTTAAGGCTATTATTGTGTGTGGTTTGTCCTTCGTTCACCAAGAGGACCATGACTTCATGATTGGTTTGTCCTTCGTTCACCAAGAGGACCATGACTTCATGATTGGTTTGTCCTTCGTTCACCAAGAGGACCATGACTTCATGATTGGTTTGTCCTTCGTTCACCAAGAGGACCATGACTTCATGGTTGGTT